>CM075454.1:15180417-15810387 GCA_037832335.1 Carallia pectinifolia
CGGAGAACCGAATGAAGAAATGGGAGAAGCATGAAGTGAAAATTTTGGGGGGTTTAGGTGAAGGTGTTAGTTGATATGAACCTGAAGGAGGAATGTGAGTGAAATGAACTAACTTGGTCATTATGGCCCTTTCCTTTTGTTGTTAGTTTTTGGAGGCGAAATAAAGGGGGAAGGAAGCACGTTTTAACTTCTCAATCGTCTCGGGAGTCATGACTATAGCAAATGACAAAATTGACCCCATTAGTTGTTGGCTTTGTTGGCATGCTTCTTGGTTGGGCCCCTTGGCTGTGGACAAACGTAACTCAATTGAACTGACCGAAGAATTTAGGCTAAGCCTAAGAGGGAAAATCTGGTAAAATATTAAGCCCCGAATGAAACAGTCTTGGCCATGACTAACAACTTCCATACACTTGATTGCCAAACAGGTGGATGCTTCGCATCCGCTTGTTGGGTTATTAAAAGATATATATTTGTTCTGTTCCTGAAGGGTTGATTTCCAGCATGTGTTAAGGGAAGGGAATGCGTGTGCAGATATGTTGTTTAAGTTGGGCACATTGTTTTCTTATGGAGAGGTGATTTTTTAGGCTCCTCCACCTGACCTAAGGCTTCTATTAAACTCCGACAAGATAGAGGTGGTTCATTATAGATTTTAAATATTCTTGTTTATTTGTATTCTTTCATTCTAGTTCCATAAGTACCAAAAAAAAAAAAAAAACTCGGGAAAACTCCTTCTTCCTGAAAAATGAAGATAAGCAGGCCTTCTCCAGATTGATCATGCAATCCAATGCCTCTTGTCACCTTGTCAAAATAAAGCATCAAGCATTTCATTCCAGGGTCTTCAACATGTGCCTATTCTTAATCTACTGGACTGAAAAAACATCGCTAGATAAGCAGACACTTGGAAAGGGCAAAAATAGATGGTATTATATATCTGTAACACAGATATATTGATTGCCCAAAAGGTCTATTCCACATTCATGCTTATTCATCCAAAAAAAGAAAGACTGAAATGCAAGTCTTTTACTGAGATATAAGAGCCCCATGTATGTTGACACTACTTCATCTGTTTGAATGCATACTTACAGTTTCACATACTTTCCTCTCAAAAACACAACTTTGTGCCATTAACAGTACTAACACAAGCCATGAATCTCTAATCCAATGGAGGCAAATCACTTTCACTGAGCAGAAACAGAGCTGCCTATAAATTCAGAAAGTCTGCTACCCGGCGAACACAATGTTCTATTTCAGACTTGTGGATTAGATGCCTTTTGTTGAAAATAAGAACCCAAAAAGTTCATGATATAACGGAAAGCCAGAAACAAAGCTAAGTTTTCAACTAAAACAGCAATTAATACTCAACACACACCTTGAATGTAATTATAGTATAAATGACTATTGAACTACTTCGATCCTTAGCAAGAAAATGAAGGCCCTTTGCCCAACCGATTATACTTCCGAACAACCAAAATCTCAGAAACAAAGCTCATAATCACCCAATACTGATCCATTTAAATTACCAAAAAAAGTGTTATGTTTGCCGGAAATGGAAAAGGCCAATAGTAACGTTGTAGAGAGCACAGACCAATATAGCTCTAACGAAGACATATGAAGGTCCTACCACATGGGAAGGGGCAACAAATTTAAGCAGAGCAAACAATCAAGTGGGTGAACAGAACATCAAACACAAAATTAGAATTTTAACAGAGTCATTTCTTGTTAACAATAATCATTTCTTGTTAACAAGAAAATGCAATGCACAATTACTGGATATCCTCCACAAGCAAAACAAAGGGTTCCTTAGGTCAGGTCCAAATTTGAAAAAGAAGGCCACTGAAAATTGTAGTTAACAGAAAAACCAATACTGAGAATCAGAAGAATTCGAGCCAAAAAGACAATCATAAGAACTTGAGCCGAAATAACTGCATTTTCCATTTCCATAAAGCTAGAATCTTAAGTTCCTAGTACTTACTTACATACCACAATCACCCTACCCCCCAAAAAAAAGTCAAAAAAGGGAATTTCTCAACCATTCCAAACACAAACCCTAACCCTAGAATTATCCCCAAATCTTAAGAGCTAGTAAATTTGGTGACGGCCTTGGTGCCCTCCGACACGGCGTGCTTGGCCAACTCTCCAGGCAGGACCAATCTCACGGCAGTCTGGATCTCCCTCGAAGTAATGGTCGGCTTCTTGTTATACCTCGCCAGCCTGGAGGCCTCCTGGGCAAGCTTCTCGAAGATGTCGTTGATGAAGGAGTTCATGATCCCCATGGCCTTGCTGGAGATTCCGATGTCAGGGTGGACTTGCTTCAGGACCTTGAAGATGTAGATCTTGTAGGTCTCCGTGCTCTTCTTCGTACGCTTCTTCTTCTTCTCTCCGGCCGCCGCGCCTGCCTCCTTCGGAAGCTTCTTTCCGGCTTTTGGCTTCTTCTCCGCCGGAGCCTTCTCCGCCACCGTCTTTTTCTCCTCCGCCGGTTTCTCTGCCGCCGGCTTCTTCTCCGCTGGCTTCTTCTCTGCCTTTGGCGCCATTTGACAAACAGGAATTTGGATCTTTTTGCTGAAAGGGAAAATGGAAATTGACAGGCTGTTTTTGCGAACGTAGACGACGTATGACCAAATCGGTGGGTTTTGGAATTTATATAGAAGAAAAATTGTAATCTGATTGGAGAATAGGCAGGCACACGGATTGATGACGTGGATATGCTTCTCCGTTGGATGGGCATCGACATCGACGGATTAGAAAGATGCGTACAAATGTTGTTTTGGACTTAATAGCTGGAGACGTGGCAAGATGCTATTGGAATAAAGGAGGTGGTTAGGATCGATGACGTTGTATTGCATTTCTTTTATTGGATAAAAAAAGTAGGGAGAGAAGAATCTGTGAGAGAGAAAAACATGGAAAAGAAAAAACTAAAAGGTGAAGTTTTTTTTTTATTTGGAAAAAAGTAATAGAAAAGATGGAAATAAAAATTCTTTTCTGATCAATGAGGAAAAATGAGGAGCAGAAAAATAATATATATATAATATTAAATTTATCTCAATTTTTAAAGTGAAATCTCAGCATATAAAAGTTATATTTGATTTCAATTAATTTAATTTACATATTTACGAGACTCTTTATTAATTTTTTTTAATGGTAAAAGTCTTATATGTATGCAATAATGACAATAGAGTTAATAGGAATCAATAATTTATCTTCCAGAACTGAAAAAAAAAAAAAAAAAAAAGGAACCACTCTTGACACATTTCCATGGATTCATTTTCGGGAGGGAAAAATCGTATTTAATATGATGCATGGGGCCATATATTTAGTACGATACAACGATTAAAAGTAAATATTAAAATTATTGATAAATTATTTTAGTCTTAAGACTCATTTGATTCTCAATTAATTATAGAGACTCTCGTAACATTAATATCCTTTTTAAAAATTAAGAGTAAGATTTGATAATTTTGTTAAGAATATGGTGTTGTATTCATCATATAAAATAGGTGATTTGAACTATTTATACCATTTGTTAACAAACAAACTCTAATTAGTTAACAACCGTCTCTTAGTCATTAAAAACTGTTTAAAAATAATATACATTTAACTCATCGATCATTTTAATAATAATTTAAATTCATAATTATATAATGTAATAATATGAATACCACTAATTCACAACGACCTACGATCGTTAATCTCGGTATTGGCACACTCTTGTGGAACGAGAATGATTTAGGCAAGAATTGTCAAAATATGTTTGAAGACTATTGAAAGATTGGATAATTGTCAGATCAAAAATAATAATAATAATAATAATAATAAGTGTTTGATTGCCGTCTCTACCATTTGAGTAAATTATTATTATTATAATTATAATTATTTTTGATTACAATTATTATTATTTTTTGATACTTTGTTGTAACTTTTTCCAGTGTTTCTTCTGTAAACTCTAGTCCAATAACTATAGTTGATAAAAATCATGAAGTATACTGTGACCGTATCAGATCCCCCAGCTACAGTTGAAACCATAACCTGTGAACATGAGGCCGATTTATGATCTGGTTAAAATTCAAAAGCCCAACCTCAACAGGTCCCTAACAAAATCTCGGTTCAGTTTCGGGCCGATTCCGGGTAGGAACTGGGTTCGGGTTTACCGGTGGCCTTTTTTTTTTCGTTTAGTGTTTATTTATTGGAAAAAGACATGAAGACGAAAAAAATAATAATAATAAATGCAAGAATGCATTGTAACAATTGGTTTAAATTTTGTAATAAAATATAATAGATTTATTTATTTATTTTTTTGTTATAAAAATTAAGCAATTTATTAAAAAACAAAATATTATAAAGGGTTGATTCATATTTTTATTTTAAGATAATATATAAAAATATCACAAATTTTATCTAAATCAATATAGCTAACATTAATTTCAAAAAATAATAGTTTATCTCTCTTTAATTTTTTTTAACAAATCTAGTATGCCTTAAAATTTCTTTGAATAAAATTTATTTGTTTTGATAATATAATACTAACGTATATGATTATTATATTATCGAAATAGATATATTCTTATAAATTTATCATTAAAACGGATAAATTTTTTTCATATAAAATTATCGGCTACTAGATTTGTTATAAAATTTTTTTAAAAAAATAAGCTACTATTTTTAAAAATTAATATTAAATTTATTATTTTAAACAAAATTAATGATATTTTAATATATTAATTTGATTATTTTTTGCGTTTTTATAACTCGTGCCTTATAACTGAATACAATTAGCTCACTTCACCAAAATCGGGCGTATATTACCCGAAATGAATGCAGCCTAAAATTCCCTCTCCAATTTTCCACTTCCCGAAAATGAATCCATCCCGTCATTGCAGACCCATTACAGTCCTCCACCCAAGCTTCAGAAAATTTTGCACCCGCAAGGCCTCCGGCACAACTCAGGACATCCACGACGAAGACGAAGACATACAGTTGATAGCCATCCTCAAAAACATCGTACGAGGAAGGAAAAGCTGGAAACTTGCACTCGACGATCCCTTCATTTCACGGAATCTAAGGTCCGACCATGTCGAGGCTGTCTTGAAGGAGACCATCTTCGACGATCCCAGGTTGGCTTTGAGGTTTTTTAATTTCCTGGGCTTGCACAAGAATTTTGACCACTCAACGATGTCGTTTTGTGCTCTGATTCATGCTCTGGTTAATGCTAATCTTTACTGGCCTGCTTCGTCTCTATTTCAAACGTTGCTTCTTCGTGGGCTGGACCCAAGAGAGGTTTTTGATAATCTCTTGGATTCTTTCAGAATTGGGGGTTTTAAAGCTACTTTGGGTTTTGATTTGTTGATTCAAAGTTATGTGCAAAATAAGAGATGTTTTGATGGTCTTGCGGTTTTAAGGTTGATGATGGAGCGTAATATAATGCCTGAAGTTCGGACCTTGAGTGCTCTTCTACATGATTTTTTGAGGATTAGGCAATTCAATATGGTTTTGAAGTTGTTTGATGAGATTTTGAGTATGGGGATAATGCCGGATATTTATATTCACACAGCAGTGCTTCGAAGTTTATGTGAGTTGAAGGATTTTGTGAAGGCAATGGGAATGATTCGTTGGCTAGAGACCAATGGGAGTGAATTGAGCGTGGTGATGTATAATGTTTTGATTCACGGGCTTTGCAAGAGCCAGAGGGTTTGGGAGGCTGTTGAGATCAAGAATAGTTTATTTCGGAAGGGACTGAAAGCTGATTTGGTTACTTATTGCACTTTAGTGATAGGGTTATGCAGAGTGCAAGAGTTCGACGTTGGTTTAAAGTTTCTAAATGAGATGATGGAGATGGGGTTTCTGCCAAGTGAAGCAGCTGTTTCCAGTCTTGTTGAGGGCTTGAGGAGGAAGGGGAGGACTGGGGAAGCTTTTGATCTGGTAGACAAGGTTGCAAAAATTGGGCTTATCCCTAGTTTGTTTGTATGCAATGCGTTGCTCAATTCCTTGTGTAAAGAAGGAAAATTTGATCAAGCGGATTTACTTTTCAAGGAGATGGGAGCAAAAGATCTGTTTGTAAATGACATAACTTATTCTATTTTGATTGATTCATTTTGTAGGAGGGGGCAACTGGATACTGCAATTCAACTCTTTGATAAAATGACCAAGGCAAGGATAAAAGTCACAGTGTATCCCTACAATCCCTTGATAAATGGTCATTGCAAGATGGGGAATTTAGACGCTGCAGAATCTTTTTTCAATGACATGGTAAACAGAGGATTGACACCTACAGTGGTAACCTACACATCATTGATTAGTGGATATTGCAATGAAGGAAAGTTAAATAAGGCATTTAGGTTGTATCATGAGATGACGGGGAAGGGCATTGCGCCAAATGTATACACCTTTACCGCGCTCATATCTGGTCTTTGTAGGGGGAACATGATGGCTGAGGCAATCAGGTTATTTGATGAAATGGTAGAGAAAAATATTATGCCAAATGAGGTTACTTACAATGTAGTTATTGATGGATACTGTAGGGAAGGAAACACGGCAAAAGCCTTTCAATTGTTTGAAGAAATGATAGAGAAAGGTCTCATTCCAGATACATATACCTATAGACCTCTAATTAGTGGTCTTTGTTCTACCGGTAGGGTGTCTAAAGCCAAAGAGTTTATTGATGACCTTCACAGAAAGCATCATAAGTTAAATGAGATATGTTACAGTGCACTTCTCTATGGCTTTTGCAAAGAAGGAAGATTTGGGGATGCATTGAGTGCTTGTCGTGAGATGCTGAAGAGAGGCGTAAACATGGATATTGTCTGTTATGGTGTACTTATTGATGGAAGTATGAGGGAACATGATACAAGAACTTTATTTGGTCTTTTGAAGGATATGCATGATCAAGGATTGAGGCCTGACAGTGTCATATATACAAGCATGATTGATGGATATAGCAACGCTGGGGATTTTAAGAAAGCATTTGGGCTTTGGAATTTAATGGTTGATGAAAGCTGTACCCCAAATATTGTAACATACACTGCCCTGATAAATGGTCTGTGCAAGGGGGGATTCATGGATCAAGCTGAGATTCTTTGCAATGAAATGCTCGTTAATAATTTTCTTCCAAATCAGGTCACTTATGGTTGCTTCCTTGACCAGCTTACCAAGGAAGGGAATATGGAAAAGGCTGTGCAGCTGCATAATTCAATGCTTAATGGGTTATTGGCAAACATAGTATCCTATAATATACTTATCCGGGGGTTTTGCAAACTGGGTAAGATTGAGGAGGCAACCAAGCTCTTAGGCGGAATGATAGAGAATGGTATTTTCCCAGATTGCATTACCTATTCGACAATTATGTATGAGTACTGCAGACGAGGTCATTTACATGAAGCTATCAAGTTATGGGACACCATGCTAAGCAAGGGTGTCGAGCCTGATAGAGTAGCATACAAAATTTTGATACATGGTTGCTGTGTTCTCGGCGAATTGGGGAAGGCCGCTGAACTGCAGGATGACATGTTGAGAAGGGGTTTGAAGCTAAATCGGGTAACAAAGAAGGGGCTCGTACACAGAGCTTGTTCACAGAGTTCAGTTTTGTCCACTGACAGGTAGTTATGCTTGCAATAAGCTAGTTGTAATACATGCGTGTGGCGGAAATTTGAAAGGGTAGTAGTAGTATTTAGAATGACAGTTGAGATAGTCTCAATAATAGTGTTTGTAATTTTGAGTTGTAAGCATAATTGTAACCTGATCATTCATTAAACCATTTTTTCCTGTAAATAGATTTGGTTCTAGTGGCTGATAATTCAAAGGCTGCAATGAAATGCGAAATTGAGCTGTTGTTTTCTATCTTTTCAGCAGCTTCTTGCATTGAAAGTAATTAGCATCTGAGAAACAAAATTGGCAGAATTGAATTTACAGCATCAACAATCGTTAAGCCAGGAAATCTATTTGATTTGAATTAAAATGTCAGGGAAATGTAGGTCAAATTACACCTTTGTAAGGCTGGTTACAGGTGTCAAGTGAGTTCAAACTGAAAAATAATGAGAAAAACCACAGGAACTATCCCTCAAGAAGACCCTAGAATCAAACTCAAACAACAAAACAATACTACAACAGTCGGGCTCACCCACCCATAGTCATCCATAAACGTCCCACTTTGCGACTGAATTTTCTTTTTGGGTTAATTGATTTTGGCAGTCAAACTCAAAATTTTCAATGTCAACACTACAACCACGATTAGGTCATGACTTTTTTTTTTTTTGTCAATTAAATGAGAAAATAAGGATAGCGAGTTAACAGCCTACTATGAAATTAGTAGTACGAACGGTCTGAATAGTTACGATAAAACTTACATTTAGGGAGGTCTAAGTTTTACTGCACCAATAAATCTTAGTCTCAGGATCAACTCAGTGGCGCTCAAACTTAGGATTTGTCACCTGGAGCCAGATGCCTTAACCAACTAGGCCACACGGTTAATGTTTTTTTTTTTATTTTCCTTTATGCTTTGAGAAGGGTCACGACTCACGACCGAAATTTTCAAAGGACCGGATGCGCAACAGACGCAGACTTGGTCCATATGCTGGAAGCAGCCCATTAAGGCCCATAAAACCCAGCAAGATCTTAGCACATTTGTTCCCCGTCGGCGACAAAAACTGCACCGTTTTGAGTTCAATCACCGGAAAAAGGCTTCTTCGTCGATCTCCTGCTTTTTGCCGAAACCAAAAAAAAAAGAAGGCAAAAACTAAATGCAGTCTTTGAAACGCAGTGTTAGCCTCCACCGTACGGCTCCTTTGGCGAGATGGTTGTTGGGTTGTCATTTTTCCACCAGATTATTCATCGCAGGTAACTTTCTGCTTCTATTTCTCCTCCTTTCCTCGCGTTCCGTAATTCCAGAAACAAGAAAAAAAAAACCCTTTTTTTTTTTTGATTAATGGCAAAATAATATTAATTCCAACTTCGTAATTAAAATTGATGCATTTAAGACTCTGTTGGGCTTAGTTTCCCGGAAATCAATTTTCTTTCCCTTTTTTTTTTACCCCTGATTTTCTCGGGTTCGGCAGCCGAATGCTAATTGTAAAAATAATTATAAAAAAAAAAAAGCAACCATTTTTTTAAGGTGTCTTTTAAGATAGTGTCTTTTAAGGTAACCTGGTTTGTGAATTGCAGGACTTTCTGATGATACCAATGAAACTGTCCTAAAGGATGCTTTCGGACAGCATGGTGAGATAGTCCAAGGTAAGTTAGCTCTTCTTTTGAATATGTTTCTGGTTCCCTTTGCCGAGGAAATGGTTTTGTAAATTCTTTTTTTTTTTTGTGCTGTTTGATTAGTTAAAGTTATATGTGATCGTGTAAGTGGGAAATCAAAGGGGTATGGATTTGTACATTTTGCTTCTGAAGATGCAGCAAGCACAGCTTTGAAACAAATGGATGGTCAGGTCAGGTTTGCTTTGCTTATATGTTGGATGAACCCTTTCAAGGACCTTTTGATTCTTTATTCTCAAGGTTCTGTTTTCTGGTGTTTTTCTAGTTGTTGGATGGCAAGAACATTCATGTAGAATATGCACACAAGAGTTGACAAAAGGCAGCTCAGCTCAGGTATAATCCTGTGGTTCATTACATGAAGAACGAGAATTCTAGTCTTCTGATCTGATATTCCGGTTGCCTTATGGGCTCGGAGTATGTATGTACCATTGTCCGAAATTGTAATAGATTTTTTGATGAAGATGTTTGACGAAGTTGATTTGAAGATGGCCAAGAAAGGATTTCAAATCCTTCAGCTTGAGTCAAGAATGATTTTCCTGTTCGAACTGCTATGCTTGTTCACATGGGGCAATACGTTTGAGTGACATTCATTCATGTATATATCTGACTCTTATAGTTCTCGTGCCTCTCCTAGATTAATGTGGCCGTCTTCCATCTTCTCCCAAAAAAAATGCGTGTACATCACGGCGGTTTTGCTAGCATAAGGTGTTTGATCAATTGTCCATACTGTACAGATGCTTGGTAAAATGGCTTCCAAACGTGCACATGTTTGCACTAAATTAGAATCCTTAATCGTGCCAAATCTCCAGAACTCCAGGACGAACACCGTCTATATTTTATGTGCCTTTTGGTAATGGTCTTCAGTTTCAAGTTTGATTAACCACAGAGGAAAGAGCTTAGCTCATGTCCCCTCTCCTCTTTGTCTTTTAGATTACGTTGGTTGACATTCTTTTGGCATACAAGTCCCAGTTTTCAAGTCACACAATTATTTCTACATGGGCTCCAACATGAACGCAAGTAACAAAGTTAACACGGTGTACCTACCTACGGGAATAACCAAATCTGCAGGTTCAAATCTCACCTCTAACAAATTTTCATAAAATGTGAGCTTTGGTTCCAATAAATTAAACTGAAAAACAACTGCGGAGATAATGTGGAAAGCAAAAACATCTTCTTCGTCCTTCCTACAGAATTCTCCTTTTAAAATACTCCTAATTGTTTAGCATTCGCTGCATGCATTTCACGTTTGGAAGCCCCGGACAATGGAGACCAATTGCATCCGAACAAGTGCCCTTTGACATTGTCAATTGCAAAACTTCAGGAACAAATTTGAGACATCCCAATGTACTCAAGAGGATTCACTTTTTCAAGTAGTACAATGCATTTCGTCTGAAATTTCAGCTCAACACACATGGCATATATTCGAAATCAATACTGCGATATTGGTATAGTGATGAATTCTGAAATCAGTTGCTCGATCAAATAAATCTTTTGTCAAGGCTTCACGATATATTTTCAGCAGTTGGCGTCCTCTCCATGTCTTGTTTTGCAACTTCCACAAAGATTATTCTTCCATCAACCATCTGTTAAAGTGCCAAAAGATGCGCAGCACAACAGATAAAAAAGAGAAATTCAAGTGCTTTGCAGCAACCATACCATATCAACTTTGAACAACTGAATTTCAAAATCTCGAATACCCCAACGTAGATTCCGTTCACAGCATATTGCAGTAAATTTATGTTTCAATTAAATGTGTTAATGGTCCAAGGAAAAGATGAACTAAAATTGACAAGTGCGAATAAAGTTTTGTCAGAAAAAAATGTTTCTGCTATTATGTAAGTAAGCAGACCACAAAGACATTCTTCTTCAGCAGCCAACTTCGAGTTCAATGATTGAAGCAATCATTTCTGAGCAAGAAATTTAAGAAAAAAAACCCCATTATAAGAGAAAGAGACAAAGTCACTAGGGAAAACTGTGCAATTCACAGGAGGATATCCATTAGGCAGGTGAAGGTCTAGCGAAGAGCAAGTATGAATCACACTGATGTTATACGGAAATGCTGCTGACACATGTAAGACAGAAGTAAATTTCCTGGATTATGTATTTATGGACACAACATATGATTACCGATTTACCGATTTACCTCAAAAATATGTGGCAATAGACAAAACAAAAAACTTGCATCTTGCTTTTTTTTTATCCTACACGAAAACATAAACAGCCTCCAACTCTCTTTCTCCAAGTGATTGAAGCACAGGTTTTACACAAACCATGGTCAACAAGGTCTAAGCAACTCTATATGTGCAACTTACAAAAAGTCGCCAATGTTGTATCATGTCCCTCTTAAAAGACAAGCCTCTCGCACTTTTATGTATGTCTATTGTCAAGCAAGCTGAATAACATGAACTTATACAGTCTAAACTGAAAAATGTTTGGACAAAACTTGTCTTCTTTTTTAATTCATTGCCAATTGCCCTTACTTGCAATTATGTTTGAATCACCACTTCTTAACATCATATATCAAGTTAGTTCCAGCAAACATGTTTCCCAAAATATTATACTTCTAGAACAAACTCCCTAACAAACTAATTTTCTATATTAAGATACTAACTAACAGAAAAAGGACCAAGAATTAGAGTAAACATTATCATAATCTCATTGCAACCAATTTGGCTATCCAGCTGAAGTAATAAAGAAAGAAGCATTCCGCTGATGAGCCAATTGAAGGCATCTTAATTCAACCGTCACAAATATTCAACTCAATTTCACTTAGAGATATACTCTGAAATGATCAAGCTTCGAAAAGAATTTCAACTTCCGGATACAAAAGTTGCATCATTATACCCAGTTTCATGATGGAATATCCAACAGACTATCATCAACTAACTTGGTTAAATAACTACCAGTTGGCCAAGTGTTTTCTGAGGTTTGAACAACACAACTTTTCAATTGCAAATTATGCCCATAACAAATTGCTTCTTCTAAACATGAAACTTCAATTACTAATTTCGGACCACTAATAACCAAGCAATCCATATAACCCAAGCAGCTAAAAAAACAAAAAACAAAAAACAAAAAGGCAAATTAAGACGAATATGAATGTGAAATTGACAATTACCCTGCAATTCATAGTCTTCAACGCCTTCTGTCCTTCAATCTCAGACTCAAATGTAACAAAACCAAAGCCTCTAGGCTTTTTTGTATGTGGGTCTCTAATTAGCCTGGCTACAGAGACAAAAACAGCCACCAAGATAATAACTTAATTGCCAAAGTACATAAAAAAAAAAGAAAAGGAAAAACATTAGAGAAATTGTTAAAAAGCAAAGGAAGAAACGGCAAGAAAAATAATGTTGAGAATTTTCACCTTCGGTGACAACTCCAAAAGGTGAAAACAACCTTTTCAGCCCTTCCTCTGTCATGTACGACGATAACCCTTCAAAAACAATTCCAGAAATCATCACTATAGCTTCAAAATAACTTCGATTAAAATGAAAAACAAATGCCCAGTCCAATATTCATGTGCGCGTGTGTTTTGTGTTGTATGAGAGAGAGAGAGAGAGAGAGAGAGAGAGAGAGAGAGAACTGCTGACGAAGAGCTGCAAGCCTAGTTTTTTAGCCATTTGTTCTATTTTCCAGAGATTTCTGAGCAGCCCAGAAGGAGCTAGATAGTCTGGCGTGCAGAGAAAATGGCGGTGTGGATTATAGCGTACTCCTCGCGATGGGGGCGGAGCCAGCGGGACAGATGAGCGAGAAACCTTACCTGTATATCTATCCGATTTTCACCCTGAAAGCTTATAATCCTATCTAGGGCTGCAAATGAGCCGAGCTGAGCCGAGCTTGGCCAGGCTCGAGCTCGGCTCGTTAAGGAGTTCTTCAGGTTCGAGCTCGGCTCGAGCTCGGTTCGAGCTTTGGAGGTGGAGGCTCGAGCTCGGCTCGTCAGAATATTACTGAAGCTCGGGCTCGGCTCGAGCTCGGCTCGATTTGTATTTTTTTTTTTTAATTTAAGCTTTATATATATATATATATATATATATATATATGCTTTTTCCATTTGATTTATTTTATTTATTTGTTATATATGTTATTTCTACTTTATATAAAAATAGAAAATTTATATAAAAATATATAAAAATAAAAAAATAAAAAAAATAAAAAAATCAAAATTACTTTTTTTATATAATTTTATATAAAAAAGGGAAATATATATATGTAAAAAATGGATATGTGGATAAAAGCCACTTATTCATTCAATTACTATTTGATTGATTGAATTCCTAATTGTATAACTAGCCACATTATGATCATCAATCAATTTACTTAATTGTATTTAAATTTTCTCTAATTTAAAAAATTTATATTCTTTTGCAAAGAAAAAATAAATATGCAAGTTTATTTTAATTAAGAAAAAATTCAAATAAAAAAAAGAGACAGGAGGAAATAATGGAGGTTGAGAGCATTTGAAAATAAATAAAAAATTAATCTTAATTTTATTAGTATTTATATTAAAAGTTAAATGATATAATTAAGTATTATTAATATATTAAATGAGCCCACAATGATACATATTAAACGAGCTCTTAATGATACATTTATCGAACTGTTCACGAGCCTGTACCGAGCCGAGCCTGCTATTGTTCAGGCTCGGCTCGTTTATTAAACGAGCTTTGATTTTAGGCTCGTGTATCGCTCATTTAGTAAATAAACGAGCCCGAGCCGAGCCTTTACCGAGCCGAGCCACCGAGCTTTTAACGAACGTATCGGCTCGTTTGCAGCCCTAATCCTATCTAAAATAAAGAAGTAAATACTTAAACATTAAAATTATTAAATTATAAAAAATATATTAAATTTTAAAAAATAAATAAATTATTAAATTAATTACACACTTTCTATCTATTTTAAATTTTGTAGATATGTAATAACACCCTTATTTGAATTGCATTGTAAGCGTCGTTTATTTGTGGATAATATCTTATAAAAAGAGGTCAAAAGATGGTTAGAGATGGTAATTTTTAAATAATAACCATGGAATTCGAACGTCAATCTTGCTCTTACCCTCAGTCATTCTAAACTGCCGGAATACCAATACTAAAGAAAAAAACACAAGTATAATTTTCAGATAATATTCCTCTTTTCCTTTTTTTTTTAGAGTTATTGACTTAAAGCAATAGTCATAAAAGAGTTAGCAAGCCGCCTTGCTGGGTTTATAGAAGAAAACATCAATTTGATAAGTGTCCTTCATTGGCCGATTTGACACCAAGAATCAGACGCAATTCTTCAATTAATGACAAACTTCTGCTTTTGGTGGAACAATACAAGAGACTACACACATATATGATTCTTAAACCGCATGTCAAAATTAGAGAGTTTGGAGGACAGCACTCCGTGCGGAGGCTTTCTGTTTGGGATCAATGACAATTCGTAGCATTCAACGTTACCCAGGAAAAGAAAAGAAATGGAAACAGAAACACACAGAATGGGCTGTTCAACGGAAGTCTCATATATGTCAAAGAGGCAAAACTATCCATAATACAGCAAAAAACGTATTTAATAACACTGAAAATGTAGGTTAGACACACATTTCACACCAAGTTCATACCGATTACCAACAGAACTGCTGTGCAATCCCATTCCACTGCAATAAACTGAAAAACACATCAATGGGCAGCATCAGAATCTCAACTTCTCCAACATACGACGAGCTATATCCACAGAAGGGAGACTACAGAACGTTTGCACTTTCCACCAACTGCAAAAAATCACAGCAGTCACGAATCTGCCAAGAGATACACTCACACCAAGGAGACTCCTCCATGTTCCAAACCAATTAGCCAATCTAGGCGGAAGCAACCCAGCATTTCAAAGTTTAGACCAGTTTTGTTCACTTTTCAGCATTGATCAATATTTCCACTGAACCCTCAATGTTTGCACAGCTCCTACGATACCTCACTCTCGTAGCAGTAGCATCATCTTTATACTGAATAAAGGTTGTGTTCTCAAAACAGTATCAATCCAACGTTCATTTACACATTCCCAGAACAACATTAAGATCAAGCAAATGAAACCACACGAAACCGGTTCACACACAAATGAAGCAGTACAACAAACAATATTTGCACACAAACTGTATCTCATTTCTACCATAGAAGCATTAAGATCAAGCAGATCTAAACTTCAATTACAAGCATCAAATCCACATCATCAAGGAAAAAAGTAAAACAAAATAGATAAAAACAGCAACCGACTAACTAAACCCTAACCATAAGCAGCAAATTGCTCAACGCCAGAACACCTATTCACGGCAACACTTCAAGAGCTAGTAAACTTGGTAACCGCCTTGGTTCCCTCCGAAACAGCGTGCTTCGCCAACTCCCCAGGCAACACCAATCTGACGGCCGTCTGGATCTCCCTGGAAGTAATGGTCGGCTTCTTGTTGTACCTCGCCAGTCTGGAGGCCTCCTGAGCGAGCTTCTCGAAGATGTCGTTGATGAAGGAGTTCATGATCCCCATGGCCTTGCTGGAGATCCCGATGTCCGGGTGGACCTGCTTCAGGACCTTGAAGATGTAGATCTTGTAGGTCTCCGTGCTCTTCTTCGTCCGCTTCTTCTTCTTGTCCCCGGCCGCCGCGCCGCCTTCCTTCGGGAGCTTCTTTCCGGCCTTGGGCTTCTTCTCCGCCGGGGCTTTCTCCGCCACCGTCTTCTTCTCCTCCGCCGGCTTCTTCTCGGCCGGCTTCTTCTCCGCCTTCGGTGCCATTTCTGTAGCGATAAAGCTAGGTATTGCTTTTGAGGTTCAAAGAAGAGGAGAACAAGCGAAAGTCTGTAGAGCAAATCGTTGTGAAGTCTTGCGTTGTTTGGTGGTTCGGAATATAAGGAGAGAAGATCTGAAGTGTTATTGGTTAGAAAGATTTCACGCGGATCGGTGACGTGGACATTTTGAACCGTCGGATTTAATTTGGGAAAGTTACGTAATCTACGGTGCAGAATAAAATTCAGACGCTGAGACCATATTGGATCGTGAGGCTTCACGAGGATGGATGACGCGGACTATTTGAGCCGTTGGATTGTGGACATTGGTTGGCGACGGTGACCTAGTAACCACTGGATGAATGTGGCTAAAACTGCCAATTGATCACTTCACGCGTCGCTTGTTTCTCCTGGGTTTTTGCAAGTATAATGACGGAATTGCCCTAACGTTTGAAAACAAGGTAATTGCAACAGTAGAACATAGTTGAAAATGGTTTTTTTTTTAGTTAATATCAATAAAAATTATTATTTATATATTTTTAATAAATTTAATACGATTATTAAAAATTAATAAATTTAATAATATGTAATTATTTTTTAATAAAATTAGAACAATGTTTAACAATAACTAAATTTAGTACAATTTAATTATTTTTTAGTAAATTTATCACATTGTTATTTCAAAATAATCAGTTAAAAATAACTCAATTCCTTAGTATACACATATAGTACGTTTATGTCTAAATTTAACATAATTTAAACATCCTAAATGTCATATGTGTATATGCACATATTAAGAGATTCAGTTATTTTTAACTGACGAGTTTTATATTTATTAGAAAATTATTGAACTGTGCTAAATTCGTTAATTTTTAAAAGTCGTGCTATATTTGTTAGAAAATAATTAAACTATACTAAATTTATTAATTTTTAAAATTTATGTTAAATTTATTAAAAAATACAAAGAAAATAATTTTTGTTGATATTAACCCCTTTTTTTTAGGTTACGAGAGATGCTGTATAATATAAAAAAATAATAAAATAATTAAAATTGAAATAAAAAATAAAAAATTCTCAGTAAAGTGTTCCAACTATTTAAAACACTTGTAATTTTAGCCTGCCGAGCAATCAAGGCCCAAAAAAGCCCAAGCAAACACCCGAAGCTACATATTTGAAAAGATTTTTAAAAGTTTAAGGCCGATTTGAAAATCTAATAAGATTTAGGGTGTATTTGTTTCTAATAAAATATTTTGTAAAATATTTTATAAGAAAAAATTTTACAGATTTTTCGGCATTTGTTTCACGAAAAATATTTTATATAAGAAAATTTTGGGAAAAATTTTCAGATTTTCAGGTAAAATAACTTCTCCTTTTGCAGAGATGAAGTTATTTTCAGAAAAAAATACAAATTGTACTATAAGTAAGTGACAAAGGAAAATCATTATTTTCACCGTAAATATTTTCTCCTACAAATATTTTACAAATATAAGGTATTTTACAGTAAACAAATAGACCTTTAAAGTTTAATTGTAAAAATTTATAAAAATTTTGAATGAATATTATGCATATCCCACTAAGGAAAGTCTAAAGTAAAATTACAAGAACATTGTTTGATCCCATCTGTATAATCTCCTATCGGTTTTTTAATTAAACTGGCCCAATTTCACGGTCGATTCACCAACTTTCCAACTTTCAGTATGATTAACTTTTTCAAAAATTAGATATGGGCACCACTTTCTGTGATGTCATATTATCGCGTACATGGCTGATTCCTTTGATTGGCCGCATAGACAAATGGGAGAAGATAGTCTTTCCGTACTTTGCTGGTCCAATGTTTTTCTAAATAAATGTTGGGCAATTTATTGGAACCTCCTTACGATTATGTAGCCAAAATTGTTGAAATTTTGGGCCAGCAATGTTCTCCGACCTGGGTACCTAGACAGAGAGTCTTGGTACCAGGTCCGAGTGCCTTTGAAATTACAGGAGGGGATACATTAGGCTCCCCAATTTTTCCCTGCCCATTGTCTCACGGTAGCTAGCCCGAGTACCGCCCTCAGGACAGCTATCTTTTTCCTTTGAATGCGGATCAATGTGACCAGGTATGCCTGGAACAGAACCGGAATTTTTCTTAACAATTTAAAGTGTGTTTGGAGTGCGAAAAAACGAGAGAAAAGAAAGAGAAAAGGGGAGAAACAGGAAAAAAAATGAAGAGAAAATAAAGTTGTTTGGAGTGACAGAGAAAGAAAGTAGGTGAAAAAAAAGGTAAATAATAATTTGTAAGAGAAAAAGTAGAAAAAAATAAAATTATTTAAAGTGGTAAAAAAAGGTAAGAAAAAAAAATATGATGAAAGAAAATGTGAATAGTAATTTATTAGAGAAAAAATGGAGAAAAAATAAAATTGTTTGGAGTGGTGTACAAAGTGAAAAGAAAGAAAAGTAAATGGTAATGATTATACTTTTCTTTCCCTCCAAATTTTCCTTTGGATACCAAACACAGCATTAAGTTTCTAAAGTCACAAACTATAAAAGGGCAAAGTTAACAGAGCAATTTCCCTGCAAAGTTATAACAAAATCAAAGCATTGCCCCAAGGTAAATACAAGAACCATCACCCAAAAATTAATGCTTCAAGATGCGAGAATTCCCCCGCTTCTTTGTAATTACACTGCACCAGAGAACCCCATCCCCAGAGACGGTAATTAGAATAACACGTTGTACATTATTAGCTGTGTGCCATATTAACAAAAAGCACCACTTTGGTCTTGGCTTTACATAACATTCCTACAGAATGCACAATTCACTAACCTGGTACTTGTTTCCAAGGACATGAAAGAGGCTATTATACAGCACGTCGCGGGTAAACTACTTTGGAGATTTATTCTACAAAGTGCACAATAAGTTATGCTCATGCTTGCTTACTTGCACATGAAAGAGGGTGTTTTGCAGCAATGTTGTCAGCAAACTGCTACTTTCATAGATGTAATTCTTCCTTTCCATAGATGCGCTGTAGCTCACGGGTTGCCGCTTGAAAGGATTCTGCTTGGAAAATCCAGAATCAGAAAAATCTGGATAAACTAACAAATTACGAAATGGTTAAACAAATTGACGGAAGACAATATCCCTGGATCCCAACTTCAAGAGAATCCATTGTGCCTGCAAGCAAGAAAAGGGTAAAGCAGAAGATGCTTTTGCATGCAAGAATCACTATGCATGGGTTGATTACCGCCAATGCATTCAATTTTAAAAAAAATATGACAATACAGAATTACTCCTATGGTCTCGCCATGGTAAGACAACATACAAGAATGTTCAAGGCCCAAAGAATTTAGATAAATAGAAAAAAAAAATCAGAAAAGAAATTTCCCTCACCTTTCCAGATGCGAAAGGATTTCTGATTAATTGGTGCACCAAACACTGTTTGTATGACATCAAACAACATGCTTTCTGGGGTGCCCCTTAATTCTTGCACTATCTGATAGATAGTCTTTCCATTCTCAAAATATATATGATTGTTGGGATGTTTAGTTTTGCAACCAGCATGGCGTTCAAACTCATATGCATTAAGCACCTTTCATTACAAATGATAAAGCCTGTTAGCCAGGTCTGAAGAATATTCAGCAAAATCCTAGAAGCCACTGGATTGCTTACCTTAGAGTAATTACAAGATTGACAGCCACAAAGATAGCCAGAACCTTTTATAATGCCATAGAGCTCCTTGTTGCATGCAGAGAATGTCAGCAGACGGCAGATATGAAAGGGAAATGGGACCATGGAAATAAAAGAAATTTACCTCCCGTGACAAGAAAACATACTTCACAGGGACCCCATCGAGCATACCAGTTGATATCAAACTTCTAACATTTGAAGGAAAGCTGTTTGGAGCTTCTTTTCTGGTAGTTTTGAGCACCGGTTTATTCTTGCTAACAGACTCCACTTTCAGTTTTTCTGTCCTGGTGTTGCTTAGAACTGCATTGGCATTTGATACGTTAAGCTCTTGCCTATCAACTGCTTCTGGTGTCTGAACAGATGGCTGACAATATGGCTCGTCAAAACTGCTGATGGGCCTGCCAACGGGTATAACATCATGTGCATCAGGAAATCCTCCAGAAGATATCATGTTGGCATCATCTTTGCCACAGCTTTCAGTGATAGAAATAGCACTATCATCTTCTTTTATATAGGTGGGACTTGTTGATCCAGCATCGCCATCTTCTCTATTATAGGTGTGACCCATTAGCGTGACATTTTCACCCTCCCTCACATAGGCATGCCCCATTGAAGTAAAGTTACTTTCCCTTTCCCTATTTAAGGCATGAGCAGCAGAAACATCACTGCTACTTCCAGTCGTGAAACTATGTCCCTTTGGAGCAAGCATATGATCCTCACAGTCCTTTACCCGGTTGACTTTCACTTTTCTAATACCACTATAGTTAAAACAGGCATCCGGATCTTCCACATCATCGGATATAGACAAATTAAATGATGCATTCAAGCTGCCAGTTCCAGCAGCACAAGCATTCCCTTGGGCAAAATCAGTAGATTTGTCTTCAGATCCAAATAACCTGTGAATATATTGGTTTGGAACTGATTGAAATCCAGTTGTGTTATACCAAGAAGGAACATCTGCATTTGAAATTCCTGGCCTTAACGTTCTACTTGAGGTTTGTACAGCTTGCTTCTTGTGGGCAAACAAATCCATTTCAGCAGCATCTACAAACCACTGATGGGATCTATTAGTTTCAATTTTTGAAGAGTTATCAAACACTGGATCCCCATCAGCAGCCTTTGCCATCCAAAACCCTTTGTTCTGAAATGACTGTGCGTAATTAACTCAATTGCAGACGAGAAACCGAAAAAAAAAAAAACTACCATAAAAACATTGATATAAAAAACTAAAAAAAGATGATGAAGAAGAAGACCGAGCAAGGCCAGATATTCCACAAGATAAAAATTTCATCTTCCTACACGTTTCATCCATCCCCATACCTAACATTCTTTTCCTATAAAACTGATTCCAGCATATGTCTAACATGCCAGCTAACAATCTGGCCGTTGTCTAAGATTAAACTATGCAACTCAAAAGAATTTGGATTTATTTATCGCATACAGATGTACAGGCATCTCTTTTTCGAAAAGATAGCACTAATTATCTGTAAACTGTACCAAGAACAGCCAGCCAATCCCAAGCAAACAAATTTTCTTACAATGAAGACTCAACGCATTGGCTGCCAACTCTTCTTATGAAAAAAGCTAACTTCCTGGAAGGTTAGGATTGTGTCAGAATTCAGCTTGGCAAATTAACTAGAAATATCATTCTGGGACTCACCAAATCAAAGTTAAACTGTCCTTTATTCTTGCTATGTGCAGGTTTTCTTGACACTTTCGCGTCAGACTTCTGTACGGTTTCACATTTTTTTAATGCAACAATTTTCTTCGGTCAAAAAAGTTAAATTAACCTTTAATTCACCCATCCTAGCTCAACCTTTATTATATTTTACCTAGGGGTACAAATGAGCTGAGCCGAACCGACCTTGGCCAGGCTTGAGCTCGGCTCGTTAAGAATTTTTCTAGATTCGAACTCAACTCGTTACATTTTACCGAAGTTCGAGCTCGGCTCAATCTCGACTCGATTTTTGTTTTGTTAGTAATTTTTTATTATCTAAGCTTGATATATATATATATATATATATATATATATATATATACATATAACTAGCCACATTATGCATCATCAATCAATTTACCTAATTGTATTTTAAGTTTTTCTAATCCAAAGAATTTATATTGTTTTGCAAAGAAAAAATAAATATGCAATTTTATTTTAATTAAGAAAAAAATCAAATTAAAAAAAAAGACACAGGAGGAAATAATGTACTAAGGTTGGACTTAGGTCTTTCAGAGCAACGGGTTTAGTAGACTTGAGAGGTTGAGAGCATTTGAAGACAAATAAAAAATCAATCATAATTTCATTATTATTTATATTAAAAATTAAATGATACAATTAAATGTTATTAATACATTAAACGAACCCACAATGAGACAGTACATGAGCTTTTAATGATACATTTATCAAACTATTCACGAGTTTATACCGAACCGAGCCTGCTAATATTCAGGCTCGGCTCGTTTATTAAATGAGCGTTTGTTCTAAACTCGTGTATCGTTTATTTAGTAAACGAACGAGCACGAGCCAAACTTTTACCGGACTGAGTCACCGAAATTTTAACGAACGTATCAGTTCGTTTGCAGTCCTACTTTTACTTAGTTCTAATTCAGCCCTTGTACCACATTTCCAAAAATACCCATGAATCCTTGTACATGCAAAAGAACAATGAATACACAAGTTTGAGGAACTCATAAAAGATTTTGAGCATACCATTTTTTTTCCCTTCTCCCACACCTTCTGCTTCACCTTCTGCACCATAATTTCACTTCCATCTTCCTCTTCTTCTACCTAGTCATCACATAGGTGAACATTAGATATTTAAATTGCACGGTCATAATGGATCACATGATTTAAGCCGAAAGCAAAAATCAAACAACGCTGCAGTGAACTAAAACCTACCAAAAAGGACTAAAAGTTCACATAATTAGTGGTTTTTTTCATAGACTATGGAAATGTAAAAAATGGAGATTGAAACCTTACGGTTCGATGACC
Organism: Carallia pectinifolia; assembly: GCA_037832335.1. Classification (NCBI taxonomy): domain Eukaryota; kingdom Viridiplantae; phylum Streptophyta; class Magnoliopsida; order Malpighiales; family Rhizophoraceae; genus Carallia; species Carallia pectinifolia. Next base: position 15,203,057 of record CM075454.1, read on the forward strand.
GTAGGATCGCGGTAATCGGAAATTGACCGGACCGCCAATATTTTGTTAGATGACGGTGAGTTTTCCGGGAGAGCCACGCCGGCGATGAGAAATAAGAGAGAGGAGAAAAAAAGGACAAACGGGGTGGAGGGAATTTTATTTAATATATATTGTATGATAAAAGCACTCGAATTTTTCTCCTGACGGTATGGATTTTATTTTTTTTTTAGCAAACAAGATGGACTTCATTGAATGATAAGATTTGCTATTTCCGCATCGGAGTCGTACACATGTCTCCCAATTAGGAATCTAGGCCGTCGATTAGCTCGGATCGGTAGAGTGTGTTTGGAGTGCGAGGAAAAAAGGAAGGAAAAAAACGAAAGAGAAAAAAAATAGAGATAAAATAAAATTATTTATTGTAATAGTGAAAGTTGAGAGAAAAAAATATATTGAAAGAAAAGATAAATAATAATTTGTAAAAGAAAAAAAATAAAATTATTTAAAATAATAAAAAAAGATAAAAGAAAGAAGTTATGATAAAAAAATATAAATAATAATTTATAAAAAAATAAAAATAAAATAAAATTATTTAAAAAAATATTAAAAAATAAAAAAATAATTATTATTATATTTTTCTTTTTTTTCTTATTTTCTCTTATACACCCATGGCCTAAGTCTTTTCGGCCCCCGGGAGGAAACAAATCTGTTAAACAGGTGGTGGTGGAAAAAAGAAAAAAAAAAAAAAAAAAAGAAGCGCATTGAAATCCAAATACGTGGCAAATACTGGCGGATGATATGCCAAGAAGTCAAAGGTTCTCCCATCCAATAGGCAATAGGCAATAGGCAATAGCCAATGAGTAAGGTAATTAAAACCACGTTTTCACGTAGCAAAAATATTATATGTCCTGAAGAAAATTATTTCAAGGGGAGGTATAATACGATAAGTTTGAAATTTTTTATAATTAAAATAATAATATTTTTTCTGAAAATTTCCTTTGAATATGTAATAGATCTTTTAAATTTATACTTAAATTTTGAGAAAAGTTCAGAGAAAATAATAGAGGTCATTCATAGGTCAACAGAAAAAAAAATGATTTTTTTGTTACAAAATTAAATTTAAGAATAATAATAAGTATATTTAAAATTTAAATTTTAGAAAAAAAAAATGTCACTAATTGTTTTATGGTTAAATCCTTTACCCACTTACCAATGCTCTTAAATTTTTACTAAAACATTCTTCATAATAGTTTTAGAGGAGAATTACAAATTTAATGAGAGCTTAGTCAACCATATTTAATGTCTCATTGTTTTTTCTTTATGGGTGCAACCGTTCAAACGCATGCCCACATATTTCCTTTAAGATTAAGTTGCTTAGGATTTTGGATTCTGAAATTTCGTTAGAAGACCAAAAGCATCCTTATCCTAATCTATTGAAGATTGTCAGGATTCTAATATCACATATGAAACCTTCCCCTCTTCACACGTCTTGCGCTTATAATTGTTGTGGGAGCGTATGAACTATCCTTTCTTCACACGTCTTGCGCTTATAATTGAAGTGGGAGCGTACAAATTACACATTAAACAATTGCTATGTTACAAGAAAAGGAGAGTTGCAATTTATCAGGAGCAATAGGAGTGAAAGAAGAGAAAATTCTCATTCACCCAACAATGAGGAGCAACCTGATGAACAACAACAACAATAACCGAAGTATGTCAATGCCATGTTAAGTCAACGGAAAATACAAGCTCAAGTTCACTATCAATTGATGCCACTACGATTAAGAATTGCCATGCAAGATCGAGAACAAGCTTCCCGTCAAAGTAAAATTAATTTGGAACACAAAAATCAGCCGGCCCAATTGTAGAAAGACCCTAATTCCGATATGCCCAAAAAATAAAAAAACGTAAACCACCCAGCCAAAAGTCATATTTTCTTTGCAGACATAAAATTAAGGTTCAATTAGACGGACCGAGAAAACCGATAGGAAAAATTAACAAGAATGATATACAGTGTAATAAACTGATTAAATTGTGCAATCAAACGATTATTATTTATGACAAAAAAATCGATAAAATTAATATATTTTGTATAATTTTTTACTGTAAACCATAATCGTTTGGTTGTACAATTCTATTGGTCGATTGTACTGTGATTTGTTTCGATCAAAATTTTTCGTCGTTTTTTCCAAAAATTAAACCCAAAACAGACCAGAGACCAACAATCAAATCAAACTTTCTGTGTATTAAACAAAAAAACAAATCTGAATACAAAATCTAATTTATGTAAATGTTCAGTCTAAAATAATCCTAATTCCTAAATACAGGCGCTAGCTAGCTTCCCTAACTGCAATGTCAAATCGTTTTCCATGGGGGTCAAGTTCAAATCCAAGCAGAAAACTCTCTTGCTGCTGGATTTCTTCATTATAGACACAGCCGGTAACAAAGCCCTAGTCACCAATCTCTCACTTTTTGTGTTCGTATCTGCGCCCCTGTGCCTCCTCATGTGACCCCCAAGGGCTTGGCCAATAGGAAATTCAAGGCCGCAAATGGGACACTCGTGGGTCTTGGGCTTGGCCGGCGAACTGGGCAACTTGAACCAGTCCTTTACATCGAGTTTCGGCTTCTTGTGGCTGGCACGGTGGCCTCCTAGCGCTTGAAATGACGAGAACTTCCTGTTGCACGTCTTGCATGCAAATAACCGACCCGTCGGTGAAAACTTCGTTAGCCCATCATCAGACTTTTTAGATTCCCCAACTTTCGACAGCAACATCAAGCAGTTGGCCACGTTCATATGATCATCTCCCTTTTCTATTCCCCTGTTCATCATTTCCAGAAACCTTGAAGATCAGATATTTGATGTCGGAATTTGCTAGATGTGTATGAAAGGTTTGGCACAAGGAGGACTTGTATTTATAGGATTTTTAAGGTCCTCAACTGTAATCTAAGCAGTGACGTTTTTTGAGTGGCAGATCTGCCCATACTACTTGGGGGTTAAGTCAGTGGACTTGTGGTTGGTGGACTCTGTAAATAAGGTGAACTAGATGGGGAAAGTGTTTTGGCCGCCGTAATACATACGTTTACGTGTCCGCGTTGGCGAGTCCTGAGTAAAACTTGTAGTGGGGGCCACGGCAGTCTTCCTTCCTTGTACGATCGCAATTCTAGAAATTTTCACACTAGGAAAGAAATCCACTTGCGCGTTAAGGCGCGTATTCATTCTTCTAATTTGATGTTGTGGGCAAAAACTTTAGGTACATTTAGTATATAATATAGTATATAATATAGCGTAAAATAATACAAGATAGATTAATTTTAAAATATCTTAGGACAAATTAGTTTGTTTTTTTATAAAAGATTGTTGTAGTCTAACGGTAGAGAAAAGACTCATTTCTTATCAAGTCGAAGATTTATATTTAAATCTCGCCTATATAATGTATTTGATAGAAAGTATATACGCCTATCAGATTAATTCTACCAGAAAGTATTTGGTAGAATTAATGTAGATGTAATACTTTCTGGTAAAATTATAAAATATTACCTCTACCATTTCATTTCATTAAAAAAAAAATCTCTTATTTTTCTTTGAGGAGACTTGTCTCATAACATAATTTCTTGATTAGAAGAACAAAACTAAATAAGTTTTTACGTGTGAAAGTCTACAATGGTACTAAATTTTTTAATTTTAATTACTAAGTTTTAATTCACTTGATCAAATACAAATTTTATTATATAAATATTATTGTTATTTTATACAAATGTATTCAAGTTAGTAAACTTTCTATTTTATGAAATATCATCACTTTTAAAAGTAACAATGATATATATCACGAAAATTATATATCAAAATACCTTAAAATTTTTAATTATGAAAAAAAATTATTAATTTTTTTATTTTTTAATTTAACAGTATTAAAAAAAGTAAATGATTCTTTTCATAACTACAAATTTTAAAATATTTTATAATATAATTTTTATTTATAATATTTGTCATTACTATACTTTTAAATGTCCTCCACTTAAAAAAAAAAAAAAAAGAAGCCGGAAAGTGATTGCACGCTTCCAAGGCGCGTGGCTAGTTGAACCAACGTTGTTGGTGAAGAGGACCGAGCAAGTGAGAACTGGCGAAAGTGGGCCTAAACAAATAACGAACGAGGATACATGGGAACACCGCACAACTTGGGCGACAAGTTCCTGTGGGCTTGGTGGCGGTGCTGCTCTACTCGCATTGTTGCCAAAATTTACGCGGTCTATTCTCTAGTTGACGAGGAAGCTTCGTACTTTCACATTCCTCGTTCCCAGCCCACGTTTCATGCAATTTCCTTGCTACTACATCATGTTTATCTTCAAAGAAAGACAGAAAAATTAGTTGACAATTCTTTGATATAGATACATATGACGTGCTAAAAATGTTTAAAAAATATACTATTAGAAATATATAGAATTAAAAAAAAATTAAAATAAACCGCTACACTTTTTCATATATTTTGTGTCATATGAGTCTTTTTGCGTGAATATTTCCTTTATTTTATCAATTGGCTCAAATGGGAATTTAAATTTGAGTTCTCAAAAAATCACCCAAGTAGCGTTGAGACCAAACTTATTGGTATTACTTGTTTTTTACGCTAAGAAATGAAAATGAAATAGCTTATTTAATTAACTAAAATAAATAAAACTCCCACCCTTAATTTTTTTAAAAAAATGATTGCTCTTGAGTTATTTACTGTTGAACCAACTTGTTGAGTCAACAAAAGAGTTTATTTTCGGGCAATTTTATCGGCCAACACACTTTCTTTTATTTGTTTAAAAAAAAAGAGCGTCATTACACTTCCAGAATTGGCTATCTGCCCGAATTTTTTTTGTGTAACAAGACTGTGATTTTGTTCAACAAGACTGTTACTTTGTGCAACAAAAAAATATAAAAAATTACAAGTTTTTCTTGTTGCACAAAATAACAGTCTTGTTGCACAAAATTATAAACTTGTTGAACAAAAAAATATTCGGGCAGATGCCCGATTCTGGAACTCTAATTTTTTCCAAAAAAAAAAAAGAAAGAAGCATAGTTCGTTTTATCAAAGTCACATGTTGAGCTAGTATAAGAAAAAAAAAAATTCAGCATATGCTTTTTTTTCCCAATAATTACTCATGAATATATTGTTGATATTCGGTCCAACATTATCTCTATTTGATAGGATTCCGCTTATTGGTCCACTAAAAGGATTTGTTGGGGAATGCGTCCACAAGATATTTGATTCTAGAAATGCAGGCCTGACTAGTACTGATTGAAAATTCACTTGTTTACATTAACTCATAAATCTAGCTATCAAAGTCGCAGACGATTCATCTTTCAAACCTATATATATTTGATATTTTGAGTCTAAAGTTAGAAAAATACAAATAAATTTTCACCCAAAAAAATATATAAATAGACATGACAATTTATTTTTTCAATCTTTTTAAATTTAACTAATTAACAGTGAATACCTTTTTAATCTCACTTAGGTTTCACTTAATTCACACCTGCCTAGAAGTTTCCTTTTCGGTTTGATCTTTCTCACATTAGTCCAATTTCTGTCACCATTATTTTATGCACAAAATTTCTTTTGTTCGGTATGCTGGAGGCCCATAGTCATATACAGGTCAAGTAAATTGGATCGTCAAATGGGTTTGTTTGCAGTACGTTGGACCACTTGGACGCCACCTTTTGCGTCCGCTTGTCTATTAGCAACCGTGATGTCACCGACACGTGTAACTAGTAACCCACGGGTGTGTCGGATAATTAAAGATGGCATAATATAGCGAAAAGGAGGAGAGAGAAACGACTACTGAGGAAGATAGAGAACCAGGGAAAAGAAAAGTAGAACTGACGTGTACAGATCAAGTATAGATCAAGTATAATTTCTGTTAAGGCGTGTTTGTTGTGTGAAAGAAAAGAGGAGATAGAGAAAAATATAATTATTATTATTTATTTTTTTATTTTTTTTTTCTTTATTTTTTATATCACTTTAAATAATTTTATTTTCTTTCCACTTTTTCTCTTACAAATTACTATTTATTTTTTTTTTTACTATATTTTCTTTCTCTCGCATTTTGTAACCACTCTAAATAACTTTATTTTCTCTTCACTTTTTCTCTCACAAATTACTAGTTACTTTTTTTTTCACTATACTTTCTTTCTCTCAATTTTCTCTATCACTCTAAATAATTTTATTTTTTCTATACTTTCTTTCTCTTTCCCTTCTTTTTTCCTTATTTCCCCTCACTCCAAATACATCGTTAAGGTCTATTTAGATTATGCTATTTTTTTTTATATGAGATTTTGAATAAAAAAAAGTTACAAAAAAATTATAAAAGGAATTATGGTAGAGAAAAGTGTAAGCATTTATTAGTTGGGTAAATCATCAAATTTTTTCTTTATGCAACTTTCTTCCCACTACGCCATGTTCGTCTTAAAAGAAAGAAAGAAAAGTTACTTGACGATTCTTTAATAAAGATACATGTGACGTGCTAAAATTTGGTAAAGAAAAAATACTATTAGAAATAAATAAAAAATCAATTTATTATAGTTTCTCATGTATTTTGTGTCATTTGCGTTTTTTGTGTGAATATTTCCTTTATTTTATGAATTAGCTCAAATTAAAATTTAAATTTGAGTTCAAAAATCACTTAAGTATCATGTAAACCAAACTTAATGGTATTATTAAAACATAATTGAAGTTATCAGTTTAGTTATACACTCTGAGAAAAAAAAATTTATACAAATTTTATAGTCAATTTGAGTGTTATTTCAAATTCTTTGCTTAAGATTTTAGAGTCTACCCCAATAGGACTTTAGAATTTCATCTTTGCCGATAGAGTTGGTGTAGTTCTTCTGCTAGGAGCGACAGTTACTTAGATTTTTTGTTTTAATTTTTCTAGGTTTCGTTTTGGTGATCTTTTATAATCCCATTAGTCATATATATATAAAAAAAAAAAAGCTTAATGGTATTACTTGTTTTTACGACAAGAAATGAGAAACAAATAGCGTATTTAATTAACTAAAATAAATAAAACTCCCACCCTCACTATTTTTGAAAGATGTTCGCTCTTGAGTTATATTTACCATTGAACCAACTGGTTGAATATACCAAAAATGGTTATTTTCGGGCAATTTTATCGGCCAACAAACTTTCCTTTTTTTTTTTTTTCCTTAAAGAAGCATAGTTCGTTTTATCAAAGTCACATCTTGAGCTAGTATAAGAAAAAAAAAAATTCAGCATATGCATCTTTTTCCCTATAATTAATCATTAATATATTGCTGATAGACTACCAAACATTATCTCTATTTAATAAGATTCCACTTATTAGTCCACCAAAAGAATTTGTTGGTGAATGCGTCCACAAGATATTTGATTCTAGAAATGCAGGCCTGACTAGCACTAATTGAAAATTCGCTTGTTTAACTCATGAATCTAACTATCACAGTCGTAGACTATTTCATCTTTCAAACTTATATATATTTGATATTTTGAGTCGAAGATAGAAAAATACAAATAAAATTTCACATATAAAAAATAGTCTATGATAATTTATTTTTTAATAGTATCTGATAATTTATTTTTTTAAAAAAAATTTAAATTTAATTATTTAACAATATATATTATTTTAATCTCACATAATTCACACTACAAAAAATATTATTTTTATTTTGTTCTTTCTCACATTACTCCAATTTCTGTCACCATTATGTTATGCACAAAATTTCTTTTGTTCAGTGTGCAGGAGGCCCACAGTCATATACACGTCAAGTAAATTGGATCGGCATTTGACAAAAAAAAAAAAAAAAAAAAAGATCGTCAAATGGGTTTTGTTTGTAGTATGTTGGACCACTTGGACGTCATCTTTTGCGTCCGCTTGTCTATCGGCAACCGTGATGTCACCGACACGTATAACCAGTAACCCACAGGTGTGTCGGATAATTAAACATGGCATAACCATTGGAGGATTTAGTCATTGTTGGGACTTGGGAGTGGGTAATTGCCCAAAAAAAAAAATAAATAAAAGTGTATTTAAGTATAATTTTTTTAAATTTTAATTTATTATCTTTTTGAAATTATAACTTTGTCTCTTCTAAATTTTATATATACTTTTTTTTATAATTTTTTTATATGTATATAAATTTTGTCTTCCTTAACAAAAATGTTTAGATCCGCCTGGGGGCATAACGATGGCCGAAAGGACGAGAGAAAAACGGGGAGTGAGGAGGAGACTGGAGAGAGAACCAGAGAAAAAGAAAAGTAAAATTGACGTGTACAGATCAAGTATAATTTCTGTTTAGATTATGGATTTTAGAGAAAAAAATTTATGAGGAAAAAGTTATGATAAAAAAAAGTGTAAGAATTTATTTGTTTGGAATAAATAAAAAATATAGAAAAAAATAATTAAAATTACAAAATTACTCTACACATAATTTGTTAATAATTTGAAATTAATAAGGATGAGATTATATTAATAATTTTAATTTTATACATTTTGCTTTTTTTTTTTTTTACTTTTAATGAGATTCTGGAACCATACCGTGCCACGTTTTTTTTTTATTACTAATAATGCTTTCCCATGGTTTTCTCATGAAAACATACAGAGGAAAGTTTCTATGAAATTGTAATGTTCTTTCGCTTTTTTTTTTTCTATCGTATCTCTCAAACACGTTGTTAAAATTTATTACCATGTGTAAGTTAATTATGATTGTTGTGTAATAGATTATAAAAAATATGAAAAACTTATAATAATTATGATTCTCTTTTTACATCACCTTCCAGTATGTCTCAATTTATGCAACAAAATTGTGGTCAATAACAAGGCTAGGACATTGATGTTGGGACAAATATTTTCGTAATAATTATGTAGATGTAGGGCTTTCAAATTTATATAGCCCTTCAATGAATAATTTTATTTTGATAGTTAGAATGGTGCAGTTTTTTTTTTTTTATGGTGTATTTTTTTTTTTTTAAGATGATACAAAGGTGCAAAATCAAAATATGTGTTTACTTTCGAATACCTCGTTGGTAGGGCAGGGTCTACACAACTTCCGCAAACGTTTGCAACAAACACATTTACAGCCGTTGGATTTGGATGAAACGATTATCAAGTACGCGTGCACCTGAGGTCGTACGCAGACGATCGCAGAAAAGCGTTTGGTTGCTCACTTTTCTTCTACTCGGTAGTTTACCGGACTAAACGACCGTTAACCTTCAATTTCGCAGGTTAAGATGCTCAAAGCCGGATTTTCGAGCATGCAAAACCAGTGTTAAGACAGAAACTGCCTGAAATAGAGATTTGGCGAGCAATAATGAAGTGTGTATCTTATTATAATAAACAAGAGTTTGAATTCTCGATAATTCTTTATCTACTCGTCTTTTTATGAGACGGGTATTGAAAACACTATCCGGAACCCGAAACGGGCATCCAAATCACCCGATATAAATGCTAACCAAAGACAATCGGTTCATCCATCCCACCGATAAAACCAAGACCATAAAGTAGAACCCAAAGAAACATTTCCTGCACATCTTCTTTGCCAGAGTGCCACATTGACGCTACAATGGACTGCAAGGGCAAGACCCCACAGCCCATTCCCCATCCAATTTCGAAACCGGGTCAAGGTAAGATCCAGAATCCGAATAGGGAATTGCAGATTGTGGGTCCTACGAGGTCTCCTTCGAGCTTCCAATTGCCGGATGGTTGGACTGTTGTGGGGCGGCCCCGTCGTCTCTCAGACCAAGTTGACAAGGTGGTTTCATTTGCATTTCTTGTCTTCTTTAGTTTTTATTTTTCTTCCCTTATTTTCCCTCTTCCTCAGTTCATACGTTTGGTTTTTTTTTTTTTTTTTGTCGAATTTTTAGGTCAAATTCTTTGTTATTTAGCTTGCTTGAATTTAGATACTTTTCTAGAGCAATGGATGCGTGGGCAATCTAGGTCTATTTATTCTTATATTTTGACATATATGCATTTTTATGTGCATGTGGATTGGTATATTTTGTCTTCAAAAATATTGATTTGAATTTTAGAAGAATTAAATGTTCTGGTTCGCACGCGTGCTATGTTTCGACGTGGCAGAGGATTACGTAAGGTCATGGCGTAATCGCATTACATCATGTCGTTTGAGTCGCGATTCGATTGGCAATTAATGTTAATAAAAAATATTATAAGTTTTAATTTGAATAAGATTTTATGTAGTTTTTAAAAATGCAATTGCTGATATGTAACAATAAATAGGTAATTATTTTAGAAATAAAAATAATAATTTAGTAACATTCGTCTAATATATATGATTTTATTGGTAACAATTTTTGATATTATTATAATAAAAATTAATGGCTTCAATTAAGTGCAATATTTCAAAATTAAAATCGTAATCAACAAATTTGAATTTATATGAGTTTGATTAACTAATTATGAAACTCAGATATTAACATAAAATTTGACTTGTTCGGTTATGTAGACGTGTGGATTATCATGCAAAGACTTATGTTTTTGACGCGATTATGAAATTAGCGTGCCCAATGGGCACCATAATCCAATTATCCTCAATTTGATGTCTACAACTTTACATTGATGATCCTGTTGGTTGGTATATGATTTTTGTTTCGTCATACATGATTGCGATCAACAATAAGGATCGCCAATGTGCATCTGCGGATCATAATAATATAGACTATGTTCGGCATTAAATTGACCGCATTCGTTTGTTTCATGACAATTCTTTCACCTTGGTTATGCATGAACTTTGATTTGCTTATGTGATCAGCCTTCATTCGCACTTTTTCTTCCCTTCCCATGTCCAAGTTTTATAGCTCCACTTGCATTTCACATTCAAATTCACCATTCAAGGTTTTTTTTTTGGCTACAAGCAAGTTGTTAGTGTTCTTAGCTAATTTGTGGATTTCTTATTTGCCTATCAAGTTTAAGGCTTCTTTGCTTGATATCTGTTTTAAAAGAAGTATGCATTGTAAGTATGGCACTGATGTAGATGTACTTGCTGTAGTCCAGAGTTCCCTACATTAAATTTTGTTTTAAAAGCAAATCGAATAGCGTATAACCTTCATCAGATAGTGCAGTATTACTATGAACCTGGGACAGGACGAAAATTTCGTTCGTTGATATCGATTCAGAGGTATCTAAGTGGCGAGACAAGTGTTTCACCAACAGGAAGAAAATTGAAATCTGGCGATGGAAAAAGTGTGAGTTCTCAAATCAACTTTTCCTGAACTGAGTTATCGGTCCATTAATAACGTAAAATGGGTTTTACTGATGCAGTTGCAAATTGTTCCGTACTTCTACGAGGGTCACTCATCTCTCAATCTGCCAGAAGGCTGGCTTGTAGAGGAAAAACCACGCAAGAACATCAATTATGCAGGTCGCATTGACAGGGTACTGGATGCTATCAAACTCTTTGCTCATTCGATCTACATTTTTGGAAATCAAGGTTATTCACGTACTAGTTTGAAGCTAATGGCACAACAGTGTTGATTTTTTTTTATCCTTTATCAGACACAGCAGTGCTGTCTTAAATTCGGAGTCTTGTACATATCTATAAATTTGTATATACTTTGCAGATGGGCGTAAAATATGTACTTGTGTGCACCAAAAGATATGCACGAATATGCATTTCTGATATTGTAGACAGTTTTGTTCTGCCTTTTACATTACATGCTTTCAAAATTCTGTTTCACTCTATGCATATTATCTGGCAGGCCGACAGCACCATATGGTGATGTAACTTTGGTGGAAGCTGCACAATATTATTGTACATTTTTTTTGCTAACTTGCGTGCAGGTGTTTGAAACTTAATAAAATCCTCTTCTGTTGTGCAGCATTACATTGAGCCAGACACTGGACTTCGATTTCGTTCCTTGTTATCTGTTCAGAGATACCTTACCGAGGGGAAAGCATATACTACTGCCAAGGTATTAACAAAAGGATATCATTTCTATGCTTTGCTGTGGGCAGGGCAACCAATTTTTTTTTTGGATAGAATGGTGGGTTTTTTCTATAACTGATAGTTGGAATATTGGGTTTTTGTCGTGTTTCTGCTTCTCAGATTAACAGACGTGCTGCTGAGAATCAACATTTGAAAACTAAGGTGAAATGTGGAGCAGATCCTGAAAAAAAGATTGCCACATTCAACCATTCAGAGGTGAGTTTAACTACATTGCACTAGCAGGTAAGAAGGAATTTGAAACCTGGCAATGTGAAAGGTTAGAGTTTTCAAATTAACTAGCACTATGTTAGAGACACGTAATGAGGAAAAGCGGTTTTCTGGCTGCAGATGCAGATTGTCCCCTTCATCTTCAAGGGCCGGTCATCTTTCAGTCTACCATATGGTTGGCTTGTTGAGGAAAGGCCACGTAAGAACAGCAGTTATCAAACTTACATTGACAGGGTACTGGATTCTCCTAATCTTTATGCTCAATTTATCTCCATTTTTGAAATATGGTTATGTCTAGCAAGCTTAAAGCAAAACAGTAAGTTGTGTGTTTAGACATTTGTACATAGGAATAAATTTGTTTGTGTCGTGTAGATGTACATAAGGTGCAAATAACACATGCAAAATGATCTATTTCTGATATTTTGGAGAGTTTCTGTTTGCCTTATCTCTAATTGTTATAGTCCTGTGTGGTGGAAACAGTAGGATATTTTTTTTCTGATGTTACTTATCAAAGAACAAAAAAAAAAAAAAGAATTCTGATGTTTTTCTGCTAATTTGCATGTTAGAAACGCTGTAAATGCTATCTTTTGTGCAGCATTACATTGAGCCCGGGACTGGAAAGCGTTTTCGTTCCTTGCTATCTGTCAAGAGATACCTTACTGACGAGAAAGAGTACACAGCTATGCCCAAGGTGCCAACACAAGGAGATCATTTCAATGTAAGTAGGCTAATTAAAATTACTCTGGATAGAATGGTGGGATCTTTTTATCACTGAAAATTTGAATATTGGTTTTGTGTTGTGCGTCTGGTTCTCAGAGGAACAAACTTGCTGGTGACAGCCCAGAAACTGTAGGGAAATGCACTGCGGATCCTGAAAGAAAGAATATGGCGTCCAAGACCGTGAAACGAGTGAACCATTCAAATGTGAGTTTACGTTTCTGAAATTGAACTAATCATGTAGCTTGGAAGTAATTGTTTACGGATCTTTTGCAGCTTTCACAGAATCGTGGTTCTCAAAAGGAAGATTGTCCAGTTAATGATTTGCAAACTTCAAATTTTGATTTTGCCAGCCCACCAACCAAAGTAAAATGGGTTCTTAATGGTCCTGAGGGAAACATATGGAGTGCTTTCGTTGATAACAGTCTGGTCCCAAAATCTGTGAAGCAAAGTTGGTCCGACGCATTCGCATTGTCGATTAACGATCAAGTTTAATGATCCTAAAGTTCAAGGTACTTTCTTTCCTCGAAAACCGAGATTTCAAGGTACCTTTTTTCAATGAAAGCCAAGTTTTGTCAATGTGTATAGTATGGCTTTCACTCACACAGATTTAAAAGCTTCGAGTATTTGCCAGGTTTACAAGCTACCAGTTGATGTACTTGATGTGTATATAATGCTATTGAGTGATCGTTATCATCAACTGGGTTAAGTGGAAACAGAAGAAGAATTGAATTGATGATAGTTAATGTTAGACTCGGCCAATCCCACAGAAGACGTCGATAGATCGTTAAGTATTCCATCGTGGCTCATCAGATCTTGCCTTCATTGGCATTATGCACTGTAAAATAAGCTGAAAGTGTCATTTTTAAGGAAGTTGTAAACATAAGATTCTCAAGCAACTACCAAAGAAGACCATAACGCCACTATGCAACTTATGTTAATGTCCAAATCAACTGCCTATTTCTCACTCAGGAAAATTGTTTACAATTTGAAATAAATATAAAAGAAAGCCACTGCATCTCATGGTCTATAAATAACAGTTGAACTGAACTATTTGCGGGCCAATCCAGCAACCGAAAACGAGAACTGCTTATGGTGGCAATGTGCTGGATAAGTAGAAAGCCAGCTTATCTCTCAAAGATGCACCTTTAATGTCGACGGATTCACAAATCTGTTGTTTATATCCCGAATCATGCTCATGTGAAGAAGATATGTCGTCCTGCAATTCGTCTTCCAAGTCAATAACAATGTTATGAAGCAAGCAGCAGACAAGGATAATCCTCGGGAGCTTATGTCTGTCAGGTCTCCACATCACTCCGTTAATGATCCTCCACATTTCCTTCAACCTTGCCAGTGCTTTACCGGCTACCATATGAGTTGCAGAATGCCTTTTATTGAACTCTGCTTCTGCCTCTGGAAGTTCTGCATTCTCAAAAGGAACAATGAGATAGGGCAGCAGAGGATAGCCTGGATCACCGATTATGTATTCCCTTATTTCAGATTCTTCAGAGAGCTTCATTGTACTTCCATTCAATCTCTCTCCTTTGTCACAAAGTTTGTAGAAGTTTGAGCTTTGAAATATCGCCGAGTCCTCCATCATTCCCGGCCACCCCGTGACGATATCTCGGAACCTCATTTCGGGGTCCACGATTGCCTGTAAGACCATGCTGTGATTCTTCTCACCGTCAAGCCACACATTGCTTGCAGGATCTGATGAAGGCAATAACATCATAATGTGGGTGGTGTCAATCACACCGCAGCAATTCGGAAGGCCTCGTATCTTCTCGAACTTGGACTTTACGTTTAGCATTTCTGATTCACTGGATGGCCATTGTAGGTGGTGAAGCCCTCTTTGTTCCATAGCCTCCACGAAACGCCATGTCACTTGCGAGACAGTTGAGTGGTTCAGTCCTAGAGAATCTGCAATTGTCACCAATGAATCACCAGAACCCAGCCTTCTCAAAGCTACGGCCACTTGGTCATCCAAAGACAAAGGATTGCCATTTAGAAAGGTAAATTCCCTTGATCTGGATGTCATATCTTCCCTCACAAGTGAACAGATATAGCTGAATGTTGTCCTCGACATCTTGAAAATGTATTTGAACTTGTCCAAGCCCTTTGGTGGAGATTGAAGGCCTGCATGTGGGACAGTAAAAGACGAAAGAATCGCCATTCTAAATTTCTGAAACAATCAGATTGAAATCCAGACTCTATGAGAACTATTATGTTTAAAGTGACAAGCTCAAGGGTTGTTTGAATAATGAAGATCAATATGCCGAAAGCACAAAGCAAGACTTGCTTCATACGTCCGACAAAGTCTGATTTTATGACTATTCAGCAAAAAGAAACAAACAAGGCAAATGGACTGCATCTAAAAGTCAATAATGGAGGATATAGATGCAGATGCAGGCAGAAGCAAAGAGGAAGATAATGTTCAAAAAGTGGTTCAAGCAGGACTCAGGAATTTCTATGCTGATTATAGGTAAAGGATCACAAATCTGTGGATGGACTGGCCAAAATTTGTTACTTTGGAAGCACAAAACAATCCCCACATGGTAGCACATGGACAACAGGATCCCAAAGAGGCATATTTTACCTCCAATCAAAAACCAGAAGCCAATCACACTTGTGAGAAGAAGTGAAATATCATTCATTATTTCAGGTCAGCATATTGATAAAATCAAGGGAATGTTAAGTAAAGAACAAGGCTCAAAAGAACTTCAAAAACCAATCAAATTAACTTTACGACTAAATTGGTTCTGTCGATGGCTTTCTTGACCATAACAAAATGTTAGGTCAAAAAGAAGACTCAAGTCAGATTAGGGATCTCCTTTTACAATGTATCAACATAGAACTTTAATAACAGGTGAAGCTAACTCGTGAACTAAAATCAATCAACCCCATCAAAATAGAAAAAAGAACAATTGTCAAATTAACCGAAGTATATCTAAATTCTGAACTAAAATCAGAAACAGAGATAACAAACTGCATATCCCATCATTCAACCGGTGATCAACAAGAAGAATACCAGTATTTTTCAGGAAAAAAAAAAAAAGAAAGAGAATGAAAAGGCAAGTAATGGAATTTTACGGACATAATATACCATAAAACTCACAGAAAGTTTACAAATTTTATCGACAGAGCATACCATTAATCCTTCTAGAAAACTCATCCCACCAATCTGCAGTACCTTCTTTCTCAGTGGACTCACGGACAGAAGCGTATTCTGTTGTCCTTTTATCTGTCTTTCTCCTCTTCTTATGCCCTCTTACAGGACCCATAGAGCTTCGATCGAACCAAACTCAAAACCCCACCATCTTAAAACAATTAAAGTCAAAGAAACTTAATTACAATCAACATGAGAACCAATACCCATTATTAATAACTCAAAAAAAAGGACACAAAAACTTGCCATAATCACAAAAACATCATCAAGCAGGCAATGATGGGACAAATATCGAATTGTAACATGCAAGAGAATTCATGAACAGGCAAAGTTGATAGCAGTGTAGGTGTTTTTTGTGTTGCTGAGTGGTTTTTGTGTCATGCATATAACTTCAAAGAAATGAACATAGCAGCAACAACAACAAAGAGGGAAGCTTTGATGAAATAAATAGGAAAAAGAGAGGCACAGCAAAGAAGGAAATTAACCAAAGTGGGAAAAGTCTTCTCTTATTAAGACGATGTGGCAGGAGGATTAAAAAGGCATGGATACTACAATTACAAATGCTTTTTGTTTGGATTTCACAGTTAAAGCATGAAAATTGGATTTATAACTATGGAGCTTCAACGAAAACATTTTCTTGTGCCTGGACATACCTACGCAGTATATATGGGGACCAACATGTTTTTTTCTTTCCTTTTTTTTTTTGTCAATAAAAGATGTGTATGTATGATACTCATGAAATCACTGCTCATATTTGTAAGGGGAGCACATGCTAATATATATTTTTTTCACTGGGAACTGGTAGAATGTATTAATAAGAAACATCAGACCATAATAAGTGGAATAAAGCATTGGCGTTGTTAATCCAATTTTCGAAATAAAGACATATCCTGAATTGTTTATCAATCCAATCAGTAACTTTATTTGCACTCTTAGAAATTAAAACACCACTTAGAAAAGAAAGGAGTTTCTTAATATCGTTAAGGATTGGGCTATCTCCAATAGCCATTCCTCTTTGGTGCCTAGCACAGGCTAATTTATAGTATAGTTTATAAAAATTATATAAACTACAGAAAGAAGAGCATTCCTAAATTCGATTGTTATGGAGAGTTAAGTCCGTAGTACTTTTCATGGTTGATTACAAGTGGGAACGCAAAATCCATTAGTTTATTTTATTAAATAAAGATAGAAAAATATGATTATACTGTAATCTTATCAAAAAATATTGTGATTTAGACAATATTAAGACTTGTAATATTCTACATGAGTTCAAATTCTTTTAATTAGTTGAACGACATCATGTGCACATTAATATTTCGTTTGTTTTTTCTCTGTGGAAACATTATTATTATTATTCTTTTTGGTCATCGAAACATTATTGTATTTGTGCACATGAAGCCAACATGAATCCTAAGAACTGTCCTAAATGTGGTCAAAAAAAAAAAAAAAACAATAACTGTCCTAAAGAAATCCACAGGCCTTAATGGTCCCATTGGGATGTGATAAATAATACCCATACATGTTACTTCGTCTCGTTCAAGGCCCAAAAATTTTTATGGCTTTTATGGGCTAGAGTTACTCCAGTAACGCTGGCCAATGTCAATGGGGTGAAAAAAATCTGCAACCAAAAATCACAGACTCACAGACTCACAGACTCATAAACCAAAAAAAAAAAAAAAATCAGAGACTCACGGTGGAGCAAAGCTTTGGAAAAATCATGGTTTATGTATTTATATTAGAGTTGCAATGATTCCTGGAAACGCATGTTATATGGTTAGTATATTCATATAATTTTTTAACACTCATCTACACACGCTCAAACAAAATAATGTTACAAAAGAATTCCTACCAATGAGCTATCGTTCAGTAGTACCATAATCATCTTTAAAGTTGAAATTCTTAAATTTAAGTTTTGATTGGAGTCAATTAATAAAAAAAACAAAAATCCTTTATACCTATTTAAGGAGCTGGAAAAGGGAATGACACTCGACCAGCTACCTAACGCTATAACCATGCCCAATATATAAGGATTGACGTGAATGTTTTTTGTGTGGGTGTTTCTTTCCTAGTTTTTTTTTTTTTGTGTGTGGCTTTTTTTGGGTCTCTTTTTCTCTATCCCCACACGAAATTGCAAGTGTTTTTCCCCTCCACAAGGTCACAACGGTAGAAGTCTAAGCTAGAAAATCCCAACATAAGAACGGGCCGAAAACTAGTGCCATGGGCCATAATGATTTGAAGCCTGTGTTGATGAATTTTGGGCTTCTACGTCTTCCAGCGCCACAACTCCTCGAAGCCGCACACAATACAGCAAATCTAATCTCAAAATTATCATGAAATCTCTCTCAAAATTGTGGGAGTTTTTTTGTTGCAGTGCATTTAATACATAATATAAAGTAAAAAAATATATGGCAGGCTAGTCTTATACTACATAAATGTAATGAGATAAGACTAGTTTATCATATATCATTTTACTTTATACTATATACCAAACGCACACTTATAATATAATTCATAATGCAATGAGCCTCCCAATTAAAAAAAAAATTACGATGAAATCTTATCTTTATTGATGGTTAAAGCCGGTCCTCAGGTGGACGAATTAAGGAGTTAAAAATCCATCTAAAGTTTTTGAAGAACGGTCCCATATGGGGCTTGGTTCGCCGGTTCCTCAATCAGCCAATTTCAACAAAAATGGTATTTAAGCTCTAAATCACATATATTTTGTCTGTTCTACTCGAAAACCTACCGCAATTAAGAGAAATGGTTAAAGCTACAACAAAATAGTTTATAGCTGAGTCCCTTAGATTTGTCATTGATCTCTTTCCTTTGAATGGCTACTGATGGGCTTGGTACAATGATCAGAAACTGGGTTTCAGACTCTTCATTTTTTTTTTTTAAAGAAAAAAAAGATCTCTCATTTGGCGAGATATGTGTAATTATCCTTGGCCATAGGTATATCTGCACAACGCACAAGCTGGAAACACCCATTGAATATGTCAGCAAAGCCTCTTCAGTCTGAGAGTCTGGCTGGCATTGGAATTCCTAAACGTGCTGCCCAAATTGCAATGGTGTTTTGGAACTGCAAATATTATATGACTAGGACAAAAACTAGGTTTCCCAGAAAGTCAATATCATCGAAGTCAAAAAATGGATTAGATAACTAGGACTTAATTAGCATCATGTCACCCCAAATTAAGGCATATCTAATTCAACGCCCACATACATCAAGGCACCGGACATTGACCATAACCCAAAAGCTAAGCTCGAAAAAGGATTAAATGTACAAAGCTCAAAAATAGAGAGCTTTATGGGAGTCCCAACCCTCAGCTTTCTCTCTCAACGTCCGCATTCATGACCGTGCCGTAACTTGTAATTCATTTTCATACACTTATTTATTTATTTATTTATTTTGTTGAGAAATAATAAAAAAGTGTAACATTTCACTATTTATTCATTTTCACAATGTTACTATAAAAATGACGCCTTTACACCATACAATGAATTGGCTCACATGCTAAACCCACTAAAACACCAAACTCCATTGCACCCAATATTAAGGATTCCAACAACTCCATAATTGTATATATTTTGATATACATTTAATTTCACCAAACTACTTAATGTAGAATTAAACTCATGCTTTTGTATAAAATGAACAACTCTTCTTAAACCACAACGTTGGGTAGTCTTATTCATTTATTTATTTTGATCGGCTCAAGACTCCCAAAACTGAAAAAAAAAAAAATGCTCCACTAAATACGAGTGAGCCAGCACTCATAATTAATGCACATTTAGTCTACCAACGTTTTTGCCTTCTTTTCATTTGTCTAGTTAGTTCGTAACTTTCCATTTCCAAAGTACATAGCTACTTTGGTTCAAAAAAAGAGTACATAGCTACATTTTTTTTTTTTTTTGGATCATTACATAAGCTACATTCATGAATTATTTAAAGCTAGGAAGTCAGTTGTATCATCAATGTGCCTCATTTTCAACTTGTAGGGGGGCTGCCAACCCTTTACTAATGGCGGAGCCAGCATCATCTTCTCCCGAGACATTAATGGAACCATCTTTCTTGGTTGGTATGGCTTTTGACTTCCTCGGTATGCATTTGGTGCGTACCCCTCCAATCTCCTTCTCCCCCAATTGCAACTGCGAGCTCCTGCAGACCATTCCATTGAAAGACCAAATAAAGAAATAAATCAGTCTAGAAAACAAACAGAGAAAAGTTGCAAATTCCTCTAAAATGTCAACCCCATCTAGTCAGAAAATAATATAGATATATACATGTCTCGAAAATTGGAACCCACGCGAAGCACAAGTAGAATTCTTCAATAAACTGGTCCCCACTAGAGCAGAAATTTAGTACAGAAATAAACCGGCTTTCCAATAGCTTTCCATTTCTCGAATTAAATTCTCAATTGGACGAGCTTAACCCACTTTACCCCACATGGTAAAGAGTGCAGAACGGATGGGATTGGATAAAATCAACAATAAATTGGATGAACTGATTGAAAATGAAAACACACAAATTACCCTTTACTATTTTTTTGGTATTCTTGTGCAGAGAGGTAAGCAGCTAGAGCTAGCCTGGCCTTTTATACCAAACAAAACAACATAAGAATCTTGGGATCAAAACAAGCCAAAAAAAACAGAAGAAAATAAAACTAGAGTATTTCTGACACAAGAATTCCTGAAAAGCAAAGCAAAGTACCCAGTAGATGCACTTTGTAGATAGATACCGCGGCACTTTTCAAGTGAAATTTCAGTTCGACAATTACTACACTACTTTATTTGTATCGAATGAAAAATCCTAAAAATTTAAAGATATTTTCATTTATTTGACATATAAAAACAAGGATTCCGTGAAAAAACAAAGCCAGCCAATTGCTTCGATAATTTTTTTTTTTGGAGTACATAAGGTGAAAAAATAAGAGTGATATTTTATAGACTTTTATTATGAGGATTATCACAATGTCCCTACACTAAATTACTGGAATATTATGCTGACGAAACTCAACAGTGTTGAAGATGGATGAATGGATAATTTTATTGAATACTTTAATAAAAAGGAAAATGTTAGAAAATGACATTTACGTAATAAAAAATGAACAATAAAATAATACAAGTCATTATATGATTGAAATTTTAAAAAATTAATAAATGTCATTTAATTAATTACGTGATTATTTTATTTTTATTTAAAATTAAATTATTTAATAAAATTTTATTCAAAATTTGAAGTACGAACAAATCTCTCAACTAGTTGGTTTATTACTAAATAATTAATGAAGAATTAAGAAATTTAGAGAAAAAATTGTACAAAGAAAATTACTGACCGGTCCTCAGTGTAAGAATTAGACCGCTTCAGAGGGGGGACCTCCTCTTTCTTTGTCTCAACCAAGCTCCCACTGAAATACTCCTTGTCTTCCAATTTTAACCGAGCAAAATCCTGAATTCCCCTAAATGCCCCTGACTCACGTGGCAACTTCCCCTTCTGCTGGCCCGGCAACGACGAAGCTTGCTCTTTAACCGCCGTGGCCCCACAGTCCCTAAACGAGATCGAACCGCACGAAATCAGCTGCATCAGAACCGACGACGCCTTTACCCTCCCGCAGTTCTCCACCGTCCGATTCAAATTTTCTTCGTCGCCGCTCCCGCTGCTCAATATCAGCCTTCCGTCGGCCTTCATCAACGTCTCTAAAGTCTCGGGACTCGAATCCGACGGTGGAGGTGAAATCTCAATCTCTTCTCTACTCGCCTCCGGTTTTTTACTCTCCTCTTCCCGCAATTCTTCAATCTCTTCTTCCTGCTTGACCGGCCGCCTCCTCCTCCGCTTGTCGTCCGTCTGAGTCGACGCGTCGGCGGCGAGCCTCCGAGACGACTCGGAAAACGACTCGGCTCTGTAAACTTTGTACTCATTGACATCGATAGAGCTCCACGATTGGTTCCGGCGCCGAGCGATCACCGGAAACTCCGAGTCCCCGGACGACGGCTGCGTCGTCGTCAGCTGCTTTTGAATTTCCGGCGATTTCAGGGACCTCGAAGACGGCGTTGTTTCGAGGAGAGATTTGCTAGGGCAAACAATAGAAGAATCGAGGAGTTCCGATCCTTTGAGAACGTATTCGTGGCCGTGGGCCGGGTAGATGAAGTCGTTCTCGGCCAAGTCGTGCCAAACGAAGCCATTTTTGTAGCTCCTGCTTAATCAGTCATAGATTGACGACGAAGATGATCAGAAATTGTAATTAGATCAGACGGCTGGGAATGAGTGTGTGTTTTTTTTTTTTTTTTTTCATTCTTACCGTTTGGCTGACCACGAGTAGAGGCTCGCCATGCCTTTTCCTCGAAGGAGGTCTAAGCGGTTGATGACATCTGAAAATTAAATGAACAAATAAAAACTCCGCAACCGAAAATCTCAATGCAAACATCTGAAGAGAAAACAAATCCGAAAGTTGAATTTTGGACCTCTGAGAAAGAGGCCGTCGGTGGAGGAAAGAGGGACCTCCATGAAATGGGGGTGTTCAAGCTGCCCATTTCTGCAAAGATAGTAAACAACAGCAGCAACTTTTCTCTGACTGCTGCTGCTGCTGCTGCTGGCAATGCCATTGCCATTGCTAATCAGCTGCAGCTGCTGCTTGTTGGGATTGGGATGATGTTCGCTACTGCTACTACTACTATGCCAGAGAACTCTGGTTCTCTCAGGAGTAGCGTCTCTATCCTTCTGCCACTTCCTCAGCTCTGCGATTCTTCCCTTGGAACTGACTGCCATTTCTCCCTTGTAAAAAAAAAATGTCAAACACAGACAAATGACTTGAGAAACTGTTTCATTGTAGGTGACAAAATAAGAGAAGAGAAAAAGGTGGGAAAGAAAGCGATTTACCATGGAAGAGCAAGCGAAAGCCGAAAGAGAGAAAGAGAGAGATTGAAATGGTGGGAAAAGTGTGAATAGGGGCTTTAAGGAGATTCAAATGGCGAGAAGGATGCGGCAGACAATGGCTACACAACAAAAGAGGGGCCGTGTTTATTTCAGAAGCTGCAGCTTATTTGGCAGCCAAATACTGTAATCCTTGTGCTGCTCTTTTGATTTTTGTGCACAAGTAGTTGGTAACGATGTCGTTTTCTTCTCCATTCCACTTTATTACGAATTCTCCCTTTTTTTTTTTTTTTTTGGATTTTGTTTGCTATTTTCTCGCCTCCGTTTTCCAGGCACTTCAAGAAATTGTCATGCAGCCCTCCTTTATTTGTTTTTATGAATAATAAGAAGTTTTTTTTTTTTTTGTGCATCTTTTAACTATTTTATTGATTTTAGTAAAAAAATTTGAGAATTTGATATAATGAGTTTTAAAGAATTTTTAAATGATATAAGACGTTAAATGATTGAATTTAGAGAAATTAAAAAAAAAGATAAATTATTTGATACTGTTGCACGAGACTGTATTACTATTTAAATGAAATTAATAGCAGCACTTTTTTTTTAATTGACTCCACTAAACTTGAACTAGAAACTTTTAATTTACCCAAATATTAGTAAAATAGGCCCTTTTTTTTTTACCACAAAAAAAAATATTTATCGCATGTATGTCGATAATCGGATTTACGGGTAGGGCAGAGGGTTACTGTAGCCTGGTTAGTCAATCGACGTGCTTGTCCCACTCATAACTCGAGTTCGAGTTCTAGCAGCTACGCCTGTGAAGCAATTACTCCCAAAACCCTCTGTGCGTGATTGGTTTCAGACTCAACAATCATTGTAACCGCCTTAAGAGAGTTACGCTTGGTCTCAACAGTACCTAGCTGGTGAGTCCCCTCCTATGTGCTGGGGTTGAAAATTATATTATTGTTAATTGAATATAAATGCTAATCTAGTTCATCAAATATAGTAACAAATTCATGGTCTAATGATACTTTATCTTTCACTATTATTTTTACAAAAATGGGTACAATTTAAGTGTAAAATTTTTTACATTCTCAATGTTTTTTTTTCTTCAAAATCTTTTCTAAACTCTTATTTTTTGGACTATTCTTATATCCATAAGGACGATCGTTCATTATTTGAAGCACTTGAAATGCAAAAAAAAAAAAAAAAAGCTCAATCTACTAAACATATTGTTTTTTAATCCATCTTTCTTTCTAATTTTTTTTTCTCACA
Organism: Carallia pectinifolia; assembly: GCA_037832335.1. Taxonomy (NCBI): domain Eukaryota; kingdom Viridiplantae; phylum Streptophyta; class Magnoliopsida; order Malpighiales; family Rhizophoraceae; genus Carallia; species Carallia pectinifolia. Next base: position 15,227,243 of record CM075454.1, read on the forward strand.
TTTTTCAAAAAAACCAAACAAGGCTCAAAGTTTAAAAATACAACAAATGATAGCAGATTATATGAACTGTCAATTAACATTCAGACGTTACTGAAACTGACCTAAAAAATTTAAGAAAACTTGAATTGCTTTACGTATTTGAAGACTATACAAAGCAAAACCATTGTCTCCGAATGCAAAGTGGGGAACCTCGCGCTCTGAGGACACTTCTTTTTTAAACAATCCATTCCATCAAAACTTGGGAGCTTAATTAGCCATCAAGCCCGAGGAATGTAATTATATGTAAAAAAAAAATGCTATTGTTTTGAATCTAGACAATACAACGAAATTAAATGTAGCAAACAACAAACAACATCCAAACAACAAACGAAATTAAATATAGCCGTTAATGAATAGTTCGGCAAGGAAGCTGAACGTTTTGGTTCTAATTTATGAGTTATTTTTCATTTTATATGAAATGGATATAAAGAGGGGTTCACTCATACTCAATAAAAAATATTGTAACTCACATATTTAAAGGTATTTTTCGCTGTATTTATGGTGGAGCTGAAAATTACAAATTTTTTTGCAAAATTAGATATAAAAGTATAAATTTATCAACTTGCCAAAAACTAACAAAAGAGATTAAGATTGAAATTTACAATTTATCAGCTTGAACCCAATTTCCCTAACCACCTGAACGCACTCTTAACGATATTTATGAGTTGTGACTAGACATATCCAAAGCCCGGACAGAACTCCTTGAAAGCTAATATGAGAATGGGACTTTTTTTCTTTTTTTTTTTTATATTACGTTTATTTATTATAAAATAATTTATTTTTATAAAAATATTTATAAAAAAAATATTTGTAATAAAAATAATAATTTTTTCTTATCATTTACTTATAATACATCTTATATTTTTCTTAAAAAATAACATTAATTCATCAAAAAGAAAAATTATTTTATTTAAAAATCTCAAAATTTTGTCCAAAATTTTCTCAAATTTTTCATTATAAAATATTTTACGTTAAAAAGAAATGCCAAAAAATGAAAAAAAAAATTTATAAAATATTTTCAGTCAAATAAATACACCCATTAGTAGTTTACAAAGATCTCTGTTTAGAATGGAACTCTTTTTTATTATTATTAATTCGTCAAATGAAATGGATCTCTGGAACACAATTCAAAATCCCTTTTGAGATTGGGTTGACCCAACGCAATGGTTTCAGGTCCACACCAACCCTTTGACTACGGCACGCAGCGTTGATTGCGTTCTCACTTTTCAACTAGCGTCCCGTCGTCAGTCAACAATCTTATTAGAGGAACCGGGGAAGAAAGAACCTTATTATTTGGAACTGAAAGTGGGCCCCATGTCCACGTGGAACATTTTAGGACCTTCACCAAATCCATCCATCCATTCCCATCAGGAGATAATCTGAATCAGACCGATGACAGACTGGACAGTCCGTGTAGGATCAATCACATTGATATATGTTCAGGCAAAAATCAACGGTCAAAGATCAATGTAGAAACTTTCTGATCCAGTACAACAAGATCTACAGCAGATGTGGCAAAATCTTTTGGGTATGTTAATAGTAGTTGGAGTAATGGTAAATATTTTAAAAGTTATATTATAAAATATTTTAAAATATATAATTAGAAAAATAATTATTAATTTTTTTTAATTTAAGGGTATTAAAAAAATTAACTATTATTTTCATAATTATATATTTTAAAATATTTTATAATACGATTTTTAAGATATTTAATAATACTCTAATAATATTTTTTTAAAAAAATATATTTAATTGAATTTTTTAATTTTAATAATATTAAAGTATTAATATATTTTTATTTAATAATATATTTATTTTTTACTTTTTAAAATTTAACTGTCACTTTAAAATTGTGTTCACTTCTTAAGTATAACTTCCGAAGCTTTTCTTTAAGGAAAAAAAAAATCATGCGATCCAATTGTTTCATAGCAATGAACGGACGGCCATGATAGAGACAAACGAGCAGAACACGAGAGTTAACTTAGAAGTGAACCGTTCCCTAGAGAAGCAACCAAAAGTATTGGACAAGCAGCAAAAGATTTTCTTCAAAGATACTCAGAGGTGATGGATGACTGGTGACGGGGAATATATTCTTTCTTCCCCATTGTTTTCGTCATTTTTCTTTGCCTCCGTCATTGCTTCCTGACTGTTCTTTGCACCATAAAATGTGGTTTTTTTTGCCCCTATCTTAATTTTTATTACTTATGCAATCTAATTAATTCATATTGTAGAATTAAAAAGTTTGGAATTCTAATTATTGGGTATTTGTCCAGTAGTCCTTTACACTCTACTTGTTTACACTGCGAGAAACGATTGTGAAAAAAGCACACTTTCCAATGATCTTTTGTGCATTTGGATTCATACGAAAAACAAGAAAAAAAGAAAGAGTCAATTCTGTGCCGTTCAATGTTACAATAAAGTTTAAAAAAAAAAATCAAAACACATTGAATAAAAGTTACCAAAATAACTCCAATTTATTTAATTATTTATAGGCACATTTTTATAATTTCAACACATTATTCATTTATTTGTAGAATTATTTTTATAATTTCATCTATACATTTTTTTTGATAATTTTTTGATACAATCTAAATACAATTTTTACTGCTCATATTTTTTGCATATTTTTTTTTCACGACTTTTTTTTTTACCAAAATCTGACAATTCAAACAAACTATTAAGTTAATATTTTCTTATGTTAATTATGAACCACTAGGTTGTTCAAAAAAAGGTAGGCATAGAGTATTTTAAGGAGATCAAAGATTTTTTGCCTATTAAAATATTTATTTGACTGTAAGTTAAACAAATAAAGTAATTTTCATTATTCATATAAACCTTGTATCTTTTTTTTTTTTTTTGTAAGAAATAGAACTCGTGAACATACAAATAAAAGTTCTCATATAAATACAACACTCTTCTGCCTAGACTCTACCACTAAAGTAGGTGAAAGATGAAATTGTAGAGTTTTATGAGGAATAGTGCACCATTTTATTTATGCTTTTTGCCCTCTAATTTATTAAAAACAATAAACTTAAATCAGAACAAGAAAGGATAATATAGATATTCATGATGGGTAATGCTGCAACAATTTGTTTAAATATATTCCCTAAATAGATTTATCGATACATACATTATTGAATGAGTAAGATCTAAAACATACCAACTAGTAATATGCACTTGTAAAATGAATTATTAATTCTACATAGATAATTTTACACACAATTTTTGTTGGCAAAATGAGTCACCATATAGTGCATTAACTTTTGTCATTTGTTGGCAAAATGAGTCACTAAATTACACAATTGTATTGCATATATCGTATTTGTCATTTGTTTCCTTGGAATGAAATTATATGAAAACAAAAAGAAAACACTTATTCTGAGGAGAATAATGCAATGTCGTCCAATTTTCCAACACGTCAACAATTTTGGCTGCAGAATGTGTCCTTCGCGACAGTCGGTAGTCCAAGGGGATGGTCGGTAGTCCAAGCTATTCTGCCGATAGTCCAAAGTTTTGCCAGGCAACTCCACGTGGGCAACGTGTGTGCATGCTTTTAGTCGCAACGGCAATTTTTTTTTTTTTCTTTTTGTGTGTGTAGTTTAATAAACTAAAATTTGACAATTAGGTTTCGCTACTGACAATTACAAGGCAAAGATTAAAAATAAGAAAAGGAACAACCTGCCTTATTATCAAAAACTTGGGGTAACTAAGATATTATAGCCTCTAAGCCGGCTATCCACAACTGTTATGCAAAAATGAAATCATGTGCTAGGATAATCTAAGGCAGCACTGGGGTTAGCCCCTGTTTCTGTTATTTTAGTTAATAGAAAAGACAGGTGGACGGAATTTGGTGGACGAATAATAGACGGTAAAATTTATTTGTGCATTCAGCTGGTTTATTTGATTAATAAAATATTAAATTATTATAACAAAATTTGAAAATATTTTTTCGTTGTAAAAATTAAGTATTTTGTTACACAAATAAACTAATTAATTACACAAAAAAAATTTCTCTATCTATTCTCTCCTCACTAAATCTCGTCCACATAACAAACAATGCTCTTTAGTTAATTGATTCAAATGAGACTTGAACCCGTACCTTCAACATTAAAGTCAAAATTGCTTCAAGAAGATAAGTGAGGTGTCCTTGGCTTGTTCTTCCACTAACCATTGCATTTCAAATAGAAGAATGAATTGATATTTTACCCTTACTTGGGTTTAGAAGAAAAATCTAGTACCAATGCAGCTCAAAATGACCGGAAAAATCATTTTGTACCATTTAATTATTTATCCGAAGGGCTTTTTTGTGGGGAAAAAAAATCTCTTATTTGGCAAAGAAAATTGTCGAATAGATTGCTTCGGTGTCATACTAAATGGACTAAACTGATTAGAATTTGATGTAACTCATAACTCAATTAGTCTCTTAAGGGACAAAAAAGAAAAAAGGATTTTAAATTTTATATTTGGTTTTCACATCGAGATAATAATTTGCACCCATAATTGCTGAAGGACAACTAGATTTTCAAGCACATAATGAGCGTTAGGCTACGCCGTTTGTTGTTCGGGATATCAATTGTTTCATGGGCTTGAAAGCCCATCAGATAAAGATTTGTGAATTTATGAACAGAATCTGTAGATCCGGCTCGTGCAACGAGGAATAGGTCCAACTCAAACCAACTACACTTGAAACGATTTATAAATTTAAGATTAAAATTAAAATCTAAATACGAGATACAATATTTTCAATAAAATAAAATAATAAATAATTGATAATAAGGATATTATTATTATTAATTTTTTTTGGGTTCATTGATAATAAGGATATTATTAGGTATGCCAAATTCCCAAGTTGCTGAGTCTTCTGAGCTCTGGCCTTTGGGTTCCAGCCCATACAGACCACTTCAATAACTTATAATGGTCGTCAAAGTGAGCACAGCTAGAGCCCAAACTAAAAGTGCTCGGTTGCCTACATTAGGTCAGACGCCGCCAGTACAAGTCACTCGAGACATCAGAAATGAAGGCCCATACTCCTGCGTTTAAAACACACTAACAAGGGACCATTACGAACCCCATAAATACCCAAGACATTTGCTTGCCTAAGGTATATTATTCTCTCTTCATTTACTTCTCTCACTTACTTATGTTAGCCATCACTGACTTAAGTATCAGAGTACTAGTATTGAGTTCTAATCTGGTATTCTGCAGTCTTTACTATTTCGCAAGTGTCTTAGCAGTCCAGGTCATCAAATTCTAGATTCATTAGTAATCAAATCATACTCACCATAAATGAGAAAAAAAGCATCTCAATTTACACTGAAGTGATTAAATACTTAATCTTCTATTTTAGAAGTCTTAAGTTTTAATTTTAAAAAGAGTATAAAATTTATAATAATGGAAAAAACTGTATTTATTATGTAGTTTACTGCTCAACAAGCTTTCATTCTTCTTCTTGTTTTTTTTTTTGGGAAGTAGGCTCAACAAGGTTTCCAATCCGCAAAAAATACAACAATTTCGGCTCAGAACAGTTGGAGTTTTTCAAAGTCTAAATTCGCTGCATCTCCTTCCAAGACTAGGGCAAACAAAAGGCCCGTGAAATAATTTCTTAAAAGACGATCTGGTCCACGTATTAAGAGCCTGTGGGGCCCATTAAGTGAATTATTATAGATGCCTGTTAGCCCCTGCAATCAATTAATAAGGTTACATCATAAAAAAAAAAAAATAGGCCCACCTGCGTTTTAGTTGTTCTTTCGGCCTAAGGTTTTCCTAGGCCTCCAGTCTGACCCAAAAAAGGCCCAACGAGATGGTTACTGAATTCCCTTCATAAAAAAAAACAAAAGAAAGCAAAAGAAAAACAAGCAGGCGCTAATACGGATGGTAGGGGTCTGTCACCGTTTAATTAGATATCACGAGTTCGAATTTTTAAGAATGCAGTCGTGTTAAATACCTGCTGCGAAACTTTTGCCACCCTTCGGGGTCCTACTCATGTCAGTTCAGATTAATTAGTTTATTTAATTGAATACTGGGCGGTTTCAGACCAAAATAAAAAGCAAAAGAAAGATATGAATATTAATTTAAGTGATCACTAGTCTTATTGATCAAACTCTCAACTACATTTTTTTTTTATATGAGTTTAACTCTTCTTAAAAACTATACTAAAAAAAAAAAAAAGGCAAAAGAGTCTTCAAAATGACAATATAATTGTTAGTCATTGCACAATTATAACCTCTATTGAAATCAAATGAGTAAAAATATGTAACCAACGGTTATCACAGTGTAAGGATTTGCGTCTGTCTCGTGCCAAAAAAATCGTATCAGTGTGAACATGCTGAATATAAAAAATATAACAGATTAATATTCCGATATTGACTACATTCCACACCATGAATTAGCAAACTATTAATTGCCTATTAAAGTATCTGATTTACCTGAATAAAAACATAAATAAATATCCGGGCTACACTTTTATGCGGAGCTTTATTAAATCTGTGTGTATTCCCATAAAATTAATAATAATAATTGGTGCATAATCAATGGTTGCGATGGTTTCAGCCTTTCGGGAAATCTTGATTTTGGAAAGAAACTTCGCAAAAGTAAGAAAATGAACGCGTCTCATTCTCCCTAAACTGCATTAATAATGGTTGCAGAAACTTTTTGTTTTGAGAATTTTCTTGTAATTTCTTTTTTTACACCGACTTTCCGACATACAAAACCAGTAAATAAGCTCTTTTATGAACAAGTGTGTGTTGAATTGTGTGTTATATAAATAATATAACGTTTATAATTATCTTATCTCTCTCATTTTTGCATATCATTTTAGGGATTTAAACTTAAAATTTTTAAAATTAATATCTAAAATTTTAACCGCTGAGTATCTCAAGAAATAATTTATCGAAAATACTGCCAATAAAATCTTTCCTTTGACCACAAGACACGGGTTGTGGCGTTGTGCTTTATATAAAAAAATATAGGATCCCTTTTGTTTATGTTTTTTTTTTTTTTGGGAAATTCTTTTACATGGAGCGTTGCACAGAACTTTGTCGGTCGCCTTGATCAGAAGGTTAGCAGTGTAAATGCACACCCGTAAAGCTCAATCAAAGGGTTCAATTTCAAATGACAATACCGTTTAAATCTGTTCAAGTTTCTTAAATGGTAACTTAGAAAGCACTAAACAGAAAGCTTATTTTTAATTCCATGCTAAAATTCATAATTCAAAGGATGGCTTGGTCATGATCCTTTTGAAGTCAAAATTCATAATTCCAATGATTTTATGGTTGTTTTACAAATTTTTGTATTCTCGCCAAGACTACTTCAGTTCCCAGTTTTTTTTATTTTTGATTTTTAATTATATTCTTTTAACTTTGCCATAAATTAATTATTTTGACTCTGTTAACTTCGCAGAAGCAAGAACTATTTGCTTTTCTTTGTCTTTGGCTGTCGTTCAGAACTTCGGGTGTTAACTAACATACATTAGTATTGGTGTATTCCACAAGATATATAAATGAATCAACTCTTAATGTCCATGGTTAGATTAATAATAAGAGTAAATTTAAAATTGTATAAGCTAGACATAAGATCTCAAGTTCCAAGTTAACTTTATAATCTTTGACAGTATTCAATGCTTATGGCTTAAAATTTGTAAGAAATGATTCTTGTTTGTTCAATTAATGGGTTAAGTCTTTCATTTTCACCTTGAATAATTACTAAATCATTGTTTTCCTCGTTACAATAACTAATTCAAATGGATAATTTTATTCTTAAAAAGGTAACCCACAGTCCCATGTAATTGTATATATATTTTTGAACATCAAAGTATGTTTATTCATAACATCCCAAAAAACAAGGCATACCAAACTAAGATCCAATACATAAATTTGTTCTCTATCAAGCTTTCATCATATCCCAAACCCAAAATTTGCTCTTGCAAAATTTGCTTTTGATTTGAATAGTGAGATCTTATGATCCTACAATTATCTATGAAGTTAACGATCTAGATTACGGTAGAATCTTTTTGAGATAGGATTTTGGTATAATCTCGATTTAAATTATAGAATCAATAGAATCTTGATTCAGTCCTACAACTCTCATTTCTTTTATTATAAGTTTTTGAGTTATAACTAATCTTATTTATAATAAAAAATAATAAAAATATATTTTTATCTAAATTTAAATACTGAATATCAGTAAACAAATAATTAAATACAAAAAAAAATCTCCAATTTAGGAAATAAATTATTCTCTAATGACTATAAACAGAAATAAGGTAATTTTTCTCTTATAAAAGAATAAACTTATTGTAATTCTTCTCATTTTTATTGAGTTAATATATATAAAACACTTAATTGTGAGTTATATATAATTAAAATTAGTTAATTTTTATTTTTCTTTATTTTTAATAAAATCTTACAATTCTACAGTTTGATAATAACATTCTAAATTGATATTAAGTAAAATTTTGATTTTAAAAACCTTATATATATATATATATATATATATATATATTAAAAACTAGCCAGCATAAGACACTAGTTTCCAAGCAAAAATCATGAATGCCTGCCCCTATAACAAGCACCCCCCGTTTCTAATAGACAAGCGGTCTATTCGCTCTTATGAAATGGAGAATTACGACATTCTCTTTCCGACAATCGACAGTACTTTTTTCGCCACCACTCATCACAACCTCCCACGGTGAGATAAGACAAAGCTCATAAGGGGTCTTTGGAACTTTCCGGCCAATGAAGAGTGCCATTAATTGAATTTCACGTCTGTGGAATAAAATGTAAAAGGTGATAGTGACAATATGCACAGTTTACGCAAAACAGATGAAAAATTGGACACCAAATAGGCTTCCACTCTAGGTCAGCCAACAACCACCCCCACCTCCCCGTCCCACACCTGCCTATCCCGTCGTTGAGGAACTTGAAATATGAATAGAATTTGGAAGCATATTCTCATTCAGAAGACAAGTATTCAAAATAACCCAAGAATTTTCACCATTTTGCAATATCATTGCTTGGCGAGCCCATGGAGTTTAACGGTTCCTAACAGGAAACTTCAAAGGTCAGACTCAAATTATGCGAATTCTCCTCTGAAAAATCGTGTACAAAATGGCTAATCAATATTGGGGACTGACTGCTCAACTTAATTTCTCTCAACAAAAATGCTTGGTGGACACTCATAATCATAAGTACGAACATGGTGAATACGCAGTATTCTAAACCATTAAATAGTGAAAAGTATATTGAAATTAAAAAATAAAAAACAGATAAATCGTTAGATATAATTACATTAATTGTATGCATTCCGTAAATTTCATTGAGTGTGTTTACGTAATCAAGCTCTTCTCCAAATATTTTCGATTTTCCTTTCCACGTTACGGACTTTGTTGTAGGCAAGTGCATGACAAGCAATCAAATTATCAAACAATGTCAATGTTCATTTCATTTTCCTCTTGTATGTGTCATTTTTGCCTATGCCATCAAGCAGCAACAATAGGAGAACCGCCATCATGACATTTCATCCCAGCCCACATGCAATGTGTTTCTGTTTCCTAATCTCTTAGAGCCCCTCCAAGTTGCCCTACGAGCCTTGACGTTCAGAGCCATCCTTTCCGACTATCTTATCAAAATTGCCTGAACCATTCAATATGGAACACCTCCAAACTTAAGCTGATGTAAGGCTTATTTTGAAAATTTCTGGACTTGTTGTGTGATTAGACGTGGTCCATTCCTCTGATAGTTTATTGGAGACAACCCTTTAGGCAAGACTCCTTGAAAGATGGGTGGATTAACAATTTGTCTTTCGTCATAGGACCAAAACACAGTGAAGCAGTCCCCTGCCGTTTACGAAGAGACAACATTAAACTTCACATCAGATTGCTTAGAAGAAGAAGAAGAAAAAAAGAAAAAAAAAAAAAGAAACAGAGAGAGATAAGTTCAAGCGCACACACTAATTAACTATTTGATTTTTTTTAATATTGAAAATCATTGCATTAATGTAATATAATCATGTACACAGATTCGATACAAAGTAGTCGAAAAAAACTGGACAAAATAAGAATACATTATGACCAAAGCGGTCAATCACTAACTCAGTAAAAACAACTATTTATTACCTGAATACAATGCCCGTTAAAACAAAACCCTATAACAAAAATACCTACTAACTTATAACTAAATTTATCTAAAATTAAGGTTTAGATAAATTTAATTTAGCCGAACCAAATTAACGGACCTTCACAGCACTTTGGCGGACCTCGCTAACGACAATTACAAGGCAAAGATTAAAGTAAGAAATTATAGCCTCCAAGCCAGCTATCGACAACTGTTATGAAAAAATGAAATTAGATGTTAGATAATACATCTAAGATAGCACTGGGGATAGCCTGAATATTAGTGTTTTTTTTTATTTAATCGGTTTCAATTAAAATTTGAACTCGAGATCTTTAATATTAGAGTTAAAGTTAGTTTAAAAAAAAAAAAGTGTCATGATCGCCTCTTCTAATAATCTTTGTAGTTTAAACAGAAGAATGAATTGATATTTTACCTTTATTCAAGGTCAGCCCACGTCAACAGGAAAAATCATTTTGTACCATTTATTTATTTATCGAAAGGGTTTCTTTTATGGGGAAAAAAAAATTCTCTTCTTTGGCAAAGAAAATTATTAAGTAGATTGCTTTGGTGTCATACTAAATTGACTAAACTAGTTAAAATTTGATATGTGGCGTTAAATATTTAGGTGGAAGAGACGAAAGATGGAATCAAAAACGAGTTTAAAATTATTTTTCGTTTTCATATCGAGATAATAATTTGCACCCATGATTGATGAGCCACAACTGGATTTTCAACCACATAAAGAGCATTAGGCTACACCGTCTGCTGCTCGGGATTTCAATAATTTCATAGACTTGAAAGCCCATCAGATAAAGATTTGTGAATTTATCAACCCAATCCGTAAATTGGGGTCCTGCCACAAGGAATAAGTCCAACTCAAACCAACTACACCCAAAACGAATTATATAATTAAAATTCAAATCAAAATAGGAGATATGAGATTTTCAATAAAATAATTTTTTCAGTCAAAATTTTCAATAAAATAAACGAATAAGTAATTGATAAGGGTATTCTTAGGTGCGCCGAAGACTCAAGTTGCTGAGTCTTCTGTGCTCTGGCCCTGGGGGTCCAACCCATACTAGCCCACTTCAACATCCTGCAATGGTCAACAGAGTAACCTCAGCCAGGGCCCAAATTAAAATAGCTCGGGTAATTAACGGTAATTAATGGTCCACAGAGTCACATTATTCTGCTTAAAAAAAAATCAAAAACGGTAGTCACATTGTAATTTGGTCTGGACTCTGTAATAAGGGTCATAGCCTAAACATATCTAAGGAGAAGAGAATTAGTACGAGGTAGAATTTAAACTCCCAATAGTCTATTTAATTGTAATGTTCAGTAACTAACTGAATTATACTAGCCAACTAAACAGTCACAGGGCCATCAGATTCTAGATTCATTAGCAATCAACTCATACTCACCACAAACGGGAAAAAAATCATCTCAATTTATTTTAAAAAACAAATACAACAATTATATCTTTGAAAACACGCAACTAGTTAAGTACTCAAACTATCATAAAAGCCTTGAAATCTAATCTTGTGAGGAATATAATAGAAAGAGGTATATTTATTATATAGCTTATAATTCAACGAATTTTTTAATCGACAATTAAAAACAACATTTTGGATTCACAGAATTTTTTTTTTTTTAATCTGAACAGGGACTTATTTAAAGCATCAATTCACTGCATCTCCTTCCAAGACTAGGGCAAATAAAGGCCCGTGAAATAATCTCTTAAAAGATGATCAGGTCCACTTATTAAGAGCCTATGGGGCCCATTTAGTGATTTATTAAAGGTGCCTGTTGGGCCTCCGCAATCAATTAATACAGCTACAACATAAAAAAAAGAAAAAAAAAAGAAGCCCCACCTGCTTTTTAGTTGTTCTTTTCTGACCCCGAAAAAAAAGGGCCAACGAGATGGTTCATGAAACTCCTTTGATATTCTTTGAGATCTTTCTTCAATCGATCCAGACTAGTCAGTTAATTGAACTGGACACTAAACGGTCTCAGATAAAAAAAAAAAAAAAAAAAGGCAAAAGGGCCGTCTTCATACTGTCAAATGCTGTTAGGTGCACCTACACCTAAGACATATTATAATAATTTTTTGTTATAATAATAAAACATATTATAATAATTTTTATTAAAATTAAAATTTAATTTCAAATAAGTGTTATTTTAAAATATTAAGTGTAAGTATTAAAGGAGATTTACTAAATTTTTTTCCTTTAATTGTTTTTTTTATAAAAATACAACTTAAATTTAGATAAGTATTACCCTAAAATATAAAGTGTACCAAAGGAGATTTTTTAATTTTTTTTTCCTTCGAATGTGTTTTAAACCCAACATAAAATTATTAAAATAATGGCAGTACACTCGATTGAAAATGTCGGTTACCCTACTTGTTCCATTATAATTATTAGTCATTGTACATTTATAATCTCTACCTTTAATTGTGATAATAATCAAATGTAAAACGGTTATGATAGTGTAAAGATTCAAGTCATTTTTGTGTCAAGAAATTCGTGTCCGTGTGACATAGTTGAATATCAAAATATAATATATTCTCATATAAACTACATTCCAAACCATGAATTAGCAAACCGTGAATTGCCTAAGAAAGTATCTGATTTACGTGAATAAAAACATAAATAAATATTTGTGCTACCCTTTATCCAGAGCTTAATTAAATGTGGGTGTGTATTCCCATAAAAATTAATAATAAAAATGGGTGCATAATCAATGGTTGCGATGGTTTCAGCCTTCCAAGAAATCTTAATTTTGGAAAAGAAACTTCGCACAATTAAAAAAATGAACGAGTCTCATTCTCTCTGAACTGCATTAATAATGGCTGGAGAAACTTTCCGTTTTGAGAGTTTTCTTGTAATTCTTTTTTGACACCAACTTTCCGACATACAAAAACCAATAAATAAGTTATTTTATGGACAAATGTGTATTAAATTATGTGTTACATAAGTAACATAACGTATATAACTATCTTATCTCTCATAATGTCATTCTTGTATATCATTTTAGGGATTTAAACCTAAAATTTTTAAAATTAATACTAAACTCTTAAACAATGAGTGTCTCAAGAGATAATTCACCGAAAAGACTGCCAATAAAATCTTTCCTTTCACCGCAATGCACGGGTTGTGGCGTTGTGCTTTGTATAAGAAAATGTTGGATCCCTTTTCTTTTTAGTTTTCTTTTTTTTTTTTTAATAAATTCTTTTACATGGAGGGTTGCACTTGCACAGAACTTTGTCGGTCGCCTTGATTAGAAGATTAGCGGTGTAAATGCACAACCTGTAAAGCTCAATCGAAGGTTTCAATTTCAAATAGCAATACCTTTTAAATCCGTTTAAGTTTCTTAAATTATAACTTACAATGCACTGAACAAAAAGCTTATTTTTAATTCAGTGTTATCTTAATTAAGATGGCTTGGTCGTGATCCTTTTGAAGTCAAAATTCATAATTCCAATGATTTTAGGATCGTTTTACAAATTTCTTTGTATTCTCGCCAAGACGACTTCAGTTTCCAGTTGTTTTTTGTTGTTGATTTTTAATTATATTCTTTTAACTTTGCTATAAATTAACTATTTGACTCTGTTAGTATCAAAGAAGCAAGAACTATTTGCCTTTCTTTGTTTTTGACTGTCATTCAGAACTTCAGTTATTAACTAGCATGCATTAGTATCAGTTTATTCTACAGGATATACAAATGAATCAACTCTTAATATCCATGGTTAGATAAATAACAAGAGTAAATTTAAAATTATAGAAGTTAGATATTAGATCTCAAGTTCTAAGTTAATTTTATGATCTTTTACAGTATTTATTACTTATAGCTCAAAGTTGTAAGAAAGGATTCTTATTCATTTAATTAACAAGTTAAGTCATTCCTTTTCACTTTAAATAAATACTGGATCATTGTTTTCCTCGACATATTAACTAATTCAAATGAATAATGTTATTCAGGTAACCCACCGTCCCATGTAATTATATATATATATATATATATATATATATATATATATATATATATAATTTTTTTGAACATCAAAATATGTTTCTTCGTAACATCCCAAAAAACAAGGCATACCAAACTAAGATCCAATACACAAATTTTTTCTCTATCAAGCTTTCATCATATCCCAAACCCAAAATTTGCTCTTGCAAAAAAATAAAAAATGAACAAAAAGCCAGCCAGCATAAGACACTAGTTTCCTAGCTAAAATCATGAATGCCTACACCTATAACAACCACCGCCCGTTTCTAATAGATAAGCGGTCTATTCGCTCTTATGAAATGGAGAATTACGACATTCTCTTTCCGACAATGGACAGTACTTTTTTTCTCCACCACTTATCACAACCTTTCGCGGTGAGATAAGATATTGCTCATATGGGGTCTTTGGAACCTTCCGGCCAATAAAGAGAGCAATTAATTAGATTTCAAGTCTGTGGGATAAAAATGTAAAAGGTGATAGTGACAATATACACAGTCTGCGCAAAAATAGATAAAAAATTGGACACCAGATAGGCTTCCACTCCAATTCAGCCATCAACCACCCCTATCTCCCCGTCCCACACCTGCCTATCCTGTCGTTGAGGAACTTAAAATATGAATATAATTTTGAAGCATATTCTCATTTAAAAGACAAGTATTCAAAATAACCCAAGAATTTTCACCATTTTGGTATATCAACTTGGCGAGCCCATGAAGTTTAACGGTTTCTAACAGGAAACTTCAAAGATCAGACCCAAATCTTGAGAATTCTCCTCCGCAGGATCGTGTACAAAATAGCTAATCAACACTGGGCACTGACTGCTCAACTTAATTTCTCCAAGCAAAAATCCTTGGTGGGAACTTATAAGTGAGAATATGATGAGTGCGCAGTAGTCTGAACTATTAAATAGTAAAAAATATATTAAATTTAAAAAAATAAAAATAGATAAATCGTTAAATATTATTAGATTAATTGTGTAATTTTCACAAATCTCATTTAGTATGTTCATGTAGTCAAACTCTTATATGAGTATTTTCGATTCTCCTTTCCACGTTATGGACTTTGTTGTAGGCAAGTGCATGGCAAGCAATCCAATCATCAGACAATGTCAATGATCATTTCATTTTCCTCTTATATGTGTCACTCTTTGGCCTATGTCATCAAGCAGCAACAATAGGAGAACCGCCATCATGACATTTCATCTCAGCCCATATGCAATGTGTTTCCGTTTTCTAATCTCTTAGCCCCCTCCGAGTTGCCGTGCGAGCCTTGACGTTCAGGGCCATCCTTTCCGATGATCTTATCAAAATTGCCTCAACCATTCAATATGGAACACCTCCAACCTTCAGCTGATGTAAGGCTTATCTTGAAAATTTCTGGACTTATTGTGTGATTAGACGTGGTCCATTCCTTAGATAGTTTATTGGAGACAACCCATTAGGCAAGACTCTTTGAAAGATGGGCGGATTAACAATTTGTCTTTCGTCATAGAACCAAAACACAGTGAAGCAGTCCCCTGCCGTTTACGAAGGGACAATATTAAATTTCACATCTGATTGCGTGAGAGAGAGAGAGAGAGAGAGAAATTCACCGTCGTACTTTTTTTTTTAATTGTTAGACTTTAGTATAAAAAAATTGTATTGGATATTGATTAATTCGGTTTGAATTTTTTAGGACTTTTTGCGTAGGGGAGTTCTTCTAATACTATTATTATTTTTTATTTATAAGGCTCAAATTTGATATTTTATTTAAGAAAAATCAATCTCTTTTACTCTGATTAACAATTGTTAATTCACCCACGCACGCTAATTATTTGTTTCGACAAAGTAATTCAGTACGTTTCAACTTGTCACAATAATGTAACAATATTTTTAAAATTGTCAATAGAGGGCAATCGTCAATTTGTCGGTTAAACATTGACGTCACATTTCTCTCTTCCTATTAGTGGAGAATAAAAAATTATTTTTAGAAAGCATGGATTATTATTTTTATGCAAATAAAAGGAATTAAATTTTGAGACAAACTTTTTTTGGGGAAATTATGTGTGCTAGTTTATGAATAAGAATAAAAGAAAAATCTAAACTGTAAAGATGAGCAAAAATATTGTGATTGGAAGTTGGGAAAGCAAGTGCTATGGTATACGGAGAAGAGGAAACGAAAAATTTTAATTGAAAAGATGATCAGCAATATTGTGTTATCGAAATGTTAAAATTAAATATATGAGTATCATGAAAGTAGTTTTATAATATATGAGTATCATTAAATTAAAGTAGATTTATAATGATTTTAATTAATAATAATAATAATATTGCATATTTTACATCTTCTCTGGCATTTATCATTAAAAAGTTAAATTGAACAATAAATATTTGATATATTTAAACTAGTGTATATGCTAATTTAAATATAAAGAAATTAATTTTGAAAATAATTATTATTTATAAATAAAAATAAATCAAATAAAAAATAAAATTTTGAGTTGGGCTCAAATTATATTAGCTCAGGTTGTTGTGAGTTTCAAATTATTTTAGGGTTTCAGGTCATCTTAAATTCGAATTATTTTGTATTTGACTTATATGAATTTCTTGCTAAAAAATATATATATATAGAAATTTTGAGTCCATTCAAATATGAATTTTCTGAATTTTAAGTTATTTTAATTTCAGCTCGAGTAAAGTTGCTAGTTGTTGGCTTTTTTAATCAAAATAAGTTGCATCCAGTCAAGTTTAACAGATTAATTTGGTTTACACAAGTTGGGTAAACTTTTGTCATCTCTAATCACTTCTCCTTCATAAAGCACTTGGAGCACACACATTCCACCATCTCAAGCCTGTTCCCACTCTCTATCCGTTACATACGATCTGAGCTCGTAAATTGGCATAACTTTATGTACACCAAGATAAATTCAACCCTCCAATCTCCACGCAACCGCGGAGCTATTGAATACGTGATTTAGATTATCGGAGAGACTTTGCAAATTGACCTACGCAATGGAGGTGGAGATGGATTTGCCCGAGGCCGTATCATTGCAATCTGAGATCTAGAGCTGTAACGGGTAAATTTCGAATTTAAAACAATTAAACTCGAAAATACAAAAATAAATTACAAATAAAAATATAAAAATAAAAGAAAATTTACGTGGGGTCGATCTCCGTAGATCCTCCGATTAGTGTTCCTTTTTTGACTCCGTCAAGGCCTGCACGAACTTAATCTTGACTGAAATAATTTCCACAGCTTTATTTTGAACTGGGTAGACTGAAACTGGATCTGATTTGGACGTTTAGACTACGGTTAAGAGCTGATCTGAGCTGATCTGACTTAATTTCACCGAGAGTTAAATGGACTTGTTATTGGATGAGCTGTCTAGATTTTACTGAGGGTCGTATGAGGTTTAATCCCAGCTGAATTTGCAGTAATTTGATATTTTTAGATCTATATTCTCATAAATTCAGATCTAGAGCGATCCAAGAATATAAACCTAAAAATAATTTTAGAAATGGAAACAGCAAATTTTTTGGAGTTTACCCCTGAAATATCTCTCAAAAAGGAGTTAGGAGAGTATATTGCAGAGTAAAAGTACGTAGGAAAAGGAGAAATTTTCTTGAGAGATTTTCAATATTTTCTTTTTCTCTCAAATTCTCTGAATTTTTCTGTTTACAGATTTGCTGAATCTGTTTTGAACTGAGGGGCAAGGGCCTATTTATAGGGCTCCTTTTCCATGTGAATATTACATGGGAAAGGAAGAAAATTAATTCTTCCGCGTTGGCGTTGCCAATTTTGAAATTGGCAACGCCGACATGATTTGACCCCTTTTTTTTTTTAATATTATAAACACGTTTACAAATGCCCCCACTTCAAGGTCGGTAAGGAGGAATTTTGGGGATGTGATCCGAACCGAGTCTTGAAGTCCAGTTTGAAATTTGAGATGTCCTGATGAACATTGAATGTTGAAATCTTCTATCTCTGACCATGTCTGCTGTTGTTGGATCGCAATAGGAACCCGATACGATCTTGAGAAAGTTAGCACCCCAGCCAATATAAAAATTGACATTCTGGCTCCAGATGCGTTCGACCTTCCATAGCTCGCAAAGGCTGACAAAAGTTCTTTGAAGTTCTAAAGCTCTGGTGAGGATGATCCGGTAGGCAAAGAACTTAAACCTTCTCACGAGGAAGGCCCAGCACCTCGGAACTTCAAAACCGGCACACAAAGAGACTGACTGTAGTGATGATTCCCAAGGCTGCTTCGACGTAAGGAGAGTAGTTGGAACTTCCCTGTACGTCGCTGTATCCAAAGGAAGATTATGATGATTGCAGCTTCTCATTCCTCTGTGGTAGATGTGAACTAAGGAGAGTAGTTGGAACTGCACGACACCGATGGCGTTGGAGACTGAGTTTCGAGGGCTTTTAGGGATCCCTCGAAGAAGACTACTCCTTCTTTTCTTAGCTCGTGCGCCTCAAACTTCTTGATTAAAGAACTTCCTGGGACAAGTGCAGAGACTAGCCATTTTCTTTTGAGAGGAAGAAGAACTGAGGAGTGAGTATTATGACTCGGACATGCAAGATATATATACATAACATAAAGAGATATTTTTTTTTTTGAAAAGTCAAAAAGGAGGTACGCGGAATCGAGTAGGGTCCTCCAAGTCATTTTCTCCCATAAGAGACAAAAGAGGCAGCGGTTGATGCGGATTACGAAAGTCGTTACCGTGTGCTGCAAAAGTCGTTGCCGTGTGCTGCAGAAGTCGTTGCACCTTATCTTGTCAGCCGTCCTAGTGGGGCTCAAGGCGCAGCTCCAAGTCAAGCTCGACCTCTTCTGGTGGGCGGATGATGTTGACATCGCTTTCTGGCTGGTTGATATTGCCGGAATATTCTGGAAAGAGAGGCAAAGTTTCGCCGTAATGACTCCTTTCTGCTAGAAAAAGTCCTCCTAGACTTAAGTACCTAGGAGGGATGAACATTTGACTGACTCCATAAGACCACCAGGACCAGTACGCATGCTCCCACAGGCTACTGCTTTGATCGTTATAGCCTGAAGAGACCATTGCAGTGGTAGAACTCGGACCTGCTTCATTGGAGGGCGAAGTTGTACTAGTGAGATCTACCATCGGAACGGCAGACTGTTCCTTGGAAAAAGCAGCTCTCAGTCCTGGTTTCTTTCTGCTTCTCCGATTCTGGAACCAATAAAACACATTTTTTCCTTCGATTGCCCCGAGAGGACGCAATCGTGAGACAAATTGGTAAATCTGAGATGCATTAGACATAATACCTCCATTGTTGTGGAAGACTTCCTCCAAAATTTGCAGTTGTGCCATGGTTGGTTGCCATCTTGTGCGGGGTGACTTTTCTTCTCCCTTGTCTTGAGATTCTGCAACTGGTTCCATCTTTCTTGTGGCAGAGGAGCAAAGGTCTGGTGTGTGGTGAAGATCAGTTGAGACTGATGCTAATTTTCAGACTCAAACCATCCGTCGCTTTTATATTTTTGGGCCGTTCACAGTTTATACTCATGCGGGTCAGGAGTTGGATTAGATTTTGAACTTGGGTTTTGGACTGTGTCTGGAACTTGGAATTTTTTGGTTTTTGGACTTTGAATTGGATTTGCTTTGAGTGTTTGGGTTTTGGATTTGGATTTTTGGATTTGGGTTGAGTGTTTGGTTTTGAGTCTGGACTTAGTTTTCAGGTTTTTGAGTTGGGCTTTGAGTTTTCTGAATTGGGCTCAAGTGTTTGGGCTTGAATTTTCGGGTTTGAATTTTCGCTTGGACTTTCAGATCGGGACTTCCGAACTTTTTTTTTTGATTTTTTTTCTATTTTTTTTCTATTTTTTTTTCTTTTTTTCTTTTTTTCTTCTTTTTTTTGATTTTTTTTGATTTTTTTATTTTTTTTGATTTAAAAAAAAACATATTTACACATAATACTGTTTAAAAAATTTACCATTGATCGGGCCGATTCGAACGCCCTCTTGGTCTGACAGCATGTAAGCGTTGTGAGTGTAGGCCTCCTGCACTAAGTATGATCCGTCCCATTTGGAAGTAAGCTTGTCACCAGGTCGATGCTTCATGTTGATGGGCCGTTGCACTGCAAGAACAAGGTTTCCAACTTGAAAAGATTGAGGGCGGACCCTGCGGTTGAACGTGTTGGTAAGCCGGACTTGGTAGCACTCAAGTTGCTGTTGTGCTTCAAGTCTCCTTTCATCAAGGGCTTCTAACTCATTCAGACGTAGGCGAGCATTTTCTTCCTGTGTGAGTCCTTCCAGAACAGCCATGCGCAGAGATGGAATCTGTGTTTCCAATAGTAGTATTGCTTCGACACCGTAGTCAAGTGAGTATGGCGTCGCCTGTGTTGGAGTCCGGTAAGTTGTACGATACGCCCATAATGCCTCCGAAATTCTGTCATGCCAATCTCTTTTGGATTTAGAGACTACCTTCCGCAATAAGTTGCATAAGGTCTTGTTGAATGCTTCAGCCAAGCCATTTGCTGGGGCATTGTACATGGATGACTTGTACTGCTTGAACTTGAATTTCTCGCAGAGCTTGTCAATCAAACTGTTGTAGAAATGCTTGCCATTATCTGTGAAGATGAATCGAGGGACTCCATAGCGATAGATCAGCTGAGTCCGGATGAAATTGGCAACATGCTCATTCTTTACCTCTCTAAGTGGAATAGCTTCGACCCATTTTGAGAAGTAGTCTGTTGCTGCGAGGATGTACAGGTGACCCAGGGATGACTTTGGCAAGGGCCCCACTAAATCAAGACCCCAAACTTCAAAGGGCCAGGACGAGACAGTTGGATGCAGTGGCTCCGGTGGTTGATGTATGTAATTGGCATGAAGTTGACAAGCTTGACAAGTTTTAGCAAACTCAATGGAATCACGTACCATGGTTGGCCAGTAGTATCCCATCCTTTTGAGTTGGAAGTGCAACTTAGACCCCGATTGATGTCCGCCACAAACTCTTGAATGTGCTTCAGTGAGAGCTTGTTTTGCCTCTTCATTGTCTAGGCAACGAAGCAAAACTCCATCAAAAGATCTTCGATACAGAGCATCCTTGAGATATATGAAGCGGGGAGACCGTCGTTGAATTTCTGTCTTATGCCGACGATCTTCTGGCAGCTTCCCGTGCTGTAGATAGTCAATGATTGGTTAACGCCAATCTTCGTCCTCCGCGAGATGTATAGATATAGCCTTGGCTGTTGTAGTTTCTTCATCATCCTTCTGTGGCACTATCCATTTCTGGCATACGGCAACAACTGTAGCCTGAATTTCTGACTTTGCAAGAGAGGTGGCCAAGTTAGCCAACGCGTCTGCCTAAGTGTTTTCTCGTTGAGGCACATGCTCCAAAGTGATGCTTTCAAATTCATCCATTAGATGTCGAGCACGTTGATGGTAATGCGCAAGATCCTCTTTCTTTACATCATACAACCCTGTAAGTTGGTTGATGACGAGTTGGGAATCTCCATGGACTTCTATAGTTGGAATCTTCATATCGATAGCCATTTGAAGACCAATGATCAAAGCCTGGTATTCATCAACATTATTTGAACATAACTCACCGAGAATGATAGCATATAGTAGTATTTGTCGTTGAGGAGTGACAAACACTATGCCGGCACCAGCACCATCACGCCTTGCTACACCATTAAAGAACATTGTCCATGGTGGTAGTGTCTCAATGTAAAAGACCTTTTCATATGGAAGATCATCTGTGAACTCCCAATCTGACGGAACAGGGTGATCTGCAAGGAAGTCTGCTAGAGCTTGTCCTTTAACTGCTTTTTGGGGCACGTAGACAATGTCGTAGCTTTGTAGAATTACTGCCCACTTGGCAAGTCGTCCTGACAAGATTGGTTTAGATAAGATATATTTGACAGGATCAGCTCTGGCAATGAGACGTACCGTGTGAGCTTGCATGTAGTGCCTCAGCTTATCAATGGCAAAAAACAGTGCCAGACATGTCTTTTCAATGGGCGAATAACTCAGCTCCGGACCGTTTAGTGTTCTGCTCAAGTAGTACAGAGCAACCTCCTTTCCCTGCTCGTTTTCCTGTGCAAGCAGGGCTCCCAAAGATCTTTCCTGCGCTGCAATGTAGAGAATCAATGACTTTCCTTGAATTGGAGCTCCTAGGACTGGTGGATTGGAAAGGTACTTCTTTACTCTCAAAGGCTTTGCTGCAAGCTTCGTCCCACTCGAAGTTGACATCGTTCTTCATCAACCGATGGAAAGGTTGACATCTCCCAGCTAAGTTGGAAATAAAACGGCGAATGTAGGCCAGCTTTTCTTGTAAACTTCGCAGCTCGTACAGGTTTTTAGGTTCAGGCATCTTTTGAATTGCCTCAACCTTTGACTGATCAACTTCGATTCCACGATGGCACACCACGAACCCTAGAAACTTTCTTGATGTGACACTGAATGCACATTTGAAAGGGTTCATTTTAAGCTGATGCCTGCGAAGTCTTTTTCAAGCACCGTCTTGAGATCCTCGAGGTGGTCTTTGCGCTTCTTAGTCTTTACAACTAAGTCATCAATATAACATTCTACAATCTTGTGCAGCATGTCATCAAAAATTTTTTGTATAGCACGTTGATAAGTGGCGCTAGCATTTTTTAATCCAAATGGCATAACTTTGTAACAGTATATACCTTTTGGTGTGCGGAATGCTATCAACTCCTCGTCTTCTGGTGCCATTATGATTTGGTTATAGCCTGAAGAACCATCCATGAAAGACAATGCTTTGTGACCCGTTATTGCATCGACTGTGATCTCCGTTATGGGCAACGGAAAGTCATCTTTCGGGCAGGTCTTGTTAAGATCTCGAAAATCAACACATACCCTCAACTGTCCATTCTTTTTTCTTACCGGGACTATGTTGGCAATCCAAGTTGGGTAGGTGACCTCTCGGATGAAGCTAGCATTGATCAGTTTGTTAACCTCCTCCTCAATTTGTGGAATGAGTTCCGGGCGGAACCGTCGTTGTGGCTACTTGACAGAACGAACACCCTTCTTTACTGCTAGACGATGCACCGCAATTTTTGGGTCAAGTCCAGGCATTTCTTTGTAACTCCATGCAAACACATCCCTGTATTGACTTAATACCTGAACATATTCTTACTCTTCTTCTGCAGTAAGTAAAGCACTTACAAATGTAGGTTGGGGATCTTCCGGAGAGCCAAGATTGACCTCCTTGAGTTCATCCACAGTTGCCTGGCCACCATCTTCAAGTTCCGGAGGGGCCTCCTTTACTTCACTGTCTGATGAGTCGGAATCAGTCTCCTCGCTAATTGTGACATGGAATGTAGAGCCCCTGACTTCATCTTCTTTGTTTGACTGGAAAAGCCTGTCTTGTTTGGTGGTAGTAGTGATGGCACGTGCATCAGCTGCTCGGCTTCGGCTCTTTAGCGTGATCCGCACAGGTGACTTCTCCTGATAGCCTAAGCCAGGTCGGGACGTTGAAGTTTGAGCAGTGGCGCCATTTGTGGACGGCAGCGTACCCATTGTGCTCGGGTTTGAGAAGTCATAGCCTGCCTTGGCCAAGAGCTTGTATGCATTAGGATCAAATCTTTCGTGTGTTCTTCTTTTTGGAAGTGAGCCGCCTTCGACTACTGCTGTGTGTGGTTTAACGAAACCTTTTAATGGTTTTGAGGATAAAATCGGCTCAATCTTTGGTATCGGCAGAGTGTAAGTCCCCTTCAGGTTGTGCAATTCTTTTGTCTTGAGTTGACTATGTCTTTGCTCCTGTTTAGGATCAATGCAATAAGAGAAAGGGGGTTGACCTTCTGAGCGTCGTGACTTCGGCACATAGCGTAGGACTGGAGTGGAGCTTGAAGATGCAACATCCTTCGGACGAAGTTCAGCAGGTTGTAGCAGCTTTTCATTTGTCGGAGTCTGAGGTTGAGCATTAGCAGGTTCTTCGACAGCTTTTCCCTTTTTGTGGATGCCCCCGGTCCAAGTAGCTTTTGATGGAATGATCTCCGGATTGTCTGTGTCGGTGTAGAAGACTGCATCCGTCAAATGTGATTCAGCATCATCAAACGGCTTTAAATCAGCATTGACCTTTTGAACGCCACTATTGTAGTACTTGAAGCACTGATGCAGGCTTGAGAGCACAACTCCATTTCCATGAATCCACGGTCGTCCTAGCAACATCTTATATGTGGTACGTGCATCGATCACGTGAAATAGAGTGCTAGAAGTGAGATTACCGATAGTTAGCTCCAAGCGAATCATCCCAATTGCTTTCTGTCCTCCTTGATTAAAGCCATGAATCATCAAGCGGCTGTCTGATAATTCATCAATGCCGATGCCGAGCTCCTTTATGGTGGATTTTGGGATAATATTGACTGCTGAGCCATCGTCGATCAGCATATGTCGGACCTTCTGCGCTCTCACATAGCCTGACACATATAGTGGCCGATTGTGGGGTTTGGACCCCAGCAGGAGATCCTCATCTGAAAATGAGATAGCAGAGTAACATCCGACATGATTTTGGTCTGCCTGTTGCTCCGTCGAGTTAGAATCATTTGATGGCTGTGATTCAGCCGAGGTCTGGAGAGTATTGCTGACTTGATTTTGCCACACTTCTATTGATTGCAAAGCTATAAACAGCTGAGGGTTAGCAAGAAGGGTTTGGAGAGCTTCATATACCTTCTCCGTTGTCGACTTTTTGTTGTCGAGCGGCTCCTCCTCACGGTGTGTCACCTCTTCTGATGGTTTTGAAGTGATGGTGGTCTAGTTTGCCGAGGTTACGCCTTCCTGGTCCAGAATGATTTTATTCTGGCTCTTAACCTTCATGATTAGCTCCTTCAGGACGAAACACTTCTCGATTGAATGACTTACTATCCGGTGATATTTGCAGAATCTCGGATCGCTGACTCGATCCTTTTCATTCGGCCGCTTGCACTCTGGGAGTTCGATCAGTTTTGCCTCCAGGAGTTGGTCAAGGATGTCGGGAACGTTTGAGTCGGGGAATGGATACTGCTTCTGCTCCAACTCTCGCAATGTCACCTTTCGCCTTTCCTGTTGTTTTGGCTGAGTTATTTGAGTCGGAGGATTTACCTTAACTTTGGTGCCCATTTTTACTGGTGCTGCTTCAACAGTCATCACTTCTTTTCCTTTTCCTGAGCTGTTGGGTTTCTTAATCTCCCTTCTGCCCCCTTACTGGTCTAACTGGATGAGAATCGTGCCTCCGAAAGTCTGGATGCTTATCTCCATATCATGTGCGCGGGTCGCCATTTTTTCGAAGGTTCGGGGTTTGACACCTTGCAGGATGTATAACAGCTTCCAATGCATCCCTGGATGCACATCTCAACGGCAGAAGTCTCCGTCAGGCGATCTTTGCAGTCCAAGCTGAGGGCACGCCATCTGTTGATGTATTCGACAACAGGCTCTCCTTTTCTTTGTTTGGTGCTGGTAAGCTCCATCATACTTACCGTCCTTCGAGTGCTGAAAAATCTGTTGAGGAACTCTCGTTGTAGCTGTTCCCAACTGTCGATCGATTCTGGTTCAAGATTTATGAACCAGGTAAAAGCGGTCTCCCTGAGTGAACGAACGAACTGCTTCACCAAGAGATCTCCGTAAGTCCCTGCGTTATTGCAGGTTTCAACGAAGTGGGCGATGTGCTGTTTGGGATCGCCTCGTCCGTCAAATTGTTGAAATTTGGGCGGCTGGTAGCCCAAAGGCATGTTGAGATTTTCGATCCGTCTGGTGTACGGTTTGACGTACATCTGTGATCCTTGGAAGGATGTAGCTTGTTGTAGGCGGATCGTATTAGCTATCATTTCCTGCAATTGTTGAACAGATAGCGAAACTACAGAATTTGAGGGTGGCAGCTGTGTAGAACTACCTGGTCGCTTTTCTGCAGTGAAGACGTCAGCTGGTGTGGCTTCTGGAGTGAAACCAGATGGATATGGTTGCTTCTCGCGGATCTCGGGATCAATTTGGATCAGAGCTTTTCCTTTGAGAACGGCGATCTGTTGATCTTTTTCCTCCACGACTCTGATCAGCTGCAAAATTTTGTTCTCCAACTTTGAAATCCTTTCTTCTGTGCTGGTTATGTTGGTCATCATGACGGCAATAGATGAGGGTTTGCGAAAAACTGGGGGAGAAAGCTCTTCTGATTCTTCTGTGTGAGTTGGATTCTGTTGAGCAGGCTTCGTGGTGTTGCCCCCAACTTCGATCAGCGTGGGTGATCAACTCCTCCATGCGGCAAGAGAGTCAGGGGAGAGTTCCTGTTGTTGTGCAAGCTGTGGACTTTCCGTTTCAATATTTTGTCGGGTTTGGACGGCAAAAAATTGTGTCCGTCCCCAGGTTTCTGGACCTGCATACCCAGGTAGGGTAGTTGATGCAGGCAATGGAGCCGTTGCCTTCTTGTTGGTACCGGTAGCTGTACTTCTTTTTGGTGCCATTTGATGTGTTGAACACCTGTAAAAAAAAAAATAATAATTTTTTTACTTTTTTTTTACTTTTTACTTTTTTTTACCTTTTTTTTACTTTTTATTTTTTTTTACCTTTTTACCTTTTTCGTCTTTTTCTCTATTTTGTCTTTGTCTCTTTTTTTTTTTTTTTTTTTTTTCTCGGCTCTTTTCTTTTTGCCTTTTTTTTTTTTAAGGAACAAGAGATGGGAGGTGAAGAGATCCTACCGAGCGTGCCAAAAATTTGTAACGGGTAAATTTTGAATCTAAAACAATTAAACTCGAAAATATAAAAATAAATTACAAATAAAAATATAAAAATAAAAGGAAATTTACGTGAGGTCGATCTCCGTAGATCCTCCGATTAGTGTTCCTTTTTTGACTCCGTCAAGAGCTGCACGAGCTTAATCTTGACTGAAATAATTTTCACAATTTTATCTTGAACTGAGTAGACTGAAACTAGATCTGATTTGGACGTTTAGACTACGGTTAAGAGCTGATCTGAGCTGATCTGACTTAATTTCACCGAGAGTCGAATGGACTTGTTCTCGGATGAGCTGTCTGGATTTTATTGAGGGCCGTATGAGATTTAATCCCAGCTGAATTTGCAGTAATTTGATATTTTTAGATCTATATTCCCATAAATTCAGATCTAGAGCGATATGAGAATATAAACCTAAAAATAATTTTAGAAATGGAAACAGCAAATTTTTTGGAGTTTACCCCTGAAATATCTCTTAAAAAGGAGTTAGGAGAGTATACTGCAGAGTAAAAGTACGTAGGAAAAGGAGAAATTTTCTTGAGAGATTTTCAAAATTTTCTTTTTCTCTCAAATTCTCTGAATTTTTATATTTACAGATTTGCTGAATCTGTTTTGAACTGAGGGGCATGGACCTATTTATATTGCTCCTTTCTCATGTGAACATTACATGGGAAAAGAAAAAAATTAATTCTTCCGCGTCGGCGTTGCCAATTTTGAAAGGAAAAAATTAGGTTGCCAGAATCGGGCATCTGCCCGAATGTTTTTTTGTGCAACAAGACAGTGATTTTGTGCAACCAGACTGATATTTTATGCAACAAAAAAAATCTGTATTTTTCTGTATTTTTTTTATTGCACAAAATAACAGTCTTGTTGCACAAAATCACTGTCTTGTTGCACAAAAAAATATTCGGGCAGATGCCCGATTCTGGAGATGTAATGGTACCCATTTTGAAATTGGCAACGCCGACATGATTTGACCCCCCTTTTTTTTTTTGAATATTATAAACACGTTTACAAGAGCATCTTTAATGAGTATCACTTATTGTGTGTTTGAATTGTGAGAAATTGAAGAGAAAGAAAGTTATGAGAAAAAGAATTGTTTTGATAGATGTAAAATAAATGAGAAAGAAAATGATAAAAAAATAAAGTAAAAAGGAAATTTGTGACAAAAAAAATTACTTAGATAAATAAGAAATAATTAAGAAAAAAAATAATGAATGATGAGTGTTTTCTTTCTAATTAAATTCTTTCCACCATTTTTCCAATAAACCAATCACACTAAATAAGGTCGATATCATCGAGGAAGAGATGAGTTATCAAAGAAGGAAAAATATAAATAACAATATAATTAAAAATAATTAATAAATATATAATAATTTAATTTATTAAATTATAAAAAAATATATTAAAATTTTAAAATAAATAAATAAATTATTAAATATTATTAAAATAATTATATACTTCCTGTATTTTGTATTAAAAATATTTATATTAATCTTGATTGTGAAAGAAATATGTGACGGGGCTACGGAGGAGGGAAAGGGAATCGTGGCTAGTGGTGATATTGAGAGAGAAAATGCGTGTAGAAAACGAGTGAGAATGATCGAGGCAGAAAGTAAAGAGACAGCCAAAAGAGAACGAGTCAAATCAAGGTGGACTATTAGTGGATCCCACAAAAGTGAAACGTCAATATTTAACGGACGACCTAGCGATTATCCTACATCTTATATTTATGAGGCTCACTTTACTTGAACAGAGTAAGGAGCACTTAAGAGGTACTTGAGACATTCACGTACTTGGGGACTCACAGGTGAACTCCAAACAAAAAAAATTGTCTAGTTATTCCGAGGCCACTTTCTAAGGTGCCTCTTTAAAGGTGAGGCAAAGAAAGAAAGCCATCACATAAACAAGTTATCCTATCGTGAAACGAAACAACAGTGATCAAAGGCATAATTGTTCTAGAAAGATGACAGGATAGAAAAAATAAGATATCAATATTTTTTTATTCTAAATTTTTAAATTTTTTTTATATTTGATATTTTATTTGAGTCTTAAATCTTTTAATTTTTTATCAAATCAGTCCCTCTGTTTACTAAAAGTGATCAATCTATTAAAAAATAATTTTAACTTTATAAAAAATTATTTAAAAAAAGATTAAATATATGAATTGAATATTTTTTCTATAAAATAATATGCATGTTACCTATATAATTCGTATATTTATTGACTAAAAAATATTTAATATGCATATTTTGTTGATGAAAAAAAATATTTAATTCATATATTTAACCCTTTTTAAATAATTTTTATTAAATTAAACTCATTTATTAATAGATTGACCACTTTTTGTAATTTAAATGATTGATATAGTATGAAATCAAAAGATTTAGTAGTCAAATATAAAAAAAATTTAAAAAATTTAGAATCAAAAATATTGATATCTCTAAAAAAAAATATTGTCTCGAAGATCATTGAGTATCTTCGGAATCTTGGAAAAATGGGAATCCCACTTTCGCTATCTTGTGACGAATCCAACAATCTATTAATCCCAGTTCGTACTTTCTGGAATTTGTTTATTTCTTTTTCGGTATTGCCTGTTACCTCAGTCCATTAATTAAGTAAAACTAACGGCAGCAGACAGTGACCCTCCTTTTCCTAGAGTTTTCTAAAATCATTCTAAACGCTCACCACTAGGGCCATTCTGCTTTTGACCCCCAAGGGGATAAAAAGGATCTCCACTTTAGGTGCCTTCATATCAAACATGGCCACATAGAGTTTGGCCCATTACTAATTAAGACTTGGAACGGTGTTCCACTATGATTTCGGAATGGTATCTTGTCAAAGCATCCCGAAGATAAAGATCAGTTCCTCCCTCTATGGTTAGCAGCGAGTTTCCCTAGCAATACAATATGTAAAAGCTTAATCAATCACAAGCAACATTTTATCTCTCACATCCCAAAGACCCGGGACCTTTACTCCCATTTCATATAAGACAAGCCGGCCTTGCAAGTAATAATATATCACGATCCCCTCATCCATTGTTAATTGTGTCCATTCAGAACAAAATTGCAGATTAGCTGAACATGTAATCTTATCATGTCGTGTAAAATATATTATCATGCTTTGCAGTACTCAGTATAGTACACAGAATGCTAGATATCAGTGGTGCATAACTGTTGCCACGTGGCACCACAAAACAAGGCAGATGGCATATCCCAATTTGGACCACTTGCATATATAGCAGCACATTGAAACAAGGAGCATCGTGTCTGGCCCTGAAAAGGAAGAAGGAATTTTTGTTAGTTTATTAAAAGATCCATCGCCTGTGAACATCGTAGTTCACTCCCTAGCTTGCGTCCGATGTCTAGAAAGGGAGAGGAAAAAATTATGGAGAGAGAGAGAGATCCTTGACTCAATTTAACTTGAATCTCACAAAGAGCTAAGAGCCAAAAGCAAAAGAAGAATTTGCTAAACGGCTATTGGCTATAAACAAAAGGCAACAAGGAAATGGGGTCATATTACAAAGCACAAGGTGAAAAGATAGCTCACGATAAAAAAACAATAGAAAACATTGATATGCTGAATTTTAATATTTTAATTAATATTTCAAGTGAAATTAAGATTAATAATTTTAAAATAATATTGATAATTTTTAAAATAAAAAATAAAAAATATTTTTTTTTTATTATAAAAACTATCAATCTTATTTTAATCTTATTTTAAAATTATTAATTTTCGTTCTAATCGGAATACTAAATTTCAGCACATGGACAGACATGAAATGTGGTAAATCAGTTTTTAGGGGAGCGTTAATGATTAGAACTTAAACTTTTATTTTATAGATTTTGGGTTTTAATTCTAAAAAGGGATGGTGAGATTTATGAAAAGAGAAAATTATTTCATTATATAACTCATGAGCTAACAAGCTTCCTAATGAATCAAAATAATAGTAATATCACACAAGCATATCTTGATATACGTTCGTGTATATGCATAAAACGTAGCGTGGAGATGGTGTGGTGTGGACCTGTGGGATAAAAATTCAAGTGCGTTGAGCACACAATGGTGCTATACACGTCACAGAGGTTCAACTTTTTGCCTACTCTTTCTATCTTAAAGAAGCCACCATCGCCTCTCGTTCCTTTACTTAAATTCTTAGTTCCGTTAGCTTGTTTCATTCTGGATTTAACGCTATCTTTGCCATCAGAAGAAAAATTAATAGTAAAAAACGTAGGCACATGATGCCATATTCCACTTTAGATGCCCCACTTATCATCTTATTGCTAGTGCCGTAATAGTATATTAGTTCTTCTTTAACAAATCCGTAGACTGCCGTGCATTGTCTACAGACCACTAAAACACCCATCTTCCCCCCCCCCCCCCCCATATCTTCTATTTTTTTATCAAACAAAACGAAAGTAATATGTTACATTGAATCTCTTTGGTACTGTAAATAATTTTAGAAGGATCCAGCGTCCAAAATTTATCAACGAATTTTGCTGAAGAAAAACATAATAATAAACTATGATACGTGGTTTCAGGCCATGAATTTTTAAACAAAAACAGTGTCGACATATGAAATTGGAAGGAAAAAATACACTAAAATGGAAAAATGCAATTCAAAATCTTCTCAAAATTGGATATATAGAGCAAAATTGACAAAACTAAGATGCATGTTGAAACAATTGTCACCAATAGTCACCTACTAATGAAGTGGTGAATTCACACTGCGAATACAAGTCTTTGTCAAGCTTTTGGAATTGTACAAGAGTACAAATTTCTGTCGTTTTAGCACTACCAACTGCATACATGACCTAAATTCAATCTCAACAACTCCAACCATAGGGAATGAATCAAGGGCACACGGTCCCGTACACTCCGTCAGTAGAAAAGACAAACAAATATATCTGCATGGCTTGACAACAATTTTACGGTTAGAAAAAAAAAAAGTGGCGGAAATAAATAAATTTTATATTGCCTGACATTGGCTTTATATTTGGTTCACAGACACATTTACTTCAATCATGTATGGAACATGTCGAACTGCTACTGTTTTGCAACATCGGCTGATACGATTAATGCAAATGAAGCGAAGATTAGCATAAGTGCTAAGCCGGCTATATATATAAGCCAGCTTGCGCTAGCCTTCTCAAGAAGCAAGCCGATGCACTTAGCATTAAATGATATCTCATTCCACGTTCACTTCTTTAAGAGGTGATAGCTTACATGGAACCTAAACAGTTCCTCCCTGTTCCTGCTTTTCAAGTTTTGTCTTCTTTTCTTTTTTCCTTTGCTTCCATGTCCATTCCCTTTAAAAAAGTTGAGGAATACTATCATTTTTACTAGCAATTAATGGGAGGAGGAGGAGGAGATGAACTTCATCAACTTATTCCCTTTTATTCAATAAAGCCTTTGCTTTGTCCTTAATTTGATAAATTTCCCCCTGTACCTTTCACCAATTAAATTAATG
This sequence comes from Carallia pectinifolia, assembly GCA_037832335.1. Taxonomy (NCBI): domain Eukaryota; kingdom Viridiplantae; phylum Streptophyta; class Magnoliopsida; order Malpighiales; family Rhizophoraceae; genus Carallia; species Carallia pectinifolia. The sequence continues at coordinate 15,259,533 of CM075454.1, forward strand.
AATATTCGTAGTAACTCCTTCCAATCTTACTTCATAATGGATGACAAATCTCTACTATACGACTGACTTTGCTTCCTATTAACGCAGACGGATGTACAGTAACAGACATTACTAGCTAATTCCAAAATTAATATAAGAACCTTCGCTTCCAAATTGAGGACTTGGTTTGAGTAATAATTTGACGTGACATCTAAATACGTTCAATTACCGACACAGGACATGCTTTAAGAACCAATCCAAAATCCTAATCTTAGAGCTCTAAGGTTTTGGCTTCTTTTATGTTTAGCTCATACCATCAATAGCAGGAAAAAATTGCTATCTTCGTTGACCAAATGCTTAATCCACTTAATCAATATTGCTCAATAGTTCACATAATGCCCCGCAGTACTGAGTCTGAAAGTTACTTCAACATATCAATCACTTACTTTGGTTATTACAATATAATGGGTGACATCAGATCCATTTGGTGTTATCAAAAAATGAGCATGCGTGCACCACATTTACAGTGAAGACGCAAAAAAAGAATTTGCCTATATATATAGGAATGTTGTGCGCCCAGACCTCCAAGCAGCAGCAAGCAGGTGAAAAAAGTTAACTTTCTGAGAAAAAGTCGGAGACAGAAGATAAGAGAGGAAAGATGAAAATGACGCAAGACGAGATCAGAAAAGGTCCATGGACAGAACAAGAGGACATTGTACTGATCAACTTTGTGCACTTATTTGGAGATCGCCGATGGGATTTTATAGCAAAAGTGTCAGGTTTGAAGGTGGCGGGAGACAAATAATAGGTATGATTATCTGGAGATTGGTGGTTCTGTGGAGGAGCTTCCATTAACCGCCTATTTTGTTGTAGGTTTGAACAGAACTGGAAAAAGTTGCAGGTTGAGATGGGTCAATTATCTGCACCCCGGCCTCAAAAGAGGCAAGATGACTCCCCAGGAAGAGAAACTCGTGCTGGAACTTCACGAAAAATGGGGAAATAGGTTTGAGAAATGATCTACAACCTTTTGTTAATGATTTCACTTTTCTTTACTGCAGATTTTCACACATAACTCTTTGGAATTGGTTTTATTAAGAAGTTTCTGTGGTAACTTAGCTCATCCTAGGACTTGAGATACATAATCAGAAATCGGATTTTTAGTACCTCAAAAGGTTTGTTTTTGCTCTACCACAGAAGACTTCATTTGAAAAACCATTAGATTTCTTTTTCAATTTTGTGGCTGTATTTTTCTGCTATTAGTATTTGATGTAATGCAATTGCATGTAGATGGTCAAGAATTGCTCGCAAACTGCCAGGGCGAACTGATAATGAGATAAAGAACTATTGGAGGACCCATATGCGGAAAAAGGCTCAAGAGAATAAAAGGGCAATTTCTCCATCAACTCAAGAGAGGAAAAGGGCCATTTCTCCATCATCGTCATCATCCGCCTCATTGTCCAATATGACCACAGTGAATTCATCAACTTTCCCAGAGACTGGAGAAGCAAGCTTCTATGATACTGGAGGGCCAGCACGACTAGTAGTTTCAGGAGATGAGGCAAAGGAGTCGGTTCAAGTAGGTGAAAATGGGTTCTCAATGGATGATATCTGGAAAGATATTGAAAATACTATTGAACCAGTTTGTGATGGTTTTAGTGAAGAAGTTAGCCATTTTCCTTGTCCTTCAATGGTTTCTCCGCCATGGGAGTATGGTCCAGACATGCTATGGAGGATGGATGAAGAGGAGAGTAAGGTGTTTCTCCCTTATGAGCATGCAACAATGTTGTTGATTGGCTAATTATACATTCTTTATTTAGTTTTGTTCATACGTGTAGTTGATGTTTGAGGAAGCTCTAACCTGTACACCATGGGTTTTCTCTAAGACATCTAATGTGTAATTGTCTTCTGCATAACAGTGTCAGACTGTTTTATGTGTGTTTACTTATGAGAGAGGAATAATCTCATGGAGATGGGTATGCTAAAGGATGTATAATAGAACTTTAAGCTTCAATATTGTTTTCGAATCAAGTTGGTTCAGCATGTTGCTAGAATTTTGAACCCTTCTGAATAGCAGATGTGGACATTAAATACACACATACACAGCAACAACACACACCCAAGCAGCACGGATGGCAATTATATTTGTTATATCAGGATTTTCATGTTCTCTCAGTTAGCAATGGAAGCATATCTCAAAATCAAGACCAGTACAGAGTAATCATTGGGCATTTACAGCATATGATTTCCAGTTATTGATATCTTAATTCCAATTTTGTATAGCATATGGACACAATGCTAAATCCAAATAATTATACTTCTAAAAAGCCCTACAGGATGAGCATACTATTTTTCCCATGAAAAGAGAAGATTCTTTCATTCCTGTTGTCATTTTCTATAAAATGCATATTCTAAAGATATTTATTCTGACAAACTATTTAGCTTTACCACTTTTGCCTTCTAGATACCCACATTATAGGTGAGGCAACCCTTCAAAGAATATGGTTAGCTTCTAAAAGTAGGTGACTCCAGCCATACATTTGCACAAAAATTTTCACTAGCTATTGTTTAATAGATGTAAAAGTAAGGTTACTCCATTATGATATAGAAGTTTATCGGTTCGAGTCGTGTAAATGGCCCCTCTATAAAAACATGATAAGACTGCGTATACATGACCCTTCCCGAGATCCCATAATGTGGAAGCCTTGTGCACTTATACCCTATATTATATAGATGCAAAGAGAGGTAGATGGATTGGTGCTGACATTAATTATGAATTCTTTTTGTCAAGCTTGAAACCATTAAGAATATGGGCTGCTCTGCAGTCTGCACCAAATTCAAAGAGCTTATGTCCTGACATTGACAGGGTTTATCTTACTGGAATTTTATAATTGTGTAGTGGTTAGCCTTAAAGATCCATTAATCAATTTCTAATTGCTAGAGGACCAATATTTATTTATCCATATTGACGCACATTTGCAACCTCTTGTCCAATGAAAGAACTCATACAAAAAGAGAGACTGAAAAAAAAAAAAAAGAAATGAATGAAAATTAAAGAATGAAAGGCAGCAATCGTTTCAAGGAGTATGATTCTGATGTGCGACTTTTCAATAGAATGACCCTGCAACATCACTGCTGTCAATGTGGCACCAACAAAGCCGTCCAATCTTTTAGAAAGGACCAAAGGAAAAAATCATTAGGTATAAGCATTGTGCTTATTGAGGTTTTAATAAGTTGTAATCACTAATCTTACAGATTCATCCTACATCCCACAGCAATTATCACCTGAAAAGATGAGCTTCTGGGATTTTCAGGAGTGCCACACATACTGTGGCATAGCCATATTTTGTGGGGCAGGGAGAGAAGTAACATCTTTTGCTAATCTTCACATTTTTTTCCCCTTTTTCCTATTGTAATAAACATATGAATTCTACCTTATTACCCCAAGAGGAAAGTAACATTATTGCACTTGCATTTGTATCCAAGAAACAGAGCCTGAACTAGAAAATCTTGCCCTTCTTGTTCACTTTCTACCCTTTATTCTTCATTCTCACTGAACCTGAAGTAGAATCAAAACTAGTGGCAGAGACACTGACATTTGAATTCAAGCATTCAAGTTTCGAAGTCTGTTTTAGTAGATATCACACATTTTATGCACAGTAAAAAGGCAATGGAAACATCAGGCTGGCCAAACTCTATGCCGAGAACTTCAAATCTCGCACATGTATCCCAAAATCACGGCCTTGCTCACTGACAAACATGGCAAAACAAACCCAGTCTAATTTATTTCTTTCATGATGAACTTACATCACACAGAATGTAAGATAGGAAGTGGTTAGATAAATTTATTATCAACTTAAACCTCATCTATTGTATGATCTATGATAAACACCGATCAAAGCCAGAGCCTATGGTGAGGTTTGATAGGGCATGGTAGAACGAGAACGAGATTTGAGCCTTCTAAAAGCTTCATTATTCGTCTTAATCGACTACTATCACTTGAAAATCACACTTCATGATGCATCATCAATTCATCATCAACTAGTATTGATTGAAAATCACACTCCACCTCCGTCCGATCACACGTATGTCTCTTCCTATACTAATGTTATCACCAATACAACCCTATCTAATCTAATAAGCGCCACCAAATTAAAAAAAAAGCAAACTACTTGCTTCCTTTTCACTTTCTCCTTTAAATGTGCTCACAGATCTTGTTTCACATAAATCACACAATTTGAGATACATGAAATGCGACTTAACCGGCGCAGAGAATTTGCATAAACATTGCATCTAATTCAAAATAGCAAAAGAGCACAACAAAAAATAATAATAATAAAATAAAAAATTGCGATGAAAAGGAAATTAGTTGTAGTTTAATTTCCAGTTCAAAAAAAAAAAAAATCCCAATTTCTACAGGTAATATGATTTACCGGTGTTCGATCTCGATTGAAAGCCTGGCTGCGAAGAATTGGCAATCAATTGAAGCTTAAATCGCCAAAATGGCGTGCAATTAAGATCTGCGCGTAAATAAAGAAATTTGAAAAATCAGTTACGGAGAGTGATTACTCGTACGAGCTAATAAAGTCTGTTTGGTTACCGAGAAAATCTAAGACGGGAAAATAAATGAAGAGACGAGAGAATTAAACGGAGGAGGTGATTTACTTTAATTTTTCGAGTTTCCGGCGATGAAATGGGCAAACAGGCGGCATGGATTACACATTACGGGATTTCGAGTTCGAGATGGCGAATTTGCTCGGACGGCGAACTGCGAAACGACGGCGTACTTTTGGTGACTTCAAGCATTTCGCGCGCTTACGAATGTATCCTAAACAGTGTCGTTTTAGGAGCAAGCGCAGCTAATTACACATTACTAGTCCCTAATCACGGATTGTGTCACTTTCTGAAAAGGAAGAAGAAATCCAAATTATTAGGGCTCGTTGTAGTTTACTGATTAGAACATTGATTTGTATCATGTAAGTCATGCATTCTAATGTTTGCCTAGGTGTTTAGGGGTTGAGGCAATGCTATAAACATAATTATGAGTTAAAATACTCATCTAAATATTTTATGATGACTGAAATACTATTCTTACTTTTTTATTTATTAAATAAAAAAAAATTATAAAGATATCCAAACTTATAAGTTGATGTTATTTTTTTGTCATGTTAAGTGAAAAGAATCGTTAAGTTAAATTTAATAGATTGAGATATATATCATTGTAAAATCTCCAAAAAAAAGTAATTATATAAAATATATCATAATTATATCTCAAAATTAGATTTAAGCTTATAAGCATAGTTTTCCAGACACGCTTAACATTATAAAAATATTATTTCTAACAAAACATTGCACAATTCTCACTTTGTTCTTTTTTATTCCTTCTTTTTTTTTTCTTTTTTTTGTCTTTTAGTAATAGCTGGCAATACTGCTCGACACATTCTAATAAACAAGTTATTTGAAAAATTCGCAAGTTTCGCTTAATAAAACCAGACCCATTTTATTACTGAAAGATACCTTATACCAAATTTTGTGCAACTCATTTTTTTAAATGAGTTAAATTTAAACGTATCAATGTTTGATTCAATTCGACTTCATTGTAGCCCTACGGTTGCTACCCATTTGCGCTAGCAAATCTTTGTTACGAGAGCACGCACAGACTGGTGTGCATTAAATTGACAATCCGAATGCTTGGGGCAAAAAATGAAAACACAAGATATCAGAATAACCAAGGTAAGTCAATTTTTTGATCAAGGAAAAAAAGGTAAGTCAATTTCAATTTGTACTTCTTTTTCTCTTCCTCTAAGAAAAAAAAAAAAAAGAGGAAAATAATTGTACTTCTTTTTCTCTGAACATAGTGGACTGGATCAGTAGGCATTGAGCCAACAGCGACAACGGGATTGTCTAGGCGATTTCACTTGTCCATCTCGATACAACAGAACATATAACCAACCCCTTAGATTAGCACCACTTATGTGTTCAAATGGTTAACGCATTCGTTCTTATATCATATATCACAATTTAAAATTACGTTAAGTTAAGTAGTAAGAATAAATTTATTATTAACGTAATATTCAAGTATAAATTTGCTCTCTATAACTTTTTTTTTTTTTTTGTCCTAAAGAAATGATTACAATCACACAGAAAAAATAAATGAAAAGTAGACCTAAATTCGAACTCTGTTGCTGCAAAGAAACACACCTTACTATCAGAGCGTGCCCCACGCCTCAATTTGTACATTTTCTCCTAACGAGGTGGACTGGATAGATAGGCCATTGGGCCAACAGGTCGACTAACGGATTGCCGAGACAATTTCACTTGTCCATCTCGATACAGCCGAACATACAACCAACGCCCAGATTGTTTTTTGTGTTATTGTCAGTTAAACAGAAGTCCGGCAAGGGGGGGCTTTCTGCCAAATATGTCAGGATTTTTAAAGCTTTATCTCTTCGCTTACAATTCTCTGCAGGCCATTGGATGGTAATCTAATGAATCTGCTTTCGCATATCCCTCAATCCCGACCTACTCTCAGTCAGTTCCTCTTTGTGTGAATTGTATTATGTTCCATGACAGGGCCACTGCTTTCTTTAGAATTTCGAGCAACTTTATTTCCACTCTGTCAGTCAAAGGAGCTTATGCCTCTGCTGGAGAATTAATCTGTCAGTCCCTTCTTTTCCCTTAATTTCTTTCAAGTAACGTTCTTCTGTTTGGTTATCTTAATTGGGTTCTGGTTGAAATTGCATATTAAATTGGTTTATCTGTATCTGGTTTTTCATGGAAGGTTTATTGCAAATAATTGGGTTTTTGGAAGTGATACATGGAGCATTGGGTCAGTCCATATCAAGTTCTAAGCTTTATTTGTATCTGAATTGATTTTTCTCTTGCAAATTGCCTAATTGAACTAATTCTGTTTCCCTTTTCTGAAAAAATATGTGAAGGAATTGTTCCTACTGGAGTGCTGTTTCCTTTTATGCAATGGGGAGGAAGAACCCATTTTGTGTTGGCCATTGTTCGTAACATAATAGAGGTTGTCTTTTAGCTTCATTTCAATTCGTGGAGACCCTTTATATTCTATGCAGTGACTTTTTTGATAACCTTCTATCCGTATTTCTTTTTTAAAATGTTTTTGTCTCATTAAATTCCCGGCATCATTGAATGTAGAGTTGAACTGAGTAAAGCATTGTATTGTATTTGACAGTTAACACTGATGCAATGATCATGAAATGTATTGTAGGTCCAGAACTTGCCTTCGGTTTTTATCACTTTTGTTGCTTGGAGCCTAGCCGAGGTCAGTTTTTTGGTGATTATGTTTTCGTCATACAGACAGCCGAATTATCATGGCCTGTCTGCATGTAGCTAGGAAATTCCACTTTTACATTTGATATCAAAATGGACTGAGCATTCTGCGAAAGTATAATTAGTTGCCACATTCACTCTTTTTTGCTGGTGCAAATGTGGTAGAAAGGAGTGAAAATGCATAATTGGCAAAGTATGTAGAGCGTTAGATTGTCAGTTTAGTGCAAGGTTGCCAAAGAAGGTGTTGGCAATGTAATAGTGACTACTGTCATGCACAGGAAGCTAAGGGATGTGTATATTTTTTAGGCAAGACGGGAAGAGATAGCTCCTAGGATGCTTAAACTGGTCACGAGTCTGACCTTATTCAATGCAATTGGCCTGTCAATGAATTTACTAACCTTTTTCTTTTTTGTTGAGAGAATGAATTTACTAACTTGTTATGTGACCGGGTAAAATCCTGCAAGCGTACAGGGCCGATCGTAGTAATAAAATCCTGGTGAATACTCCAGGTGTCGAACCCAAGGGAACAAAGAATTAATTATGATTTAAGTTATTTAAGCTGAAGTTTTATGTTGAGAAAATTAATGAGAAGCAGAATTATTAAACTAAAAATTAAACAATTTAACTAATAGAAAATCAGAGGCAAATTAATTAAAACTAAACACAAGATAGAGAGTACCAGGGCTATGGGTTTTCACCTAGAATGGGCTAAATTACATGAATTTTGTGGATTAATGATTTGAATGTCAATTCCTCTTCTTTAGTTAGTGTTCTTTGTCAAGCAACCCTAACCGTATTCAATCTATTTATGATCTTCTCTCGAACTCACACAAAGTAGATTAAACCCATTAAGAACAGAGAATTTATAATGACATCATATAAACTTATCTCATGTCTGACTCAAAATTCATATGTTTATCTATCTAGTGCATGATTGTATCTCATCTGTCGATCTCAACACAAATCCTATGACTACTTTCATGATGGCCAGGCACAAAAGTATATTTAAGAACAAAATAGATAAATCAAATCGAGTTCTCAACTGATAATTGCAATAAAATCAAAAGAACATCTAAACATCCACAAAATCAAATAATCCAACCCTAAACTAGGCTACATCCCTTTCGCCCTAGTTTAGGGTTCTAGCTACTCATGCTAAAAACCAAAGATAAATAAATATCCAACATCATTGAATTCAAAAGAAAAAGAAGGGAAAGAAAAGGAATCGAAAAACTCGTTTTTGAGGTCTTCGCGTTCCTCCCTTATGCTCTTCTCCTCTTCGCTCTCTACGCTTTTTCTCTATCTTGTGTCTACAATAATAGCCTCCAAAAGTCCTCTAACTCTGCTGTAACTTTCGTATTTATAGTCCCCTCAAATAAGCCCTAAAGAGTCCAAATTCGAGTCGGAAAAGGATTTATAAATTTTCTGGACAGTTTTGACCCTGTATCTACGGACCCAAATTTCGACCCCTTCCACGCAGAATCCGAAGTTTGTCAAAACAGAAAAGTTGTAGTTTTATCTCTTAGCTTCGATTCGGCTTAAGAATCATCCAATTCCGAGTTGTGTAGAGGAAGTTATGGCTGAAATACCGAGCAGTGCGCAAAGCTGTGAAATCTGCCCGAATAGTATCAAATCCGCTCCAATTACTTCTATTTGCATCCAATTGACCTACAAAATATAAAATAACAAATAGAAGTAAAATCCACCAATAATCATAATATTTGCATAAATAAATATCAAATCAAATACCAAATTACACGTAATATTTATGCAAATATTGAATCTATCAAATTCCCCCACACTTGAACTGTTGCTTGTCCTCAAGCAATTCAAAAATATCACATGACCTTCACGAAAATTTCATTCAAATCAAATTCTTCAAACAATGTCTCATTAACACATTACAAGATCAATCTAAAAGTATCACTCAACACTTCACTAATCAAATATAATCAATAGCATCCTCATTCCCCACAAAACACGTTTTACATTGATTAATCATGTGCAAGAACCCTTTATTAATCAATGATAACGCTTAGCTATCGTCATGTAGAAAGTAATTACACACACTCATCCAAAATCCAAGGACAAAAATTATCTTCTCTTAAAAATACAAAACCACACAAGGGATTAATAGAAATTAATTATTTTAACTTTTTATTTTTTCCTTTTAGTAACAGAGGCTTTAATACTCTTCTCTAAATACTGACATGCTTTTTGACATGAATACCATCACTTGTGGTGTCGGTACCCGATTACTACTTCACAAACAGATATTTAGAGTGCTTTGCATACTCATAATTCAAGCTACTTTTTGACGTGAAGACCAACAATTGTAATGCCGACCCCCAGTTACTCAGTAACTCAAACAGCGGAGTAGATGACATATTAACAACTTGCAAGTCTCGTTTTTTTTTTTTTTTTTTTTCAATTCAATTCCTAAATCATATCCCCAAAATTTTTTAAAAGAAGAGAAGATAACGTTTGTTCAAGTACTTTAAATGAGTGTACATACTTAAAAATTACATGAAAATCTCTAAAAGCTAGCATATCTCTTTAAAAGATCATCGCACAACTTTAAAAGTAAATTAGAAATAAAAATTTTTCAAGTGGAGAACAAGTTCACTACTAACTATCTCTAACTAGCTAATGTCAAATACTACTCAAAGACCAACCTTGCGTGCATTAGTACTATCATCGACGTCCAAAAATTCAACTCAAATAGAATTCAAGTGAAGCTCATGTATAATTATGCAATCACACAAAAATTAGCATTAAAGAGCAAAAAAATTTTGGCAAAAAATTCAAAATAACACATCTCCCCCACACTTAGCCAACATTGTCCTCAATGTTGCAATAAAAACATAACTGAAAAGAAAAGAAAACAAAGAGGACGAAACTACCCGGACAAAACGGAGGAGAAAAGCAACCCTCACGTGCTCCGCCATCATCGAACAAACAACCTTAGAATCAACAACATGAGACAAGAAAAGTAAAGACAACGAGAAGAGAACAGAGAGCAAAAATATGTGATAGCCAAAATCCTAGAAAGCAGAGAAATCTAATCCTAAAGAATCTAAGTCATTGAAAAGGAAAAGCAAAAACAAAAATGACACAAGCAATAAAAAGAACTAGATGCAAGGAATCAGATAAAATCAAGGAGGAGGTGGGCGAGCAGCGAGAGCATCCATAAGTTGAAGACATTAGTGCTCTTGAGTCTCCAAATGTTGGTGCAATAATTGATAACCAAGGTAGAACCCTCTCTAATAAGAAGAAAAACCAAAAGGTTAGGAAAAATAAAATTAGAGGGCTTTAAGAGAAAGATGGGTAGAGGAAAGAAGAATGAGAGAAACTTTGAAGGATAATAGATGCTTGGGTTTTGGATATGGGGGAATAGAATAAGAGATTTGTGAAAGAAAGAAAGATTTGAGTAAAGAGAATATGAATTGATAGGGATTGACTATAGAAGGGAAGAGGAGAAGAAGAAGAAGAAGAAGAAGAAGAAACGTGGGAATGTAACATTGGGTTAAAAAAAAAAAAAAAAAAAACGTGTAAAATTTTTTTTTTTTTTTTTTTTTTTTTTTACAGAATTGGACCGGACCTGGACCAGGTCCGGTCCAGCGGTCAGAATGGGACCGGACCTTGTCCGGTCCATGACCGGACCTGGACGTAAATTTTTTTTTTTTTTTTTTTTTTTTTTTCGGTTCCCCCTTTGGTATACATATGTATATATATAAAAAATATTTCAATCAACACACAAATACTCATCAAAAGAATTCTTTTGCTACTCATTCCCACCCCCACAATTAAGATAAACAATAACAATGTATCGAATAATAAGGTCAAAGGTGAGGGTAAGAATTACTCCCTGAACCAAGCAGCTTGTAATTTGTTGCTTTGTAATGAACATGTTTTTCCTTCCCAAGTTCCTACACACAAAAGAAAAGAAAAAAAAAACTAAATTAAACTTAAGCTTATCAATCTAATTAAAATATAAAATAAACATTGGGTTGCCTCCCAACAAGCGCTATATTTAAAGTCTATAGCTAGACGTTCTTCCTTTGAATTAAGGAGGATGATCGCAAAGAGGATGAGGCTTTAAGTTGCCTCCATGAACCTTAATCACCCCAGACTTCATGCTCCAAACATCGATCGCCCCTTGAGGATACACCTTGTGCACTGTGAATGGTCCCAACAACTTTTTTTTCTTTCGTTTCCATGGGATTGTCCTACTATAAGCATCATAGAGAAGCACTTTCTCTCCCTTCTTGAAGGCACTTCCAAGAGAGTTATATTCTAAAAGAAGAGAAGGCTGCTTTAATTCTAACGGAGTTGGCTCTGCTATGGAAGGTGTTTGGCTCGGTTTGGCCTCCAGGATAGGTTGCTCAAATAGCATCTCAAATGCGCTTCTCAAGTCTATATCCATGTCCTTTGGGTTTTCTTTTGGTGACTTTAAATGTTCCACCATGAAGCATATATCTTCTCGTGATGAACTCTTCAATGTTTTGAACACATGGAATACCTGCTCTTCTTTTCTTAGTCGGAATGTTAGCTTTCCTTGCTCTACATCAATCAACGCCTTACCAGTGGCTAGGAACGGCCTCCCTAAAATTATCGGGATGTCTACATTTTCATCCATATCCAGTACCAGAAAATCAGCCGGGAAATAGAATTTTCCCACTTTAACTAGCACATCCTCAATCTTTCCACATGGGTACTTAATGGACCGGTCAGCCAGCTGCAAGGACACTGAGGTTGGCTTCAATTCTCCTATCTTCAGCCTCCTGAAAAGAGATAAAGGCATCAAATTAATGCTTGCACCTAAGTCACATAAACAACGTTCAATATCTAAACTACCAATAGTGCAAGGGATAGTAAAGCTCCCTGGATCTTTTAACTTTGGAGGTAGTTTATTCTGAAGAATAGCACTACACTCTTCAGTTAAGGCAACTATAGCATGTTCCTCGAGTCTCTTCTTGTTTGATATAATCTCCTTCAGGTACTTTGCATAATTTGGCATCTGTGCAATAGTCTCTGCAAAAGGAATGTTGATGTGGATCTTCTTAAACATGTCCAAGAACTTAAGAAAGTTCTTGTCCTCATTCCTCTTTTTCAGCCTGTTGGGAAATGGAATCGGCGGAACATACGGCTTGACTTGAGGGGGAGGAGTGGGTGGTACCGGCTCCTCAATGTTGTCCTGCCCTCCCTGTTCATTATCCATAACTTTCTCTTGCACAGGTTCCTCCTCTTTACCACCATCTTCTGTGTCCTTGTAATTTTGCTGAGCATTTTTAGGATTCCATACCACTTTCCCACTTCTCAATGCAATGGCTAAGATACTCTCCCTTGGATTCACCTCAGTATTACTAGGGAGTTGACCTTGATTCCTAGTCGAAATTGCTTTGGCAAGTTGACCCACCTGTACTTCCAAAGTATGAATCGAGGCTTGATGAGTGGATGCAACTTGATCAATTTTTAGATTCAATTTCCTCAACTCAGCATCCTGTTGTGTCATTCTCTCATCCATCTTTGACATGTACTGCATGAACATGTCTTCTATCTGTGGCTTTTTCTCTTGAGGTTGGGAAGGATGACCCTGAAATTGGGGTTTTGGTTGCTGAAACCCTGGTGGTACTACTTGCCTTGTATTTCCTTGCTCCTTCCAACTGAAATTTGGATGGTTTCGCCATCTTGGGTTATATGTGTTGAAGTATGGGTCATTCACAGGTTGTTTCCCCCCAAAAGTATCAGTGTAGTTAGCCTCCTCCATAGAAGAACCAGATAATTCACCATAAGTACGAGCGGCCTCCATATGTCTTGAATGTTTGCCATATAGGTAGTGTTCCCTGGGTATTGACTCTTGATTGACCAAAAACTTGACTTGTTGGGTCAAATCAGCAACCTGTTGCGCTAAATCATAATGAACTGAAAGCTCGTTAAGTGGTGCTCTTCTTCCTCTAACTGCTTTCTGCTGCGAGTTATTAGCTAATACCTCATATATATCATAAACCTCATCAGCCGTTTTATCACCAACATAACCCCCTGCAGTTGTATCAACTAGCATCTGGGAAGTAGCATTGAGCCCGTCATAAAAAAATTGCATCTGTAACAGCCTTGGAAACTGATGATGTGGGCATTGGACGAGTAGCGTCTTGTATCTTTCCCATGCTTCATGAAATGGTTCTCCCTCCATCTGAGAAAATGAACAAATCTTGTTCCTAAGCTCTGCGGTCTTCTGTGGAGAGTAAAACTTATTCATGAACTTATTGTAAACTTGCTCCCAAGTATTAAGTGATCCCTCTGGTAAATTAATGAGCCAAGTTTTAGCTCTGTCCTTCATAGTGTAAGGAAAACACCGCATCCTCAGCTCATCTTCTTGACAGTCTTGTAGAGGAAAAGTCTGAATCGTGCTGTAGAATTCCCTAATAAAGGTTAAAGGGTCTTCATTAGGTAGCCCATGAAAGGATGGCAACATGTTGAAGTGAATGGTCTTCAACTCATAGTTCCGCGCTCTCGTACTCAACTGGATGCAAGAAGGATTGGCACCAATCACAGGCCTCTGAATATCTTTCATGTTCACCCTGGCTTGCCCATTGGCACCCATTACAACTGCTCGATGCTCATTATTATCATCAACCACCAAGGGATTGACATTCACTACCTGTTGATCAGCCATCTCTGCTCTTTTATGTGCCTTGTTTTGACGACAAGTCCTTTCAATCTCCAGGTTCAAGGGAAGAAGATTAGTGCTGCTTGATGATCGCAATTGCATGCACTACCTACAATCACGAAAAAATAACAAGTAAACCAAAAACGTAAACTAAATAATTAAAACTAAAGCTAAGCTAAAACTAAAAACTAAAAAAAAAAAAAAAATTAATAATAATAATACTAATAATAATAAAATAAAATAAGCAAAAATAACAAAAATCACAATTAATGCTTCGTTCCCCGGCAACGGCGCCAAAAACTTGACCGGGTAAAATCCTGCAAGCGTACAGGGCCGATCGTAGTAATAAAATCCTGGTGAATACTCCAGGTGTCGAACCCAAGGGAACAAAGAATTAATTATGATTTAAGTTATTTAAGCTGAAGTTTTATGTTGAGAAAATTAATGAGAAGCAGAATTATTAAACTAAAAATTAAACAATTTAACTAATAGAAAATCAGAGGCAAATTAATTAAAACTAAACACAAGATAGAGAGTACCAGGGCTATGGGTTTTCACCTAGAATGGGCTAAATTACATGAATTTTGTGGATTAATGATTTGAATGTCAATTCCTCTTCTTTAGTTAGTGTTCTTTGTCAAGCAACCCTAACCGTATTCAATCTATTTATGATCTTCTCTCGAACTCACACAAAGTAGATTAAACCCATTAAGAACAGAGAATTTATAATGACATCATATAAACTTATCTCATGTCTGACTCAAAATTCATATGTTTATCTATCTAGTGCATGATTGTATCTCATCTGTCGATCTCAACACAAATCCTATGACTACTTTCATGATGGCCAGGCACAAAAGTATATTTAAGAACAAAATAGATAAATCAAATCGAGTTCTCAACTGATAATTGCAATAAAATCAAAAGAACATCTAAACATCCACAAAATCAAATAATCCAACCCTAAACTAGGCTACATCCCTTTCGCCCTAGTTTAGGGTTCTAGCTACTCATGCTAAAAACCAAAGATAAATAAATATCCAACATCATTGAATTCAAAAGAAAAAGAAGGGAAAGAAAAGGAATCGAAAAACTCGTTTTTGAGGTCTTCGCGTTCCTCCCTTATGCTCTTCTCCTCTTCGCTCTCTACGCTTTTTCTCTATCTTGTGTCTACAATAATAGCCTCCAAAAGTCCTCTAACTCTGCTGTAACTTTCGTATTTATAGTCCCCTCAAATAAGCCCTAAAGAGTCCAAATTCGAGTCGGAAAAGGATTTATAAATTTTCTGGACAGTTTTGACCCTGTATCTACGGACCCAAATTTCGACCCCTTCCACGCAGAATCCGAAGTTTGTCAAAACAGAAAAGTTGTAGTTTTATCTCTTAGCTTCGATTCGGCTTAAGAATCATCCAATTCCGAGTTGTGTAGAGGAAGTTATGGCTGAAATACCGAGCAGTGCGCAAAGCTGTGAAATCTGCCCGAATAGTATCAAATCCGCTCCAATTACTTCTATTTGCATCCAATTGACCTACAAAATATAAAATAACAAATAGAAGTAAAATCCACCAATAATCATAATATTTGCATAAATAAATATCAAATCAAATACCAAATTACACGTAATATTTATGCAAATATTGAATCTATCATTATGCTTATGAAATTTGTAATTCAACGTTAGAAGGCTTTCTCAAATGGGGCATCCTAGGGTAAATTTCATTGATGTAACTGTTGTTAAGTTATTTGTTGATCATCTGAATTTCAGCGTACTTTTCCTGTTAAATTTCTCTGTTCACTTTATATCTTGGAACAAAGAACGGAAAATGATATGGATGTGATCTTGGACATAGATGATCAGATATCCCCATTATGCTTTCCTCTGTATAGGAAGTTCCACGTCCTGGCTTACATACCTCAGGTATGAATTTCATTCCCGTGGCTGAAATTGTGCTATTGCCATGGAGGCCAGCTTCCTTGTATGTATTATATGGCTTTTGCTTTTCACTAGGTATACTGCATTCATTGTGCTGTACCCAATAGGAATTCTTCCGGGTGAAAGTGAGTGCTTGATACGTCTAATCTACCTTAATTTTCATTTCTTTAATCTCAATGAAGAAAATTTTCTTGTCATTTTGAATGAGAATCTGCCCCTTAATTGGTCACTTTGTCTTAATTCCTTCTTGCCTTTCTTTGTACAGTGTGGCTCATGTACCAAGCACTTCCATTGGTGAAGAAGAAGAACCTCTATGGGGACTTTTTTGCTGCTCTCCCATTCAGCTATCATGAATTTCTCGTGGTATGGCCAACTTCTTGTGAGACCTGCTTGGTCACCCTTTTCTTGTCTTCGTATTCACGTTAGAGTAGTCGATATCAATGTTTTGCACCATCTGTATCGATTCACTTTTCTAATATGTTGATTCGGATTTGTACACTAATTTTCATCATCCTTCTCAAATTAGACTTGCCAACACTGATCTAAATGGAATCCAACATATCTATTATCAGTTTCTGGGCAGGTTAGAGGCTGAGTTTTTTAAATCTGTAAGCTGCATTTTCGAATGGGCCCCTGGTGTCCATTGGAAATGGACCTTAGATTACTCTGCTATATGTTTGTGTGCTCGCAGCATAACCACTTGATATGACAGTAATAATTTTGGTATTTGCTTAATAGATGCTAAGATATTTCAAAAATTTTCTATGGAATTTTTATCCATGTGAGTTGAAGGGCCACACCTTTTATTTTATCAGTTTTTTAAACGGTTGTTGGGATTTCTTGAGTCAGGTTGTGCTCGTGTGCTATCCCTTCCTCTGGTTCCGACTGTACCTTCACCTGTTGAAGCAACGGCGGTCAAAACTAGGTAGACACCACGGAAAGAAGAATGCATGAATGCATAACTTCACGGTTCAAAATTGAGAAATTATTAATATTCAGTGGATGTGAAAGGTAGTTTGGCCAGAAAAATAAGACAGGATTTAGCATGTACAGGTCTTTGTACGTCGATCTCTCTGGTACATAGGCCACGTACATTTATTCCAATGTAAGAAGCAACTACATTGCCCTATGTTAAACTGATCCCAAATCCATATGCTCGGTAATAAGACTTAAAATCTGATGATTTGTTTCATCTACTGCTTTATTCAGGGTATAGCACTAAATTTCACACCATCGTACTTATGTTGCACGATTCTGGGTTCCTAAATTGACCTTAAATGCTCGGATTGAACCCTTCAGACCCGATTATGTCTAAAATTGTGTGTATTGATGTGGTACTAAAGTTGAACATTCTTTACTTCTTCAAGCAAGTTTGTAATGTGATATTGCCTTTCTCAGTTGCTTTATATTCTAAAACTTGCCAGTTTCCGGTTGATGGCTTCAAATCAGTATGGAAGAGTTTTGTCTCGAGTTGATCATTATCAGAAAAATCTGACATGCCGGTTTTTGAACCATAATGTTATGGTTTCCTGTAGCTAAGAAATTTCGGGCATTGTGTTTTTTTTTTTTATCTAAGTTCTCTACATTTATGTTTGATTAAAATTCTTTCTTCTGACCATTTTTTTTCCATGTGATGGAGACGGACCAGCTGCATGATGCTTTCTAATTATTTAGTGATTAACGTTATCTAACTACAGGTCTATTTGTGCATTAGTTTCTGACTTCAATTTTTTTAAGTCTAATTAGTGCAAGTCTTCGCCTAAAAGGCTAAAAAAAACATCGCGAATTGAGCAAACGCATTCAAAATACTAAACCAATGGTCGAAGAAAAACAAGACAAAACCACAGGAATCAACAATTAACAGAAACCAGATACAAACAAAACAACACCAGCAGCAACACTTGAAATCAAAGAGACTTCAAATTTCTCAATAATCTGCAGAAGTTGGAAGCTCTTCATGTGTGCTTGGATTAATGAAGAACACCTCATAGACAACGGCAGCAATTGCAGCGCCGACGAATGGGCCGAGCCAGTAGACCCAGTGGTTGTCCCAAGTCCAACTGACCACAGCTGGCCCAAAGGAGACTGCTGGGTTCATTGATGCCCCGTCAAAGGCACCACCCGCCAAGATGTTGGCACCCACAATGAAACCAATTGCAATGGGTGCAATTATCCCTATGTTACCCTTCTTTGGGTCCACAGCTGTTGCATACACGGTGTACACCAAGCCGAAGGTCATCACTATCTCGAATACTACTGCATTCCATGCACCAACTCCAGATGACAAAGAAAAGGCCGATGTTTCCTGATCCAAAAAAAAAAATAAAAGTAAGAATAAAAAGCTTTTTTAGCCCTTAATTCTCAGAGGGTGTTTCCATAAGTGCACAATTTTTTTTTTTTCATAAGCATTTAGAAGTCTATTAATATTTGTGGAAAAAGGTTAGTAGCCAAAAAAATTTTGACTCGAGAAATTATTCATAACATTCAAATTTTATGTAACAAAAAATCAAGTTAAATCTCGGACTACAAATCCATGCTCTTGATATTTATTCATGTAGACACAATCATGGACGTTTAAATTAAAATGTTACTTATTAGACTACTAAAGGTTAAAACTTAAAAAGTATTTTTTTTTTTAGTTTTATTATGATACTTATTAGATTATAAATTATATAATGAGATAATTTACTTTTTTTTTATATTTTATAAATCTAATATCTTTCATTCTATATCCGCAACCTCTATTATAAAAATCTAAAGAAATAAGGTTAAAAAGTGTTTACCAGTCCGGCGGTTGCGAGTTTGAGAAGCAGGCAAGCGACGACGGATCCAAGGAGCTGGGCCACCCAATACAATAGACTTCTAAAGAACGTTATGTGCCCACCAATAAAGAGGCCGAACGTAACAGCCGGATTTACGTGACCACCAGAAATGTTAGCGCCAACAGATACCGCAACAAAGAGCGCCAAGGCATGAGCTAACGAGGCAGCCACTAGGCCGGCTGGCGTAGCCGAGCCGTTATCAGTCAGCTTATCTGCCAAATTATAACACCCAATCGTTAGTTTAAATTTCTTGTTAGTATTTTTAATCATAATGAACTAATCATATGCAGTGAAATCGTGACGTTCTTACTGTAAGCCATGCCGGAGCCTTCCCCGGCGAATACGAAAATGAGCATTGAAATGAACTCGGCGAGAGCCGCCCTGAGGGCATCTGGCTGGCCAGCTTCGGCCGGATTTCCAAATGCAATCCTGGTGATTGGCATTTTGTCTAAAATTTCAATTCGGCTTTGAGTTTTTATTTAAAATTCTTGCTTTTTTTGCTGCTGCTTTTGTGTTGTATATGTATACCTCACTTGGGTGATCCTTATATATAGGAGGGGCTTAATGTAACAGTACGTGACCGCAATTACCGGTTCTCATCGGCTGGCAGCAGCTCGTTTTCAACGAGGAAAAAAGGAGTGCTTGGGCTGCTGGCCACCTGTAGTCGTCTGATAGGCGGCCTCCCATTTGTTGCTATGGTGCCACGTGTACGGCTGATGTAACGTGGACCGGCCAATCAGAGAATGAAAGGCTTTCTCCATCGCCGACCAATAGTGGTGCTCGTATCTGGGTCCCTCAATGATTGTTTAGGATTTTGGCTGACCGACCATCAGATTTGTTTAGTGTCCATTTTTTTTGTGGTGATGTGGACAATGGTGGTTTGGTTGTGCTGGCTTCACTTTCATGTACTAATCACTGCTTCGTCACGCTAAGTTGAAGATTATTTTGTTGGTCGTTAATAAGTGGAGCTTATGATCGGGCGGTGATATTGTCGCCTCTTTGAGCTGCGATGGGGATGACCACTGCCGGTTGATGTGGACGGAGTCTCAATGACGTGCATGCATTTTATTGGTTGGAAGGCTTTTTTTTTGGTAAAAAAAATAAGTGGGAGATAGTTCTCACAGTCGTATTAAGAAGGATCTCATAACTAAATCCACTTCAAATAAGTCAGGTCAGTATATATTAAATCTATAAAGAAATAAATCTTATAAATTCAACCTAAACTTAATCTATTTAGTACATTTAATATTTAACATTACGTCACAACATGCGGTGGTGAAAAGCTTTGAATCACGGCGAACGTGTGCCCATAGTGGCACGGTTAATCCAGCGAAAACTATCGCTATGTGGGCCGACAAAAATTGCGTGGATGTAATTTGACATGGGTTGGTCACATGGTCCCTACTTTGGATGTAAAAGACAAATGAGAATAACGAGGAAGCAAACAAAGAATGATTATTATAGTAAGAAAGCATAGCACTTTTACCGCGGAATTGGGATCTGCCATTGACCGCACGATTAGAGAATTATTGAGAATGCTGCGAAGCATGGAGTGGATCGAACCATAGCATAAACAAGAATTATTATACATGTAATCACAAATTCTCACAATAAATTTAAAATTGAGTGGGTTAGATATACAATTTCATATTTCAAATTATCCAAAGTACATTAGTTGTTTGAAATGAGGAATAGGATAAAAAAATTAGTCCTCAACCAATCTTTATGAATTTTATAATTTAATTCTAAATTTTTTTATTTTTTGTTTCAGTCATAAATTTGTAAGATTTATTGTAATTAAATTTTTTTATCAACAAAATTAAAATTATTTTTATTAGATCGAATACGTTGTTAAATGGTTTGGCCCATTTTGTCGACAATAGGACTTAGTTATAACAAATTTTAAAAGTTTATAACTACAATGAAAAAAAAAATAAAAAATATAAATATCTATTGTAAAAATTATAAAAATTTAGGACTAATTTTTTATTTATTCCGAAGAGGCGGTGAAGTCAAAAATCCAAAAGCAACCGCAAAATTTGTGAAATAAAAATTTTTTGAAAAAAAAAAAATCATCACATTTATTACACTATAACACATGGATTCTCACTGGGCATTTATTAGTTTCTGGTTTATGGCAGGCGTATCAATAGCCTTGGAAGTAGAGCCGCGTGCTATTTATTTTGCGTCTAGAAACTAATTCAAAGCATGTAAAAAGGGCTTCAAGAAGATTTGGTTCCCACTTAGGCTAATTCTATAGTTATTTTATTGTCTATGAGTAGCATTTTTCTTTAATTTTCATTGTATCATCAAAGAATAAAAAAGTGTGTGAATTACGCATAATTGTTGGCAAAAGAGAAAAAAAAAAAAAAGCTCCTTTGTCATGGCAAATACTAATCTTTTTGGTGCACTAGTCCCTTCTTGTTGCTTTACTTTGATAAGCCAACTTGTTCTTTTTTATTCGTTAGTCTATCGCAATAATTTCTTACCTTCTGCTTCAAATAGCTTTTTTTTTTTTTTAAAGCACGTCGACCTTAAGAATCAAATCTAAAACTTGAAATTAACAATTTATATGACTTTACCATTAGATTTTATGGTTATTGGCTACTTCAAATAACTTTAAATAAAAAATTTTGGCTCTAAAAAAATTCAATCGGAACATATTGCAATTAAATTTGAATTCACGTAATCACCCTCACTTACTTAGATTTTAATTTAGTCCGTATAATTAAATTGAACTTCTTATTGACATAGAAATGCAATTAATGGGATTATAGTGAATTGGAACTAAAATTATAAAATTCAAGCCTAGTTAGATTGTAATATAATAAGAACTTTGTTTCTTCTCCCCCCCCCCCAACCCCCATGAAAACGGAAAAAGGACATGGTTGCTAGATTCTGATGCCATACCTACATCACAAATGCGTCATTTCAACAGTCTAAATTCATTTTCTTGTTGGGCTGGATTAGAAAAGGCTTAAATGATTAGTTGGAATTGATAGACAATTAAAAAGTAAATGTGGCTTAGTGGTGATAGGAAACATTGTCCTGCTGCCTCCTTCATAAAATAAGGGGATAATAATATTGGTTTTTATTTGTTTTAATTGTGTCTCGGAACATAATTGTCACGCCGCATTTGTTAAAGAATGCATGTCGTCTTCGTCTGCTTTGCCATTTTTTTTTAATAGTCTTATCCGAATGCATTAGTTAATCGTGGACGGCTAATTGGCTGCCTCAAAAATACTTTTAAACCTTCATTTTGCCTCTTACTTGTTCTCTTTGGTTCTTGAAAGGGGATTATGCCCATAGATAGGCATCTATCTACTCTTTCAATCGGAATCATTGGCACTAGACTCGTTATATTCTT
This sequence comes from Carallia pectinifolia, assembly GCA_037832335.1. Classification (NCBI taxonomy): domain Eukaryota; kingdom Viridiplantae; phylum Streptophyta; class Magnoliopsida; order Malpighiales; family Rhizophoraceae; genus Carallia; species Carallia pectinifolia. Next base: position 15,281,597 of record CM075454.1, read on the forward strand.
TTAATGTTAGTTTTAAGTGGCAACAAAATAATTACGCAAACATTCAACGATTTTTAACAGTTCATCTTTTTTTAAAAAAATTTTAATCATACAATAGTTCATATAACTTTAATGCTATATAAATGTTATTACTTAGTATTTTTCTTTTCTTTTTCTCAATAATATTTTTTGTGAGCTATTGTCTCCTTACCTGTACTGCAAGGGGATTTGGGGTGCATTGGATTTTTCCAAAGGACTAAATTTGAAGCATTAATTTTACATGACCATATTTTTAGTAACAATTAATCCAAAAAAAAAAAAAAAAACCGTGCATGCTTAGGCAGGGAGGTTGTAGATTATTCTTTTGACCTTCTCATTTGCTGCTACGCTTTACTGTAAAAGTGTGATGCAGTTAATTCTAAAGCACGGTGTTAACTCTAATTCTAATGCAAATAGTCAAGGAATAAAAGAATTTAGGTTCCTGCTCTTTATGCAGAAATAGTGCAGCCAATAGGCCAACAGGCTTTTATTTTTTGTTCGTTTGCTGGGCACTAGGCCTTTGATAAACAAACTACAACTACATATTCAGCAACTTCTTCTGCTGGGGCCATTGGACACCCCTCATATCCTGATCAAGCAGACCCTTTAATCCCTCCGGTGGCCTGGCCCACTCATGGAGTCCCACTGCCAAGCCAAGCCCATAATTTGCTAGGAAATCCGCCAGCTGATTTCCTTCCCGAAATGTACGAGACACATGAACTTGCCTGCTTCTTGCCAACAGCTCCCTACAAATAGCGATTATATTGGCACGAGGATGAGATGTCGGAACACCCTTTTGTATCGCCTCTAACGCCAGCTGTGAATCCAACGCCACACACAAACGCTCCACATTTAGCAGCCAAGCCAATTCCAGTCCTTTCCAAACCCCTTGATAACCTACCTCGCACGCTTGTTTGCTCTCCAATGACTTGGATGCCTGACTTTCCAATTGGGTTGGCTCAATAAACTCCAGTGGCCTGAGATTCCATTGGGTAGGCCTAACTTTCAAGTGATCCATGAGTGGGCCGATCTGAAATTTTCATCAGCCATCATGTGCTTATATATCAAGTGCTCACAACACCATTTGTCCATTGCACAGGCAATTCCAGTTCAATTGTGCTAAATAAGAACGTATTTATTATGTTAAAGGGCCCTGCATAAATACCCGTACCTTGTCCATGAAGAACCCACCAAGAATAGATTTCATTTCCTTGCTCAACAAAAAAAAAAACAAAAAAACAAATAATCAATTTCACTTCTATTTGCATCAAAAACCGTTAGCCCAAAGAAAAAAGAGAAAAAATATTTGATTCCGCCCCCGGTTTCTTCTCAATCTCAACTAGGTGATGGGATCAAAAATTCCTTTTTTTTTTGGTCCTTTTTTTACATGTCTTTTAAAACGGGATAAGTATTTTTTTAGTCCTAAATTTTTAGGTTTTTTTACGTTTGAGTCTTAAACTTTATTGATATTTTATTTGATTCTTAAACCTTTTGATTTTCTACCAAATCAGTCCATCTGTTTAACAAAAGTGATCAATTTATTAAGAAATAATTTTAACTTTACAAAAAATTATTTCAAAAAGATTAAATATATGAATTGAATGTTTTTTCTATAAAAAATATGCATGTTACCTATTTAATTCATATATTTGTTGATTAAAAAAATATTTAATATGAATATTTTGTTGATGAAAAAAATATTTAATTCATGTATTTAAGTTTTTTTAAATAATTTTTATTAAATTAAACTCACTTATTAATGGATTGACTACTTTTTGTAACGTAAAGGACTGATATAGTAAAAAATTAAAAGGTTTAAAATTCAAATGAAATGTTAAAAAGGTTTAGAACTTAAACGTAAAAAAACTTAAAAGTTTAGAACCCAAAAAATACTTATCCCCTTTTAAAACTACTAGCCTTTTGATTTGTGCATTGCGCCTATTAAGCACGTAAAATCACAAAAAATACTTTTATTGATTTAAAGAATAATAATTATTGTTATTAACCAATTATTTTTTTTTACACAAAACATAATTAGTTATGACGGAAAACAAATGACGGAAAATGGGCAATGAGGCTTTCTAGTTGCGCTTAGCCAATTACGACAGTTAATGTCATGCACCTACTGCCTAGTATATATCTCCTAAAAAAAAAAAATCATTTGCCCAGTATAAAACGATATCGTTTAACTGTCAAATGTATCAATTTAAAACTAGCAAATTTGTGAATCGGGCTGGTTTCTTCTGTCAAGAACCTCTGATTCACCACTAAATAATTCATAATAACTTTCATGACATAAAATGGTGCATCTTTTAAGTTTTTTTTTTTTTCCTTCTTGGGATAATGCGAGTCTCCACGATTTAGATTATATAAATTTTTTTGGCAGTCTTTTATTTTATTTTTTATAAATTCAATCATTAATAATCAATACTTCATTACTACTTTAGAATCACTCTTATAAAAACAAAAATTTTCCAAAATCTATCATGAAACTGTTTCACTCTTCAGACAGCATCTTTGATTCCGACAGCCCACATTAATTAGTTGTTGTAAAGGGAGGAGAGATTTTAGTCCCTTTCGCTTTGCCGTCACCACCTACTTATTCATATTCTAGGAACTCGCCGACATAATTAATGCACCCATATATTTAAATATAAGCTCGTTCAAGTGAGTCTCCAACAATACTAACCTTTTTAGCGACCAAATTCAAACTTTGCACCAGCTTTTTACTCTAAAAGTGTCCTGACATGGAAATATGTTCAACGAATTGCTATTGGGTTAAACCAAACACCTCCCATTTTGTATGATTAGTCAAAATAAGCATTGAAGATGGAGGATCCCTTTGACAACATTCGATTACTCTTTATTGTGAAAATGCTTGCCCACCTTGGAGTATCCTATGACCTGAACCCAATCACCCATATTTATTTTGAGATTTATTACAAAATTTAATTTTAAATAATAATAAAATAGTTATGAAATTCATTCAATGATATTTAATAATTTATTTATTTATTTTTTTAAAATTTCAATCATTTAACTGCTGATATCACTTTCTAATTATTTTATTACTGTCTAAATATTACTACTTAGTATTTCTTATTTATTTTTCACCAATATTTGCTACCAATGTTTTGGAAGGATTTTAACCCCAATATCAAATGATTGTTGTATAAACGTGAATCGAAACCAACATTAGTAATTCAAACCAACATCAACCTATTTGCATCCGTGCTGTCGGCATCTTGGGCATCAAATTCAATACGTAGTTAGGATATCCAGCCAAAGAAAAACCAGTGCTATGTAACTTATATTAAAAAAAATTATTATTATTATTCAAAATTTAATTTTTCCGTCAAAAATAATAGATTTGTAACAAAAATATCAAAATGTTCAACAGGCAAAGATAGACTATGTAACAAATTATAAAATCGTCCAACGATATTTGCTTGCACATTTTATCATCTTTGTTGCAAATTTAATTATTTCGGATAGAAAAATTAAAATTTCAAAATAAAAATTTATTAGGTAGAGCCCATATTCCGATTGGTGTCCGGCCAGATCATCTGGTAACAAACCTTTTCTGCAGTATCTTTTACACCTTTTTTTTTTTCGTTTTTTTTGGTTCTTTTACAAACCTTTTACGCATGTTCTTGAATTTTTGTGGTTCGCCAAAGTTTTTGGGCATTCGTTGTGAATTTTTTTAGAAACCTTCCATCTAAGGCATGAACTAAACTCAACCTCAATTTTCATAATACTTCGTGAAATTTGTTTTTAGTGCATAAAATCGAAAATCAGAATTAATGCCTTATACTTATAGTTCTACCAGGAAACAATGCAATTCTGTATTTAAAAAGAGGTGTAAATTAACTAAATAGTTACAATATTTTTCACAATAATTAGTAAACAATAAATTTAGCCCGCCACTTCACTAATATTATGATTTCGTTGATGCATGAATCATGATGCCAGCGATGCAATTAGTAAATTAGTAAGTAATTTTTGCCAAAAGTCAGATGCACGGGAGAAAAATCATGCGTTTTCCAGATGACACTGAAAATATCTTTCGGCCATAATTAACTACATTCCATGTGGAACCCATCAAGATCAATTCCAGTAATGCAGGGATTGCGTTCTTGCCAAGTACCAATGTGTACTTGGAATATTCTAGCATAGCACTCAAGGCCATGCAACTGACTTCCACCGTTAAAATCAAAAGCCTCTTGACCTTTCCTTTGCTTGTGGTTCAAAAAAAAAAAAAAAAAAACCCTCTTGACCTTCATATCAACAGACACTTTCGCTCTCGAAGTCATGACTTTAAAGAAAACAACATTAGAAGAATAATTATATGTCATGACTTTAAAGAAAACAACATTAGAAGAATAATTATATAGACTTTGGTTATTCAATTCATTGGACTTCTTTTTCATACTCTTGTTTGCTCATTGCAAATTCCTTGCCTCTCTAAAGAAAATTAGGACTGACTGTTTAGCGTTTCACATTCTGTGCTTACTGTGATCCAACCAAAGACGAGAGCTAACACATAGATGCTTTTTCTATTAAGTTCTAATACATAGAATGCAGATTTAACTGATGCCAACTTCGTTTGAATATGATAATATGATTGTTAGGCTAGGTTTAGTACGTAAGACACGATAATATAATATAAAATACACTTATTTTTATTTATTTTATGTTATCTTACTGTGTGTCATGTAAGAATCGAATCAAAAACATAATCTATTCTTAGATTTTACCATATAACTTATAATTTTAGATCGCTGAATGAAATATTAGAGTTTAATAATTGAGAGTTTAGATTAGGCTAATGTCAATATTTGTATATAATTTTAAATTTAATTTTAAATTTCTGCATAAGGTTCATAATCAAACACAATTAATCATAGCAAAATTATCAAACAACTAAATTAAACTTTACCATTAATTTAAATTTACACACGAACATTATTGGTCTGTATCAATCCAAAATTAAGGGGAGCTTAAACCTATCATGGCCATAGAATCGTATCACCACTCGTAACTTGGAAATCCAGCTTCAAGTGTCCTTTTGGTCATAGGAAAAGGGTAGAAACCCGACCCTGAAACGAATAGTACTCTACAAGAATGGATTCCACCATAAGCAATTTCCATCTTCTATTTTATTGATGAAATTGATCTCCTCCTCCTGTCACCAACAGACCTGAGCTGTTGTTCCCTACCGTTCTTAATGCCGTACAGGCTTTTTTCTTATTATCCCACTACAATATGGATTACGGAGAATTTAGATGGGTGGAGAGACTGGCATGAGTTTTACGCATTTTTATTGTTCTTTTTTGAAAAATATATAATGAACATACAATTAGATACAAAAAAGTTTTAAAAAATTTAGTGTCTGAAAATTTATCTGAATATAATTATATTTTAATTTTTGTAATAGCTATAAAATTTGTTAAAAAAAAAAGTAATGAATTGTACTTCTTTTTTTTATCACAAAAAATATGTTTATAATTATAAAAGTTTAAAATGTTGTTACTTTCAAATAAAAATTCAGATAATTTTTTTCTCATTTTTCTGTCGTTAATCAACTCAAAGTTTATTGTTAGCATCCTGAGGCACGTGCAACCCACCCCCGTCTAATTACACTAAAATCTCTGGAGTCATCTTTGGCATGTGCCACCGCCCCGATCCTTACGCCAAATGTCGTTCGGCGAGGGCACGCACCAGCACGTGGGTGACTTGCGGTCTTTGGACGTTGTACACGTGTCCACAAAGAACGACTTTGACATGACTTAGTGCGTTATCGGCCATGTGCAGGTGCACAACAGGACAAGCCCATTGGCCGACTGCATGTTTCGAAGCCCACTTTATGATAGATACCAGCTGTTAATTAAGAATAAAAATTAGCGTACTAATAATTTTTATTTTAAGATTTATTTTTATAGATATGATAATTAATATTTTTAAATTAAATATTGATATTTTTGAAATATTTATTATTTTTATATTTTAAAAATATCAGTCGCCGTTTAAAAAATAACAGTTATAATTTTGTCCGAGATATTTTCCGAGACAAAATACCCGAGACATATACTGACACTCATTAATTAATTGACTATCGGTGAGCACCGAGCATAGCAGAGTTAATTGAAGTTTAGTATCTAGAGTTTGAATTTCAAACATTACATTTGCCATCTCTTTGTTTACTGTAAGGCTAAACAAAATTAATTGATTGTTGGTTGCAATAAAAAAAAATTCATTATTGGTTTTTATATTCAAATTAACACAGAATGACAGAAATATCTTGTTAAGCATTGCTAGAGAGAGGAAAAATTCAAAAACAAGGTCAACAGTCAAACTTTAACTGTGTCTTCACCCGACGGCTGGGTAGCCATCTCGGCTAAGCAGAGATGATTCTGTTGGTTTATATGTCGCTTTTTATACAAGCAGAAAGAAGAAGGAAAAAAAAGGCATAAAATATTAAGCTGCTTTGAGCAATATCGATTCGCATATTTGAAGGGACACGTGGCACCATCTATTTTGAGGATTTTTTTTTTCTTCAATTTTGTGCTGTGTATTTTTGGTTTTTGTTTTTTTTTTTTCGGTTTTCATGTACTTTATAATTTTTTGTTTCAAGAACCCCACATGATTGGTTTGACAGGTAAAGTCGTTACCCCCTGGGAAGCTGGGGGAGATAAACAGGGGTAATGGTCTCCACTTTTTTGGACCGTTCTTCAAAGTTAATCTTTATCCAATTACTTTAACACCCCTATAATATATTATGATATAAGTGTTTGCGGTTTAGGTTTGAAGGATTGAGGGTATATTTGTATCCCATCTATCGTTGATGAGTTAGATGATTTTTCATATGTACTAAATCTGTCGTATTGATTGATTGAATGAATTGATTGAATTAGGTCGGATTGATTGATTTATAAACAGCCCTACATCATGACAATATGTTTCTTGATGAATATTTTTAAAGTTCACTTTTAAAGCAACGCGTTTCAGATACATTATACGAACTCACATTATATTATTATGACTATATAATATGCAAAATTGCATTCAAAAGAATCCAATTAAATGCCTTCATACAACTTTTATGAAATTTTTTTAGCTATTAGTGTTAGTTACTACTTACTTAATATATTACTAAGTTTTTCCAGGCACTTCTACCACAGGTACCCAATCGCAAAAAAATAATGAAAGTAAAGTTAATTGAGTGAGCAAGGAAGGCAATATAATAATGACAATTGAACAACCATATGCATTGTATTACAAAACATTATCTTCTTTTTGGGTTTAAGTTTAAGGAAAAAATTTAATGGTTTTAGTTAAGTAATTTTAAAGTAAATACAAAATAGTATAAGTTATTAAATAATTAAATTTATAAAAAATAAAAAAATAAATAAACTGTCAGAGCTGTTGAATGAAATTTTCTATTTACTTATTTTACTTATTTAAAACTATCCACTGTTACTCTAAATTTAATCTGCAACTTTGTGGCAAAAGCGGAAGTTATATACGTAGCTCTAGCTTAATCCGATTCTCGTCTGAGAGTGAAATAGCCAAACCAAATGAATTAAACTAAATTCAAGAAATCGTTAATTACTGTTGAATGGTTGTATAGTACGTTAATTCTACTTTCAATAGCAGCAGCAGGATTAAGGAATAATGACATAGTTTACAGTGAAGATGACATCTTCATTAGTTAATCTAATGATCAAAACTAACAAAATGTTGTGGACTTATGGTACTTGACTACTTTCACGTTACGTGGATTATGCTATTACACTCTAAAAAAAAATAAAAGGATATAATTTTTAAATTGGGTAGAGTACCGAAGCCGCTTGTCGGGGATGAAGAACAAAATTCCTGAATTTCAAGACCCATGCTCCTTCCATGTTCGTTGTCCCTGTCAGAACGAGGTTTTTCAGGTTAGTTTCGTGTTAGAAATAAACAACTACAAACCCTTGTCATTGGTCAGATTCAGACAACTACAAAAACAAAACTCAAAAAAGTGTAGCAATAGATAAAGAGTAAGATCAAATAATTACTTTTAAATGATAATAAGTAGTAACGTAATTCATTCGACATTATCTAACAGATTATTTTTTTTATTTTCTTTTTATGAATTTAACTATTCAATAATTTATATCATTTTATTATTATTTTGAAATCATTCTTGTGAAATTATTATTTTTTTTTCATAAATAAATGGGTTTTTGTTTGGACTTATAGCAGCCATGAACTTAGGTTGCAATGTTTGACGCAAGGCTTCGTGGCCATCCGCACATGCAAGAAAAGTTGTTTCTTTGACGTCCCGATTCATGTGTTATATTATGCATTTTAGAAGAAAAAGTTTGATCGAGGCACCTACATTAGCATGCTCCCTTTTTTTTTTTTTTTTTCCCTGTATTGGAGGGCTTATTCTCATGGGAGAGAATGAGAGAGATAAGATTTAAATTCTCACCTCTTGTCTCGATAAAAAAAGTCAGTAACTACCTACGTAATCATGTTTGCTTATAATTAATTTGCGAAAAAATGAGTGCCCAAATGACCTAATTATATTTTGAGGAAAATGTTATTCTTAGCAATAAATTTTAAAAGCAAATTGTACACAAAATTCATCGCATTAAAACATTATTACAAGCCTTATACTGACTGGGTCATTTTCAAACACCTCGACTGCAATGTAACAAAATGTGATCGGTGACTACATATTTTTGTAGGATTGATTTTCAAATTTTTTTTGTACACATTAACATGATATATAATTAACTACTCTTAGTGGGCATTTTTGTTGCCCTCTTTGCTCGCGATGGTGACTTTTCACATGGGAAAATGCTAGGTATAGTTCCTACATATAGGTCTAACAGTGGCATAAATACTGCAGTGCCCAAAACATGGCTACAAGGCCGCGGAAATAAACTAAACCTGCATGACAATTGATACATGCACAAGCTCCGCACAAGGTACCAACTAGGATACAAAGCACACACATAAGTCAACTACAAGATGGTTGTTTTTTCAGTTTTCTCGGGCAGTCCACAAGGCAATCTAGCGCAGGCTTACGAAGATAATATAGAGAAGAAAAGAGAAATGTTACATTCACTTGGATGCACATGGAAATTTTAGAGGGAACGAAACATACGACAATATGTATCTTCAACAAGTATTTGTTGTTATCAGCTTTTGAAGCATGACATTGGTAGTAAATTTAAATATTTACTGAAATTTATATTGAACAACAATAATCATAAATGTGAGTGTACGCATGGAGAAGTACATACATTTCTATGTTTTTCCTAGGAAACAAAAATACGAATTATCAAATATAATATGAAACAATTAATCAAAAAAAATATCCTTTTTTTTAAATGAAACAATTAATCAAAAAAATATCCTTTTAAAAAAAAAATTCATCTATCCAATATTCCCTTACGTGCGTCAATAACATATTGTCTGAAGAAAATAGTTCTGCCACTATAACACCATAATTAACACAAAGCTTGCATCTTTTAGGTATCTTACAACATTTAATTAATTATCTTTCTAAATATCTTTCTCATTTGGCAATGATATTTTGTTTTGTTTTGTTGGGGAGGTATATTTTTAGTAAGGTTAGCAATGAAGAAAATCGGGGTCGAAGATAGCCCCTGTTCTCCGTACCCATTTATTACCCTCATTCCCGTTCTCGTTCCCGTCCCTGACAAGTATGAAAATTTAATCTCTGTCCCAATTTGCGCTGAGGAATAGGGATCCTCGTACCCACCCCATACCCATCCAAATGAAAATAAAAAAAAATTATATATTTCCACTGCTCAAAATACTTGAAACCCATGGTTAATGATAAACTAGATATATATGTTACAAATATCATTTGACTTAGAAATATAATAAACAAATAATATAAGTATTAAAATTCAAATGCACGAGTTTTATATTAAGAATTAACAATATAAATTAATATCCCACAATTTGATGCACAACGTGCAGAAGAGTAATAATATTATTTTTAAAGATATTATATTACTCAAATTTATATACTGATATAATGACATTATTTTTGAAAATGCTGATGTAAAAGAATAATTTAAGCAAATCACATTTAACGTTTCAGTTACTGCATAACACTAAAATTTAAAATTATATTTTATAAATATATGGATTACACAAAAAAAAAATCCAACTATGAAAAATTCAATGAATAAAAATTATAGAAACTTTACCTCATAATTTTAAATTTTTTTTATTCTCCGTATATAGTGTTAGATTTCTTGTAATGTTGGGAGTTTTAATTTCATTTCTAATTTCTTAAACAATTTATTCTCATGTTTTTGACATGTATATGCTGGCACTTTTGAAAAGAAAGAAATAAAGTGTTTTAGAACAAAACTTCTAGTAAAAATATGGTATTTTAGAACAAATTATTGTAATTCCTATATTACCCATTAATAATTTTGTAATTGTTATTAGAATTGATTATTGCTCGAATCTTTAACCCTAAGGATATCAACATTGTGAGTAAACTATCCGGTTAACGGAAAGTAATTCCATTAATAATTTAGAAATTATATTAATAATTTTAAAGTAGTTAAAACATAAGTCATTGGAAAGTGAATGTAGAAAACATTAATAATAAAAACGAATAAAAATTGAAGAATAAAAAAAAATCATATCCGCTAAAAAAAAATGAGGAGAATGGAGATCCCCGCCTCGTTTTTCAATCAACTGACTTTGACCCCGTCTTCGTCGAGATAGATACAAATAATTCCCGACGGGTACGGGTAAAATTATCATCCCTAATTTTTACATTGTTTAAGTAGAGATAAGAACACCAAGTAATGTGCGTTATGCATTGTTTGTTTCATTCATGTTAATATGAACGATGTGCAAACTTATTGATGGAAAATTTTTTGTAAATTGTTATAATCAAGTTCTAATCCTTTTTTAAATTTCTTATAAATTTTATACTTCTAAAATCCATTCTGAATCTTTTTTTTTAATTTTATGAAAAGTAGTCAACTCGTTATATTATACCATTTGGACAATGTATGTATTTAATAGTTTGACCTATTTTTGTCCTGAAAATATATATTTGAAAAAGATTTTAAAGATTTAGGGTTGATGTGAAAAGTTAAAATCGTTTATAACTCCATTATAAACATTTGTAAAAATCTAGGGTCAATTTTTCTTCTTTGCATATCCTTATAAGTATCCTGTGCATGTTCCTTTTGACGTTTCGCAGGGGACGAAAAAAAAAATAATGAACGTTTTGATATTCTTTAAAATTCACTGCAAGAACTTTTGCAAACTCGAATTTTTGTCTCCTATTGCGGGCAACTATTCATATTAAAAAAAACCTTTGTTTTCCATTCTTCCAAGCTGCTTCCTCCATTCAATTTAAAATAAATAAATAAATAATAACTTCGAAGTTCGAACCACAGCTTTGGAAAATAGCGGCAAAAAAATCGATTTGAAGCTCTAAGGTATTATACCCCTGACCCAGAAGGGGAAAAATTGAACTTTAAAAATGGAAGATATTAATTTTAGAAACAAACATTAATAGGCAATTAAAAGCTTTCAAACCAATGGTGTTCAATCCAATGCTCAGAGTCAGTATTCGTCAACATACCGTCAAAACCAACAAGCTAATCAAATATGTACTGAACGGTCATGATCCATGTTTCTTTCCCACATCAACCAATTAAAATTGCCATGCCATTGTCTATGATGATGCGCACTTGTATAACACTAAAATCTCCCTCTTCTCTAACTATCGTTGACCCCCAAGCCGCGGGACGGAAATATGGTTTCGAAACAAGGGCATTAATGGAAACTTGCCATCTTTGTTCACAAAGAACCGCGTAAAAGGGTAACTTTAAAAAGGAAGACAGTAACAGCCGTTTTACTTTGTATAAGGAAACTCTTGCTTGATTTTAGGTATGGATTATTTAGAACCAATTTTGTACATGTAGTTAGGAGTTATTATAAATATATTCGTATTGCTTGCTCCACGAGCCATTTATTAGTTTAGTGTTGTGGTGTGCGTAAGAAAGTAGTGTAATTCTTCTAACGAACTTATAGAGTGTGATTACTGACTTCTTTTTTTTTTTAAAAAAAAAATATATATTTTTGTATCCATAGATTAGAGAGGGATAGAGAAGCATTATTTTAAGTAAGCGACAGGGTCCTCAAAGACAGGGCGGGCTTAAAAAAGTTTTCATATATATATATATATTATTTATTTATTTTGGGTACTAAAATTTTAACTTTTCATATTTACAAAGAGTTAAAAGGTAGGCATAAAGGCATTATTCTCCAAGACTTTTCTTTGGGTTCATTCTTGGAAGGTTTTTTGGGGCCTTAAATTTCCTTCCTTTTCTTTCTTTTGTTTAGAAAGGGGTTGGCTTGGTTTGTTTGGAATTTTGTGAGAAAACCATTTTTTCCACACTTCGTTCTTATGTGCGCCTCAAGGCTCTATAAATGAATGTAGACAACCTTTGTCCAACTCCCCCCAGCACCTTAGTTTTTCTGTTCTCTTGAGCTCGTTTTTTCTCTTGCTGAAAAAAGTGGCCATGGAGGAATTGGGCTCGTTGTGGAGTTATGAGGAGGTCTCTCTCTCTCTCTGTCTCTCTCTCGTACTCTTGTTTCTTCTTATGGGTACTTTTCTTTTTGGATTTTGGCATCTAAGGCTTTTGCTTTATCTCCAACTGTGCGCTCTATATGCCATTTGAGATGTTTTATGGCTTGTTTTACTTAAATTTTTTCCCAATTTTGCAACTTTCTTCATCTCTAAGCAGTGTTCTTTTGTATGATTCATCCCTGTCTTCTTCTTTCTCCCTCTGCCCAGAAATTGCGTTTCACTTGATAGTATGAGTGCATTTCGGCCTGAAGATTATGCCATTTCTTTGTTCGGCATTTGTTTCGTGTTATCTAAGTTAGAAGCTTCTTTTGCTTCCTTTCTTTGTAGATTGAGGAACATTGTTCGGTTTTTCTAAGAGCAGAACGTGCCTCGGTTGAAACTTTGATTATAAATGCTGTCGGCGATGATTTTTTCTTGGTGATATTTCGTGGCGTAAGTTATGGGACCAATAAGGTCAATCTTTCGTGGCCTAAGTTATGGGACCAATAAGGTCAATTCTAATTTTTTTTTTTTCGGAAAAAAGTATATATCCAAAGAAAAGTTCTCAAAAAAATTTCTGTAATACAACGAGTTGAGAGTCTTCTACAATTACATAAATTTATTATGGAACAAAAAAGTTAGCGATTTTTTTTGCTTTTTCTCATTGTACTTGTAATCAATACGGTTACACAATTAATTCATGTAGTTGCATTACTGGAATTTTCTCTAATAAATTTTTCTGGACATGTAATAGAGCCCTTTTTTTTGGTTCCATTTTTGCTCTCTCTCCTCTTTTTCCATTTCTATAATACTATGAAAACACTTGAAGAATGAGTCTTACTGTAACAGAAATGTTATTCTATTGTAATTTAGTGATTACATGTTTGAATTTAAAGAAATAAAACGTAAGCTTCTATATCTATCATTCTATATACTTTACAAATATGAGAGTTTCACGAAGTCGCTTTTTTAATTTGAAAAGACTTAAACGGGATTGTGATCTACACAGGGCCAAGCTGAGATAATACTAGTTCTCCTACCATTGAAATAATTGTACATCAATTGGATTTATTTGGAACATAACTTTGTGCCGAATGAGACTCTTGGAAATTCATAGTAGTAGGTGTTGTGTTGATGTCCCCCATTAAATTTAAAATACTGATGTCATTTTCTGTTTCTTTAGAAAACTTTAATTAAGGCTCCAATCATCTCTCTATTATCTTCAATTCGTTGTTCACCAATCATCTCTCCCTGCGTTTGTTTATTGAGTTCATATAGGACATCTATGATGTGATGACGATCTGTAACTTAGTGACTTGTTCTGAAATGACAGAGCATTGATGAATTGAAGCAGAAGCTTTTGTGCACAACTATTGAGCTGGAGGCCCTGAAAGTTGAAGCAAACGAAGAAATGAGAAGGCACAAGGATGATGTGAAGCAGTTGATAAACCTTGTAAAGATTGCTTATCAAGAAAGGGATGAGGCCAAAGACCAACTGCAAAAGCTAATTCTCAAAATTATGCCTTCCAGTCCTACTCAATTACACCACATCCTACCACAGGCTCAACCTGGAAGATCCTTTGTGATACCCGCCAAAGTAAACTCAAGTATAACTGAATCCAACAGTCTATCTGATACATACAATCATCAGTCACACGGGTCGTCCCCGGTGGATTCCTTCTTTGATGCAGTCACTTCCCCTGATTTCTCAAGCATCAATATGGCTAATTCAAGTCCAATCGGGTTTGCTAACAAAGCTTTTGTTCAGGAATGCATTGAACCTGTTCCAAATAGTTTAGCATCTCCAGTGGCTGCCAAGTTGGATCCTGCTGATTCCATAATCGATGGTCTTGTTAAGGGAAAAGTGCTGCCACCAAAGGGAAAATTGTTACAATCTGTGATGGATTCAGGCCCTCTTCTTCAAACACTTATCCTTGCAGGGCCGCTTCCTCAATGGAGAAATCCTCCTCAACTGCAACCCTTCAAGATTCCACTAGTTTCCATAAAAGGCTGTGAGATTACTAACAATACTTGTCAGGAAACAGATGCTAATCCAAGCTACATACCTTCGAAACCATTGAGTTTGCCATCATATCCGGAGATGTCCCGTGGTGCTTCTCAAACGTGTTCAGCTTCCATGCTAAATTTTTCAGGTGGTGCTGCTGGTTCAGATCCTGGAAATGCATCATGGCTATCGAATTCTGTCCATATTAACCATATCCCAGCTGGCAAACGGCAAAGGTTGCAATGAGATTTTGACCATTTGCATCCTTCCTTGTAAAGATCAAATTGCAGTGGTTGGTGATGTAAACAAGACATTTTGTTCTCTGGGTTTGAATGACATAGTTTACTTAATTTATATGCTTACATTTACGTGAAATTCTATATTCTTTGTCTTCTACAAATGCGGTAAATTTCTTAATATCAACATGGTAATATTTCTAAACGTCACTTAAAAGTCGATAATTTGAATATTGATTTGACAGCCAAGTTCGGTACAATGGAATCGGACATCAAAATTTATTACTCAAATCACTGTTCTTGCAAAATTGTTAGTGATCATACTTCAGTTAAAGCAAAGTAAGCTGAGGAGGATTCTAAGCTTTCAAGTATCAGTTCTCGTCTCAACTAAAGTTGTAGCTCAACTCGATATTTTGGATGTTGTTCTTCAAATATTGATTAAACTTTGGTGGTATCTAGCATCCTGACAACCTGTGTAGCTACAACATATGTTCTGGCAACAACATATGTAACAAGTTTGATTTAATCGCTGGTCTATGTAGAAGTAACCTATATAGGAAAAATCCAACCTCATAGATTCAGCAATGGAACTGGAATCAAGGACCTTAGTTCCTCAGCTTGCCATTTGGACACCGTCGATAACTGTAGCATGCTTCCTATCCCAACATCATCACCAGACTTTGAACCCCATTCTATACATTGGACACTAACTATAATCGCCTCAGTTATTGCTGCGTGTGCTATGTTGCTCTTATTCCGCTTCTGCAGGATTCTAGGATCCTGTTGCTGCAAGGCAGATAGGGTAACATCCTCGAGAGATGGGATCCAACAAAAGGCATCTAAACGAAGCTGTTGTTCGAGGTGATCCAAGTCAGCCTTACACTCGTGGATTACGCTCCGCCATTGTGCGCTCTCTCCCCATCACTCCGTTCAAGAAAAAGAATAAAGAGGAACTGAGGCCAAGCAACATCGAATGTGCAGTTTGTTTGGGTGAATTTGAAGAAGGGGAATTGCTGAAACATCTGCCTAAGTGCACTCACGTCTTCCATGTTGCTTGCATTGATGCCTGGTTTCAGTCTCACTCAAATTTCCCACTTTGCAGATCAGAAGTCTCCAATCTTGGTGATCATGAATATTCAATATCTATGAACTCGTTTGTAGAGAGTCTGAGGGAAGATTTTTTCCGAGAAAGAGCACAACACTATGTAATCCTACGCACCAGGATTCTGCAGAACTTGGAAGTTAGGCCTCAAGAAACAGGTGCTGGACTTGATTAAACCCGTTGAGTTGATCAGATTCACAGTTCTGGAAGAGCTGTAGACAATATTCTAGTTCCCTCACATCCAGCATATAATAGATGTAAAGTTATAATATTGTCAGGCTGTAGAAATATTGACTTAAATTCTCAGCAGCCCAAAAGGGAGATGCAGCAATCCAGGGGTCTTTTATCTTGCTTCATTACTGGTAAACTCTGGCTGGCAGCTAGCTTCGGATACACCAACAAGTGAGTTTGGCACATCTCACGAAATCGATTGATTATTTCAGGTCCAGTACTAACAGTCTCCTATCTTCTTTCTGGAGCCAAGCCACTACTTGCACGTATAATCACGGCATCATGGATATAATTTACTTGGCAGAAAGGCGCGTAACTTTCTTGTTTATTCTTTGTTTTTTTTTTTTTTTTCATGACAAGAAATGAACTTTCAGGTATAAACTATCTCATGGTGCCATTAGGCCATTACCCTTTTTGAAGTCATTCAGTTTGTACTTTATGGAAATATCCTCTTCCAAATGTTCGTTATTTAGCTCTGCAAAAGGATCACTTTTGTAACAGAATAAGATAATAAGCTGCAGACGTTTGGAAAACTTCAAAGATTAGACAATCCAAATAACAGTATGATGACAAGATAATGAAAATAAAACCAGAGAGCATTGCAACAGGCTCATAAGTTTAATCCAATTCCGCAAATGTCCCCAGTTAAATTCAAAACAAATTGCCGCAATCTTAAACAATGCTTAATTGAAGTCAGGCACCCGCTTAGATGATTCCGATTTTGTTTGTCACATCCAAGGCGTCATAGTCTGGCATCAACCTAACATATGCCTTCTTCGTACCATCAAGCCTGAAGCACAAAAATTGAACTCAGAAGAAAACACAAAACTTGTTTGGAAAACTTCAAAGATTAGACAATTCAAGGGATGCAAAGCATGGGGAAGTTAAACTAGATCAAAATTCGGCCATAATACAAGTGGATTCAGTTTGCTCAAAAACTAGGAAAAAGAACAAGGATGGTCAATTATCTTCAAATAAATAGGGATTCAGGGAGTCCTTGAAGATAGTCAAGCAAGCATTTTAAGGGAAGTGACACAATTTATGGAGCCATTTCAAATATAAAAATTATGCAAAAAGCTTCATGAATCCAAAATCAAACGAAACCACAAGTAAGCATTACAGGCTACCTGATCAGTGTATTCACTTTCTTACCTTGAATATCAAACATCTTCTTGACTGAGTTAGTGGTTGTCTTCTTGGGGGACACCTCAAAAGGCCACAAAGCTGGCGAATTTACTGATTTTTTCTTGACTGGATCCAATGGCATTTTTACTGGCTTCTCTTCTGAGTTTGTGGGAAGGGCATGGGATGTTGATCAGAATACTGTGAAAACCCTTGTTGGGAACCAATCCGGAAAAGGCATTGTTAAGCTTGATGGGTCCGTTAAGATGCCTGAACCGAAGAATGAACATCGCGATGGCATGATATACAACTGTGAGGAAGCTCCATTAGTTGTTGATATAAGGGTGGAGGAAAGGTTGTGGTTTTTAATACTGAGAACCTTCCTCTTGTTGCTGAGGTTGGGCTTGGTGCTGATCTTGTGAGACTAAATGGAAGTGCCATGTGCACTCTTGGTTTTTCTTGTGACTCTGCACTGCAGGTGACTTACATTGTGAGGGGCAGCAGCCCTGTACAAGTTGTTGGTGTTGATGGCCAAAGGGTCTTGGAGACAACTGTAAAGGCAGGTCACTTGTTCATTGTTCCAAGGTTCTTTGCAGTTTCAAAGATTGGTGATCCTGATTGCATGGCTTGGTTCTCAATCATCACTACTCCAAAGTAAAGTGTTATTTTTCTTTCTTTATGCCTTAAGTTGTCACACTTGCATAGTTGGCTAGCTTAAAGTTTTGTTTTGGCACTGTGCTTTGTTTAACTGTTTTCTCCATGTATGCAGTCCTATATTCACTCATTTGGCTGGAAGGACTTCTGTGTGGAAGGCTCTGTCTCCTCAGGTGCTTGAGGCTTCTCTGAAGGTGCAATCTGATGTTGTAAAGCATTTCTGCTCCAAGAGGAAGAATGACGAAATTTTCCTTCCTCCACCAAAATGAACCGCCTGCCTTCATTTCTAATATTCTCTCTAGATTTTCCAACATCTTAGATTTTCATCGTAGTAGTAGTTGGCTTCAATTAGATATTGGGGTTCAAAGTTAAACTCTCTTTTGCTACTGGATGCTGTTATCTTGGATATGATTTAAACTTATGCTTCTTATAAGGATCTTCGTTTGCCACTTAGATTTTTCACTTTTTTTTTTGTTGACCATATGGACTATATGGAGCCCGAATGAATTGTGCCAAGTGTTTTTAATTTTACAACATCCACATTCTAAAGAAAAAAAAAGAAAATATCACTGAAATTCTCTAATAATGCTGATTAGACAGTATGATCAAAATAGATATTCGGATAAAGATATTCCCATATCCCTTATATTGGGATAATTTCGAAGTATGTATTAATGTTATTCTTTGAATAAAAAAAAAAAAAAAAAAGAAAAAACATATTTTACTGTTTGGCCTCCCAGACCCCCATGTACCTCTTCATTGTTTTTGACTAATTACCTGTTTAGAGTTGAGCACCCTATAAATTTGGGGCTCAAAATGAACAATTTCTGATGAGTCCATAGTTCAGCTTCGATGATTTGGGCTCCATGTAAGCGAATTGGGCTTCTCTCTAGACTCCATTATTTTCACAACCCATCTGGCCCATTTCCTTATGCAACTAAGCAAATAATGAATTTGAAGTGCCGCAGGCTTCGAGCCTTTCATTTGACCCAAAAAAAGTACCGCATACTTAGCGCAGTCGGCAGTATCCGATGTCGGGACGATGCTGGGCTTGGGCCTTGAAATGGATCGAATCAACCTTTGCTATTGTCTAGAAACTAAAAAAAAAAAAAAAAAAAGAAACTAAAAAAAAAAAAAAACCAAAGATTTATTAAAATAAGTGTCGAACGTTAGCAAATTAAAGGTATTGAGCTTAAAGGATGTCATGGCGTTTGATAAGATTAAACATATTTCTCCTTTTGATAACGTTAGACTATACTATAACCATTTAGACAGTCTAAAAATTACACTATAAGTAAGGACAATACTCTCTGTTGGAATTGTGGGGCACTACCCTTACCTTTTCATTTCTGTAAACAAAAAGAACAAGCATTTAATCAAATGATTAAAATAAACTAAGAAATTTAACATTTGATCAAATAATTAAAAGGAGTGTCTTTCAATCATTATATAAAAATTTGAACTCTCCACATAGACTCACTTTGCCTTTTTATTTTAAATGCCTAATACGATTCCTTCTAACCATTAGTTCAGACAAACCGAAAAAAAAAAAAAAAAGATCTCATTTACCTCCTCTTAATCTCTTTGTGAGCTCCATTTAGTCACTAATTAGAATGACAATAGAAAAAAACAGTACAAACTAACTACTGTTGTACTATAATAGTTAGTGTTGATTTTGTATTATAAAGTTATGAGTTTAAATTTTTATTAAAGTATTATGTGAGATTAAATATACGTTTATTTTTATATAATTCTTTAATAATTTAGTGTAGTAACTTTTACTAACTGTAAACGGTGAAATCAGTATAATTATCTCTAATAAGTTTATGAGATACTATTTATATTTTTCTATTTTCTTTGAAGAAAAAGATTACAAACTACAATTGAAGCTGTAAACCTCCGATTGCTTTCTGTACCAATGGAACGGTTCATTTGTTAATTTTTTCAAGGTTTTCTTTTTCACTGAGTGTGTTCAAGTTTCGGTTTTGAATTGTTATTAAGTGCTTCAGCAACAAATCTTTGAAATACATCCTCAAAGAAAAGAACTTGCGAATATAATCCATAATATATATTTTCTTTTATAGCATACATTGAACGTATCACATGCAATACATTAATCGTACCCTGAATTAAAGGGCTCTGATTTTTTTGCCAAACCAATTCCAAAGTTTTTTTTTAAACATTCAAAATAATTAATAATTAATCGATTAAATATTAACAGATAAAGGAGAAAAAGAGTCCCCGAACACCACAAAAATTTAATGTGCTTTCAAAGGAGATAAAGCCTTCAACCTATCTAAGTGAACTAACTGAAGCTGACAAAAGTTGAACTGTGTCACCAGCTGAAATAATTCCAAAATTATTCTAACTTTAAGGTTTGTTTGTTTTTTATAAAATATTTTATAAGAAAAAATTTTACAAATTTTTCAATATTTATTTTACGAAAAATATTTTATATATGTAAAATTTGAGAAATTTTTTTAAATTTTTAGGTAAAATAACTTCTCTTTTTGCAGAGTTAAAGTTATTTTCAGGGAAAATACAAACTATATTATAAGTAAGTGAAAAAGAAAAATCATTATTTTTATTGCAAATATTTTTTCCTACAAATATTTTATAAATATAAGTTATTTTACAGCAAACAAACGGATCCAAACCTCTGCAAATTTACCTACAACCGGCCAACAAAAAAGAAAAGCAACACAAAAAATTCCCAGTCTTCTGTCATAAAAAAAAAATAAAAATCGCACTCTTTTATTTAAATTTTAAATTTACCAAATCTGTATCTTTTTCCTCTACGGCACCGTTTGGTTGCCATCCCCAGCCAAGGGACCCGAACCTTAGAAACGAAGCCACCTGCTGGCAGATTGCATAGTTTAGAAGAAGAGGTTGACGAAGATGGAAACAAGGGAAAACTCCAAGTTAAAAATTGCAATCATACACCCAGATCTTGGCATAGGTAAAATTTTCATTTACGTCTTTTTTTTTTTTTTTTCCGCAGTGGTCTAAATTTAGCTTTCTGGGTTGTTATTCAATCTGTGTTTGGTTGCAGAGAAAAAATTGAAGGAAATTTGAACTTCTTATTAAAACCCTCGAAACTGATGGATTTCTTCTTTCTTTTTTTTTTTGGTTCTTTTTCAAAATATTTTATGCATTTTATGCTTATCCAATTTAAATCGATTTATTTTCTAATGTTTATTAAATTCCAATGGAGACAAATTTTTTTTTTTTTTTTTGTTTTTTAAATTCTGTTTGCAGTGTTATTGATAAATTCTTGGTAGATTCTTGCTTTGTTGTTGTTGCAAAATTATAAATATTCATGCTTGGTAGGTGGAGCTGAAAGGCTGATTGTTGATGCTGCGGTTGAACTCGCCTCACATGGCCACAATGTTCATGTTTTCACTGCTCACCATGACAAAAACCGATGCTTCGAGGAAACAGTTGCTGGTATCCTTCGTTTATTAGATTGAATTGTTTTTTTCAATAATGTCTCTGCTTTGAAGCTTGGAATTCGGTGGAATGTGAAGAAGATAGTGAACTGAGTTGGTTGATTCAAATAAAATCGCTTGCATACATTGCATAAGCCAAATAGAAAGTGGGATTTAACTCCGTTAGTAATGAATATCACATAACAAAGTGGCGAGAACAGATTCATGTAGCCGACCCCAATTAAATTTGGGATTGTGGCTTTGTTGTTGTTGTTGTTATTGTAGTAGTAATGAATATCACATCTGCATATTTACTTGACAAATAGGGTGACTTCGTTGGAGTCACAATCAAAAGTTTTGTAAATATTGAATTATTTGCCATTTGGTATAATGGAAAGTGCAATATCGCATTTCTTCTTTCTGATTTGTTACTCTTGACTTGCTGTTGTATGTTCATTAGATTCTAATGTTGCGTGCTGGGAGTTGCAACAGGCTAGCCATGAGGATTGTTGTTTTTGAAACTTAGAATTTTGTGTAAAAGAAATGAAAAGTTAAAGTTGTATCTGTTCTAATTTAATGTGCACTGGCTGTCCAGGCACCTTCCCGGTTACTGTATATGGTGCTTTCTTACCTCGACACATATTCTATCGTCTTCATGCCGTGTGTGCATATTTGCGGTGCATCTTTGTTGCCCTTTGCGTACTGTTCTTGTGGCCATCATTTGATGTTATCGTGGCAGATCAGGTGTCTGTTGTTGTCCCATTGTTGAAACTGAAAAGGTCAACAAAGGTATGTACTTTTGTGAACTGCTTATAGTTGGCCTTAGCATCAAGTAATTGCATATTGTTATATGACTTATCCAGGTGGTATTCTATTGTCATTTTCCCAATCTGTTACTGGCTCAGCACACAACTGTTCTCCGGAGCTTATATAGAAGACCTATTGACTTCATAGAAGAGATTACAACTGGTCTGTTTCATTAATCTGTGTTTATGTGCTCTTCTAGTGGATCATTTTATTTAAGTCAAAATTTCTGAGGCAAATGCTATCAATTCTTAGCCATTTGTTCATGGGATGTTGCAGGAATGGCTGACATGATTCTTGTAAATAGCAAATTTACTGCATCTACGTTTGCAAATACATTCAAGCATCTTCATGCACGAGGAGTTCGACCAGCTGTTCTTCACACTAATGTAAATGTGGATCAATTTGGTGAACCACAATTTTAACAAACATGCTTGTATATCTCTTGCATGTTATAGCTCTAGGCATGCATTTGAATGATGCATGAGCACTTTCTTGGCCGTGCTTGAATGTATTTGCTTGAAAGTGGTGGATTGGTTTGTTTGCAATTTTGTCAGAAAACCTTTTTTTCCACTCTTGTTCTTATGTGTGTGCCTCAAGGCTCTATAAATGACTCTCTAGACAACCTTTGTCCAACTCCTCCAATACCTTAGTTTTTCTGTTCTCTGCAGCTTGTCTTTTGTCTTACTGAAAAAAGTGGCTTTGGAGAAATTGGGCTCTATGTGGTGTTATGAGGAGGTCTCTCTCTCTTTCTTTCTCTCTAGTTTACTCTTGTTTCTTCTGATGGGTATTTTTCTTTTTGGATTTTGGCATTTAAGGCTTTTGCTATATCCCCAATTGTGCGTTCTATGTGCCATTTGGGATGTTTTATGGCTTGTTTTCCTTAAATTATTTTCCAGTTTTGAAACTTTATTCATCTGTAAGCTGTGATCTTTTGTATGATTCATCCCTGTATTTTCTTTTCGGATTTTGGCATTTAAGGCTTTTGCTTCATCCCCAATTGTGTGTTCTATATGCAATGGCGAGATGTTTTATGGCTTGTTTTACTTAAATTATTTTCCAGTTTTGAAACTTTATTCATCTGTAAGCTGTGATCTTTTGAATGATTCATTACTGTCTTTTTCTTTCTTCCTCTGTCTAGAAATTGTGTTTTACTTGATAGTATGAGTGCATTTCGGCCTAAAAATCATGTTATTTCTTTGTGCGGCATTTGTTTTGTGTTATCTAAGTTAGAAGCTTCTTCTGCTTCCTTTCTCTGTAGATTGAGGAACATTGTTAAGTTTTTCTAAGAGCAGAACATGCCTCGGTTGAAACTTTGAGTATAAATGTTGTCGGTACTGATTTTTTCTTCCTGATATTTCGTGGCGTAAGTTATGGGACCAATGAGGTCAATCTTTCGTGGCATAAGTTATGGGACCAATAAGGTCAATTCTTCTTTTTTTTTTCTTTTTGTTCCATTTTTGCTTCCCCTCCTCTTTTCCGTTTCTATAATAATATGAAGATACTTGAAGGGTGAGCTTTAGTATAACGACCGAAAGTTTCTTCCATTGTGACTTGATGATTACAGGTTCGAATCTTGAAAATAGTCTCTTTTCTGAAAACAAAAGGTAGATTTTCTATGTTGATCCTTCTTTAGACCCTTCAAATATGAGAGTCTCCTATAATGAGACACCCTCTTTATTTGAAAAGACTTGAACGGGATTGTGATTTACATGGGGCCAAGCTGAGATAACACTGGTTCTCCTACCGTTGAAATAGTTGTACGTCAATTGGATTTATTTGGAACATAACTTTCTGCTGAATGAGATTCTTGGAAATTTATAATAGTATGTTTTGTGTTGATGTCACCCATTAAATTTAAGGTGCTGACGTCATTTTCTGTTTCTTCAGAGAACTGTAATTAAGGCTCCAATCATCTCTCTATTATCTTCAATTCGTTGTTCACCAATCATCTCTCTCTGCGTTTGTTTATTGAGTTCGTATAGGACATATACGATGTAATGACAATCTGTAACTTAGTGACTTGTTCTGAAATGACAGAGCATTGATGAATTGAAGCAGAAGCTTTTGTGTACAACTATTGAGCTGGAGGCCCTGAAAGTTGAAGCAAACGAAGAAATGAGAAGGCACAAGGATGATGTGAAGCAGTTGATAAACCTTGTACAGATCGCTTATCAAGAAAGGGACAAGGCCAGAGACCAACTGCAAAAGCTTATTCTCAAAATTATGCCTTCCAGTCCTACTCAATTACGCCAGATCCTGGCACAGGCACAACCTGGAAGATCCTTTGTGATACCGGCAAAAGCAAATTCAAGTATAACTGAATCCAACAGTCTATCTGATACATACAATCATCCGTCGCATGGGTCGTCCCCGGTGGATTCCTTCTTTGATGCAGTCACTTCCCCCGATTTCCCAAGCATCAACATGGCTGATTTAAGTCCAATGGGGTTTGGTAACAAAACTTTTGTTCAGGATTGCATTGAACATGTTCCAAGTAGTTTAGCATCTCCAGTGGTTGCCAAGATGGATCCTGCTGATTCCATAATCGATGGTCTTGTCAAGGGAAAAGTGCTGCCACCGAAGGGAAAACTGTTACAATCTGTGATGGATTCAGGCCCTCTTCTTCAAACACTTATCCTCATGGGGCAGCTTCCCCGATGGAGAAGCCCTCCTCAACTTGTTCCTAGCAGTTCAGCATCTCCAGTGGTTGCCAAGACGGATCCTGCTGATTCCATGATCAATGGTCTTGTCAAGGGAAAAGTGCTGCCACCGAAGGGAAAACTGTTACAATCTGTGATGGATTCAGGCCCTCTTCTTCAAACACTTATCCTCACGGGGCAGCTTCCCCGATGGAGAAATCCTCCTCAACTGCAACCCTTCCAGATTCCACTAGTTTCCATAACAGGTTGTGAGACTGCAAACCATACTTGTCAGGAAACAGATGCTAATCCAAGCTACATACCTTAGAAACCGTTGTGTTTGCCATCATATCCGGAGATGTCCCGTGGTTCTTCTCAAATGTGCTCAGCTTCCATGCTCAAGTTTTCAAGTGGTGCTGCAGGTTCAGATCCAGGAAATGCATCATGGTTATCCAATTCTGTCCCTATTAACCATATCCCAGCTGGCAAACGACAAAGGTTGCAATGAGATTTTGACCATTTGCATCCTTCCTTGTAAAGATCATATTGCAGTGGTTGGTGATGTAAACAGGACATTTTGTTCTCTGGGTTTGAATGACATAGTCTACGTAATTTATATGCTTACATTTTCGTGAAATTAGTTTACTTAATTTATATGCTTGCATTTATGTGAAATTCTATATTCTTTGTTCGTTCTACATATGCGGTAAATTTCTTAATATAAACATAGTAAGTAATCTAACCGTAAATTAAAGCGGTTTATTTGAATATTGCATTTGACATCCAAGTTCGGTAAAATGGAATAGGACGTCAGAATTCTGTTCTCACAAAATTGTAAGGGATCATACTTCCAGTTAAAGCAAAGAAAGCTGAGGAGGATTCTAAGCTTTCAAGTATCAGTTCTTGTCTCAACTAAAGTTGTAGCTCAACTCGATATTTTGGATGTTCTTAAAATATTGATTAAACTTTGGTGGTATCTAGCATCCTGACAACCTGTGTAGCTACAGCATATGTTCTGGCAACAACATACGTAACAAGGTTGATTTAATCGCTGGTCTATGTAGAAGTAACCTATATAGGAAAAATCCAACCTCATAGATTCAGCAATGGAACTGGAATCAAGGACCTTAGTTCCTCAGTTTGCCATTTTGACGTCGTCGATCACTGTAGCATGCTTCCTATCCCAACATCAGCACCAGACTTTGAACCCCAATCTATACATTGGACATTAATTATAATCGCCTCGGTTACTGCTGCGTGTGCTATGTTGCTCTTACTCCGCTTCTGCAGGATACTAGGATCCTGTTGCTGCAAAGTAGATAGGGTAACGTCCTCGAGAGATGGGATCCAACAAAGGCATCTAAATGAAGCTGTTGTTCAAGGTGATCCTAGTCAGCCTTACGCTCGTGGATTACATTCCACCATTGTGCGCTCCATCCCCGTCACTCCGTTCAAGGAAAAGAACGAAGAGGAATTGAGGCCAAGCAACATCGGATGCGCAGTTTGTTTGGGTGAATTTGAAGAAGGGGAGTTGCTGAAACATCTGCCTAAGTGCACTCACGTCTTCCATGCTGCCTGCATTGATGCCTGGTTTCAGTCTCACTCAAATTGCCCACTTTGCAGATCAGAAGTCTCCAATCTTAGTGTTCATGAATATTAAATATCTATAAACTCGTTGGTAGAGAGTCTGGGGGAAGATTTTTTCCCAGAGAGAGCACAACACTATGTAATCCTACGCACCAGGATTCTGCAGAACTTGGAAGTTAGGCCTCAGGAAACAGGTGCTGGACTTGATTCAACCCGTTGAGTTGCTCAGATTCACAGTTATGGAAGAGCTGTAGACAATATTCTAGTTGCCTCACATCCAGCATATGATAGATGTAAAGTTATAATATTGTCAGCCCGTAGAAACATTGACATAAAATCTCAGCTGCCCGAAAGGGAGATGCAGCAATCCAAAGCTCTTTTTATCATGCTTCATTACTTGTAAACTCTGGTTAGCAGCTAGGTTCGTATACACCAATAAGTGAGTTCGGTAGATCTCACGTAATCAATTGATATAATTTACTAGGGCGAAAGGCACGCTACTTTCTTGTTTTTTCATTTTTCATTTTTTTTTTTTTTTCGTGACAAGAAATGACCTTTGAGGTATAAACTATCTCATGGTGCCAGACTGCCAGTAGGCCCATCACCCTTTTTTATGTCCTTCATTTTGTACTTATGGAAATATCCTTTTGAAAATGTTGGTTATTTAGCCCTCCAAACGGATCACTTTTGTAACAGAATCAGATAATAAGGAGCAATTGTTCGGAAAACTTCAAAGATTTGACAATCCAAATAACAGCAAGACGACAATATAATGAAAATATAACTAGAGAGCAGCGCAACAGGTTTTTAATTTTAATCTAATTCTGCAAATCTCCCTGCTTAAATTCAAAACAAAATTGCCACAATCTTCAACACTGCTTAAAATGAGGAAGTCAGGCACCCGCTTAGATGATTCCGATTTTGTTTGCCACATCCAAGGCATCATAGTCTGGCATCAACCTAACATATGCCTTCTTCGTGCCATCAGGCCTGAAGCACAAAAACTGAACTCAGAAGAATACGCAAGAATTGTTTGGGAAACTTCAAAGATTAGACAATTCAAGGGATGATAAAAGAAAAAGGGAAAGTTCAACTAGATAATATTGGGCCACAATACGAGGGGATTCAGTTTGCTCAAAAACCGAAAAAAAAAGAACAAAGGATGGTCGATTGTCTTCAAAGAACGTCCATAGGAATTCAGGGAGTTTCTTCAAGATAGTCAGGCTAGCATTTTAAGGAATTCAACACAATTTAAGGAGCCATTTTAAATATGAAAATCATGCAAAAACCTTCATGAATCCAAAATCAAACAAAACCAAAAGTAAGCATTAAAGCCTACCTGATCAGTGTATTCACTTTCTTAGCCTGAATATCATACATCTTCTTGACTGCATCTTTGATCTTCTTCTTATCAGCACGAATGTCAACGATGAAAACCAAGGTGTTGTTGTCTTCAATCTTCTTCATTGCAGATTCAGTAGTAAGCGGAAACTTCAAAATCTGATAATGATCAAGCTTGTTCCTTGGTGGAGCGCTAATACGAGGATACTTGGGATTCCTCTCCTTCTTCAATGTCTTTGGGCGATGAAATGTAACTTTAGTTCTGATCTTCTTAGCCTTCTTTTTAAATGTCGGGCCAGACTTCACTGCTTTTGCAGCCTTCACAGCCTGAGCCTTTGGATCAGGTTTCTTTGTATTGTCTGCAGCACACTCAAAAAAAAAAAAAACCCCTTTAAAGACGCATACTTTTAGGTATTCAAATCATCTGGCAAAATTTCGCCTTAACAACACAACAGCCAAACTCATAACATAAAAATCCAACCAAACACTGATGCCATTACAACACAACTGCCAACCTTACGACATAAAAATACAACCAAACAAACATGGATACGCGATGAATGGAAATAAACATCTTACGCGTATGAAGTTCTTTTGCAGACTCATAATGTTAGACTCTTATTACTATTAGTTGGTAATTATCAACTAAAAAAGAACTAATCCACAATTGGCATCTTCTCCTATATTAAGGAAAATAAAATTTATAATCCGAATTATTCCCGTAAACTGTAAAATTCAAAGAATAATCATTTCTACATGCCATTCCTACAACAGTAAATCCAATTCCCGTAAACAGTAAATTCCTCCGGTTTTCACAGCAGCCAAAGAGACAGAGAAATGAATATAAACCCAATTCATTTCACCAAAATTCTCACTCATTCACCAAAAACAAAGAACAGAGTAAAACCCTCTACAAGAAGGTTACCTTTAGCCGGCGCCATTGCTGCAGATCTACGAGAAGCTTTAATCCAGAACCTTCTAGAATTTACCTGATACGCTGTAACAAACACAGAAAACTGAATCAAGCAAATTTCACACGCTATTCTCAAGAGAAGAAGTAGATGCTAAAGAGATAGAGAGAGAGAGACCTGACGGTTGAATGCAGCGTGGCCGTCTCCAAGATCCGTGAAAACTAGGGTTTATGATGGTAGCACGATAGTGAAATTACAATAATATCTGACTTCTGCTCTCTGGTCTGGGCTTCGGATTGGGCCTTTGGACAAGGTGAAATTAGCCTGACATTCCCAAGGCAGCCCGTCCGAGAAAAGAGAAAATTTGAGGTCCACTAGCAAGCATTTGCACAAATGGTGAAGGTTAATATTGTTTAATTGAAAGTTTCAGATTAGATTCTTGAAAATGCAGTTTCATTAAATATTTATTGGAAAATCTTTTATCACCTTTTAGGTTCTTACTAAGGTCGGTCCAAATTAATCAGCCAATTGGGCCGAATACTTGGTTATCTTAGATAAAAAAAAAAAGAAGAAAAATTTGAAGTCTTTTATTTAGATTTTTATTTTAAGGATTTTATTTTTTTGTGAAAATAAGTATAAAATTTATGGAAAAAAAGAAAATTTACATGCATTATATAATTTATTTATAATCTGATAGACCTTTTAATAAATAAAAAAATTAAAAAAAAAGAATAAAATGCATCCAAATATTCTATATGTCCATGCTTTCTATCTCAATTTCTGGTAATGTGTCTAAACTTCAAATTGACTTGGGATGACAATTTTACTCATACTCGTCGAAGATTACTCATACCTGCCCCGATGGGTATGAGGTCAAACCAATTAACCGGAGAACGGGGTAAGGATCGAGGATCTCCATATTTTTTTAGCAGGTATTGGAATGGGGATGTGTTTACCTATCTCCAACCTCATACCCTCCCAATCTCCGACCTGTTTATTTTTTTTATTTTTTATTTAATTTTTAATCTTTATTTGTTTTTATTATTTAATGTTAACTGCATTTACTTTTCAATAACTTATATTTTAACTACTTTAAAATTATTAATGAAATTACTTTCTTTAACTCAATGGTTTATTCAAAATATTGATAATTTTGAGGTTAAACATTCAAGTAATAACTAATTCTAATTGCAATTACGAAATTATTAATGGATACTGTATGAATCACAACACCTTATCGTATAAGTCGTCAACCAATAATTTGAAGGTTTGGCCCTGAATATACAAGTTAGAAAGACCATCTTTTTACTCGAAGTCTTATTTTAAAATACTATTATTTCTTTCTTTTCAAATGTGTCGGTATATAAGTGCAAAAAATATGAGAATAAATTGTTTAAAAAATTAGAAACGAAGTTAAAACTCCTAACATTACAAGAAATCTAACATTATATATAGAAAATAGATAAAAAAAATATAAAATCATGGGGTGATGTTTTTATAGTTTTTATTTTTAAATTTTTTATAATTGAGTTTTTTTTATGTGATCTATATCTTTATAAAATGCAGTTTTAAACTTTAGTATTATACAACAACTGAAATATTAAATACGATTTGTTTAAATTATTCTTCGATATCAACATTTTAAAAAATATTGTCATTATATCAATATATAAACTTGAGTAACAGAACTTCAATACTTACTTATTATAAACTTGAGTAATATAACATTTTCAAAAATAGTGTCATTATTCTTCTACACATCGTGCATCAAGTTTAGGACCTTAATTTCTATTACTAATTCTTAACAAAAAAACTCGTGCATTTAAATTTTAATATTTAGATCACCTATTTATTATATTTTTAAATCACATGAGATTTGTAATATAAATAGTTGGTTTGTCATTGACCATGAATATCAAATAATTTGAATTGTGAAAATATTTGACTTTTTAAATTTTTTTTTGGAATGGTATGGGGATGGGGACGAGGATTAGTACCCGACGGGAACGGAGATGAAAATGAGAGTAATAAACGGGTACGGAGAACGGGGGAACCGTCTCCGCCTCCGACCCTCCCCATTGTCAATCCTAAAATTGACGCACTTATTAAATCTTTGTTATTTTTAGTGTTATCGAGAGAAAAAAGATTTAAATATGGTGTACTACTTTTTTTTTTTTTTTTGGTGAGATTATGAGCCATTATCCGGTCTTTCTATTTTATTAAAAAAAAATGTTGCTCTTTGAGTCGTCCTTTTTCTGATTTAGTAGGTGTGGCGCTAATAAATGTACGTTTTATTGTGTTATTATATACAAAAAATGAAGCCTTCATTATGCACAGATGTATGTTATCAAAAGCATTTTTCTTGTAGAGAAGAGGGTCCGGATTAAATTATTGTTAAAATTTCAAACTTATCAACACAATTAAGTTAAAACTGGGAAAACTTATCAAATATAGAACACACACTTGGACGTCGTGACTCATCTTTCTTCAAATATGGGCACAGCACTTGGACCTCCTGATCTATCAATTTGTGCATCTTGACCCAACATATACATGATGGTACAAGCCTAAAGTTGTCCTTACCTCATAATTTAGCCTTCTTAACTTAATTTTGTCTAAATGTTTGTCACATTAAACATTCTAACCCTTATAAAAATGTTTATCTTCCAAAGGTAATGATAGATTAATTCGAACCATAATCACTTTCTTTACCTGTTTTTCTTTATAATTATTTATTTAGTTCGCTCGATACTTACAGTCAACAAATTCCAATCAATCTCACACATTGACGCTCATAATCAAATACTGTACAAACAAATTCAATCAGAATAGTTCTACAATAATATTTTGTGATCTAACAATCACATTAAAACGATAAAACCTTTCAAGTAATTTTTTTGGGTTGAATTGGAGGAGAGAGCAGTGGGTTGAAGGCCATTTTGAGGCACAGCTACTGGATTAGGATTAAAAGTATCGAATTCGGGTTTCTGAGTTAAAAAAATGAATAAAAAAAAAAGCAAAATCAATCTTCTTTTCAAAAGCAAAACATGGATTTATAGGATATCAGATGTTACACTTGCCACTATTCTTAAGCTATGCGTTTGATACCCGTTAAGCTGATTCCAATTTCTTTTTTTTTTTAAAGGGAAATTTACTTCCCATACCTGATGGCACGGTTCTGTGCTTTTATGGGTATTGAAATTATAAGGCATCTAGAGCAGAAGCAGCTGCTGATAGAGACTATAATGCCACCACCATTGGTAATTCAATCAACCAAAAGACTTTGTCTTTCGGAGAATGATAAAAAAGAATCTACAAAAAAGAGCGAAATTCGTGTCACTTAAAAGCAACATCATCAACAGTCTAAAAATCTGAAATGGTCCATTTGATATCATACTCAAAAAAAAAAAGTTGCGGCTTGAGGAGAGAAGAGCCGAAGAAAAACTACGTTGAACACACCAAAATTACGCTAATTGTGGAGCCGAGAAATGATCATGTTGCAGTCTTGCAGACAGTTGTTTTCATATATATGTCATCCCACCATCAATTGTTTAAGTTTTAAGTTTCAATTTTAGTCGAACTGATTAACAAAAAAATAAAGAATAAAATTTTAGACACAGATAATTTACACATATTAAAAATACAATCTGATGTGATAATAGAGACCACTGTCTTTCCATCTTTCTCTTAATTCAAATAGTGTTTTCTCCTTTAATAATGTGTATGCTTTCTCAGTTAATTTTCTCTGTGTATAAAACTGTTTCGACAAAGCTCAAAAAAAAAAAAAAATTAAACATATAAAATCAACGTAGACAAAATTCTGGTCCGACATTTAATTAGTTACAAATTTGAATGTTATGATGAATAGACTCGAATTCATTAGATGATTTCCGTCAGCATTTACTTTTACGATGTCTAAAAAGAGTTTAAAAAAAAGAGAAAAAAACTTTCATATAATAGGTACGGAATGGATAATATGGATAAGCCCATCTATAGCCACATAATTTATACCATATAAAAGATCTGTAAATAATTTAATAATTTATTTATTTTTTATTTTTAAAATTTAATATATTTTTTATAATATAATAATTTAAATTTTTATGTGTCAACTTTTTCAATTATCAATATTTTGTACCTACCTAACTTTTTCCATTAAAAAAATTTATCATATTGTAGCTATGACCATTATTAATTAGGAAAAACTTTGATGACTGTAGTTTGGGTAGTTTTTGTAGCTGCATATATGATGTCACAAAAAAAATTATATGACGTATTAAAAAAATTATATGACGTTTAAAAAAATTTTTAGTTCTTAATAATTAATTACACGTCGTATACTTTTTTTTGACACATCGTAACAAGCCCTTTAAAAAAGTTTTTATTTTAAATAGCTAATTATACGTTATATAATTTTTTATAACACTTCATATTATTTTTTTGTAATTTCTATATTATGTCGTATAATTTCTTTCGTCGTGTCGTATATAACCGTTACGCAAGTTACTTGAAGTTGACAGCTACGTCCTACCAATAGACGAAATAGATAAACTCATATACTTTAAAGTTTAAACAAAACAAACATCTGGTTTGTTAACAAAAGCTATTAAATAATTTGTTTATATTGTAACAATATTAATATTTTAAGATAATATTTATTATTTTTATAATAAAAAATTATTATTATTACAAAAAATATAAATATTATTTCAATATAAACACATACAAAATTTGTACGGACATTTTTTCAAACAGAAATTGTTAGATCTCTTAATTTCGAGGGGTGTCATTACATCTCTAAAATTAAATATCTGTCCGAATATTTTTTTATATAATAAGACATTAATTTTGTGAAATAAAACTGTTATTTTATGTAATAAAAAAATATAAAAAAATACATATTTTTTTTATTATATAAAATATCAATTTTATTATAAAAAAAATATTTAAATAAATACTCAATCCTGACAGCCTAATTATTTCCTTTTAAGAGGAGTCGACGTACCAAAAATTCCAAAACTTTTTGAGACTGAGACGACGTATCAGTCAATATCACGGGACCACAGAACTCGTCATCCGTCAGCATTTTGTTTCCCAAGAAATTCGGTAACTGAAACCCACGAGAATCCAAATTCCTAAATCCTAACAATGCATAATAACCAAAAAAACATTAATTAATTCATTAAAAATCCCAAAAAAAAAATTTGGTGATAACTAAATAAACGTAGTAAAAAGATCCCGAAATTATCTCCTTCATTAATATTATCATCATCGTCATTACTAAATAACTAAATAAAAGTAGTAAAAAATTAGTGATAATGACGTCAATCTAATAAGAGTCTTATTGACTTGGCATAATATTTAATAAAAAAAATATAATTAGTTAAATTAAATATACACTTTTACGTAATTCATACAGTATTATTACATAGTCAAATTCAATACAAATCTACTCGGATTGTGTTGGCCTTTTCTATTTCTAATCCAATCATAATTACTTTCATCTCTATAAATATGATATACAACGCCACCCCACACCTGTAATAAATCACTATAATCTCAAGCCTTAAAAATCAGAATTAAAAAGCCTTTTCTTTTCAATCGTCTCGTACTCTCAGTTTGGGTTTTGGTAGGCTGTTTGGGTGACTAGAAAGTGTAGGAAAGTTAAAGAAAGAAAGATGGATATTGATCTGACGCCGAAGTTGGCAAAGAAGGTGTACGGAGGGGACGGCGGGTCCTACCACGCATGGTGCCCGGCCGAGCTGGCGATGCTTAAGCAAGGGAACATTGGGGCAGCCAAGCTTGCTCTCGAGAAGTATGGCTTCGCTCTCCCTCGCTACTCTGATTCCTCTAAGGTCGCTTACGTTCTTCAAGGTTTGTGCCCATTTTATTTTTGTCCTTTTTTCTTTTTCTTGTTTTATTTTTTTTTTCTGGGTTTTTGTTATTATCGATTGTGTTTGGAATTTTAAGTCCTTTTAATAGAGTTACATTGGGATTTTTTTTAGTTTCTTGATTAAATAATACAAGAAAAGGAAAATTGGGTTGGTGGAATTTTAATGGTTTGGCGCATATAATGTGGAACGCGTGATGGTTTGATAATATATATTTTGATTACAATTTCCTGTTGATTTTACCCTTTGTTTGGCAAGGGGATTTGGGAGGATGGAATCCCTGGAATGGAATTAGAGTGGAAAGGGAAGAGCGTGTGTTGTTTGGGAAGTGAGAAAAAAAAATAAAAGATAGTGGGCCCCACCTAAAAGCAGTTCCCCCAGACATGGGGTTAGGGATTTTCCTATAAAAAAGAGAAAATTTAGTGTATATGGTTTCTGATAGTTATTGTATTGGGTTCAGCCTGGAGTTTCTGGGATTAATTTTTGTTATAAATTTGCAGCCCCATGTGTTTAAATTGTTGTATCAGTGTTTTGCTTATATTAATCAGCTACAGACTATTTGATTTGTTTAGGCATGACAGTTTTCGGTGGACTAGCCATGCAACTGTATGTTTATTTCATTGTCTGGTCATTGATCTCTTTTTGGAAATTTGAGAAGGATTCTGA
The DNA here is from genome assembly GCA_037832335.1 of Carallia pectinifolia. Lineage (NCBI taxonomy): Eukaryota > Viridiplantae > Streptophyta > Magnoliopsida > Malpighiales > Rhizophoraceae > Carallia > Carallia pectinifolia. Next base: position 15,316,863 of record CM075454.1, read on the forward strand.
ATCATATTGCTAATACCCCTTTGAGAATATGTGGTTTATACCATCAGCTGGCTTGAGGGTTCGATTATGAGTAGGAGATCCTTGGAATCGATTTCTACCAGGGTTAAGTGATAGGAGAACGTCACACGGATATATGGTTTAATATTTCTCAAAACTGTTGGTGCAATTTTAACCCAGAATGCCAAAGTTTTAAGAGTGATAATTACATTAATGCCAAATAAATATTTGGAATTATTTGTCCTTTTCGTTTGTTGTCATTGCCCTGATTTATTTACATGCCCATTATTTATTTATTTATTTATTTTGAATTTTGCCATTTGTTATTTAGGAAACGGTGTAGCTGGTATTGTCCTTCCTGAGAAAGAGGAGAAGGTGGTTGCTTTGAAGAAGGGTGATGCCATTGCCCTTCCTTTTGGGGTTGTTACTTGGTGGTACAACAAGGAGGACACTGAGTTAGTGGTTCTCTTCTTGGGGGACACCTCAAAAGGCCACAAAGCTGGCGAATTTACTGATTTCTTCTTGACTGGATCCAATGGGATTTTTACTGGCTTCTCTTCTGAGTTTGTGGGCAGGGCATGGGATGTTGATCAGAATACTGTGAAATCCCTTGTTGGGAACCAATCTGGAAAAGGCATTGTTAAGCTTGATGGGTCCTTTAAGATGCCTGAACCAAAGAATGAACATCGCGATGGCATGGTATACAACTGTGAGGAAGCTCCCCTAGACGTTGATATTAAGGGTGGAGGAAAAGTTGTGGTCTTGAATACCAAGAACCTTCCTCTTGTTGCTGAGGTTGGGCTTGGTGCTGATCTTGTGAGACTAGATGGAAGTGCCATGTGCTCTCCTGGGTTTTCTTGTGACTCTGCTCTGCAGGTGACTTACATTGTCAGGGGCAGCGGCCGCGTGCAAGTTGTTGGTGTTGATGGCCAAAGGGTCTTGGAGACAACTGTAAAGGCAGGTCACTTGTTCATTGTTCCAAGGTTCTTTGTAGTTTCAAAGATTGGTGATCCTGATGGCATGGCTTGGTTCTCAATCATCACCACTCCAAAGTAAAGTGTTATTTTTCTTTCTTTATGCCTTAAGTTGTCCCACTTGCATAGTTAGCTAGCTTGAAGTTTTGTTTCGGCAATTTGCATTGATTAACTGTTTTCTTCGTATATGCAGTCCCATATTCACTCATTTGGCTGGAAGGACTTCTGTGTGGAAGGCTCTGTCTCCTCAGGTGCTTGAGGCTTCTCTGAAGGTGGAATCTGATGTTGAAAAGCTTTTCCGCTCCAAGAGGATGAATGAAGAAATTTTCTTTCCTCCACCACAATGAACAATCTGCATTCATTTCTAATGTTTTTCTATAGATTTTCCAATAAGATCTTAGTTTTTCATCCTAGGTATTTGGCTTCAATTAGATATTGGGGTTCAAAGTTAAACTTTTTGTTACTGGATGCTGTTATTTTGGATATGGTTTAAACTTATGTTTCTTCTAAGGATCATGGTTTGCCATTTGGATTTTTTATTATATTTTTTGTTGATCATATGGACTATATGGAGCCCGAATGAATTATATTAAAAAAAGTGAATAAAAATAATAAGTATTTTTAATTTTACATCATCCAAACTCTAAAGAAAAGAAAAGAAAAAAAAGCACTGAAATTCTCCAACGATGTTGGTTAGACAGTATAATTGAAATGGATATTTGAATAAGGATATCCCCACATCGAGAAAATTTCGAAGTATGGATTAATGTTATTCTTTGAATTAAAAAGAAAAGAAAAAACATATTTTACTATGGGAAAAGATTTATAACCATACAAAAAGTTACTTAGATTGAAAAATTAGTATATTTTGTACAACTACAAAGTTAAAATGTGGAATAGAAAAATAAAAATATCACTATTTTTTTTGTAGATTTATATTTTTTATTGTGGTTACACAAAATATATTGATTATTATAATCTGATTGTTACACTGATTCATATTTTTTTATTCATATTTATTCATATTTTTTTAATTTTTTATATAACTATGTAACGATACTTTTTTCCTGTTTGACCTCCTCAGAAAATCATTTTTTTTTTTTTTGGGCAAACAGAAAATCATTATTTAGTTGGCCCCATGTACTTCTTTGTTGTTCTTGACTACCTACCTGTTGGGAGTTGAGTACCCTATTAATTTGGGGCTCAAAAATGAACAATTTCTGATTCAGTCCATAGCTTTGCAATGCCTGTCCAACTTCGATGATTTGGCCTCCATATAAGCAGATTGGGCTTCTCGATGGACTCCATTTTTTTCACAACCCATCGGGCCCATTTACAGATGCAACTATGCGATTCATTTGTCAAATTTTCTTTTTCACTGAGAGGGTTCAAGTTTTAGTTTTGAATTGTTGTTGAGTGCTACAGCAGCAAATCTTCCAAATACATCCTCAAGGAAAAGAATTTTTTTGTTGGGTACATTGGACGAAATAGAGGTAACACCAACTGAAAAAAAATAAAAACACAATTAAAGTGGAGAGAAGATAACTTTAGTTTTGTCACTTTCAAGAAATAACAGTAAACTTAAAAAAAGTTGATTTAAAAATATCTCCTTACTAGTTACCTGAACACCTAATTTAATTAGAAAATCAGAACATATATATATATTTTTTTAAATGTGAGACATCCGGACCTGCCAACAACGTGTACATAAATATTTTTAACATTCTCAAGTAGTGTGGTGAGTGGATGAGTCGAAACCACACTTGTACTGATCAGTCACAAGGCTTCTAAAAAATTAATTTGGAGAAGGATTTGCCGATGATCCAAGTTCCACGCCAACTCAAGTTCTCATCTAATGCCAAGAAAAGAAATTGCAAATATAGTCCATAATACTTATTTTCGTTTATAGCATACGTTGAACGCATCCTAAATGCTGTACATTAAAGTGATTAAACGTGCCCTAAATTGAAAGGCATTGATTTTTCTTCAAACCAATTCCGAAGTTATTTCGAACCTTAAACCCTTGTTAATTCGCCTACACCACCCAAAACAAAAAAAAAAAAAAAAAAAGAGCAAAATAAAAACTTCGCACTCTTTTGTCCTTATATAAAAAAAAAAAAAACTAACCTTCGCACTCTTTTACCAATCTGTCTCTCTTTCCTTGGGATAAGTAAAAGTTTAGTCCTATAGGTTTTACTTTTTTTCATTTTCGTCTTATACGTTTAAGTCATTTCATTTCAGTCCTAAATGTTAAGGTATCTGATAAAGTTAGTCCTAGTATTGACGGAAACTCATTTGACTGTTATCTTTGTACTTTGACCCAATTAAAAATTCATATAATAATTATCCAAAAAGTTCTTTTAAATTTTCTACAGCAAGTATTTGAAAAGTATTTTGGTTTTTTTAAAACCTCCCACGTGTGTGTGTGTGTGTCTGTATTGGTGTTGAAAACCAAATCCATATTTTCTTTAAAACCCAAATCAGTCGAACCAAACCCTAATTCTCCTCATTGATTTTCTTCAATTAAACTATTATTCCTCTCCTTATCTTCTTCTTATCATTGCTACCAAAATGGACTAATTTGTCTTCCTTGAGGCCGAGAAAAACTCAAGCCATTGTCACCTTTTAGGAGATTGTGAAGGTGGGTGAAGATGATGTGTGAATGTGGCAAAGAAGTAGTTATGCGTACTTCATGGACTGATTTGAACCCAAGGAGAAGGTTTATTTCGTGTGGGCTTCTTAAGGTTAAGTGTTGTAAGAAATTTGTACTTTGTTCCTTAAGTGAAGGCTTAAGTTGATATATTTGTATTTTTTTCCTTTGATTTTGGCAGCAAGTTGGAGGGTGTGGTACATTCCACTGGATAGATCCCCCAATGTGTGAAAGATCAAGACAGATTATTCCTGGATTGTTAAAGAGAGTGAACTGTCTGGAGAGAGAGAAGGCCCAACAAAAGAGAGAGCTGATGGTCCTGCGTATTATTGTTGTTGTGTTTATTTCTCTTTTCATATTTTTAGTGAGCTGGGTTATAAAGTAATTTGGTGCTTTGAAATCTGGTGTGGGGATATTGGAATGGAAGATCATGTAGGGTTGATAACAGCTATAGAATATGGAATATTATGATAGTCACTTCATTTTGTGTTTCCATCATTTTGTAAAATCAGTCCATGAACTGATATGTTTTGAAGTGGCTTGTATTAGTAAGTTGTAAAAGTACTTTGTTCCTTTAGTGAAGGCTTGTGTATGAATGTATCTTATGTAATAGAAGCTGGAAGCTCTAATTATCAATTCCATGTTTCGAAACTTATACTTGCTAACCATTTTTGCAATTAGCTAGTCCATTCAATTAGACATTCAATATTTAAGACTTTCCAACACTTCCGATCCAATTCAGAATTTTCCCAATTAGTTATCACTCCCAAGTACTTAAGACTTTTGCACCCTTCCCCAAGTCAAAATTATGCAACTAATTAGGTGTGCTTGTGAGTGTCATAACACATGATTTCAAAAAGAAAAAACTATTACTGTTAATAGTGGATATGATTTTTATTGCAATGTGTGCATTCTACCCTCGTTTGGTAAGCCGCGGCAGTTGACCAAAGTATGTTGTGTGCATTCTGTCATCATCTGGTCGACCACAGCGGTCAACCAAAGCATGCTAGCGAGCATTCTGCCCTACTTTGGTGGACCGCAGTGGTCGACCGCAACGATGGATCGCAGTGGTTGACTGCAGCATGCAAAGCATGTTGGCGAGCCTTCTGCCCTGCTTTGGTCGACCGTTGTGGTCAACCAAATCATACAAAACATGTTGGCGTGCATTCTGCCTTGCTTTGGTCGACCGCTGCAGTCCACCATAGCATGCAAAGCAAGCTGGTTTGAAATTCCACCCTCGTTTGAAATTCTAATACATTTCATGTAAATTCTATAGTACATTAAGTGCACATTTTGTTTTGAAATTCTAATACAAAAATCAACTTAATTTCAATCAACGGGCCATCTAACAATAGGCCATATACTAAAACAGAATGTCATCATGTCAAAATAAACATGTTTTGGCCATTGACAAAACAAAAAACCAAATGGCCATATTACATCATTAATAAAAATGATTCTATTTCTTCCAACCATGATTGTAATCATCTTTTGGCCTTCATTTTCTTTCCATTGTTCTTTTTTTTTGCCTCACATTGACTCTGCACATACAAGAAAATTGACAAAATTAAGACCAACAAATTTAATTCTTATCACAAGCATTAATGAAAACAAATACAATGGTTTATACTCACCACCAACTGTTGTGGTGTAATTACAATATAGCTATTTCTTAGTAGAGGCATGTCAGATTGGTTTAAGGTGGTATGAATATGCATAAAATTGTTGGGATTTGCAGTAGGAGTCTGACTCCCCTGTGTGGGGATGGCATAATCATCAGTTTGTTGATTTTTGATTTTGGTTGCTGAGTGTTTAAACCTGGGACTCTGACATATCAATAAAAACTTACTTAGAGGGCTTAGAATATTTCACATGACCATAACAATATTTGAGTTTTATGTAAAGTTGCCACTTACTATCCTTTTTTGTGTAGGAGCTACAAGAAATGACATTGGAGATTCTTATTGATTAGAGGCACTAACTGGTTCCACTGGTAGCTGGTGCTGGGGCTGGGATATCACTTCTTTTTTCTTACTTTTCTTACCCTTCTTACCCTTCTGCATTTTCTGTGCGCCACCAGATTGGCCCTTATTGTTATGCTTTTCTTACACCAAAAAATAACAATAAGAGTAATATATATATATATATATAAAATAAACCATGCATTTAATTTGAGATAAAAGATCTATTAAATTAAGCTTATTGTTTTGTTTTTTTTTTCAAACTGTTTGCTTTTGAAAACTTTCTTAAACCTTGAAGTCACTAATCTTCTAGAATTTTAGGATAATATACTCGCATTTATTAAAAAAAATCAATATCTAATAACCTAACTTCACTGGAAACTAAAATAACAAATAAATGATCTAAAATTCTATAAATTGAAAGCTTTAAATATTTAACAATGAACATTTAAACCTCTCGTGACTCATTTGAAGCTGCTATATGGTCAGTAGGCCCTTGTGCCTCTTGGTCCAGGTTTTTACCTTCAACTTCAATGGCAGCTGGTCGAGGTTTCTGGGGACATGTTCTGCTATTGTGTCCTGACTTTTTGCAAGTTTTGCAAATCTGTTTTTCTCCTTTCCTAGACATTCTGGTTCTGCTTGCTCCAACCTTTGACTGCTTCCACTCCTCTCTCCTCCTTTTGATTTGGGGCCTCCCATGTGTTTTTTTAAATGGAGGAGGCAACATAGGTTCCTCACCAGTGGCTAGCCAGAATTTCTCTCCAGCAACAGGCTGCATCATATACTGGTAAGCCTCCAAATATTTTTCTTTTTTGCACCAGCTTGAGATGTAGTTCACTGGGTCCTCACCTCTATCTTCAATAGCACACAAGGCATGAGGGCAAGGAATCCCACTCAACATCCAAGCCCGACAACTACATGTCCATTTATCTAGTTTCACCACATGTGTAACTCTTTTATGCTTTATTTCATAACCCTCACTCCCATTCCACTCAACAGTACGAGATCCACTTTCTTTCATATTTTCTCTCAACTTTCTTTTGATCCTAGGACCTATCTCTTCATTTTATCTCACACCTAAATCTTTATTCCTTCTCAGTCTCCTCATAATGTAAATCCGAATGTCTTCTAGCATAGTAATTATGGCTTTTGATCTAGCAAACACAATTTTGCCATTAAAGGCTTCACATAAGTTATTGTCTACTACATCTATTTTGAGGTCAGGATTGAAATATGTCTTACACCATTTTTCTTTCTTTGTTTTCAACATAGCTTCATGTGCTTCTGGGCTGACTTCCTTCAATTCTTTCATATTGAAATTGAGCTCCTCCTCATAGGTAGCCTTCACGCATTCCCAAAATAATCTATGCAACTTGACACCTTTGTGTGTTTTCCTCCAATTTGCAAATTTATGCCTTCCACAAAGTCTCTTTTCTGCCTTAGGGAATTGGTTGTCTATGGCCTTTGTCAAACCTTTCAAAAAAAAAAACATAATAGGTACTATGTCAATCAAACAATACGTACTCAATTTTGTATTAATATATTGTAATACACAGCTATAAGCTTACCTTCTGTTCATCCGATATGAAGGCCCATCCATCCCCATCTGCAATGCCCAAATCTTTTTTCAATAGCTTTAGAAACCAAGTCCAAGTTTCAGTTGACTCTCTCAGTACCACTCCCCAAGCTATAGGAAACAGTTGGTTGTTGGCATCCCTTCCAACAGCTGCTAGGATCTCACCGTTCACAACTCCTTTTAAAAAACAACCGTCCAAACCTATCAAATGTCTACAACCAGCCAAAAAACCTCTCTTACAACAATCAAAGGCTATATACATCTTTTCAAACTCAGGAATCCCTCTACCTAAGGCTGGTGTATCAACCATGAGGTCAATAGTTGTCCCAGGATTACTTTTCTTAAGCTAAGCTACATAATCCCATAACTTGGCATATTCTTTCGTTTCATTTCCCCTTAATTCTTTCACTACCAATGTTCTGGCTCTTTGACACTTTACATGACTGACTTCAATCTGCAATTCCTTTTTCACCATCTGCTTCATCTCCTCTAAGGACATTTTTGAGATTGATGTCATGTCCTTGAATGTGTTGGCAGCCAACCATTTTGCAAGAATTCTTGCATTCTTGAAGGTTGGGTTGCAGTCATGTGGTTCCACCAAGGTCTTCACCTGCACACAATTAAGCTCCTTAACAAAAGCTGCAGATATCTTCCACGGGAACAGCTCCTTCTTACAAGTTGCCCTCACATATTCCCTACATTTTTTTGTGAATACATATTCTATTTTTTCCTTCAATGCATACTTTTGAAGTGCACCCTTGAATTCTTTCATATCTCCAAATAACATAGACAGCTCAAAGTCTGGCTTCTCTTCTCTTGGGTTATGTATAGGGAATTTAGCTTTCCTTCTCACATCAAAATCATTTTCTTCACTGTCACTTGTCTCATAACTAGCATATTCATTAGTAGTTGGATAGTCTGTGGCATATCCATCTTCTTTTACTTCTGCATTATCTTCTTGCATCAAACCCTTGCCTTTTTCCCTTTTTTTCCCCCCATTTTTTGACTGCTTTTTTTCCTCAACAAATTTTCTCCCTTGATTGAATCTTACAAGGTTTTCTCTTGCTTCTTCCAATTCAGAATTATCATCATCAGACAGTTCCCTCAACCTCAAAGTGCCTCTACTGTATTCTTCTACTTCATCCTCATCATCCTCAGATTCACTAGCACTAATTTGAGAATATTTTGGCCTAATCTTATTCTTTTTGGGTCTGTTTTCACCATTTTTTTTGTTTGGAAGTAGACTTTGAGTTGTCTTGATTAGTTTCCCTAATAGATTTGCTTTTGTCCCTCATTTTGACAACTATATCAATATTGTCCCAATCTATACTGGCCAACACTTTATCATCAATTTCATCTATACAGATGGGCCCATTAAAGCCTACATCAGCACGTATAGTTTCACTTCTTTTTTCCCCACCCTCAATAGTTTCACTTCTTTTTTCCCCACCCTCAATAGTTTCACTCTCAACACATGCATTTCTCAAACTATCACTACTTTTAAAAATTGTCACATCTTCCTCATTGTGAACAACAAACACATCAACATTTTTATACTTCACAATAATCTTCCCAATTTCAAGTATCATCTCATCATTGTTCTCTAACATTCTTAAAGTACCTTCATTTTCTACCTCATTTGGAATCTTATACCATATTTCTTTGAAGTTATGATAACCTAGCTCTTTGATTATTATACTTTGTATATCCCAATAGCAGAACCTATCCACTTCAACAGTATATTTCTCTACACTGCCCCCTTTATAAAGTATAGAAGTGTCACTATGTAGGACCCTACCATGATGGACAGATATATATCCATCAGTATCACCCATTCTGCACAATACAACCCACAATAAAGTTAATTATTTTTTACTATGGATACCAACACAAAAAAAATGACAAAACTACTTATGTTCAAGACCTACTATTTTAAATACAAACCTCATAAAAAAAACATAGTGCAAAAAAAATTATTTTTACTGATGCTACAACAAATTAGCATTCATATCTTACAACAAAAAAGCACCAACTAGCATTGATTTTCTACGACCAAGAGCAATCACCTAAGAAAAATCAAGCCATTAACAGACAAGAAGTGCTTTTCTCTACCCAGACATGTCTTTAAAAAATGCATGTGGTCCCAAATGTAAAGTTCTTTATTGCTTTTACTGTATAATTCTCACCACTTTTCCCCCACTTTAGAATCTGTCCATCTTCAAACTCCAATAAATAGTTAACCACATTGTGTGGTCCCAAATATGGGAGAGGTCTCAAATATGCCTTTGTACCAAAATATCCAATTACCCACAAATGACAAAGAGACAAACACACAATAAAATAGTCACAAGTGTAATATTCACAAAAACCAAACAGAATCTTCACTTGGCCAAAAACAAATTGTGTATCTACCAGAATATTCACAACAACATATGGGTGCAACAAATAAATAACATTTATTTAGCCAAAAATAAAACCCATCCACCGACTCCAAGAAAAAATCAAAATTTATAACCCACAAAGACCAAACAGAATCTTTACTTGGTTACAGATGATTTTGAACCAACTACCCAATGAAATATGTGTTCTGAAGCCTTATATTGCAACTAATGCCTGAATATGGGCTTGATTTGGGAGAAAATTATGGCACTAGTGGAGTTTAGCAATGGAGATTGGGAGGAAATCAGTATCGGGCATAACTTTAGGTTTTTGAGAAATAAGAAAACAAACCACACGTGGGGGCATCCTTTTGTTTTATTATTTTAAAAAAGAAAAACAAAAATGCACTTTAAATACAGAAATAGAATATAAAAGAAATTTTTTAAGCCTTAAAAAGGTATTTTAATTATTATATGATTTTTTAATTGGGTCAAAGTACGAAAATAATGGTCAAATAGATTTTCGTTGGTGATAGGACTAACTTTATCAGATACGTTAACGTTTAGAACTGAAATGAAATGTATAGGATGAAAATGAAAAAAAGTCAAACGTATAGGACTAAACTTTTACTTATTCCCTCTTTCCTCCACGGCACCGTTTGGTTCTCCTCCACAGCCAACAGAACCGAACTTTAGAAAAGAAGCCTTCAGGTCAGAAGGCTTTAGAAACGAACCCATCTGCTGGGAGATTGCATAGTTTAGAAGTGAAGGTCGACGAAGATGGAAAATATGGAAAGCTCCAAATTAAGAGTCGCAATCATACACCCAGATCTTGGCATCGGTAATTTTTTCATTTACGTCTTTACACCTCTTTTTTTACCCCCAATTTCCTAAATTTTACCTTCTGGGTTGCTGTTGAATCTGGGTTTGGTTTCAGAGATTAAAGAAAAAGAAAAACTGAACAAAATTGAAGGAAAATTGAATGAACTTCATATTGAAACCCTCGAAACTGTTGGATTTGTTTGTTTTTTTTGTTCTCCAATTTAAATCGATTTTTTTTATGTTTATTAAATTCCAATGGAGAGAATTTTTTTTTTTTTTTTAATTTTTAAAATTCTGTTTGCAGTGTTATTGATAAATTCTTGGTAGATTCTTGCTTTGTTATTGCAAAATTATAAATATTCATGCTTGCTTGGTAGGTGGAGCTGAAAGGCTGATCGTTGATGCTGCGGTTGAACTCGCCGCCCTTGGCCACAATGTTCATGTTTTCACAGCTCACCATGACAAAAACCGATGCTTCGAGGAAACACTTGCTGGTATCTTTCGTTTATTAGATTGAATTTTTTTTTTTTCAATAATGTCTTTGCTTTGAAGTTCGGAATTCAGTGGGATCAGAAAAAGATAGCGAATTGAGTTGGTTGATGCAAATAAAATACCTTACATACATTGTATAAGCCAAATAGAAAATGGGATTTAACTTTGTTAGTAATGAATATCGAGTCTGGAATGCATACTTATTTGACGAATGGGATGACTTTGTCGGAGTCACAATCAAAAGTTTAGTAAACATCGAATTATTTGTCATTGGTGTAATGGCAAGTGCAATATCGCATCTCTTCTTTCTGGTTTGATACTCCTGACTTGCTGTTATATGTTCATTAGATTCTAATGTTGTGTGCTGCGAGTTGCAACAGGCTAGCCATGAGGATTGTTGTTTTTGAAAGATAGAATTTTGTGTAAAAGAAATGAAAAGTTAAAGTTGTATCTGTTCTAATCTAATGTCCATTGGCTATCCAGGTACCTTCCCGGTTACTGTATATGGTGCTTTCTTACCTCGACACATATTCTATCGTCTTCATGCCGTGTGTGCATATTTGCGGTGCATCTTTGTTGCCCTTTGCGTACTGTTCTTGTGGCCATCATTTGATGTTATCCTGGCAGATCAGGTGTCTGTTGTTGTCCCATTGTTGAAACTGAAAAGGTCAACAAAGGTATGTACTTTTGTGAACTGCTTCTAGTTGGCCTTAGCTTCAAGTAATTGCGTATTGTTATATGACCAGGTGGTATTCTATTGTCATTTTCCCGATCTGTTACTGGCTCAGCACACAACTGTTCTCCGGAGGTTATATAGGAGACCCATTGACTTCATAGAAGAGATTACAACTGGTCTGTTTCATTAATCTGTGTTTATGTGCTCTTCTAGTGGAATATTTTATTTAAGTCAAAATTTCTGTGGCAAATATCAATTCTTAGCCATTTGTTCATGGGTTGTTGCAGGAATGGCTGACATGATTCTTGTAAATAGCAAATTTACTGCATCTACGTTTGCAAATACATTCAAGCATCTTCATGCACGAGGGGTTCGACCAGCTGTTCTTCACCCTACTGCAAATGTGGATCAATTTGGTGAACCACAATCTTATAAGTAACAAACATGCTTGTATATCTCTTGCATCTTATAGCTCGAGGCATGCATTTGAATGATGCATGAGCACTTCTTTGGCCGTGCTTTTCAGCAAAAATTCTGATTTTTTTGTTATTGTTTATCGCAGATTAAATTTTCTCTCAATCAATCGCTTTGAAAGGAAGAAGAACATAGATTTAGCAGTTTCTGCATTTGCGATGCTTCACAACCTCAAGGAACATGACCTTCAGAACCATGACCTCAAAGATGCTACTTTGACTATTGCAGGCACACTTTGTTGACTTTTTTCTTGCTTCTTAACTAATCCAAGAACCTGTTACTAATTAGTTGGATGATCTTCATTGAAGTCTGTATCAAAGGGCAACATGTTCTCCATGGAAACAGTACCCATTGAGATGTTACAAACTCCAGAATTTTCTCATAGAAAATTTGGTTTGTTGCTTAAGGCAACATAGTTTACCTCTGGAATAGTTTTGGACAAAACTAAACCTTTTTATGCTCTTGAATCTTAAAAATGAATCTAAAGTGGGAATAAAGGAGTTACATTATTTGTGGGAAAAGCTGAGTAGACTCGTTTAAATGGTGTTGGATTGTACCATATCTTGTTTCAGGTGGATATGATACAAGGCTCAGAGAGAATGTGGAATACTTGGAGGAACTTAAAAGCTTAGCGGAGAGGGAAGGAGTGTCTGGTCAAGTTAAATTTGTCACGTCTTGCTCCACAGCTGAAAGAAATGCTCTTCTTTCTGAGTGCTTATGCGTCATTTATACGCCAATGGTGTGTTAGCTTGCAATTGTGTTATGTGATCATGCCACTAGATGAAGAAGGGATACTAAATAATTTTTCCATTAAATGCAGGATGAACACTTTGGCATTGTACCATTGGAGGCAATGGCAGCTTATAAACCTGTTATTGCATGCAACAGTGGGGGCCCTGTAGAGACTGTTAAGGATGGAGTAACAGGATTCCTTTGCGACCCTACTCCTCAAGAATTTTCTTCGGCTATGGCTAAGCTCCTCCGTGATCCTCAGATGGCAGAGAAAATGGGTGGAGAAGCCCGGCAGCATGTCACAGAGTCATTCTCTACCAAGATATTTGGCCAGCGTTTGAATCAATATCTCAGCAACATTGCTAGTTATACTTAAAGCTGAACCAAATCAACAGTAGTTTTTTGGTAATTTCAAAACATACGATAGTCAGGACAGTAAATTCTCCTTGAGCAAAACGCTAGAACATTGTCAAGTTTGTGACAATTTCATCATTTCTCTTCTCCATTACATTAGGAAGAACTGAATCATAGCTCAAATAAGGTGTGGACGGCACATGTGATTTAACATCCAATGAAGGAATCATGAGAAAGGATGACTCAATTTAAAGATTTTGAAACTTTGGTAATTTTTGGTTATGAAGCCTATTTGCCAATCTTTCTTCGGAAAAATTTCCATCGATTAGTGATGAAAGGGCAGAGTTCCTAGAGCCATCTGGCCATGTAATGCATATCTAACATTGATGGCAAGGCTGCCATTAACAGATTATATTAGTTTTTAACATAAGAAATGGTTAACTACTGTTTTTTGGTCCAAGATGAAAGCAATAACATTGACTAATATATCAACAAGTACTGGTGCGGATGACAGGGGTCCGTCACCGCTTAACTAGAGGTCTCAGATTCGAGTCTCTGGGGATGTAATTGCGTTAAATAACTGCTGGGAAACCTTTGCTGCCCTTTGGGGGTCTGCCCGAGTTAGATCATATTAGTTAACTCATTAAACTGGATATTGAGCGGTTTCAGAACAAAAAAAAAATCAACTAATATTCTGTTTGTGGTTGTTTTCATCCTTCTTTGAGATAAGCCATGTTTGGAGAGTGTAAATCTTGATAAAAGAGTCCAGAAATCCTCGTGTCACTGCATTTTAACCAATGGAGTAAGCGAAAGTTTTGGGACCAACTCTACTAACTATGGTGGTGGACATGCCAACTTTAGGTTTAATTGCCAATTTCAGAAGGGGAAAAAAAAACTTCTGTTTCTAACTAACACAATTAGCAAAAACCTACTCCACGACATCCACTCCATCTAATAGTTTTCTAAGCCTTATGTACAGCAATATATATGCAGAAGCAAACTGTCATGATTCATCAACATCAGACCAACGGCTAGAATCCTTGAGGAAATGGCTACTCATAAGTCCATCCCCTTTCCACCCAATGCCATTCTCTCCTTTCTCCTCTTAACTCTCACAATTACATCGGCTGCAGCAGCTCGAATCCTTGATGAGGAGGAATCGACCATTCCCACATCATCATCCGGAGTAACTGGTTCTGTTGTAACCTCTGCTTCCAATGTAGCTCTGCCTGCGGCTGCTGTCCCAGCTGCAGGCACTGGTGCTGCAGCGATCACCGCAGATTCGCACCATGCGCTGTATTTCTTTATGCATGACATACTTGGAGGTTCAAACCCTTCAGCAAGGGCTGTGACTGGGATTGTCAGCAATCCGGCAGTCAATGGCCAAGTCCCCTTTGCCAAGCCCAATGGCGCTGTTCTACCAGTTAATAATGGTGTTCCAGAGAACAGCAACAACAATGGAATTATCAACAATAACAACCTTCCTTTCCTGACCGGTCTTGGTGGAAATGTAGCTAATGTGATCCAAAACAATGGAAACAACAACGTCAATGGCGGGTTCGGAACTCCTCTTCTGAATGGCGCTCAGCTTCCATCAGGAGCTACAATTCAAAAGCTTATGTTCGGGACAATGACTGTTATCGACGATGAGCTAACCGAAGGGCACGAACTTGGTTCTGGCTTGATTGGAAAGGCACAAGGGTTTTATGTAGCAAGTTCTGTAGATGGCAATAGCCAGACAATGGCTTTCACAGCTATGTTTGAGGAAGGTGGATACGAAGATAGCATCAGCTTCTTTGGTGTCCACCGGACAGCTGTTTCGGAATCACAGCTTGCAATCATGGGAGGCACTGGAAAGTATGTCAATGCCAAAGGGTTTACAACTGTTAAAACATTCCCAGCAGCAAACCAGCACACCACTGATGGGATTGAAACTCTGCTTCAATTTACCGTCTATCTTGCTTACTAGTCTGTTTCCTTTTATTAATTTTTCCATGTATTTTATTGTGTGATTTTGTGTTTATGAAATTTCTTGTCATTTGATGCAAAAAAGAAAAGTCATGATGGTTTGCTCACAGAATCTTCATCCATATAACTTTCTATCAGTGTTACAAGTATTCTGCTAGTTTTATACCGGCCGTCAACTTCTTGTAACCTTTCTCTTTTACCTGGGCTTAGGACCAACAACCCTGAACACGAGGTCCGGCGCAGGCAGAGTTTTTTTTGGGTGCGAGACCCGGACACCGGCAAAAATTACATATCAGAATATACATAACATATTTAGTGCAATGGGTACTCCAACCACATGGTAGTTATTTTCAACTGCCAGTGTCTTTTGTTTAGCCACACAAGAATCAATCCGGTTAAATTTAATGGAACAAAACTCTTAAATGGCTATAACGGAATCAAATAACTTGAGGAAGCAGTGGTTTGCCCAAAAGATGCCTTTTGCACGGATTCACTCATTTAATTCTTCCGAGGAGTCAAAAACTTGTGCCCAGAATTTGTTTTGTTATATTAAATCAATGGTTGATTTGAGGAACAGGAATGGAAGTTTATGTTGTGTTGTAGAAGAAGAGGGCTCTAAGAGGTTATGTATAAATAATAAAAATAATAGTATTAGTGTTAGTATTGTTGTTATTTATTATTTCTACTACAATTGTAAGGGTTTTATGGCATTTAATAGTGGAGTAGTTATTAATGAGGGAAGGGAATATGAAATTTATAGTAAAAGAAGAGTTAGTATGAAAAAAAAATGTATCTTTTTGATTTGGGTGTTTTTTTTTTTTTTAACCTTTTTTTTTTTGGTCAAGTGGATACATCGTAGTTAGATTGGTATCATACGAGGGATATTTTTTTTTTTTTTAAACCTAAACCAATGTATTACTGAAAACTGAACAGTCGGTATAAGAGGCAACTCAAGATAACATATAGGCCTTAAATGAGAGAAAGGGATTCTTGGAGTTGCAACAGGCCCAATCACCTGGTGAATTCGGAATTGGACTTCACACCACAAGCCGCACTTCGACTGAAATGTCCACCAAGAAGGATATCATATTGCAACTGGCCAAACGAACAGAGTCTTTTGTATTTTATTGGAGTAATGATATCGATTAAAATTCTTTTACACCAGTAAATACTATACACATGATAAGATATAATATTGTTTAATTAGTAATCTCGTATTCAAGCCTTAGGAATAGGAACGACGCCAAAATAATTTTTAAGGGGGCAAACTTTTGTATTTAAATATAACATATATTTAACAAATAAAAAATAAAATTATTTATTTTGAATAATAAACATTACAATTATTCATAAAAGATTAAAAATAATTTTTTTTTATTTTCTATGCTATAAAAAATTTCCTTTTCTCATATGAATAATAGCACAATTATTTAGTTATTTGTCTATCATGTGATTGTACAACAAATTTTTATATGATATTCATAGACTGCTAACTAAATGAAGCAATATTATAATTGTTGAATCGATACAAATAAAGTTAATTTTATAAATAAATATATTTTTAAAAATATAGTATGCTTTTGTCTGTTTGTTATTAATAATTTATTTTATTAAAAATTAAGAATAGTTTTAAAAAGAATAAAAAAATGATACTAATAATAATTCTCTATAATATATAAAAAAAACATTATCTATACTAAAAAGGAAATAATAAGGGGAGGGCAAATGATTAAGAAAATAAAAAAGACAGAAATAAGAAAACACAATAAGAGAGTAAATAACCAAAAGAAAAAATTTAAAAAAAAAAATGAAAGAAAGAGGAGGGAAAGAATAAAAGAAAAAGACAAGGCAAAGAACGAAAAGAAAACGAAAAAAAAACAAAAAAACAGCAAAACAAAGAGGAGCGCACAAAATAAAGGGGGAGTGGCGCACAAAAAACACGATGACGGGTCTCGAACTCAGGCGCGGAAGGGGGAAGAAACATAGGGGCAAAATCTTTTCCGCTGCGTGATGATTTATATAAAATTATAAACTAACAAAACAAGAGCAATTTCTCTCTCTCCCAACACCTACCCTCCTCTCTACTTAGGAATATACTGGCGTTAAATACTTGATAAAATTTTTTTGTAATTTGTTAGAGTCTTATTTAGGTAGATTTAAATTGATTAGCTTTTAAATTAGATACTAGACAGTTTTAGATAAAAAATTTTTTTTTATTAAATCTGATGACTTTATTGTGTACTATAGATACTGCTCTATAAATTTGGTATAGAGGTTCAACACATTGTACGGCGTGACTAACACAATCTTACTTAGTGGGTAAAAAAAATTCTTTTGCTAATAATGTATGATGTTTACACTTGATATGTGTCACATTAAAACTCTACCCATTAATGGAGTACAGGACCCAAATTTATTACTTCACAATAGTCCACATTGTATGCGATATCATTTGTTACAAATTGCTTAGTAAAATTCTAAGTTTCTTTACCATTACTCATAAAATCATATTCTGTTTTCCTTTTGCGAATAACCATGTCTCAATCAAAAAGATTTGAAGTTACAAAATTTTTGAAGAAAGGGAGAGATTATCCAAAACATTCCCGGAGGAAGTGGAGACTTGGAGTTCTGCTTACTTCTACACCTAATTGCATTCATTCCGATGTTCTTTTGTCTCTTATTTTGATACATCATCCCCAAAATGTTCAAAAAGCCGAAAAGCAGTGGAAGAAACATTAGGACATGAAGCAGCCCCACCAGGCCACCACCTGAAATTTTGAAATGGACTTGCAACCAAAAGTGTGACTTAGTGTCATCATTTGTCCATTTTGCGGGAAGGTAATTGACCACAGAGAGATAAAATTTCAGCAAGCACTAGCAGGTCAAATTATGGATATAAAATGACTTGTATGTGAATACTGGAGTTATGAGTAATGACTAAGTCTCGATTATACGATGAGTAGGCTAAGTGGTATAGTTCAATTGGTCAAAAGAATTTGGATCTATATGCAAGATTATGGCTTCAAATCTTGTTAGAATTAAGTATGTGAGATAAACTTAGGGCTTTTCGCCTGTTAGGAGGAATACTGTATTATTCGATCATTGAGCACAAAGACATAATACTCTTAACAGTATTATAGAGAGCATTATCTCTATTTTTTTTTTTTTAAGTAATGTAAACCTGAAATTCAGTCACGTTGATGCGCCCATACTGATCTTGACGTGCATGAATGAAGCATGATTAAGCTTGTGATATCCTAACCACTTGGGTTTAGCGGCAGTGGTGAGTGGCTTTCTTTACATTTGACCAAACCTATACAATATTTGCTAGTAGAGCTTGATTTGGTATATATATACTAATATTTAGATAGTATACATATAATATATATTTTTTGTGACAAAATTAATTATTTTTGTAATTATACTTATTATTTTTACAACAAAAAATAATGTATTAATTTTTTTGTATTATATTTTATTATAGAAATAAACAAGTCCGTCATAATATGAATGTCTAGTATGATTATTAAAATATGGATATCAAAATTTTTTTTTTTTTGTACGCATCCACATTTTAACTTTCCAAAAAGCATCAACCACGACAGCTTACAACTGTCATGGGCACCATCCAGATTCCAGAATAAAAAAAAGAAAAAAAAAAAAAGAAAAGGAAAGAACTGGAAAAGTGCATCCTGTCTGCTTCCCCAATTAAAAAAACCAAAAAAAAAGAGAAAAAAAAAAAAAAGAATAAAAAAGCTCCCAGGCCCTCTATCACCAAACATTGCCACCAAATGCATCCCAATGTCTTCATAGGTTGTCATCATCTTTTACAGTGTTTGTTATCATGTTACTCTGTCAACCCACCAGAGACTAAAAAAGAAGTGCATAAGCAGCTTCATGCCACAGAGACCATATGATTGTCTTATCGGAGTCTGATAAAGATGTCCTGTACCTGCAATTATATTGCATCCACGCTTGGCTAGCACTATTGGCACGCTCCAATTTATTGGATGCGGCGCACAAACTATCCGCGGCCAACAAGGCGATAATCACAACTCGTCTGCCACGGGTGCTACAAGTGTCTGTTTTGGTTAACACAGCGTTTGCAATTAACTGAAACGTTGCAGCTAATGCTATTGTAATTGTAGATAATGTTGTGTCACAGTAACCACCAGGAATGCGGTTCAGACCTCAATTTAAAACTTTGAAAAAAATAAACATCAGGAGGATTTTTATAATATTGATGTGTCAAAGTGTAACAATTTTTTATATTTTTGCAACCATATTTCATGTAAAATTTAAATAATATGATAAATTTTTTTGTTTTACATTTTATTTACGTGCATGATTGTAAAAAATTAGAGACTCGTTACACTTTAACTTTGACATGTCAATCTAATAAAAATCGGAGAAAATTTTTTCCGCACATCTATCCATAACCTTAAAATCCTATTTTGAACAGATGATAGATGACCAGCTGTAGCAAACTGATTCGTTACCGGTAGCATGGAAGGGCCTTTTAAAATTCAAAGAAAGTGAAAGGAACGTCTAGGAAAACACTCCTGTTTGTCCCAAAAAACGATATTGTTCAAAGGAAGAGAGAAAGCAAAAACAAAATACAGCTTTTGCTTTAGCAGCTTTTAGATTAGTTAAAAGAACAAACGGATCATGATTCTGATCTCATGAAAAAAGTAGTCCACATGTACATCATCACACAGTAGAGATGATTAGTGACAATAGATAATCATACGGTTACGCACGCTCACACCAGTTAAACAACAGCATAATCTTATTATTGCATTTTGGTAATTAGGTAGACCATCTAGCAGACGGTGATGGCAACGATGATGTAGCTGTTGGAGAAGGCCAAAGCTGTGCATTCTTCACCTTGGACATGCTTGCCAGCACTCCTGAAGGGGTCACATCCCCTACGATTACAACTTTCTTTGTCGCCAAATCTATACTAAATGATGTCACCCCTGTGCAAAATTTAAAAAAAAAAAATAAAATTCTGATACACAGACAGGAAAAATACATTGACGCGGAATAAATCGTGTTTTTTTTTTAATAACATATTTCATATTTTTATTGCACATCAGCCTTAGGACTATTGTACATCATAAGTTAATAAATTCAAAAAATTAAACAACTTATAAAACTTACATAAATCATGGGCTTAAACTATAGGAATAGTTACTGATTTATATTAATTAGATACCCTTCAGACCATTAGTCTAGCATTGTGTTGAGGAATTGAAATCTATAATAGAATTTGTGCATATTAATTGTTACCTTGCATTTTGGAGATATGTTTTCTAACTTTTTCTTCACATCCCTTGCAATGGATTGACACCCTCAAAACCACGACCTACAAATTGTTATGTTAACCATAAATAAAACAGAACCATTGAAAACTTCTTCAAATACTAATTAATGGAGCTCAGAAAGAAACCCGATCGTGGGAGCGAGCCGAGGAGGAAGGTAGCAAAGCAGGAGAATCAGTAGAGCTGATATGCCTGCCGCTGCTGCTCTTTGCAGCCTGCTGACTGGGAGCAAATGCAGAGACATGGCCTACGAAGTTGTTCGTGTCGCGACCTAATGAGGACAATCTCCGAGGATTGAAATCATCATCAATAGAGCTTGTATGCCCAAGCTTTGCACACGTTTGGCTAGGAACCAAGGCCGAAACTTGATCGTAATCCGAAATCCAATCAATGTAAGGTCTGTCATCACTTAGAAGGTTCCTAGACGAACTGAAAGGACTATTCAGATCACTTATATCAGCAGAGCTTTTTCTGAGCAGGTCACTTGGCTTAGCATAACTTTTTCTATTATCAGCAGAACTGTGATTTCTATGCAAGTAACTTTCACTAGCTGAACTCTTTCTGCTCTTCTGATGATCATAATAACGCTTGGGATCAAAGGGTAATTGGGAGGAACAAGGTGCATATATCCTAGAACTTTGGCGATAATTGGATTTTGTGCCATGGCGGACCATGGACCGGTGGTCTAGGCTTGAGCATATGGCTGTGGAAGATGGGGAAGCACAAAAAAGATCCATTCTTTTCATGATTGGACTTTGGTTTGACAGACAATAGCTTAGAAGGAATGGTTTAGAGACCATATGATATAATTGTTGTAGGAGAATTTAAAGGGAATAGTGCAAAAACCTTCCTAATGAGGCCTAATAATATGACTTTAAAGTTGTCATCTGTATGCCGATTTGTTTTTAATTGAGCCAGAGAGGTGGATCTAGAATTACTTGCATTTTTTTTAATTAGAAAGAAAGTAGATTCTAGTCCAATAAAAAATTAAAAAGTAGAAGAGACTAAAGGTTGGATCTGATCGGATTCAGATTATATTGTTTTTAATCTTTGATTCATCATATTTTAAATTCAAATTAGTTATAATATGAATCTTTGAATTAAGATTTTTCAATTATTTCAGTTTTTCAAACATTTTAGGTCATAATTCATCAATCTTTTAAATTAATGTAATTAAATTCAATCAAATTTCAAGCAGGTTAAGTCATTTATTTGCATTGGTTTAACTTTTGCAACCCAGAAAAGAAGAGTAATCATTTCTTGGAAGGTATGAATTTGATTTAGATTATAGACCTGTAGTGCGGACTAACTTTGAAATATTTTGTCTTAAAAGCCTTTAATGTGGGGTTGATACCCATGGCGTGAAATGATTGCTACCACTACTTATCACCAATATCTGATCTTATTATTGACACATAATTGATTTCATTAGGTGCCTTTCAGCATTCATAGGTCTAATTTACACAGCTATGTGCTGATCAATGTGGCCATTGATTTCTCCGCCATCTTGGGATTCGTTGCTCAATCATCAACTCGAAAATTGTAAATCATCATAAATTATCCCGAAGAATATTTCAAAGTTGCTAATTTCGAAGCTCGGAATTAGCAATTACAATAAATAAAAAACCAAAAAAGCTAATATACAAATTAACCTGAGGAATGATTCACGGTTGATTCTCATCAACCGATGAAATATTATTATGTGATGGGAGATATACATAACAAAAAATGGTTGAGATCCCACTTCATGGAAATCCGCCTAGGAAATTTCGCAATTAATTGCCGAAAGGACATTTGACAAAAACATACGTGACCAATTGAACTTTTGTTTTAAATACATCATATTGTGGAAAGAGGATAAAACAAATTAAAACATATGTGGACTTTATCCATTCCCTGCCGTAAATGTTCAACACTTTGTGTTTTCTAATGCAGCGCAGTTTTGTAGGCAGAAAAAATGAGGTAGAAGAGAGCTAGAGACGTGCTCATATATGCCGGCTCTAATATTAAAAAAAAAAAAAATTTATTTTTAAAGAAGTTTTGAACAGTAAGAAAAACACATTAATTTTTATTAAAAAATAATAATTTTTTTGTTCTGTAAATGAGTCCTGTCTTGATCGTCAGCTCATTCTAGCTTTCTCTTATAAAGTTTCTCTCTCTATCAATCCTCCCCTTCTCATGCAGACAACCACGCGTTTAAAGATGTGGGGCTTCCAGTTAGTGCAACAATAGAGTGGCACTTTAATAGTCAGTTTGTCACCGGTTTTCCTCCTTTTACAAGGCCTCTCTTCCTTTTTGGTTGTTTATATAAACACTCTAATATTCTATTTATTTTTGCCCTTTAAACATGTTTATAAAAGTAATCTCATTTCTTTCTCGATCGTCCTTGTCGCGAGTTGCATACGTTTATTAATATAATATATATAGAATTCAGTCCATTGGCTTAAGCTTTCGTCGTGACAAAGTTGTGCTTTTTCAGAAGAATTTACTTTGGGTATTAATTGAGTACTTAAAGATATCTTTCCTTCAAGAAATACTCTACAAAAACGCTAATAAACATGAATAAGTTTGTTAACGGGCCGTATGTCTCAGGGGTTCTATCAGCGATGCATCCTCACTTTAATATAATAAAATGGATAGGCAATATTAATCCTTTGATGTGATATATTTGACGAAAATAGTTTGTGGGCATACATAAATAGAAATGCGGTGTACACGTAATAATATGAATTTTGAAATTGTGAAAAATGTATTAAATTTTAAAAAATAAAAAATTGATATATCGTTGAATATCGTTAGATTAACTGCATCCATTTTGCGTATTTTATAAAGCATGTTTGTGTAGTCAATCTTTATATTTTGTGCATAATAGTAAGACGTGTAAGAGTAACTTCCATCTAAATGGAGGGCCGACTTTCTTCAAACACACTCTAACTATATATATTTATTGTCGGAGATGACGGGAGGTTGGATAATCTTTGTCTGCAGTTGATGACAGTTTGAGAAGCAAGTTAACCCCTCCGAATGGTTTGTTAAGCTCTAAACATCATTAACTAGGTGGAATATCTTGTTGTTTGTTAATTTTTTTTTATTACAAAGTGACCTAAAGGTCATGAAAAAAAAAAAAGAGTTATTAAAATTCAAATATAAAATCAAAAGGTTTCAATAAGAATATAACAATCAAACACGAGACTTTGTTAATTATTGGCAAGTGGGTGTACGCTTGAACATGTCGGTTTACATTTGGGATGCATAGACATAAAAATCTTCAATCTCTGATGCTAGAAAACTTAAGAAAATAAACTTTGAAGAATTGAATTTAATTATTTAGTACATTTGTAAAAGAGAATAAATTTGTTATTAGAAGGCCAGAATAGGTATAAATTTTAAAGAAAAAAGGCGGGATTCAATCCATATAACAAAGAAAATTCGTCAAATTAGCCATGCGGAATCAGTCGGGTCTAATCCACACCGATTAACTCTGCCTCCAAAAAGTCTCTAAAGCTACAAGGAGAAAAGAGATTTCATTCAGGTAAATGATAAGTCAATAGCCGCATTAACAAAAAAATCTGCTATTCTATTTACTTCTCTGCACGTATTAGATACACGGGCCTCCTCCCGAATATGTACACTTGATAGATAGCTTCTCTTCATTTTCCTTTGTTTTTTTTTTTTTTTTTGAGGTTAATTAAGAATTAAGAAACAATAATTAAATTGTATGGTAGCTCATACGGCTCCTAAGGCTTTTGGAACTACTTTTGCTGAGTTGTAGGCCAATCTCTAATCATTTCCATCTGTTATTTTTATAAAGCAACGACTACGTAGTTTATAATTTGCAACACGCAGAAGACACGTAGTTAATTTAATGATTTATTCTTTTAAAATTTAATATATTTTTTCATGATTGAATGATTTAAATATCATGTATCAACTTTAAATCGACCATTTCGTGCCTACATAGTTTTCTCGTTTTTTATAAACTACCGGCATACTAATCGCCAGGTTAATGCAGTGAGGTCCGACGAAGCAAACTACGTAGAAGTCATTTAACGCTATTGGGAAATTCGGTCCTCGCCGGCATGCCGTTGATACCGTCGCATATTGCGGTGGTGACTCAGACATCATAGGTCATAACCGAAGGCATAGCACATTGAAAACAACAATTTAATGGGCCGCGAAACTGTCAAGGCTTCTATTTGGATCAACTGGGTCCACGCCATCTTATTATACCACCCAGTAGCCTTTCCCATGCAATCATGCAAATACTCCCGTCCCACTGGCTAGAAATTATCTCGAAGATAAAAAAAACAAAAAAAGAAGAAATTATCTCGGAAGGATAAAAAAACGAAATTAGATGTCGGCATTCAAACGAGGACTTGAGATTTATAAGAATACGAAAAAAATCTTTCTATTTTATAATTAATGGACCAATGAAGTTTTTAATAGATAAAAAAATAACATAATCCACGTCAAGCCAGCATGCAGAGAGTCAAACCCCATAAACATTTGATTGGAGGTGGCAAGTGAGTTTGTTGTGGATTGTAGGTTAGGTTAATTGGGATCTTTTGGGTTATTTGGCTTCGAATTAACTAAATTTCGATCATTTTGCGTTTTGAGATTTTAAGTCATAAGTCATTTAACTTTTTTTTTTTGGTACATTAACCTTTTCTAGTAATTCAAATTGTGTCCCGATCGATTTTTTAAATAAATTAAGGCAAATCATTTGTGTCCAACCACTTTTTTTTTTTTTTTTTGGGTCTACAGTCCAACCACTTTTTATTGCTCTACTTTTAATCCGAAGTCAAATGGACAAATACGCCGTGTTATGCCTACGCGCTCCAGAAGTACTTTTTGCCTCAATCTGCGGCCGGATTCACATCGTTTATGAACATTGAACAAAAACGTATCTTTCTCGGCGGCCAAACCCGCACCCTAATTGTCAGGCAATTGCTCCGCTCCTTCTCTGTTTTTTCTAGAACGCACCTCCCCAGTTAAGTTACTAACATGTTAAACGCTTTACAGAGAAATTTTGGCTTCAGTTTCAAGTAGAACTTCACAATTACACCTAGGAAACATAGGCTGAACTTGCATATTCTAAGTTGTAACTTCAAATTCAACGTGAGCAGGGACGGATCCAGTACAGGACCCCCCCCCCCCCCCACTTTTTTTTTATAATATATTTGTCTATCCAAATACTACCTCATAGCATAAGTTGGCCCAGTAGCTTGTTGCCCCCCCTACTTTCACGTCCTGCCCTGAGTTCGAGCTTTCACTGATACATTTCAATTTTTGTTTTCCTTTTCTGTTGGCTGGAGGCTTTTTACTTTTCTTTTTTTTTTTTTGTTTTTGCTTTCCTATTTTGGAGAGCCCTTTTTTATTTTTTTTTGATTGGTTTTCCAAAGTTGCAATTCAAATCCATCTTTTTCCTTTGGTTGGGTTTCTAGGTTTACAATTTTGCTTTCTAAAATTAATTTCATTGATTTTTTTCATTAATTTCCAAAAATGTCTAAATAAACTTTTTCTTATTTTTATACTGTCTTTCATGAAATATTTTATATTTTAGTAAAATAAATTATTAGCAATAGAAATTAAAAAAAATCTAAGAACATATTGTATGCTTTAAACATATATTTATTTTAAATTGACTATAATCTTTTTTTTGTCTGATGACTTTAATTTATTTTATCAATTATAACAATTACAGTCAAAAAAATTTATTTTTTCTACGATAAATATCATAAAAAAATTATTATGAAATTAAATTAAAGATAAATGACTAAATAATTGAATGATTACTTATATAAAAAATATATTTGATTACATAAAAAATTAAAAAGCTAATTTTAAAATATTAAAACTCATATACTGCAATTATAATATTTATTAGTAAAAAATAATTAATATAATTTTTTTATATTTCATCAAATATGTTGATTTTATTATTATGTTTACACATATAAAATTTATCCCCCTAAAAATTTGTTCTAGATCCATCCTAAATGTTAGCGCACAATAAATCCGCTGGTTTGAGACCTTTGAGTAGTGTGGATATTTGGCTTGGTCAAGTTGAATAGAGACCGACATTGGCCATCGTGCACCAAAATAGTTGACATTTTGATGAAGTTGTAAAGTTGCCCGATATAACCAATAATTCTCCTTGTTTATGTTTATGGGAATTTTTTTTTCTTCCTAAAAGGGCTTTTAAAATAGTATAAAAATGATATACATTGTAAAATAATTAAATTTATAAAAAAAAAAATTGTTAAATGCTGTTAAAGATAATATAATTTTACTCATATTTATATAGATCATATCTATCAAAATTATAATAACAAAGTCAGCTGAAATTAATATACTGACTAATATTTGCAAAACGTATCACATCAAACAATACCCAAAAAATGAAAATTTCAGTAAGTCAGAATTGTAACTGGTAAATTTCGAGTTTAAAATAATTAAATTTGAAAATACAAAAAAAAAAATACAAATAAAAATTTAAAATAAAAGAAAATTTACGTGGGGTCTATCTCCGTAGATCCTCCGATTAGTGTTCCGTTTTTTACTCTGTCAAGGGCTGCACGAGTTTGATATTGACAGAAACAATTTCCACAGTTTTATCTTAAATTAGGTAGACTGAAACTGGATTTGATTTGAACGTTTAGACTATGGTTAAGAACACAGAGACTTGATCTGAGCCGATCTGGCTTAATTTCACCGAGGGTCGAAGGAATTTATTCTCGGATGAGCTGCCTTACTGAGGGCCGTATGAGACTTAATCCCAGCCGGATTTGTAGTAATTTAATATTTTTAGATCTATATTTTCATAAATTCAGATCTACAGCGATCCGAGAATATAAACCTAAAAATAATTTTAGAAATGAAAATAACAAATTTTTTGGAGTTTACTCCTGAAATATCTCTCAAAAAGGAATTAGGAGAGTATATTGCAGAGTAAAAGCAGGTAGGAAAAGAAGAACTTTTCTTCAGAAATTTTCAAAATTTTCTTTTTCTCTCAAATTCTCTGGATTTTTTTATTTACAGATTTGCTGAATATGTTTTGAATTGGGGGGCGAGAACCTATTTATAGGGTTCCTTTCCCATGTGAACATTTACATGGGAAAGGAATCTTTTGAAATTATTTTTCCACGGTCGGCGTTGCCAACGCCGACCGTTGATTTGAAATTTTTTTTTTTTCACCAAGGACTATCTAGAAGCCAACTTTTCTTTTCTTTTTTTTTTTTTCATTTACAAATGCCCCCACTTCAAGGGTCGGTAATGAAGAATTTTACTAAAGTGATCCGAACCGAGTCTTGAAGTCCAGTTTGAAATTTGAGATGTCCTAACGAACATTGAATGTTGAAATCTTCTATCTCCGACTAACCCAACTGTTGTCGGATCGCAATGGAAACCGATATGATCTTGAGGAAGTTAGCAGGCCGGCCAATATAAAAATTGAAGTTTTGGCTCCAGGTGAGTTTGAGCTTCCATGGCTCGCAAAAGCTGGCAAAGGTTCTTTGAAGTTGCAAAGCTCTGGTGAGGATGATCCGGTAGGCAAAGAACTTGAACCTCCCCAAGAGGAAGGCCCAGCACTTTGGAACTTCAAAACCAGCACACAGAGAGACTGCCTGTAGTGATGATTCCCAAGTCTGCTTCAACGTAAGGAGAGTAGTTAGAACTTCCCTGTACGTCGCCGCATCCAAAGGAAGATTAGGATGATTGCAACGTCTCATCTCTCTGTGGTAGATGTGAACTAAGGAGAGTAGTTGGAACTCCATGACACCGATGGCGTTGGAGACTGAGTTTCGAGCGCTTTTAGGGATCCCTCGAGGAAGACTACTCCTTCTTTTCTTAGCTCGTGCGCCTCCAACTTCTTGATCAAAGAACTTCCTGGAACAAGTGCAGAGACTAGCAATTTTCTTTTGAGAAGAAGAAGAACTGAGGGGTGAGTATTATGACTCGGACATGCAGGATATATATACATAACATAAAGAGATTTTTTTTTTTTTGAAAAGTCAAAAAGGAGGTACGCAGAATCGAGTAGGGTCCTCCACGTCCCTTTCCCCCATAAGAGACAAAAGAGGCAGCGACTGATGCGGGTTACGAAAGTCGTTACCGTATGCTGCAGAAGTCGTTGCCGTGTGCTGCAGAAGTCGTTGCGCCTTATCTTGTCAGCCGTCCTGGCAGGGCCCAAGGTACAACTCCAAGTCAAGCTCAGCCTCGTCTAGTGGGCCGATGATGTGGACGTTGCTGGAGCCTCCCGGCTGGTTGATACTGCTGGAATATTCTGGGAAGAGAGGTAAAGTTTCGCCGGAATGACTTCCTTCTGCTAGAAAAGTTCATCATGAACTTAAGTACTTAGGAGGAATGAAACCTTGACTAACTCCGTAAGACCACCAGGACCAGTACGCATGCTCCCACAGGCTACGGCTTTGATCGTTATAACCTAAAGAGACCATTGTCGTGGTAGAACTCGGACCTTCTTCATTTGAGAGCGAAGCTGTACCGGTGGGATATACTATCGGAACGGCAGACTGTTCTTTGGAAAAAGCAGCTCTCAGTGCTGGTTTCTTCCTGCTTCTCCGATTCTGGAACCAATAAAACACATTTTTTTCCTTCGATTGCCCCGAGCGGGCGCAATCGTGAGACAAGTTGGTAAATCTGAGATGCATTAGGCATAATACCTCCATTGTTGTGGAAGACTTCCTCCAAAATTTGCAGTTGTGCCATGGTTGGTTGCCATCTTGTGCGGGGTGACCTTTCTTCTCCCTTATCTTGAGGTTCTGTAACTGGTTCCATCTTTCTTGTGGCAGAGGAGCAAATGTCTAGTATGTGGTGAAGATCGGTTGAGACTGATGCTAGGTTTTAGACTCAAACCCTCCGTCTCTTTTATATTTTTGGGCCGTCCACAGTTTATACTTATGCGGGTTAGGAGTTGGTATTGGATTTTGAACTTGGGTTCTGGACTGTGTCTGGAACTTGGAATTTTTTGGGTTTTGGGCTTTGGATTGGATTTGGGTCGAGTGTTTGGGTTTTGAATTTGGATTTTTGGATTTGGGTTGAGTGTTTAGGTTTTTAGTCTGGACTTAGTTTTCAGGCTTTTGAGTTGGGCTTTGAGTTTTCTGAATTGGGCTCAAGTGTTTGGGCTTGAATTTTCAGGTTTGGATTTTCGCTTGGACTTTCAGATCCGGACTTCCCAACTTTTTTTTTTCTATATTTTTTTCCCTATTTTTTGATTTTTTTATTTTGTTTTCTTTTTTTTTGATTTTTTTTCTTTTTTTTAAACATATTTACACATAATACTGTTTCAAAAATTTACCATTGATCGGACCGATTTGGACGCTTTCTTGGTCTGACAGCATGTAAGCGTTGTGAGTGTAGACCTTTTGCACTAAGTATGGCCCGTCCCATTTGGAAGTAAACTTGTCACCAGGCCGATGCTTCATGTTTATGGGCCGTCGCACTGCAAGAACAAGGTCTCCAACTTGAAAAGATCAAGGGCGGACCCTGCGGTTGAACGTGTTGGTAAGCCGGGCTTGGTAGCACTCTAGTTGCTGTTGTGTTTCGAGCTTCCTTTCATCGAGGGCTTCTAACTCATCCAGACGTAGGCGAGCATTCTCCTCTTCTGTGAGTCCTTCCAGAACAGCCATACGCAGAGATAGAATCTGTGTTTCCAACGGCAGTATTGCTTCGCCAATATTGCTTCGGCCAAGCCATTTGCTGAGGCATTGTACATGGATGACTTGTACTGCTTGAACTTGAACTTCTTGCAGAAATTGTCAATCAAGCTGTTGTAGAACTACTTGTCATTATCAGTGACGATAAATCGAGGGACTCCATAACGATAGATCAGCTGAGTCCAGATGAAATTGGCAACATGCTCCTTCTTTACCTCTCTAAGTGGAATAGTTTCGGCCCATTTTAAGAAGTAGTCTGTTGCTGCGAGGATGTATAGGTGACCCAGGGATGATTTTGGCAATGGTCCCATTAAGTCGAGACCCCAACCTTCAAAGGGCCAGGATGAGACAGTTGGATGCAGTGGCTCCGGTGGTTGATGTATGTAATTAATATGAAATTGACAAGCTTGACAAGTTTTAGCAAACTCAATGGAATCACGTACCATGATTGGCCAGTAGTATCCCATCCTTCTGAGCTGAAAGTGCAACTTAGGCCCTGATTGATGTCCGCCATAAACTCTAGAATGTGCTTCAGCGAGAGCTTGTTTTGCCTCTTCATTGCCTAGGCAGCGAAGTAAAATTCCATCAAAAGACCTTCGATACAGAGCATTCTTGAGATATATGAAGCGAGGAGCTCGTCGTTGAATTTCTGTCTTATGACAACGATCTTCGGGCAGCTTCCCGTGCAAGTAGTACAGGGCAACTTCCTTTCTCTGCTCATTTTCCTGTGCAAGCAGGGCTCCTAAAGATCTTTCCTGCGCTGTAATGTAGAGAATCAACGACTTTCCTTGAATTGGAGCTCCAAGGACTGGTGGATTGGAAAGTTACTTCTTTATGCTCTCAAAGGCTTTGCTGCAAGTTTCGTCCCACTCGAAATTGACATCCTTCTTCATCAACCGATGGAAAGGTTGATATCTCCCAGCTAAATTGGAGATGAAACGGCGAATGTAGGCTAGCTTTCCTTGTAGACTTCGCAGTTCGTGCTAGTTTTTAGGTTCAGGCATCTTTTGAATTGCCTCAACCTTTGACTGATCAACTTCGATTCCACGATGTTGCACCACGAACCCAAGAAACTTTCCTGATGTGACACCCAATGCACACTTGAGAGGATTCATTTTAAGCTGATGCCTGCGAAGTCTTTCGAACACTGTCTTGAGATCCTCGAGGTGGTTTTTGCGCTTCTTAGTCTTTACAACTAAGTCATCAACATAACATTCTACAATCTTGTGCAGCATGTCATCAAAATTTTTTTGCATAGCACGTTGATAAGTGGCGCCAACATAGTCATCAACATAACATTCTACAATCTTGTGCAGCATGTCATCAAAATTTTTTTGCATAGTACGTTGATAAGTGGCGCCAACATTTTTTAATCCAAACAGCATAACTTTGTAGCAGTATACCTTTTGGGGTGCGGAATGCTGTCAACTCCTCGTCTTCTAGTGCCATTCTGATTTGGTTATAGCCTGAAGAACCATCCATGAAGGACAATGCTTCGTGACTCATTGTTGCATCCACTGTGATCTCTGTTATGGGCAACGGAAAATCATCTTTCGGACAGGCCTTGTTAAGATCTCAAAAAATAGCACATACCCTGAACTGTCCATTCTTCTTTCTTACCGGGACTATGTTGGCAATCCACGTTGGGTAGGTGACCTCTCGGATGAAGCCAGCATTGATCAGCTTGTTAACCTCCTCCTCGATTTGTGGAATGAGTTTCGGCCGAAACCGTCGTTGTGGCTGCTTGACAGAACGAACGCCTTTCTTTACTGCTAGACGATGCACCGCGATTTTTGGGCCAAGTCTAGGCATTTCTTTGTAACTCCATGCGAACACGTCCCTATATTGACTTAATACCTGAACATATTCTTTCTCTTCTTCTGCAGTAAGTAAAGCACTTACAAATGTAGGTCGGGGATCTTCTGGAGAGCCAAGATTGACCTCCTTAAGTTCATCAACAGTTGCTTGGCCACCATCTTTAAGTTCCAGGGGAGCCTCCTTTATTTCGCCGTCTGATGAGTCGGACTCAGCCTCCTTGCTA
Source organism: Carallia pectinifolia (assembly GCA_037832335.1). Lineage (NCBI taxonomy): Eukaryota > Viridiplantae > Streptophyta > Magnoliopsida > Malpighiales > Rhizophoraceae > Carallia > Carallia pectinifolia. Next base: position 15,348,956 of record CM075454.1, read on the forward strand.
ATTGTGACATGAAATGTAGAGCCCCTAACTTCATCTTCTTTGTTTGACTAGATAAGCCTGTCTTGTTTGGTGGTGGTGGTGATGACACGTGCATCAGCTGCTCGGATTCGGCTCTTTAGCGTGATCCGCACAGGTGACTTCTTCTGATAGCCTAAGCTAGGTCGGGACTGTGATGATTGAGAAGCGGCGCCATGTGTGGACGGCAGCGTACCCGTTGTGCTCGGGTTTGAGAAGTCATAGCCTGCCTTGGCCAAGAGCTTGTATGCATTAGGATCAAATCCTTCGTGTGTTCTTCTTTCTGAAAGTGAGCCGCCTTCGACTGCTCATGTTTCTGGTCTGACGAAGCCTTTTAATGGTTTTGAAGACAAAACCGGCTTGATCTTTGGTATTGGCAGAGTGTAAGTCTCCTTCAGGTTGTGCAGTTCTTTTGTCTTGAGTTGGCTGTGTCTGTAAACAAATAAATTAAAAAAAAAAAAAGTGGTTGGTAGCCGCCAACCTTGAATGCCACCAACCAAATGGTTGGTGGCAGGCAGGTGGGGGAGGCCTATAAATTGGCCTCCCCAAATTGAAAGAAAAGGCAGCGAAGCGCAAAAAGAAGCAAGAGAAGAAAAAAAAAAAACAGAGAGCGCAGAGGGCAGGCGAAAAAAAAAAAGGGGCAAAGAAGAGAGAGATAGTAGAAAAAAAGTTTATTTTTACGTACTCTGTGATATATTTTTAACTCTTTTAAGAAAGATATCTCAGGTACAAAGTCCAAAAAAAAAATTGTTATTTCCGTTTCTAAAGTTATTTTAGATTTATATTCTCTGATCGTATCAGATCTGGATCTGTGAGAATATAGATCTGAAAAAAAAAATCAAAATATTACAAATCCGGCTAGGATTAAGCCTCATACGGCTCTCAGCAAAATCCAGGTAGCTCATCCGAGAACAAGTCCCTTCGACCCTCGGTGAAATTAAGCCAGATCGGCTCAGATCAAGTCTCTACGGTTCCTAAACGTAGCTCAAACGTCCAAACCAGATCCAGTTTCAGTCTACCCAGTTCAAGAAAAAGCTGTGGAATTTATTTCTGTCAAGATCAAGCTCGTGCAGCCCTTGACGGAGTCAAAAAAGGAACACTAATCGGAGGATCTACGGAGATCGATCCCACGTAAATTTCTTTTTATTTTATAATTTTTTTATTATAATTTATTTTTGTATTTTCGAGTTTAATTATTTTAGACTCGAAATTTACGCTTTACAAATTTTTGGCACGCTCGGTGGGATATTTTCACCTCCCATCTCTTGTTCCTTAAAAAAAAAAAAAAGAGGTAAAAGGGGAGCCGAGAGAAAAAAAAAAAGACAAAAAAAATTAAAAAGTAACAAAAAAGTAAAAAAGTAAAAAAAAGGTAAAAAAAAAAAAGTAAAAAAGTAAAAAAAAAAATAAAAAGTAAAAATTAAAAAAAGCAAAAAAAAAAAAATTTACAGGTGTTCAACACATTAAATGGCACCGAAAAAGAGTAAAACTGCTGCCACAAAAAAGAAGGCAACGGCTCCACTGCCTGCATCAACTACCTTACCTGGGTATGCAGGTCTAGAAACCCGAGGACGGACACAATTTCTTGCCGTCCAAACCCAAAAAAATCGAGATGGAGAGTCAACAGCTCGCACAACAGGATCTCTCCCTTGACTTTCTTGCCGCATGGAGGAGTCGATCATCCACCCCGATCGAAGTCGGGGGCAACACGACGAAGCCTGCTCAACAGAATCCGACTCACACAGAAGAATCATAAGAGTTCTCTCCCCCAGTCTTTCCCAGAGCCTCATATGTTGCTGTCATGATGACCAACACAACCAGCACAGAAGAAAGGATTTCAGAATTGGAGAACAAGATTTTGCAGCTGATCAGAGTTGTAGAGAAAAAAGATCAACAGATTGCCGCTCTCAAAGGAAAAGCCCCGATCCAAATTGATCCGGAGATCCGCGAAGAGCAACCATATCTACCCGGTTTCACTCCAGAAGCCACACCAGCCGACGTCTTCACTGCAGAAAAGCGACCAGGTAGTTCTACACAGCTGCAACCCTCAAATTCTGTAGCTTTGCTATCTGTTCAACAATTGCAGGAAATGATAGCTAATACGATCCGCCTACAACAAGCTACATCCTTCCAAGGATCACAGATGTACGCCAAACCGTACACTAGACGGATTGAAAGTCTCAACATGCCCTTGGGCTACCAACCGCCCAAATTTTAACAATTCGACGGACGAGGCGATTCCAAACAGCACATCGCCCACTTCGTTGAAACCTGCAACAATGCAGGGACTTACGGAGATCTCTTGGTGAAGCAGTTTGTTCGTTCACTCAGAGAGACCGCTTTTACTTGGTTCATAAATCTTGAACCAGAATCAATCGACAGTTGGGAGCAGCTACAACGAGAGTTTCTCAACAGATTTTTCAGCACTCGAAGGACGGTAAGTATGATGAAGCTTACCAGCACCAAGCAAAAGAAAGGAGAGCCCGTTGTCGAATACATCAACAGATGGCGTGCCCTCAGCTTAGACTGCAACGATCGTCTGACGGAGACTTCTGCCGTGGAGATGTGCATTCAGGGAATGCATTGGGAGCTGTTATACATCCTGCAGGGTATCGAACCCCGAACCTTCGAAGAACTGGCGACTCGCACACATGATATAGAGATAAGCATCCAGACTTCCGGAGGCACGGTTCCCATCCAGTTGGACCAGTAAGGCGGCAGAAGGGAGATTAAGAAACCCAACAGCTCCGGAAAAGGAAAAGAAGTGATGACTGTTGAAACCGCATCAGTAAAAGTAAGCGCCAAAGCTGAGATAAATCCTCTGACCCAAATAACTCAGCCAAAGCAACAGGAAAGGCGGAAGGCGACATTGCGAGAGCTGGAGCAAAAGCAGTATCCATTCCCCGACTCAGACGTTCCCGAAATCCTTGACCAACTCCTGGAGGCGAAGCTGATCGAACTCCCAGAGTGCAAACGGCCGAATGAAAAGGATCGAGTCAGCGATCTGAAATTCTGTAAATATCACCGGATAGTAAGTCATCTAACCGAGAAATGTTTCGTCCTAAAAGAGTTAATCATGAAGCTCAAGAGCTAGAATAAAATCATTCTGGACCAAGAAGGCATAACTTCTGCAAACCAGACCACCGTCACTTCAAAACCATCAGAAGAGGTGACACACCATAAGGAGGAGCCGCTCGACAACAAAAAGTCGACAACGGAGAAGGTATATGAAGCTCTCCAAACCCTTCTCGCTAACCCCTAACTGTTTATAGCTTTGCAATCAACAGAAGTGTGGCAAAATCAAGTCAGCAATACTCTCCAGACCTTGGCTGAATCACAGTCATCAAATGATTCTAACTCAGTGGAGCAACAGACGGCCCAAAATCACGTCGGATGTTACTCTGCTATCTCATTTTCAGATGAGGATCTCCCGCTGGGGTCCAAACCCCACAATCGGCCGCTGTATGTATCAGGCTATGTGAGACAACAGAAGGTCCGACGTATTCTGATCGACGATGGTTCGGCAGTCAATATTATCCCAAAATTCACCATAAAGGAGCTCGGCATTGGCATTGATGAATTATCAGACATCCGCTTGATGATTCATAATTTTAATCAAGGAGGACAAAAAGCAATGGGGATGATTCGCTTGGAGCTAACTATCGATAATCTCACTTCTAGCACTCTGTTTCATGTGATCGATGCACGTACCACGTATAAGATGTTACTAGGATGACCGTGGATTCATGGAAATGGAGTTGTGCTCTCAAGTCTGCATCAGTGCTTCAAGTACTACAATGATGACGTTCAAAAGGTCACTGCTGATTTAAAGTCGTTTGATGATGCTGAATCACATTTGGCGGATGCAGTCTTCTACACCGACACAGACAATCCGAAGATCATTCCATCAAAAGCTACTTGGACTGGGGCCATCCACAAAAAGGGAAAAGCTGTCGAAGAACCTGCCAATGCCCAACCCCAGGCTCCAACAAATGAAAAGCTGCCACAGCCTGCTGAACTTCGTCCGAAGGATGTTGCATCTTCAAGCTCCTCTCCAGTCCTACGCTATGTGCCGAAGTCACGACGCTCAGAAGGTCAACCCCCTTTCTCTTATTGTATTGATTCTAAACAGGAGTAAGGACATAGCCAACCCAAGACAAAAGAGCTGCACAACCTGAAGGGGACTTACACTCTACCGATACCAAAGATTGAGCCGGTTTTGTCCTCAAAACCATTAAAAGGTTTCGTCAAACCACACACAGCAGCAGTCGAAGGCGGCTCACTTCCAGAAAGAAGAACACATGAAGGATTTGATCCTAATACATACAAGCTTTTGGCAAAGGCGGGCTATGACTTCTCAAACCCGAGCACGATGGGTACGCTGCCATCCACACATGGCACTACTTCTCAATCATCACAGTCCCGACCTGACTTAGACTATCAAGAGAAGTCACCTGTGCGAATCACGCTAAAAAGCCGAAGCCGAGCAGCTGATGCACGTGCCATCACCACCACCACCAAACAAGACAGGCTTATCCAGTCAAACAAAGAAGGTGAAGTCAGAGGTTCTACATTTCATGTCACAATTAGCGAGGAGGTTGATTCCGACTCATCAGACGGTGAAGTGAAGGAGGCTCCCCCGAAACTTGAAGATGGTGGCCAAGCAACTGTTGATGAATTCAAGGAGGTCAATCTTGGCTCTCCGGAAGATCCTCGACCTACATTTGTAAGTGCTTTACTTACTGCAGAAGAAGAACAAGAATATGTTCAAGTATTAAGTCAATACAGGGACGTGTTCGCATGGAGTTACAAAGAAATGCCTGGACTTGACCCAAAAATTGCGGTACATCGTCTAGCAGTAAAGAAGGGTAATCGTTCTGTCAAGCAGCCACAACGACGGTTCTGCCCGGAACTCATTCCACAAATCGAGGAGGAGGTTAACAAGTTGATCAATGCTGGCTTCATCCGAGAGGTCACCTACCCAACGTGGATTGCCAATATAGTCCCGGTAAGAAAGAAGAATGGACAGTTGAGAGTATGTGTTGATTTTCGAGATCTTAACAGGGCCTGTCCGAAAGATGACTTTCCATTGCCCATAACGGAGATCACAGTCGATGCAACAACGGGTCACGAAGCATTGTCCTTCATGGATGGTTCTTCAAGCTATAACCAAATCAGAATGGCACCAGAAGACGAGGAGTTGACAGCATTCCGCACCCCAAAAGGTATATACTGCTACAAAGTTATGCCGTTTGGATTAAAAAATGCTGGCGCCACTTATCAACGTGCTATACAAAAAATTTTTGATGACATGCTACACAAGATTGTAGAATGTTATGTTGATGACTTAGTTGTAAAGACTAAGAAGCGCAAAAACCACCTCGAGGATCTCAAAACGGTGTTTGAAAGACTTCGCAGGCATCAGCTTAAAATGAACCCTCTCAAATGTGCATTCAGTGTCACATCAGGAAAGTTTCTAGGGTTCGTGGTGCGCCATCGTGGAATCGAAGTTGATCAGTCAAAGGTTGAGGCAATTCAAAAGATGCCTGAACCTAAAAACCTGCACGAGCTGCGAAGTTTATAAGGAAAGCTGGCCTACATTTGCCGTTTTATTTCCAACTTAGCTGGGAGATGTCAACCTTTCCATCGGTTGATGAAGAAGGATGTCAACTTCGAGTGGGACGAAACTTGTAGTAAAGCCTTTGAGAGCATAAAGAAGTACCTTTCCAATCCACCGGTCCTAGGTGCTCCAATTCAAGGATAGTCGTTGATTCTCTACATTGCAGCACAGGAAAGATCTTTGGGAGCCTTGCTTGCACAGGAAAATGAGCAGGGAAAGGAAGTTGCCCTGTATTACTTGAGCAGAACACTAAACGGTCCGGAGCTGAGCTATTCGCCTATTGAAAAGACATGTCTAGCACTGTTCTTTGCCATTGATAAGCTGAGGCACTACATGCAAGCTCATACGGTACGTCTCATTGCCAGAGCTGATCTTGTCAAATATATCTTATCTAGACCAATCTTGTCAGGACGACTTGCCAAGTGGGCAGTAATCCTACAAAGCTACGACATTGTCTACGTGCCTCAAAAAGCAGTCAAAGGACAAGCTCTAGCAGACTTCCTTGCAGATCACCCTATTCCGTCTGATTGGGAGTTCACAGATGATCTTCTAGATGAAGAGGTCTTTTACATTGAGACACTGCCACCATGGACGATGTTCTTTGATGGTGCAGCAAGGCGTGATGGTGCTGGTGCCGGTATAGTGTTTGTCACTCCTCAACGACAAATACTACTATATGCTATCATACTCGGTGAGTTATGTTCAAATAATGTTGCTGAATACCAGGCTTTGATCATTAGTCTTCAAATGGCTGTCGATATGAAGATTCCAACTATAGAAGTCTATGGAGATTGCCAGCTCGTCATCAACCAACTTACAGGATTGTATGATGTCAAGAAAGAAGATCTTGCGCCTTACCATCAACGTGATCGACAGCTAATGGATGAATTTGAAAGCATCACCTTGGAGCATGTGCCTTGACGAGAAAACACTCAGGCAGACGCGTTGGCTAACCTGGCCACTTCTCTTGGAAAGTCAGAAATCTAGGCTACAGTTGTTGTCGTATGTCAGAAATGGATAGTGCCACAGAAGGATGATGAAGAAACTACAGCAGCAAACGCTGTATCTGTACGTCTCGCGGAGGACGAGGATTGGCGTCAACCAATCATTGACTACCTACAGCACGGGAAGCTGCCCGAAGATCGTCGTCATAAGACAGAAATTCAACGACGAGCTCCCCACTTCATATATCTCAAGGATGCTCTGTATCGAAGGTCTTTTGATGGAGTTTTACTTCGTGGCCTAGGCAATGAAGAGGCAAAACAGGCTCTCACTGAAGCATATTCTGGTGTTTGTGGCGGACATCAATCAGGGCCTAAGTTGCACTTTCAGCTCAGAAGGATGGGATACTACTGGCCAACTATGGTACGTGATTCAATTGAGTTTGCTAAAACTTGTCAAACTTGTCAATTTCATGCCAATTACATACATCAACCACCGGAGCCACTGCATCCAACTGTCTCATCCTGGCCCTTTGAAGCTTGGGGTCTTGACTTAGTGGGGCCCTTGCCAAAGTCATCCCTGGGTCACCTGTACATCCTCGCAGCAACCGACTACTTCTCAAAATGGGCTGAAGCCATTCCACTTAGAGAGGTAAAGAAGGAGCATGTTGCCAATTTCATCCGGACTCAGCTGATCTATCGCTATAGAGTCCCTAGATTCATCATCACTGATAATGGTAAGTAGTTCTACAACAGCTTAATTGACAAGCTCTACGAAAAGTTCAAGTTCAAGCAGTACAAGCCATCCATGTACAATGCCCCAGCAAATGGCTTGGCTGAAGCATTCAACAAGACCTTATGCAACCTGTTGCGGAAGGTAGTATCTAAATCCAAAAGAGATTGGCATGACAGAATTCCAGAGGCATTATGGGCGTATCGTACAACTTACCGGACTCCAACACAAGCGACGTCATACTCACTTGTCTACGTTGTCGAAGCAATACTGCTGTTAGAAACACAGATTTCATCCCTGCGCATGACTGTTCTGGAAGGACTCACACAGGAGGAGAATGTTCGCCTACGTCTGGATGAGTTAGAAGCTCTCGATGAAAAGAGGCTCGAAGCACAACAGCAACTTGAGTGCTACCAAGCCCTGCTCACCAACACGTTCAACCGCAGGGTCCGCCCTCGATCTTTTCAAGTTGGAAACCTTGTTCTTGCAGTACGACGGCCCATCAACATGAAGCATCGGCCTGGTGAGAAGCTTACTTCCAAATGGGACGGGCCATACCTAGTGCAGGAGGCCTATATTCACAATGCTTACATGCTGTCAGTCCAAGAAGGCGTCCGAATCGGTCCAATCAATGGCAAATTTCTGAAACAGTATTATGTGTAAATATGTTAAAAAAAATCAAAAACATAAAAAAAAGAAGAAAAAAAATCAAAAAAAAAATCAAAAAATAAAAAAAAAAACAAAAAAACAAAAAAAAAAGTTCGGAAGTCCCGATCTGAAAGTCCAAGCGAAAATCTAAACCCAAACACTTGAGCCCAACTCAAAGCCCAACTCAAAAACCTGAAAACAAAGTCCAGACTCAAAACCCAAACACTCAACCCAAATCCAAAAGTCCAAGTCCAAAATCCAAACACTCGATCCAAATCCAAAAATCCAAGTCTAAAAGCCCAAACACTCAACCCAAATCCAATCCAAAGCCCAAAACCCAAAAATTCCAAGTTCTAGACACAGTCCAGAACCCAAGTTCAGAATCCAATCCAACTCCTGGCCCGCATGAGTATAAACTGTGAACGGCCCAAAAATATAAAAGCGACGGAGGGTTTGAGTCTGAAACTCTGCATCAGTCTCAACTGATCTTCACCACATACCAAGACCTTTGCTCCTTTGCCACAAGAAAGATAGAACCAGTTGCAGAACCTCAAGGCAAGGGAGAAGAAAGGTCACCCCGCACAAGGTGGCAACCGACCATGGCACAACTGTAAATTTTGGAGGAAGTCTTCCACAACAATGGAGGTATTATTCCTGATGCATCTCAAATTTACCAACTTGTCTCACGATTGCGCCCGCTCGGGGCAATCGAAGGAAAAAATGTGTTTTATTGGTTCCAGAATCGGAGAAGCAGGAAGAAACCAGCATTGAGAACTGCTTTTTCCAAGGAACAGTCTGTCGTTCCGATAGTAGATCCCACCGGCACAGCTTCGCCCTCAAATGAAGCAGGTCCTAGTTCTTCCACTGCAATGGTCTCTCCACGGTACGTTCATCAAAGTCGTAACCCATGGGAGCATGCATGCTGGTCTTGGTGGTCTTACGGAGTCAGCCAAGGGTTCATCCCTCCTAGGTACTTAAGTCTAGGAGAATTTTTTTTAACAGAAAGGAGTCATTCCGGCGAAACTTTGCCTCTTTTTCCAGAATATTCCGGCATCAACCAGCCGGAAAGCGACGTCGACATCAACATCATCGACCCACCAGACGAGGTCGAGCTTGACTTGGAGTTGGGCCTCGGGCCCCGCTAGGACGGCCAACAAGATAAGGTGCAACGACTTTGGCAGCACATGGTAACGACTTCTGCAACATACGGTAACGACTTTCGTAACCCGAGTTAGCCGCTGCCTCTTTTGTCTCTTATGCAGGAAAGGGACGTGGATGACCCTACTCGATTCTGCGTACCTCCTTTTTGACTTTTCAAAAAAAAAAACTCTTTTTGTTATGTATATATATCCTGCATGTCCGAATCATAATACTCACCCAAAAGAAAATGGCTAGTCTCTACACTTGTCCCAGGAAGTTCTTTGATTAAGAAGTTGGAGGCGCACGAGCTAAGAAAAGAAGGAGTAGTCTTCCTCGAGGGATCCTTAAAAGCCCTCGAAACTTAGTCTCCAACGTCATTGGTGTCGGTTTGGATGAGACGCTGCAATCATCCTAATCTTCCTTTGGATGCAGCGACGTACGGGGAAGTTCCAACTACTCTCCTCATGTCGAAGCAGACTTGGGAATCATCATTACAGTCAGTCTCTCTGTGTGCCAGTTTTGAAGTTCCAAAGTGCTGGGCCTTCCTCTTGGGGATGTTCAAGTTCTTTACCTACCGGATTATCCTCACCAGAGCTTTGGAACTTCAAAGAACCTTTACCAGCCTTTGCGAGCTATGGAAGCTCGACCGCACCTGGAGCCAAGGCTTCAATTTCTATATTGGCTGGCCTGCTAACTTTCTCAAGATCGTATCAGTTTCCTATTGCGATCCAACAACAGCAGACATATTCAAAGATAGAAGACTCCAAGATTCAATGTTCATCAGGACGTTTCCAAATTTCAAACTGAACTTCAAGACTCGGTTCGAATCCTCTCTGTAAAATTCTTCCTTATCGACCCTTGAAGTGGGGGCATTTGTAAACAAATAAATTAAAAAAAAAAAAAAAGTGGTTGGCAGTCAAGGTTGGCGGCTGCCAACCTTGAATGCCACCAACCAAATGGTTGGTGGCAGGCAGGTGGGGGAGGCCTATAAATTGGCCTCCCCAAATTGAAAGAAAAGGCAGCGAAGCGCAGAAAGAAGCAAGAGAAGAAAAAAAAAAAAAAAGAGCGCAGAGGGCAGGCGAAAAAAAAAGGGGCAAAGAAGAGAGAGATAGAAAAAAAAAAGTTTATTTTTACGTACTCTGTGATATATTTTTAACTCTTTTAAGAAATCTCAAGCACAAAGTTCAAAAAAAAAAAATTGTTATTTCCGTTTCTAAAGTTATTTTAGATTTATATTTTCCGATCGTATCAGATCTGGATTTGTGAGAATATAGATCTGAAAAAAAAAATCAAAATATTACAAATCCGGCTAGGATTAAGCCTCATACGGCCCTCAGCAAAATCCAGGCAGCTTATCCGAGAACAAGTCCCTTCGACCCTCGGTGAAATTAAGCTAGATCGGCTCAGATCAAGTCTCTACGGTTCCTAAACGTAGCTCAAACGTCCAAACCAGATCCAGTTTCAGTCTACCCAGTTCAAGAAAAAGCTGTGAAATTTATTTCTGTCAAGATCAAGCTCGTGCAGCTCTTGACGGAGTCAAAAAAGGAACACTAATCGGAGGATCTACGGAGATCGACTCCACGTAAATTTCTTTTTATTTTACAATTTTTTTATTGTAATTTATTTTTGTATTTTCGAGTTTAATTATTTTAGACTCAAAATTTACGCTTTACAGTGTCCTTGCTCCTGTTTAGGATCAATACAATAAAAGAAAGGGGGTTGACCTTCTGAGCGTCGTGACTTCGGCACATAGCATAGGACTGGAGTGGAGTTTGAAGATGCAGCATCCTTCGGACGATGTTCAGCAAGCTGTGGCAGTTTTTCATTTGTCGGAGTTTAAGGTTGAGCATTGGCAAGTTCTTCGGTAGCTTTTCCCCTTTTGTGGATGCCCTCAGTCCAAGTAGCTTTTGATGGAATGATATCTGGATTGTCTGTGTCGATGTAGAAGACTGCATCCGTCAAATGTGATTCAGCATCATCAAACGGCTTTAAATCAGCACTGACCTTTTAAACGCCACCATTGTAGTACTTGAAGCACTGATGTAGACTTGAGAGCACAACTCCATTTCCATGAATCCACGGTCGTCCTGGCAACATCTTATATGTGGTACGTGAATCGATCACATGAAATAGATTGGTAGAAGTGAGATTACTAATAGTTAACTCCAAGTGAATCATCCCAATTGCTATCTGTCCTCCTTGATTAAAGTCATGAATCATCAAGCGGCTGTCTGATAATTCATCAATGCCGATGCCGAGCTCCTTTATGGTGGATTTTGGGATAATATTGACTGTCGAACCATCGTCGATCAGAATACATCGGACCTTCTGTTATCTCACATAGCCTGATACATACAGCAGCCGATTGTGGGGTTTGGACCCCAGCAGGAGATCCTCATCTGAAAATGAAATAGCGGAGTAACATTCAACGTGATTTTGGGCCGTCTGTTGCTCCGCTGAGTTAGAATCATTTGATGGCTGTGATTCAGCTGAGGTTTGGAGAGTATTGCTGACTTGATTTTGCCACACTTCTGTTGATTGCAAAGTTATAAACAGTTGAGGGTTAGCGAGAAGGGTTTGGAGAGCTTCATATACCTTCTCCGTTGTCGACTTTTTGTTGTCGAGCGGCTCCTCCTTACGGTATGTCACCTCTTCTAATGGTTTTGAAGTGATGGTGGTTTGGTTTGCAGATGTTATGCCTTTATAGTCCAGAATGATTTTATTCTGGCTTTTGAGGTTCATGATTAGCTCCTTTAGGAGGAAACACTTCTCGGTTGGATGACTTACTATCCGGTGATATTTGCAGAATCAAGGATAGCTGACTCGATCCTTTTCATTCTGCCGCTTGCACTCTGGGAGTTCGTTCAGCTTCGCCTCCAAGAGTTGTTCAAGAATGTCGGGAACGTCTGAGTCAGGGAATGGATACTGCTTTTGCTCCAACTCTCGCAATGTCACCTTCCGCCTTTCCTGTTGTTTTGGCTGAGTTATTTGGGTCGGAGGATTTACCTTACCTTTGGCGCCCACTTTTACTAGTGTGGCTTCAACAGTCATCACTTCTTTTCCTTTTCCGGAGCTGTTGGGTTTCTTAATCTCCCTTCTGCCCCCTCGCTGGTCCAATTGGATGGAAACCGTGCCTCCGAAATTCTGGATGCTTATCTCCATATCATGTGCGCGGGTCGCCAATTCTTCAAAGGTTCGGGGTTTGACACCCTGCAGGATGTATAACAGCTCCCAATGCATTCCCTGGATGCACATCTCTACGGCAGAAGTCTCCGTCAGGCGATCTTTGCAGTCCAAGCTGAGAGCACGCCATCTGTTGATGTATTCGACAACCGGTTCTCATTTCCTTTGTTTGGTGTTGGTAAGCTCCATCATACTTATTGTCCTTCGAGTACTGAAAAATCTGTTAAGGAACTCTCGTTGTAGCTGTTTCCAACTGTCGATCGATTCTGATTCAAGATTTATGAACTAGGTAAAAGCGGTCTCCTTGAGTGAACGAACAAACTGCTTCACCAAGAGATCTCCGTAAGTCCCTGCGTTGTTGCAAGTTTCAACGAAGTGAGCGATGTGCTGTTTGGAATCGCCTCGTCCGTCGAATTGTTGAAATTTGAGCGGCTGGTAGCCCAAAGGCATGTTAAGACTTTCAATCCGTCTGGTGTACGGTTTGACGCACAACTGTGATCCTTGGAAGGATGTAGCTTGTTCAGGCGGATCGTATTAGCTATCATTTCCTGCAATTGTTGAACAGATAGCGAAGCTATAGAATTTGAGGGTGGCAGCTGTGTAGAATTACCTTGTCGCTTTTCTGCAGCGAAGACGTCGGCTGGTGTGGCTTCTAGAGTGAAACCGGGTGGATATGGTTGCTCATCGCGAATCTCAGGATCAACTTGGATCGGGGCTTTTCCTTTGAGAGCGGCGATCTGTTGATCTTTTTCTTCTACAACTATGATTAACTGCAAAATCTTGTTCTCCAATTTTGAAATCCTTTCTTTTGTGCTGGTTGTGTTGGTCATCATAACGGTAACAGATGAGGCTCTGCGAAAGACTGGGGGAGAGAACTCTTCTGATTCCTCTGTGTGGATCTCTACAGAATGAGTTGGATTCTGTTGACCGGGCTTTGTTGCGTTGCCCCTGACTTCGATCGGGGTGGGTAATCGACTCCTCCATGCGGCAAGAGAGTCAGGGGAGACTTCCTGTTGTTGTGCAAGCTGTGGACTCTCCATTTCAATATTTTGTCGGGTTTGGACGGCAAGAAATTGTATCCGTCCCCGGGTTTCTGACCTGCGTACACGGGTAAGGTAGTTGATGCAGGCAATGGAGCCGTTGCCTTCTTGTTGGTACCGGCAGATGTAATTCTTTTTGGTACCATTTTCAGCAATATATATATATACTCTTTTTTTTTACTTTTTACTTTTTACTTTTTTACCTTTTTCGTCTTTTTCTCTTTTTCTTTTTCTTTTTCTTTTTTTTCTTTTTTCTTTTCTTTGTTTCTCGGCTCTTTTCTTTTTTCCTTTCTTTTTTCTTTTTCTTTTTTTTCTTTTCTCTACTACTTCTTTTTGCTTTTTTTTGTTTTTCTTTTTTAGGAACAAGAGATGGGAGTGAAGAGGTCCCACTGAGCGTGCCAAAAATTTGTAACGAGTAAATTTTGATTCTAAAACAATTAAATTCGAAAATACAAAAAAAAAAATAAATTGCAAATAAAAATTTAAAATAAAAGAAAATTTACGTGGGGTCGATCTCCATAGATCCTCCAATTAGTGTTTTGTTTTTTACTCTGTTAAGGGCTGCACGAGCTTGATATTGACAGAAATAATTTCCACAACTTTATCTTGAACTGCGTAAACTGAAACTGGATCTGATTTAGACGTTTAGACTATGGGTAAGAACCGCAGAGATTTGATCTGAACCGATCTGGCTTAATTTCACCGAGGGTCGAAGGAACTTATTCTCGGATGAGCTGCTTGGATTTTGCTGAGGGTCGTATGAGACTTAATCCCAACCAAATTTGTAGTAATTTGATATTTTTAAATTTATATTCTCATAAATTCAGATCTAAAGCGATCCGAAAATATAAATCTAAAAATAATTTTAAAAATGGAAAGAGCAAATTTTTTGAAATTTACCCTTGAAATATCTCTCAAAAAGGAGTTAGGAGAGTATACTGCAGAATAAAAGCACGTAGGAAAAAAAGAAATTTTCTTGAGAGATTTTCGAAATTTTCTTTTTCTCTCAAATTCTCTAAATTTTTCTGTTTACATATTTACTGAATATGTTTTGAACCGGGGGACGATGACTTATTTATAGGGTTCCTTTTCTATATGAACATTTACATGAAAAAGAAATCTTTTAAAATTATTTTTCCAACGCCGACCGTTGATTTGAATTTTTTTTTTTTTTTTACCAAGGACTATCTAGAAGCCAACTTTTCTTTTCTCTTTTTTTTTTTTTTTCATTTACAAGAATGTAGATACTTTACTTTTTGATTACATAACATAATTTCATGTTCTTCATCACCACCGAGTTTAATTATTTAATCCGCACTAAAATTTCCGTTGTTTTCCAAATGACGGAACTTTTGGCATTTCAAAGTTAGAAACAGAAAGTAATCCAACCAAAATTCATATAAGAATTTTCCGTCAACCATTTATTATAAACAAGAAGCAATTTAAAAACAGAGTTAATTTAAATGGAAGAAGTACTCTCAAAGTCCACCGTGCCATTGTCTTTTAGGAAAGGCCATTTTTATTGGGACATTGAACTATTTGTATAAGTCTACTCAATTTCATCATTGTTGATTTGTAGATTGTGGTGCTATATTTTTAAACCAAGAGTATCTAATGTCACTACTTGTTAAAAAAAAAAACACTGAGATGGTCTTTTGCAGTGAGATTTCCTATGGGTACAAAATGCAGAACTTTTTATTGAGAAAAATAAATTCAACAAACTTGCTCGGCTGGTCATCATTGATCAAACAAGGTGAAATAAAATTCTGACAACTTCTTGCCTTTTCGTAAGTAAAATTCTGGCAGCTGTTCTTTCCAGAAATTGAACCCAGTTTTTCTTTTTATTCACTCCAGAAGTTCAAGCTTAATGCTTTATTCCGTGATGCAAAACTGCGGACTCCCACACGAGCATGTAGAATATCCAATCAACTGAATAAAATCATCCCAATTTAATCACTAATATAATCTAGTAGCCTCCAAACTTAAAAGTTAAAGTGATACATGAAATTTGAAGATTATACCTCACTCATAATTAACATTTTGTTACTAATTTAGCCGGTGTGATTTTCATGTATAATTGTTAGCAACACAAAATTCAAACCTTCTGAAAACTAGAGTTAGCAGTAAGACTTGTTCGGATTTAATATCCCAACGAGAAAAATATATAGAAGTCATAAGTCAGAAGTATGACTTTCGAAGGTCAAGGCACATAATTGTGGACAGGTCCATTCGCGCAAAACTCACTTGAGGAAGTATTCAAGTGTTTAATTACTGTCTAATATATCCATGTCATTTGACTAAGCTTTTTCTTGATTGATCTGGTTAAGCATAAAGCATCATGAAATAGTCTTCCTGACATTATTATTGTTCATGGTTGGGCGTTTCGTTTGTTTCAAAGAGCTAGTTCGACTGCCACCCGCGTTCATTATGATTCTTTTTGTGTAGTTTTTTTTTTTTCCTGAGGTCAAAGCAATTATTTTTTTTTTCAAGAAAATGAATAAGTAGAGAAAGTTTCCAATAACCTATCAAGAAGGATTGTGCGAGACACTTTGTATTAAGTACATCGGGTTATCAATGCTAAATTTTCGAGGAAGCAAACTTTAAGAGCCTAACAAATGTTATCAATCTGTTCGAAACTCAACAGAATCCAGATATATTTAATTACACCGTTTGCCATAATTAGAATTCGAGTCTGTGACTGCATAAGGGTCTAAGTCCCTTAGCCACTTCCACTTCGCCAGTGGTGGTGGTAAACCAATTTATAACTAACTCTGGATTAGAGACGTTGTACTGGTGTACATTCCGTGACTTGTCAAGAGAGGGGAAGTGAATCAATTTGATAACATAAAAGGCAGCTATTATTAGAAGGCAAAAGCCTATAATACAAATCTTACCTCCATCAGAAAAATGTATGTCAGTTTCAAGAGGTAACCTTGGAGTCATGAGTTTTGCTCCTTCGGTGACTCAAATTATAATCTATGCCCCCAGAATCTCTCATATTGTTGTCGATGATCTGCTTTTAATTGGATCGGAGAGTTAAATTAGTCGAAGTGTGCGTATACTGATCTGAACATTGCCTGATCTCAAAATTGATAACGAAAATGATAACATAAAGGGGTCAAATTTGGACTTGGGTGGCAAATATGCCCTATAATTTCATCATATTCTACCCTCGTCGTTTTCATTGTTGTTGCCCTTTTGTCCTTATTATATGGATTGCCTTGGCCAGCGTTGTTATATTAAGCATCGGCAGCAATTATATGACGACAATTAGCCTGGCAATAAATCTAATGTCAATTCCGATGCAAGAAAGTACGCAAGTAATTACAGCCATGAAGGAAATGAACGTATATAATCTTGATTAACGTTCAATTTTCTATGATTATTGTCTGTAACCAATGAATGATTGGTCTAAAATAGAATAAAATGGAGAAGTTTTCAAAGAAAGGAGTAATTAGCGACATGGCTCAGTTAAATAAATCATTTTTCTTGTGGCTTTATAAAGGATCACTACAATTTTGTGGACTCTCTGTTACATGTGGTCCTTCATGTTTTTGAACTACGAATAGACATAAAAATCTTCAATCTCGGATGCTAGAAAACTTAAGAAAATAAACTTTGAACAATAAAATTTAATTATTTAGTACATTTGTAAAAGAGAATAAATTTGTTAATAGTAGGCCAGAATATGCATAATTTTTTTTAAAAAAAAAAGAAAAATGGGTGGGATTTAATCCATATAACAACGAGAATCCTCAAATTAACCAGACAGATTCAGTCGGATCTAATCCACACCATTTAACTCTGCCTCCAAAAGTTATCTAACACAACGAGGAGAAAAGAGAATTTATTCAGGTAAAATGATAAGTCAATAATTGTATTAACGAAAAAATCCACTACTCTATTTACTTCTCTGTACATATGAGATACATGAGCCTCCTCCCGATCATGTATAGTTGACAGGTAGCTTCTCTTCATTCCCACCCCCCCCCCCCCCTATTTTTTTGAGGTTAATTAAGAATTAACAAACATTAATTAAATTGTACCGGCTGGCAGCTCATGCGGCTCCTAGTTAAATTAGAACTACTTTTGCTGAGTTGTAATCCAATCTCTAATCCTTCCCATCTCTCTTTTTTTTTTTTCTTAATAACCTACCGGCATACCAATACCAGGTTAATGCAATGAGGTCCGTCAAAGCAAACTACGTAGAAGTCATTTTACGCTATTGGGAAATTCAGTCCTCGCCGGCATGTCGTTGTCACCGTCGCATATTGCGGTGTTGACTCAGACATCATTGGTCATAACCAAAGGCATAGTCCATTGAACCCAACAATTAATTGGGCATAAAAACTGTCAAGGCTCCTTTGTGGATCAACTAGGTCAACGCCATCTTTATATGACCCAGTACCCTTTCGGATGCAATCATGCAAATGAGTCCCGTTCCATTAAAAAAAAAAAACAAGAAGAAGAAATTAGATCTTAGTCTCCAATAGAAGGTATGAAATTTATAAGAATATAAAGAGTTCTTTTTATTATGTAATTAATGAATTAATAGAGCTTTAAATAGGTGAAGAAAAAAAAATCATAATTCAGGTCAACCAAATATAGTGAAAGTCGAACCCCATGACCATTTGATTGGAGGTGGCAAGCAAGTCTGCTCAGTCGGTTGTAAGTTAGGTTAATTTGGATCTAAGATCATTCAAAATCATTAGGTTTTATTACTCAAATTTAAAAAAAAAAATCAGGCTTTAGGTATAGATTATCTACGGTATCTTTAGGGTTATTCGAGTTCTTATTAATTAAATTCCTATCACTCAGAGTTTTGGGATTTCAAGTTAGGGAACAGGTACATGGTCAGAGGCAAATGACCAGAATAAATGTGTAGGATGTAACAAATATTTATATTTGTGTAATTAGATTGATAAAATATAATATAATAAATTATTATTTTATTTTTTATTATAAAAAAATTAATATAATTATACAAATAATTAAATTTATTATATTTTAAACATTTTTTCTAACCATTTATCTTTTACCATCAATCATTTTCCTTCAAGTTATAAGACATTTAACTTTTTCAGTCAATTCCAATTGAGTCCGATGGATTTTTTAAATAAATTAAGTCAAATATTTTGTGTCAAACCACTTTTTATTACTCTACTTTTAATCAAAGTCAAACGGACGAATACACCGCGCTATGATTACGCGCTCTAGATGGCACTCCTTGAGGACTTATTTGTTGTACGAAAAGGAATGAGAGAAATAAAAATATAATTATTATCATATATTTTTTTAATATATTTCTTTCTTCTCATTTTTTACACCATTCCAAATAATTTTATTTTTTCTCTATTTTTTCTCTCACAAATTACTATTCATTTTTTCTTTCACCATACTTTCTTTCTTTCAATTTTTTTACCACTCCAAACAACTTTATTTTCTCTTCACTTTTTCTCTCACAAATTACTATTTACTTTTCTTTCTCTCCACTTTCTCTATCACTCCAAATAATTTTATTTTCTCTCTATTTTCTTTTCTTTTCTCTTCCTTTCCCCGCCCTTCCCTCCACTCCAAACACACCATGAATGTCTGAAACGCCAGGTGCTTTTTGCTTCAATCAGCGGCCGGATTCTCATGTTTATGAACATCGGAAAAAACGTACCTTCCTCGGCGGCCAAACCCACACCCTAATTGTCAAGCAATTGCTCCGCTCCTTCTGTGTCTTTTCTAGAACGCACCTCCCTAGTTAACTTACCAACATTGTTATATGCTTTACAGAGGAATTTTGGCTTCAGTTTCAAGTAGAACTTCACAACTACACCTAGGAAACATAGGCTGGACATCCATATTCTAAGTTGTGACTTCAAATTCAATGTCAGTACACAATAAATGCACTGGTTTGACTAGTGGGAATCTTTGGCTTGGTCAAGTCGAGTAGAAACCGACATTGGCCATCGTGCACCAAACTGGTTGACATTTTGAGGATGTTGTAACGTTGCCCGATACAACCAATTATTCCCCTTGTTTATGACTTTATGTTTATTAGATTTTTTTTCCACACAAGAGTGATTTTAAAATAGTATAAAAATAATATAAGTTATTAAATAATTAAATTTATAAAAAAAAGATAAACAAATAATTAAATACTTTAACAAAGACTGTGTTTTTACTTATTAATACTCAAATGTAACAATGTAATTTTATTCATATTTATATGCATCATGTCTATCAAATTTTATAAAAACAATGTCAGCTGAAGTTAATATTACAAAAGGAAAAAATTATTTGACTGTCAGTTAAGTAGATTCAGTGATTTTTCAATTAATAAATGAATTTCCTTTTTTTTGTTGTTATTATTATAATTTCGACATTGCGTCGTATAATTTAGTCTGACACGCTATATATTATCGTTAAAAATCGTATATTTTGAATTATGTGTCGTGTATTTTAACCGACATGTTGTATACTGATACTTACTTAACAGTTGTTTAAAAACGTCAACAAAATAGAGATTTCGGTAGGTAAGAATATAGATACTTTCCTTTTCTATTACATGGCATAATGTAATTTTCTTTTTTACCATCAAGTTTAGTTGTTTAATCCGCACTAAAATTGCCGTTGTGTTCGAAATGACGGAACTTTTGACATTTCAAAGTAAGAAACTGCAAGTAATTCAACCAAAATTCATATAAGCATTTTCCGTGAACCATTTTTATTATAATTAAGAAGCAATTTAAAAACAAAGTTGATTCAAAAAAAAAAAAATTGATGTAAATGGAACAAGTCTCAGGTCAACCGTGCCACTGTCTTATAGGAAAGGCCATTTCTATTGCGCATTGAACTATTTAATTGTGTAAGGCAACTCTATTTCATCATTGTTGATTTGTGGATTGTGGTGCTATATTTTTAAACCAAGAGTACATAATGTCACTACTTGTTAAAAAAAAAAAAAAACTGAGATGGTCTTCTACAGTGAGATTTCCTATGGGTAAAGAATGCAGAAATTTTTATCGAGATAAGTAAATTCAAGAAACTTGCTCGGTTGATGATCAAACAAGCTGAAAAAAAATTCTGACAACCTATCGTCTTTTCGTAACTAAAATTCTGGCAGCTGTTCTGTCCAGAAATTGAACCCAGATGTTTTTTTTTTTTGTTAATAGTCCAGAAGATCAAGCTTAATGCTTTATTCCGGGATGCAAAACTGCGGACTCCCACACGAACATTTAGAATATCCAATCAACTGAATAAAATCATCCCATTTAATAATCACTAATATAATCTAATGGCCTTCAAACTTAAATGTTAGAGTAATACGTAAGATTCGAATATCATACCTCAATAATAATTAACCTTTTTTCACACCAATTTAACCGGATTAAAAAAAAAGTTACCAAAGTTTTTTTTTTAATTTCATGTATAATTGTTTGCAACACAAAATTCAAGACTTCTGAAAAATAGAGTTAAAAGTAAGATTTGTTTGGAGTAGAAGCCTTAAATGTCGCAACGAGATAAATAGAAGTCATAATTCAGAAGTAAGACTCTCCAAGGTCAAGCCACAGAACTGTCGGCCATCCGAGCCAAACTCAACATTGAGGAAGTATTCACGTGAATAATTATGCTCGGGACATAAACGGACGCTCTATCCTATATAGCCCGATAGTCTTCATTTCATATATTTGACCAAGCTTTTTCTTGGTTGATCAGCACAAAAGCATCATGAAATAGTCTTCTTGACATTATTTACTTATGATTGGACGCGTCGTTTGTTTCAAAAAGCTCGTTCGACTGCGACCCTTTCAGAATTTTTGGCGTTCATTATGATTCTCTCCCCATTGCATTACTTTTTCGGGTCAAAGCAATTTAAAAATAACCAGTCGATTAGGGACGTTGTGTTGGTGTACATTCCCTGACGAGAAAGGAAGTAAGTCAAGTTGATAATAGAAAAGGCAGCTACTATTAGAAGGTAAAGGTCAATAATACAAAGAGCTTTACTATATGAATTCATTTTAAGTAGTATTAAAATGAATATATATTTTATTTAAAAATATTTAATAATATTTTTTTTTTAAAATTTCATCATTCCTCGTATTATCATATTCTCATTTTGATCTCATTTAAGAAATATTACTAAGTATTTCTTTAATGAATTTTACTACATAATTATATTTTGGAGAGTACTAAAATAATCGTACAGTCCATCTAATAAAATCAAATAACTTATTAAAAATTTCTAATTACTTCCATAAAAAAAAATTATATATAACAATATATGTTAGTTTCCGGGGACAACTTCGGGGTCATGAGTTTTTCTCTCTCGTGACTTCTCGAGTTCAAATTCTAATCTATGACGCCTAGAATCTCTCGTATTGTTGTGGATGATCTGCTTTTAATTGGATCTAATAGTTAAATTAGTCGAAGTGTTGGCATACTGATCTGAACATCACCTGATCTCAAAATTGAAAAAGAAAATGATAACATAAAGGGGTCAAATTTGGACCTAGGAGGCAAATATGCTCTATAATTTCATCATATATTACGTACCCTCGTCGTTTTCGTTGTTTTTGCCCTTTTGTCCTTATTATATCGATGGCCTTGGCCTGCGTTGTTATTACTAAGCATTATTGGCGGCAATAATATAAGAACAGTTAGCATGGCAATAAATCTAATGTTAATTCCAATGCAGGAAAGTAAGCAAGTAATTACAGCCACGAAGGAATTAGCGGGTAAACTTCTTACAAATCACCATTAGTTGGTTGTTTGATTGATGCTTAGAGTTGCTTGCTCATAGTCAATCAGGTCAACCATTTTAATCAATGTTGGGTGTGGCAATAGATAAATCAAACGTAGGAATCAGTATGCATCCAATTTTTCAAATAAATAATATGATATTTACAGCTTCCAAACCATTGTTTCACCTTTCACAGTTAGACGATATTTGATCACGAGTTAACAGGCTTGTTTCACTTTCTAGAATATGAAATTGTCAATGTTAAACAAATACCACTGTGCCATTTAAAAAAAAAAAAAAAAAACTCAAACGGTGTTTAAAAGACTCTGGGAATCTAGGTTTCCTTGCCAACCGTAGAGGAGTAATAAAAAAAAATTAATACTTTCAAGAGAATGTGATTTGAGCAAAGGAAATTGGGAATCCAAAATTACTAGAAATTCAAAGTTTTGATCCTCTTTGTCTTGACTTGCATTGGAATTATAAGACCGGCGAGTGTATGTAGGACAGAAATAGGGCACTAATTTGCTGGAAATATTCCAAGATATATTGTTTATAAAAACTGATTAGGAAATGAACATTGAAATGTGTTGTATTTGGGTCGGACAAAAATTGGCGCCTTTTGTTACAATGAGACATATATATTGACTGTCTTAAAATTTAAAGCCTTGAGAAATTCATGCCCAACCTGGTAATCAATTGACCTGGTTTAATATAAAGAAACTCCACTCAGAAAACAAAAGGCAGAAATTTCTGGAGGAATTTATCATGACATAGCTGGAAAACCTACTGCTCTAGCTAAACTCTTTTGTTAAGTGCAACTTTGCTTGAAGTGGAAATGGTTGGTTGGCCTCGTGAGTTAAGGTATAGTATTTTTGTAAAACATTGACTGCCAGTAATAAAAATATAATATAATATACAAATATATTTAGTCACCAAATTATACAAATAGTCGCCAAAAAAAAGTAATAAAAATATATTTCGATTTTTTTCTAGGTGTTGCTAGTTAGGTACAGGCCCACTGGTCAGGTCAAATCTCACACATCGTCCAGAAGGAAATTAAAATAAACTGAAATTGAATAAATTTCAGCATAAATTATGATTTATGGAATGACATAAATTGCTTATTGTGGTCCTGCTTGATTTCTCTTCTCATCGTTTGTTGCACTGGTTTAATAAATTTGATAATCTCTTAATGTGATGATAAAAGCCATAGTAATCCGTGAAATAAATATTTTGAAATGGGCAATTTTATTTTTATTAGGGCATATAGTTCAACTATACATATATAGGCTAAAGAAACACATACACACAATACTTACTGACTAATGCAACGAAGGAAACTACGTAAAAATATGTCATTTGTGTTGCTGAATCGTTTGGAAATTGTAAGAAAATGTTGTTTCTAAAGTGTTTATGTATAGGAAAATTCAGCAATAGTACCGCACATGAATTTCATTAACTTGCTTCACACGACCGCCGCAATATTTAATGGAAAACGTGTCTAGCGTTTCAAGGTAGCATTGTTCATACGTTATAAAAGACTAAACAAATTAAAATGTTAAGCTCTGTCTCGTATGATTTGACCACAAACAAGAAAAACTAACAATAATAAAAGAATAGGCAACGAGAGAAGAAGGGACGGAGTGGAACAAGTCTTTAATTTAATTTAATTTTTCAATCTTCTCTAGAATGGGTCCTTACCCTATTCGTCTTTTGAAAAATCACAGTACCAATTTTGTGCTTAGACTATTTCATTTGATTACTTAACGTCAATTAGCGCCAATTTTGCAGCTAATTGATTGCTTGTTAACAATTAATTAAGTTACCATCAAGCCGAAAATTGGAATTTTGAGGAAACCAGATTTTTCCTTAACGTGGCATCGGAAGTTCGAAAGTTTTTAATGGAAGTGGCAGGCAATTGGCCAATAGCGTGAATGGCGCGAGCATAACGGGAGGAAAGAGAACTATTTTTTCGATTATTTTTTAATATTTAAAGTGCCCTCTATTTTCTGCGTGGGTGTGTGTGTGTATATATATGTGATATGAATATTTATGGTTTTATATATAAGTGGTCCACAGATACTTTCACACAGATTCAATAAAGTTGGCAATTGGTATCTTAGAGAAAAAAAAATTGCTTAAAATTTTGATGTTATGGTTTACCTTCCATGTGAGCTATCTTCCAAAAGTTTGATTCTCAAAGTTGGAAACAAATTTAGGAATTACAGGCACAATTCAGAAGAATTATGTTTGTATTTGTAAAAAGGGCAAATCAGAAGAATAAAATTGTGGAATTTAACTGGGTTCCATTGCATGCTCAAGCTTATGCGTTTTAAGCCTCTCCTGCCACAAGATAGGAAAATAGATGATAGAGAGTAGGGTAGTTCAAAATATTGAAAATTTTTGTTAATCGAATTGATGTAACGGTTTTTGGTTTTGAGAAATCACGAATTAGTTGAACACAATCAAAATGTTATTTTGCATGTATATTTTTATTTTTTATTTTAATAATATTTAAAAATATTACTAATACAATAATAATAAATAAATAAAATTTAATAAGATATTATTAAATCTTAAATAGCCATTTATTATCTTATATATAATAATAAACAAATACATCAAAATTGTCTTTCATATTTAAATTATAATTTCAATCTTTTATTGATATGCGTTAACTATTCAAAATCGAAACAAAATTTTCAATTAACTAAAGTTCAGTTATCTAAAAGTCTTGGTTCAATTTTAAAGTTTAATTTAGCATAATCAATTTATTTGATTCGATTTTTGTTTTTACGATTTGGTCGATTAATCCAATATAAACATCATACATAAGTAACAGATATTGTTGGACATAATTAATAAAATTATATATATATATATATATATATATATATATATAATTATAATAATACAGAAATAGTTAATAAAAAGAGATAAAAAGTATACTATTTTATCAATAAAAAATGAGGGATGGACATAGATGTACTGACACAGAAAAAGACAAATGTATCTTTTATATACATTGTTAATAGGTTTGTCTCACATTAATGTTAACTATCCTACATTATAAAAAAAAGATAATGTACAATACATGATTAAGGTAGACATATGAAAAAAAAAGTAGGGACTTAAAAAAATTTATAATATATAACACAACTAAAGTTAATGTGTAATACATAAATATGTAAAAATAGTCCATGTGTTCAAGTGGCTAAGATGTTTGCACTCGATCAAGTCAAGTGTTCGAGGGTTGGCAAAGAAGCAGGAAAATAGCATACGCGTCTCTCCGCATTAGCTCCGTCCACGTTCGTGTATTAAAACCCTTTGTTAATTGTATCGATAATTTTTGTGTCTCCGACCAATTATTTTGACTTAATGACATGCATGCGTATGATACAACCTCTTAACAAGAATAAAATGATATTATTATAACTATTAATTATACTTTATATTATAATTTTTTTCAAACAGATTTATGAGATGTTATCATATTTTTTTTATTTTATAGATAAAAAAATTACAAACATATAATTGATTTTTTTTTTTTTTGAATCCACGTTCGGCGTGTGTCAACAAAGGCGGTAACATCCTCCAACAAGCATATGCTCATTGGTTTGATAAAAAAAACAAAAAGAACATAGCCATCTTTCAACGAACGTAGTCCCCAAAAACAGGAGCACCCAAAAAACGAACAAAACAACCGCGTAGGGTAGGAATCCCAGGCACAGTCAAAAAACCCACCATCCATGAGTCTTCCTTACACAGGCTCTTTTTCTCTCTATAAATAACCCCACCCCCAGACACTTCTGTGCTCCAACACGTATTCCTCCCATAGCTCTTTCTCTCTCTAGAGACCAACGTCTCCATCCACAGAGACATCCTCAAGCACTTTTATATTGTTTCCGGACGCTTGCGTAACTCAACAGTGGTATCAGAACTAACTGTGTTGAGTAACGGAAAATTTTCCGACATCTTGCATTGTTTTTCGCACTAAAAATCCTGCAAATTCTCCCAAAAGCACTTCTCGAAAACAAAGGGAATGAGGACCACGTTTTTCAAGCCACCCAATTCGCCCATGAAATCACCACCTCACCACCGCTACACTTTCTCTGATTCATTATTGGACGAGTACTTAGAGAACGCCCAATTCCTCATCTCTAAATGGGACTCATCCGAATCTTCTGATTTCCACAGCATCAGTTCTCTATTCGCAGCCGAAACCCGGGCCGAAGCCAAGCAGTACCTCAGCTCCATCAAAGATCTCCGATCCGCCATGCAATTTTACATATCCGAGAACCCCACTTCCGAGAGGCTCGTCCAAGCCCAGAAACTAATGGAAACGGCCATGAAACGATTGGAAAAGGAGTTCTACCAAATCCTGAAGTCCAACAGAGCGTGTCTGGACCCAGAATCCGTTTCCAGCCACTCATCCAGAGCGTCTAAGTCCAGCGTTTCGGACTTCGAAGACGAGTCCGAGGAGGACGACTTGTC
Organism: Carallia pectinifolia; assembly: GCA_037832335.1. Classification (NCBI taxonomy): domain Eukaryota; kingdom Viridiplantae; phylum Streptophyta; class Magnoliopsida; order Malpighiales; family Rhizophoraceae; genus Carallia; species Carallia pectinifolia. The sequence continues at coordinate 15,375,498 of CM075454.1, forward strand.
GAGAGCCAGCGACGACGTGTCGGAAGTTGAGCGTGCGTCAATGCTTGCCATGGCCGATTTGAAAGCAATCGCCGATTGCATGATTGGGTCGGGATACGGGAAAGAATGCGTGAAGATTTACAAGATCATTCGAAAATCAATCGTCGATGAAGCTCTGTATCATCTCGGCGTCGAGAGATTAAAGTCGCCGTCTCAGATTCACAAATTGGAGTGGGATGTTCTTGAATTGAAGATAAAAAACTGGTTGCATGCAATCAAGATCGCCGTTAAAACGCTGTTTTTAGGAGAGCGAATACTGTGCGACCACGTGTTCGCTTCTTCTCCGTCGATTAGAGAGTCCTGCTTCACTGAGATTGCTAAAGATGCTGCCCTCTGCCTGTTTGGATTCCCGGAAAGCGTGTCAAAGTGCAAGAAAACTCCCGAGAAAATGTTCCGTATACTTGACCTTTACGAAGCGATTTCCGACCTATGGCCTGAAATTGAATCCATTTTCGATTTGGAATCGACTTCGGTGGTTCGATCGCAAGCCGTTAACTCACTGATCAAGCTCGGCGAAGCCGTCCGCACGATGTTATCGGACTTCGAGTCGGCGATTTCTAAAGACACATCGAAAACCGTACCCGGCGGCGGGATCCACCCGCTCACTCGTTACGTTATGAATTACATCACCTTCATGGCCGACTACAGCGGTGCGCTTAACGACATAGTCGCGGATTGGCCGTTGAATGTTCCGTCTCCGTTGCCGGAGACTGAATTTGCTAGTCCCGACGCGGCCGAAGACGGTGTTTCGTCGACGATTTCCATCCGCCTTGCCTGGCTGATCCTCGTCCTCCTCTGCAAACTCGACGGCAAAGCCGAGCTCTACAAGGACGCCGCCCTCTCGTACCTGTTCCTGGCCAACAACCTCCAGTACGTCGTTAACAAGGTCCGTACATCGAGCCTGAAGCTCCTCCTCGGCGACGATTGGGTGGCGAAGCACGAGGCGAAGGTGAAGCAGTACTCGGCGAACTACGAGCGGATGGGGTGGAACGGGGTGGTAACGGCCCTGCCGGCGGCGAGTGCGGCGGAGATTCCGGTTGCGGAAGTGAGAGAGCACTTCAAGCGATTCAACGCCGCCTTCGACGACGCGTACAAGAAGCAGAGTTCCTGGATAGTAACGGACTCCAAATTACGAGACGAGATCAAGATTTCGTTGGCGCGGAAGCTGGTTCCGGCGTACGTTGAGTTTTACAACAAGTATCGGGCGGCAGCGACGGCGGCGAGAGGGAATATCGGAGATGGGTTGATTGTCAGATTTGCCCCTGATGATTTGGAGAATTACCTGTCGGATCTGCTTCACGGGACCGGGGTTCCAGGGAGTGTTTCGTCATCTCATTCTTCGGTTTCGGGCCACTCCCGAGCGAGTAGTCATTGAACCGGCCTTGGCCGGCCGATAATTGTTTTATTAGTCACGTGCATGTGTGGATAAGGATAAAGGACAAAAGAAAGGCTCGTGCTTTGACATGTATACACGTGTCACCAAACGGCTTTTCTCGAAAAAGGACACATACTTGCAAAGGACGCGTTTTATTTGTGTAATAAGAAAATAGAAAAGAGAAATTTTGTTGTTATTATCATCACATTTGTTCAACGACGAATATTTTTGAGTCGCCAACCGTTGTTTATTCGTCGAATGCCACTGTTTGAATGTTGGTTGGAAAAATATTAGTAAGTTTTGTAAATTTTTTAATAATGTCTAATAATTAAATTATTTTTCATTTTTTAAAATTTAATTATATAATAATTTATATTATTTTAATTTTATTTTAATCTCATTTAAGAGATCTTATCTCGTATTTCTCTTATTGATATATTGTTTGGATTAATAAATCATTTTGTTTCTCCAAGCTCGCCGATTGTTGGGTGGTACCGTGGAAGAGTTAGTAAAAAGATAAGTAATTTAAGAATGAGCGTACAATATTGACAAATCAAAAGAGTTGCTTTGACGGGCTCACCATCCCATCAAACATTTTCAAACGAAAGCCTGCTTGGAACAACCAAGTAGACTAATGTATGCAATAAATTTGATAGAATTTTTTTTAAAAAAAATTTAAGATAATATTAATATAGTTATACAATTTATTTGATAATATTTAATAATTTATATATTTTTATTTTTTAAAAAATTTAATAATCTAACAACTTGTATTAATTTGATCTACTAAAGAAATTTCATCAAATATTTTCCATCAAAATAATCGAATCCAATTTATTTAAAATCTCCGACACCCAATAAATGAATTGAAAGCACAAATATCAAATAAATAGAATTGATTTTCTCATATTTTAGACATCCCAAACAAGTTCTAGTTATTGTAAGTCAACATACTTTTATATATATATATATATATATATATATATATATATTTGGTCATTGACCAAGTGACCGAAAGCTCATATACTTTTATATATATATTTGGTCATTGACCAAGTGACCGAAAGCTCATACTTGAACATTTGGTAGGGATAATTGTGAAGTAAGTAAGAGTTTAAATCCCCATGATATGGTATGAGTTACTATTTTTAGTACCTGAATAATTATTTGACCATGATATGCTTATATTTTATTTATCCGTAATCACATATATTCGCACAAATATGCAAAAAGGCCTCAGAAAGGAATAAAAAAAGGAATTTTTCGATGAACAATATGGTACTACTTGCCCAAAGTTCTCTTCTTCTTCTTCTTCTTCTTCTTCTTCTTCTCTCTCTCTCTCCCTCTCTCTCTCTCTCTCTCTCTCTCTCTCTCGCCGCAAACTACTGGCTTAAAGACTAAAGTACAAACTCTTGGGTCAGTTTGGTTCTAATTCTTGTTTTTTTTTTTTTTTTTTTTTTGTAACAACCAAACGTGGGTTTGTCAGTGTGTCATTGCGTGCGTTTCCTCCCTAACTTGCCAGTTGCCATTACCATTTGTAGAGGTTACGCAGTACCCAATACTTGATTAACAACTGTTTCAACTCTGTAATTTCTTGATTAATGCCGCTGCGTACAAGGCACGGGTCCGGATGCCTTTGCAGATAGGTCAAAACACTAGGCATAGTTCGCAACGAAAATGACAGCGACAAAACGCAGCCAAAGAATGATTTCATGCGTATATTAATTAATTAAATCAAGAAGCTTGAATTTATCTAACAACTGGAAGCTTGAAGCGTGAATTTGGACGGTTATGTTACTTGGAATTTTTCTAGCAAAATATCTCAATGGATGTCGTGGAATAAGAAATAATAAATTAAGAGAATCAAATTATACTACACGATATAATCTAGTCATATCGAGAAAGATTTCACAAACTACTAATATATTCCGGTTACATTTTAAGGATTCTAATTAATGACAGATTCCATTTTCTCCATTGCATGAGTCCGTAAAATATTTAAAGAATATATCAATAGCTTCAACGTTAATAAATCGAAACCATGCCTAGACAAGCTGGGGACGGGAGACCCAAAGATGGGAGTTGGTTAGCTCATTGATGCACAACTGTTCTTGTCCATAGCAGGAACGATTTCTTAGGTTAAACGGGTTAATCATGGAGATCCTCTCTTATATAGTTAGATTGGTTCGAGTCTTAAAAATACGTGCTGGTTATTCCGTTCCTTTCAAATTTTGTTGTACATTTGTCTATATTTGCTGCACATTTTGACATCTTTGACGAGAAATTTAAATTTTTTTAAAAATAATTATTTAGCATGATTAGCATCATGCTCACGTCAACATCACATTAGTCACATCTAAGCTGCTATGATCCTTCTTGTCTTTTTAATATTTCCCGTTAAGACATTGAGTTTGTTTGTGGTCAAAATGAAGTTACAAAATTTTTTTAAAAAAAAATCTTAAATCCAACTGAAAATACTTTTATGAGTTTGGTTATGTCGGTATGTTTAATGTGACATGAAAAATACATAACATATATTTAATAATATTTAATTATTAATTTATTAATTTTTAAAAAAAATTAATACATTTTTTATAATTTAATAATTTAAAATACTGCGTACCTACTACATGTACTTTCGTTGCCAAAAAAAAAATTTTTCTATACTTTTTTTTTATCTAAGACAGTCCAGTATCCAACCCAATGGGTTGAATAATTTGAATCGACTCGAGTAGGATTTAAAAGGGTGACAAAAGTCTTTCAGTAAATATTTAATGCAACTGAATTTTTAAAAATTCAAATTTAAGACTTTTAATTAAACAGTAATATATTCTTACTATTTAGACCACCCGCTTACTAATTTTTTTATACTTTTATATTGCCACCAAGCAGCGCAAAGTGATCCCAGACAGGACTAGAGAAAGATTTAAAGGAAGCGGGGCTCGGGGCGTCCTGAGTTTCCCGAGGTGCTCAGATAAAAGCACTACCTTTAAATTACATTTTCTTTGGACTCAAACTCTTTGCGAAAGTGGGCCGCAACCGACTTCAACGGAGGAGAGAAAGATAAAGCAGACCAGCACTCAGCCAGCGTCCCAACTCTTTGCGACTCATCCGTACAAGGCCCAGGTTCCCAAAATCTATCATTTCTATGCTAATCCTTAGTCGGCCAGCCCTTGTCCAAATGAACTAGACCTCTTGAGCCCAGCCTTTGGTTCTAAAGTGTAGGCCATCCGACCCTTTATACAAAAAAAAACATGTGTACGTGGATTGGTGATACCTAACTAAAATTGAAATTGGACCATCTGTCCCTCAAGAACATTTTACTTGTCAAGAATTAAAATTATGATTTTGAAATCTCGGAATTTAATTATAAGAAAATATATAAGATTTATAGGAATTAAATATATTATTTTTATTATATAGTTCACAATCTAACTAGTTCTCAAAATATAATGAAAAAAAAATTAAAGCGTCAATCACGTGTATGTAATCTTAAAAATTCAATTGACATATAACCAATCTAGCGAACATCAAACCTAACATGGATCTGTCGGGAACACGATGTAATGACACCAAGAAAACGATATAAATGGGATCAAATATGGTCAACAAGTTTAACTTGCATTGCACATATATCCATCACCTTGCATTGCATATATATCCATCATAGGAAGAGTAAATATCTATCATTTATAAAATTTCATTATTTTAGCCGTGAAATGCCATCAATTCAACATTATGATTCCAAGTATGGATCTGGGGGTTGAGGAATTAATTGTTAGGTTTACTTTATATGGAAAAAAAAAATAGGACGTGTATTAGACAAATAAAGCACAATTTAGTAATCATGCCCCAGATGTCATTAATCTCATGATAATTCAAATTTAAACAAAGACGACCATTTCTGTAGGCAAGTAGAGAAAATGTAATATATTTTGAGAGAAAAAAAATACGTTACAGTATGAATAAGTTACATTTTTTATTGTTTGGAAAAAAAGAACAAACAATAAAAATACATTTCTATTTCAAACTCATGGAAACAAAAAAAGATTGGACTTTGAGGCACTGAGGACCTCAGCCCTACAGGCTGTAGTTTGGCCAACCTAGAAGTTTCTTGCTTCACGTTGCCATCAACCGTAGAGTTTTGTATATCCCGCTGATACATTTGATCAATTCGATTTCCTTAAGGGCATAAACTGCATGTGTGGATTATTTAATATTGACATCCATATGGACTTGAAATAAATAAAGATACCATCTCACAAAAAAAAAAAAAAAAAAAAAAAAAGGAAGATAAGAACAGGAATCACTGTTTAAAACATTGCATAACGCCAGCTGTTTAATTTGCAAGAGATTTTTGCTAGGATTTGCACACCCAAAAAAAAATAATAATAAAAAATTTATATAAAGAGTTTCAAATAGTTTTAAATTAATGTGGACAATTAGATGATTGGATTTAGAAAAAAAAAATTGTTAAATTTATGAGATAAGATTGTTTTTAGTGCTACTTAACCAAACTAAATTGTTCAAGAATATGAGTTGTCATGAAAAACATGTCAGAAAGACTAATTAATTGATTAAGACATGCAATTCTACGTTTTGTTGGCAGTTGGGCGTTAAAGAATTGACTTATTTGATAAAATAATGTACCAGATAATAAAGGGCAAATGCAAATTATAGATTCCTTTTTGATAGTGCAAAAATTCAAATGAAAGATGCAATACCAAAAAAGTAAGAGCAGATTTTTTTTTTTAGATCATGAAGTAAGAGCAGATTTGTTCCTACTACTTTGCGCATATATAATACTATATGGCCCATTTATTTCCTAGAACTTTAGAATCTAATTCTAGGTTGTTGAACAAACTATATGCCTAACAGAAATGAGCCTCATTATATTTATGATGCAATTACAGAGATCGTTGGCAGGTTAGCATTTAATGCCTATTAAAAAATTCCGCCTATTAAATCAAGTTTTTTTTAGTTTTTCCCCTGAGAACAGCCTATATTAAATCAAGTTGTTGATTTCAAACTATAATATTGATTAGGACTACAAGCTGATCAATGGAGACTATACCTAACGCTCTCCTTTCCATCTCAAGTACAGAAAATTTGAAGCGAAACAATACATGTTTCGGTAGATGTGACCTACATAAGAAAAATGGAAAAGAAAAAAATTAATGTTCTCGCTAAAACTCCTCTAAATAGTGTGACTCCGAGAAAAATCAGATGTACAAAATATGTAATATCTAAATTATAATAGAGTAACTTATTTATTAAATCAAGACTGTTCAAACAAATTTATTAAATCAAGACTACTCAGTTTTTTAGAAACAAAACAAGGGCTTTATCTTGATTATTTCCGCGAGGAAAGTGGTATATTTTTTGTGGTGATCAGCAGCCCTTGTGGGCAAATCATTTACGTCGGACACCTTTTTTAGACCAAGAAAATATCATATTGGTTTTCTTAAGTTAATTAATTCTAACTGATACTTGATTTCGAAATCTTTGGAAACGGCACTAGACAAGATCATGTATATAGGAAGATCATATCGGTGCAGATTTGCAATATTCACATGTCTGTTAACGTAAACCATGCACGTCATGACTTTCGGAAGAGCTAATATTTAATTTCCTGTGACAGATAGAAGATTTGTATGTAAGCTTCTATTTGCCTAATTTCGTATTCATTAAAGATTTTGTGTGTCGAATCGAATAGAAGATTTCGTTTTCATGAGCGCGATTACACGAACACATGGAAAATAGACTTATAGAAGCCACAGAACAATCAACTGATATAATTATACGAACAAATGATTATTATATGTGATAAAAAAATTCAAAAATTATCAGTATCATATTATTTTTTTTTCAATTTTTTATTATAAATTATAATTATCTGATTATATAATTCTATTAGTCGGTTATTTTGTGACCCTATGTTTGTTTTTCCCTCCGTCCATCTATATTTTCCGTTCATTAAAATAAAGGAAAGTGAGAAACCCATCTACGACTTCATATGTATAGCTGTAAATTATGTGTTCAGGCTTCATTTCTGGTATGGACAAGGACACCCAATCTTCTCTTTTCAACGTAGCGAAAGGTACCAAATATCATGACACCTTACCAAATAGATCATATTTTTTAAATGTCAAAAATACATTACTGATCACCATGGTACATACACTAAGAAAAGCAGATTCAAAGGCGCTGCTCAAAAGTCCGTACAAAAATAAATTACTGATCACCATAGTACATACTCTAAGAAGAGCAGATTCAAAGGCTCTGCTCAAAAGTCTGTACATTACATATGAAGAGGATTTGAGCGACAAGCAAGGAGCCTTGCAAAACTTCTATATTTACATATCCAAACTACCAAGTCTGTCGATCCACAAGTCCCCATTTTAGAAACGGTCTTTGCAAACTCATAAACCTCACAAAAAAGGTTATAATTGATGGCAGATTTCCACCCCCCCGCCCCCCTCTTTCTTTTTTTTAATATCTGCTCGAACCAAGGCTATCGTGTGTTCTGCGAACAAGTTCTTCGCACATATTAATGAGCTGATAAAAGTTGGTAACAGTTCTAAAACGATATTTTGACTTTTTGGCCTCAGCCGATACACAGCCACCATAGACTTTAGGTGTATAGATTATGTAATTGCCGAAGTTATATTTATCGCGTTATGACGTCCAGTGCTTCCTCTTCATTAATGCAGCCGATCAATTGTTGTTTGTCGTTGTTTTTTAAAGTATACTTTAGTAGTTATAATTAATATTTAAATTTCTTATAGAGGTTTTAAATTTTAATTTTATAAGAAAAAATGTAAAATTTATATAAAAAAAAACCTACATTATTGTGTAGACCACGAATGAACTCTTAATGAAAAAAAAAAAAATTGTTCTCTAGTCCTATGGCCTCCCTTTTTAAAGTACTGTTGGATATGGCCCCTCAATTTTAAGTGCAAGCGTTGCCGTAGCTTTCACATATGGTCTTTGTTATATTTTCAGTTAATCACAATTACATGTTACCGATATTTAAATCTCGAACAGTACTGTAATTGATATTTTAAAAATAAAAATTAATATTTTTAAAATATAAAAATAATAAATATTTTAAAATTATTAATTTTTATTTCAAAAATATCTATCACAATTCTAATCAAAATAAAATCTAAAATAAAATCATTCGCATACGACCTTTTTTTTTCTTTTCAGTTCATGCATGACGTCCAATGAACATATGGATAACTGATTGACAGTTACTTTCCACGGTTGACCCGGAAATCATATTAATTATTTTATTTCAAATCCAAGCAATTAAATTCCTCCAACTAACTTACGTGTTTGACATTCCTCGCCATTTGTTAATGACGACGCCGCCTGAGGACTGCTGAAGTCTTCAGTCTATTTTATTTTTTTCCAATTCAATCCTTAGTCACATATGCGATATCGTAACGCGAGTGTCTCATCAAAGTAGACCATTGGGGCATACCGCACGCCTAACTAATCACAAGATGGTTTAATTTTAATTAGTATATCTTTGATCCAACTCCAAGAGTTAAATTGGCAAATTGCAGCTCATAATTGCAATTAAAGTCAATATGAGACTATTGAAACCATGATTTATAATTGTATTTATTATAAAAGTTTTATTATATAATTTAATTTTAAATAAAACTACAATAATCACATAGTTTATATCTAACAATTTATCTTTTTATTTTCTAAATTTAATTATTTAATAGCTTATATTATTTTAGTATTATTTAAAAAATGCTATCTAGTATTTCTCTCGTCACAATTGACCTCACTAAAAGGTGGCCCTGTTAACTGCAACAATTTTAACGTCGATGAGAGTAGGGAAATGTTGAATTATCAAGGTTCCATAACCTCTTTAACTAATATGATACGAAAGATCTCTACAGGACAATGTATCAATCCACTGCCATTTTCTTTTTTCTTTTTGTTTTGATTATAAACAAACGGTGCAAATACTCATATATTCCAACTCTAATCTCTCTCTCTCTCTCTGTTTTTTTTTTTTTTGGCGTATCTGCATGCATGTTAATGTTGGTTGGAAGAAGATGAGCATTGACTTCATTGACTTCAAGGGATTTCGTGGCAAATATTTAGTTTCTTTTTTTGCTTAAAATTCGTCACCAATAAATAATTAAGCTTGACTCGATTTTGATTTGGACCCACTATTCTCGACTCAGCTGGCAATTCCATTATCTTGAAAAACAGAATGATATATAGCAGGGCTTACCTAACAATTAGACCATATTAATGTTGAAAATCGTCAAGCCATAAATACCAAGTTGCTAGCAATGAAAGCAATACCAGACAAGTCCAACCCAAACTCTGAGTATAATAATACATATGTGTTTTGTTCGTTCTGAGCTTGAATCCTACACCACCAGATCACCGGTTGGTGATATTTATGTATATATATGAGCTTGAATCCTGCACCACCAGATCTCTGGTTGGCGAAATGAGCAAACTTTAAGTATGTGTAGCCTATGACATGTAAATATTTGATCCCACATATATAGCCACAAATTCTCCAAAGCCTACACACACGGTGTCCTAATCCACATCGGGAAAATAATATACCAACTGTGACCTAGCTGTAATAGCTTTCTACCGACCCCAAAAAAAAAAAAACGTACAATGTAAATATATCCATTCACTGTTACAGTTCTAAAAAAACAAAAAATCTCAAAAAACTATATAAATAAAACTTATTGGATTTAGCCTATAACTATTTTACTTACAAATGTAATTAAAAAGAAGAAAAAAATCACAATTATTTATTTGTATACTAAATTTAACTGAATATACGTTCAATTCAATCAGTTATTCCATCAATTTTTTCTCTTTTCCATTCATTGTTGTACTTATAAATGTGACAGTCATCCGCTGATGTCAGTCGTTCTATTTGAGCTCCAATGGAATCCTTCATCGTTGAGGAAAAGGCCCAAATAACTAGCTCGATGTAGCAGGCCCGCAAAAATTTCCACGAATTTTGACTTTGACTAATTAATAAACTCTTTGACGAAGGTTGCTCCTCATTATTGTGCACCTTCTGAGGTATTTCCGTAGATGTGTATGTGTAACCGTGTGAGAGAGAAAGAGATTTATTTAGTATAAAAACATATTACATTGTGGCAAAAATTGAACGTGAAACTCTGGACGTTGTTTGATAAATAATGAGTCAATTGCAACTAATAATTAAATTTAAAGATAATTAACAATTCAAAATTTGTTATCGTTAATTTTTTTCTTTTTGTTGCGGCTTCATAATAAAACCTTAAAAAAAATTTTGTGACTTTATTTATATATTTTTAAAGTATTAATAAATTGATATAAATCATTAAATAATTAAATTTATAAAAAATAAATAAATTATTAAATAAAATTTTATAATTATTTATTATCTATTTAAAGTTATATAATATTATTCTAAAAAATTTTAGTATATATTAGTGCCACACTGCATGTGTAGTTTTTTTTTTTTTCTCTTTTGCATGTGGAGTTGAAAGTGTAATTAAGATTTGATGGGAAAGTCACATACAAATCCGCCGGTGGGCGTTGAGCGATGGAAATGGGTCTTAAGGCTATTCACATGTACACCCGCCCAATCACTCCTATAAATTCTGCATTTGATTAGACCCCATCCAACACAATTCACTCTTCCTATGAAAATCCTTCTAACATAGTGTTCTGATTCTTTTGATACACAAATCTCAAAAGTCTACGCAACCAAATTCAAAAAAAAAACACACACACACACAGACAGTGACCAAGTTTCCCTTTCCTTGTTTCTCGCATGGATGTCCTCACTTTACTTTACGCAATCTTAATTTTTGGTCCACTTTTTATGTTGTGGAGGTGGATTGATGGGACAGGAGACCAAGAATGCTACATTTTGGACTACGAGTGCTACAAGCCAACCGATGACAGGAAGCTTGACACAGAGTTCTGTGGGGAGGTAATAAAAAGGAATGCAAATCTCGGACTCAACGAGTACAAGTTCCTCTTAAAAGCCATTGTGAGCTCCGGCATTGGCGAGCAAACCTACGCTCCAAGGATCATGTTCTCCGGCCGGGAAGAAAACCCCACGTTGGAAGATGGGCTGTCGGAGGTGGACGAGTTTTTTCAGGACAGCATTGCCAGACTTTTGTCCAGATCAGGCGTTTCTCCTCAGGAAATCGATCTTCTTGTCGTCAACGTATCGATGTTGTCCGCAGTTCCTAGTCTAGCTTCCAGGATTATAAATCACTACAAAATGAGGGAGAATATCAAGGTTTTCAACCTCACCGGAATGGGTTGCAGTGCGAGTCTTATATCCGTCAATGTCGTTCAAAACATCTTCAAGACAAACAAGAATGTCTACGCACTAGTTGTCACTTCCGAGTCCTTAAGCCCCAATTGGTATGCCGGCAACGACAGATCCATGATTCTTGCAAACTGCTTGTTCCGGTCAGGCGGATGCGCCATGCTTTTGACTAACAAAGGAGCACTGAAGCACCGTTCCATGTTCAAGCTGAAGTGCCTGGTCCGAACCCACCACGGTGCCAGAGACGAGTCGTACGACTGCTGCATACAAAGAGAAGATGACCAAGGCCGCCTAGGTTTTCACCTCGGGAAGACTCTCCCAAAGGCAGCCACAAGGGCTTTTGTGGACAACCTCAGGGAAATATCTCCCAAGATCTTGCCTGTAAGAGAGCTGCTCAGATTCATGGTCCTGACATTCATCAGAAAATGGACACAAACATCCAGCAAAGGCGGAGGGACTGGTAATCATAAGACAGTGATCAATTTTAAGACAGGCGTTGATCACTTCTGCATCCACACGGGCGGCAAGGCAGTGATAGATGGGATCGGTCTGAATCTCGACCTGTCCGAATATGATTTGGAGCCAGCGAGGATGACTCTGCACAGGTTTGGGAACACGTCAGCAAGTAGTCTTTGGTATGTGCTGGCATACATGGAAGCCAAAAGGAGGCTGAAGAAGGGAGATAGGGTTTTGATGATAAGCTTTGGTGCAGGCTTTAAATGCAACAGCTGCTTGTGGGAGGTCGTCAGGGACCTTGGTGATGGCAATAATGCTTGGAACGACTGCATTGATGACTACCCACCTCAGTCGTTGGCTAACCCATTCTTCGAGAAGTTTGGGTGGATCAACAATGAAGATCCAAGCACCTTTGTTGTTCCTCGCTGAAATAAACAAAATAACAAGGTTCATGATTATTTCTTAGAAAAAATGTTACTTAATTAAGGTCATATTTTTAGTTGTCTCTCTTTTTTTCTATGAGCACCAGAAGATTTTTTTTGTTCGAAATTTTATCGACTATAACGAGACATTGATTTTTTATAACTATCATAATACCTTTTTTAATAAAAAAAAAATAAGTTTGTTAAAAAGAGTATCAAAGTGATTACAAAAATTCGAAATTTCGTTGCATTCGGGCAAAATTTTGGATAAAAAATTTCTGGTGCTCTGCTTTTTTTTATTTGTTTTATTTTCTTTCAATCATAACGGTGGCCTTCCTTGTTTCTGTATTTTATTTTATTTTTGGAAAATTTGTTCAATATTGGATTTCATAACCCGATAATTAAGTTGTGCTGCTGCTTCCAGCAGGCTGGTGAGGTTCTTTCGTTATACTTTTTTTAATATTATGGAATGGAGGGGTGTATGTGTTTCATTTTTTCTTTACCTTTTCTTTTGGTTTCACAGTGCTGTTCGTTTTGAGTATTTCCACCTCGTTTGTTAAAACTTAAAATTCGAATATCCTGTTTTATACAATCTCTTTCACCAATAGTTCGTGACTGGTTGGTGGATTGGACTGGACATTTGGGGGATAATGAAAGAAAGGTCCACTTGGCGGGTAATGGAAAAAGGAAAACATTTATCACCAAATAAAAAGTTGCACGAAAGTTTTTATAATAGACCTATTGTTATAATTTGTATAATTATAATAATAACATATAGAATGTAAATAATAATAATATATTTTTGTTTTATATTTTATTAATATTATTATATAAATTATGATAATTATTTTATTTTGAACACTTGTTAGTCTAATTTTTGTCTGGCCTTGTAACAGATTTTAAAAAAAAAAATTGCAACGCTTTCATGCACTGTCCCCCAACACATGGTGTCGAGCAATAGTTATGATTGTCTGGAACATGAATATTAATAGGCCATTAACTGCAGACACAGTAAAGGGCCCATTAATACTGGGGAAGCAAGGGGGTCTTTTGTCACTTTTATGAATGAAGAGAGCAATAGATCCCCGTCCTTTTTATTAGCTTTCATGGATGAAATCTCACATCTATCACCTACAAGGGCTTACCAACGTTTGTGAGATCACCTCTTACTGGCTTAAGTTTTGAGGGACATTAATTTGATGTGTTTCTGTACGAACATGATCCTATGTAATCTTGTTTTTACCCACAAAATCTGACACCACAATGATTTCTGTTATTTTAAATAAACTTTATTTAAATTTACAGCATAATTAGATATTTTCAGGTAAAGTGTTTAATTTTTGTTTTGGGATAAATTATATTTATTATTTTTTAAATAAATATTAATATTTTTAAAATATAAAAATAATAAATATTTTAAAAGTATCAATTTTTTTAAAAATAATAATTTTAATTTTAATTGAAATAAAATTTGACACATCATATATCGGGAAATTAACTTTTTTTTCTTAAATTTAATGCGTCATTTATTTCTTTATGTTATTAGAAATTGGTTCGTCTTCCAATCTACATCTGGCATCTCTGTACTCTCTGTCTGTTCATTATACAGTAAGTCACCAAGTGCTGACGAGATTTAATGCTCTTGGTTCAAGTTTCATTGTACAGAGTACGTGTCATGGTGTGTTAAAAGTGAAAAAAGTCCAAATCAAACTAAATATCGAAATATAATTAGAGCATAGGGAGTGAACCCGAAATTTAAATGTCCGAATTTATGTTCGATTAAAATGGAAATATTTTTTTTAATTACAATTATATTTTATAATAAAAATAAAATAATGAGATATATTTATTTTTTTATTACAAAAAATTTTACTTGAATAACAAAAAAGAAGTTTGTACCTTTTTTTTATACAATTAAGGACCTGACCTAGTTTACAATTTATGTCAAATTCACCATTTACTGGCTTTGTTGTCTGGGTAGATATACCACTGGATTGATAGTTTGGTAGTAATGTGATATAATTTTTTTAACAATTAATTGAATTTTAGTCTTTATAACGATACTTCTCTCAAATAAAACAAAATTTAAATGTGAGTATAGTATTAAAATCTATATTTATTAATAAATTCAACAATATTTTAATTGAAGGGTCTACTTTATAAAGGAGATTAAATAATAATATTTAATAAGTGATCTTAACTTTGACTCCAAATATGTTGACCAATATATTTTCAATATACTTTTTTTTTTTTTTATCCAAAACGTTTAGGTAGCTTGATAAAATTGTGGCTTCGAAGACTTTATTTGGCAAAATGTTTGACCGAAGTACTCATACCAGTCCAAGATTTGGACTTAACTCTTTTTCTACAAAAATATATATATATATATATATATATATATATATATATATATTGTTAGTATATAAATCATTATATATATGAACTGAGACTGAAAGTTATCTATTATGTCTTTATTCAATTTTTTCCATAAAGAAAACTCACTATCCAATTATTATTGAAACCGAATGGTTCTCCTTCATATTTGGTCTCGGTATTAACGAATATTAAACCTAATACAACGTTATACAAATTAACTCACTTTGTGGGAAAAGTGACGGCAATGGATTCGAACTCAAGCTAATGTAGGGACAGACTCACTGACTTATCACTAAATTATCACCATAAGTGATAAGTGATAGATTTAGATTTAATAAATCCACCAAAAATAAAATAAAAGATGAGAAGAACCAAAAACAACCCCATATATATACCTCTAAGTTTTTATTTTTTTTATTTTTTTGTGAGATCAAATATACCTCTAAGTTAGTAAAACCACCATGCCTGCTCGTTGGCCTAGTCATCGTCGGATTTGATTAAAGCTATGCAAGCTAAGCTAGATCCACCCATACTATTTACATTAGTCACTTAAGGGAGCCATTTGGGGTGATCCTAGTGGCTGTTACGGATCAAATGGAATTAGAGAGACATTGTTAATTATTATCGGCCAGAATTTCTCGGCTTATTGTTAATTATTGTCGGATTTGTTAATTATTAATTATTGTTAATCGTCTAGACTCGCTGTCTAGGCAGTTGAACCCACTGAAAACAACCTACGTAACTACATTAAGGAAAGATGACGTGCGTAATTGTTTATAAAGTTTGACAATTAAGTTCCTTGTACATGCTGGTAACATGACCTTGGATATATCCGTTGAAACAGTCACATATGGTGAATCTGAGGTAAGGCACTTTTGTAATGTGGGGAACACCTTCAATTAGAGTGACAGGCTAGAAAGGTAATATGTGTTCATGTGCCATGTTGCAGGATGACAACGGCGGCATTTATTCGCCGCCTCAATTTGACAACCATTTTGGTTGCTGATTTTATATCTCTATTCATTGCACAGTTATTGCAGTTGTCCATAAGGTGAAGTTGGCCGACCCATTGATTGCTTAGTGCATATATTTGGAGATTGCCTATTGCATATATCTAAGTAAATCCGATGAGATTTTCAAGTAGTGATTAATATTGGAAAATCTGAGAACTTGGTTTAGATTCAAGTTTTATTCCTATGATTGTTGGAATCAGATGATGAGTTAACAAACTAAGGAAATTTCAGAGAAATGATGGAGTGAAATATCATACCGCCTTGAAAAAACTTATAATTCGATGTCTTAAAATTCTTTAATAATATGGTGTAAAAAATCTCATTTCTAGAGATTGCTCTCCTATTTTGGGCTTAAACTCGCAAATTCTGCCCAGATGAGAGTGATGTGCCAAAAAGAGTCAAAATCACAAATGCAACCGGTGAAAGTACGTGATCTCCGTATCATTGCTATGGCAAGGACAAACCAAAATGGTCAGGCAACGTGAAGATATAAAAGCTCAATAAAATCCAAAGCTTGAAATGAACATATGAACTCAAAGAAGCCAAACATTGGAGGAAAAAAAAGGGCAGAGTTGATATATATATATGAATCTTGTATTTACAAAATCAAATTATTGCATATGTTATAGTGAATCAGCTCGTGTGTTAGATTCTAATTAACCTAATTTTAACTTTATTAAACTCAATAATATCACACAATAAAATGAAAAATATACTCACGAATATAAATCACACGTATTTATATATTAACAATTATTAAAATTCTAATTCTACTTAAATATTAAAAATAGACTAAACAACCAACTTCTATTCAAACAATAATTAAACAGTAAATCTAGATTAACTTTAACATCGTACACTTTAATCGCAATCCATGTTCAAAGTGTCGACGCTTGCCCCACAACCACAAAATGTAATTATATGCACAAGATGTTTTTGTATATTTTTTTTCAATACTGGCAAATGATTGACATTCGATATAGGTAGTCTTTTTTTTTTTTGTGACCTATATAATTTTAGATCAAACAGTTCTATTTTATTATTATTTTGTTAACTTGATCTCATTTAAATATTTTGTTTTGACTTACATTTGATATTAAATTATTTTGATTCATTTTAAATAAGTCAAATTAAAAAAATCTACGAATGATTGTTGTCTCTCTTACTCGCTATTTAAAAAGATGCTTAAAATAAATTATTTAAAGAAAGTTGTAAAGCTGTTCATTATCATTGTAAGAAATACAGAACATTTTTTTTTTTGGTCAATAATATATCGCGGAAAGGCCACACCAGAGATAACCTTTGACAAAAGCTTAACAACCCCAGGAGGAGACTATTGGTAAATCAACGGATCAGCATCACATAAAATGGGGATAGCTGCCAAGAAATCAGAGATCCTATTGCAAAGAAAAATGGGGAGGCCACACTAGAGAACATGTTTTTCTGGTAGAAGGAAGGTCCTCGGACCCAGTCATTTGCTAACAGGCCATGTGACAGTGTTGCGTATGCAAATCCCTCAAAAGCCCTAATCAAAAGTCAAAACAAAGAGGCAAAATAGCGAAAGACGGTTTACAGGCTTACAAGGGCCGGTTTGGAGCGTTATAAATAAACTTTTGAACCAAGGGGAATCCTGTTTGACAGCAATTGTCGGATCTCGATCCTTTCGTAATTAAAATTCACGAGGCAGTATGAACAGATCGTTATAAGAAGAGTTGTCAGGTTACAGGTTTTAGAGCCAATCTCTATTAAGATGTTTCGCTACTTTAAATATACACTTACAGAATTTGTTATTTTAATTCAAGTAATACTTTTCATTGAGATTCTACTAAGATATTCAGTGAGTCTAAATATACGGTTATAGAGTTTGCTCCTCCAATATCATTGAGATATTACGTTCTAATTTTAAGAAAAATGTATAATTTTTTTTTCTTTTGTCTATAGAAGAGGTACCAATTCATCATTGCAGAGTCAGTAAATAAGAAAAAGTACTGAAATTCGAATATTAAACCTATAAGTTGAAAAATACACCTTTAATCAATTTAATTAAAGTGAATTCTCAAAATTTATAAAAATAATAAAAAATTTACACGTATTACTTTCTAATTAAAATAAAAATGAACCAATGAAATTCCTGTTCTATTTGGGGCCATGTAATCGATGACGGCCCACATTAATCAGAAAGGCTTCTCCTGTTTTATACATCGAAGCATCATCGATAGCTAACGTCTAACGGAATATTGGGCTGGAACTTTTCCATAAGTTGGAGGACGACACTTTCTGGATTCTAGGCTTAGCATGACCTCCACCCATCGTTATATTTTTTATATTAAAGTCTTAGACTATCCAATCTGCGAGAGCAAACCACCTACTTAAAGCAGACCAACAAGCATTGGGCCTCCACCTGTGGGACTCGGTCAAAATTGACATAAAAGTTTTTTTTTCGTTTTCCATTTTTAAATATATCAAACTATTTGTTGTTTTCAACACCTAAAACTTTTTGTTGTTTGTTTGAGATAATATTAAGTTTCAAGACTTTAGGGTTTGGGTTTTCAAGACACTCAAATTTTGAGTGGTCAATTTTTTTTTATTGTTCATGAAATGAATTTAGAATTATATCGGTAACGCTTATTAAATATTTCAGATTTGCTTATTTAAATATTTAATATAGATATTTCGATTTACCTAACAAAATAATTTTACGTAATTTTTTCTAGATTACGCCTGAAAGTAATTTTGTTAATTAAAATTTAAGTCTAGATTTCACCTAATTTTGTGTTTTTGGCCATGTACCACTGAATCGAGTTGGGCAAGGTTTCTCCGGTATAAAACCTCCAGAATTGTTAAGAGTCAAGATTTTGACATACAAAATAAATCATGATCGAATTGTATCAGTGCAATAATGGGTACATCTGTATCGGTCTCCATTTTCGTTCGAGTATCCAATGTAGATATTTTGGTTTACTTGATAAAGTAATCCCACACAATCTTGTTTGGGAGAGAGGATTTGGTGTAGGGAAGAAAAAATGAGAATGAAAAACTAAAACTTCCTAGGGTCCGTTTGCAATGGATTTTATTTTCTATTTTCTGTTTATTTTTTACAAAAAAAAACAGAAAACATGTTTGGTATTGATTTTATTTTCTATTTTTTGTTGAAATTTTAAAAGTGTTTTTCAAAAAAAAAAAAAAAAAGGAAAAATAATAAAAACTAACTTTCTAATTTTATTCTTCACTTTTTTTTTCTATACTTTCGCTTACAACATTTTCTTTCTCTATCTATTCTCTTTACCATATCTCTCTTTACTCATCCTCTCTCTATCCCTCTATATCTTTTCTCTCACTACTCTTTCTCTCTCTACTCATTCTCTCTCTACTCTCTCTCTCCCTTTTCTATCTCGACCATTCTCTCTCTACCCTCTCTCTCTCTATTTTCTCTCTCTACTCATTCTCTCTCTACCCTCTCTCTCCTTTTCTATCTCTATCATTCTCTCTCTACCCTCTCTCCCCTTTTTCTATCTCCACCATTCTCTCTCTACCCTCTCTCTCTTTTCTCTCTCTACTTATTCTTGCTCTACCTCTTTTTCCTTTTTCTCTTTCTACCATTCTCTCTACTAATTTTCCCTCAACCATTCTCTATACTCATTCTCTCTATACCCACTCTCTCTCTCATTTTTCTCTCTCTACCATTCTCTCTTCTTTTTCTTACTCTATCATTCTCTCTACTCGTTCTCTCTCTCTCTCTCTCTTTTCTCTCTACCATTCTCTGTCTATCCAGATTCTCTCTCCTTTCTGTCTACCCACATTCTCTCTCCTTTTTCTCGCTCTACTATTATCTCTCTACCCTCTCTCTCTCCTTTTTCTCTCTCTAGTCATTCTCTCTCTACCCAGACTCTCTCTTTTTTCTTATTTTACCATTCTCTCTACTCATTCTCTCTACTCATTCTCTCTCTACCCTCTCTCTCTCATTTTTCTCTCTCTACTATTCTGTTTACTCATTCTTTCTCAACCCTCTCTCTTTTTGTCATTCTCTCTACTCATTCTCTTTCTTCTCTCTTTCCTCTCTTTTTTCTCTCTCTACTCATTCTCTCTCTACCCTCTCTCTCTCTCTCTCCCCCCTTTTTTCTCTCTATATTTATATTATTTTTATCATTTCTCTCACTATCCTTTTTCTATCTATTTTTTTATTCTTATAAAAAAAAAATAAAAATTGACAGTAATAAATACAAAAATTCAGCAAACAGTAACAATTAAAAATAGAAAATGAAAAATAGAAATAAAAACTGACATCGTCTCCAAACGGGCCCCTAGTTTTTCGATTTTATTTTTCATTTTTTTTCTATACTTTCTCTTACAACATTTTTTTTCTCTATCTATCCTCTTTACCATATCTCTCTTTACTCATCCTCTCTCTATCCCTCTATATCTTTTCTCTCACTACTCTTTCTCTCTCTACTCATTCTCTCTCTACCCTCTCTCTCTTTTCTATCTCTACCATTCTCTCTCTACCCTCTCTCTCTATTTTCTCTCTCTACTCATTCTCTCTCTACCCTCTCTCTCCTTTTTCTATCTCTATCATTCTCTCTCTACCCTCTCTCCCCTTTTTCTATCTCTACCATTCTCTCTCTACCCTCTCTCTCTTTTGTCTCTCTACTCATTCTTATTCTACCATCTTTCTCCTTTTTCTCTTTCTACCATTCTCTCTACTAATTCTCCCTCTAGCCACTCTCTCTCTCTCTCCCCTTGTTCTCCCACAACCATTCTCTCTACTCATTCCCTCTATACCCACTCTCTCTCTCATTTTTCTCTCTCTGCCATTCTCTCTTCTTTTTCTTGCTCTATCATTCTCTCTACTCGTTCTCTCTCTCTCTTATTCTCTATACCATTCTCTGTTTACCTAGATTCTCTCTCCTTTCTGTCTACCCACATTCTCTCTCCTTTTTCTTGCTCTACTATTATCTCTCTACCCCCTCTCTCTCCTTTTTCTCTCTCTAGTCATTCTTTCTCTACCCAGACTCTCTCTCTTTTTTCTTGTTTTGCCATTTTCTCTACTCATTCTCTCTTTACCCTCTCTCTCTCATTTTTCTCTCTCTACTATTCTGTTTACTCATTCTTTCTCAACCCTTTCTCTTTCTGTCATTCTCTCTACTCATTCTCTTTCTTCTCTCTTTCTCTCTCCTTTTTCTCTATCTACCCTCTTTCTCTCTCTCTCTCTCCCCCCTTTTTTCTCTCTATTTTTATATTTTTTTTACCATTTCTCTCACTATCCTTTTTCTATCTATTTTTTTATTCTTATAGAAATAAAATAAAAATTGACAGTAATAAACACAAAATTTAACAAACAGCAGAAACTAAAAATAAAAAATTAAAAAAAAAAAAACTGACAACGTCTCCAAACGGCACTTTAGTTAATAAAAGGAACAAATGAGACAAAAACATAGAAACCAAGGATTTTCCCTTGGCCCCACGTTTTAACAATCCCTCAATTTTTGGGCGGACAAAGCAAGGGACAAAGCACCAGCCGCCTCCCACTTTATATATATATATTAACTTTTTTATTAATTTATCATGATATCTTTTAATTTATTTTTTAAATATTATTTTTTAAAAATATAATTAATAACACTATTTTTTTTTCATTTTTTTATTATTTATTTATTTTTAAATACAATATTTCTCTTCTTCACTTTTTTTTTTCCTAAACAAAGGGTAAAGGGTAAGGCACCACCATTGCTTGCAGATAATTTTGTTAATCCAAATTTAAGTCAATAGATTTCAGGTAATTTTGTATTCAGGTTATTTGGGTCTCGGCACATGTACCATTGATTCAAGTTGGGTTTTCTCCTGTATAAAACCACCAGAATTGTGAAATTGCAAGATTTGGACATACAAAATAAATTATGATCGGGCAGTATCAATGCGATAATGGGTACGTCTAAATCTTTTTCAATTTTCATTATCTAGTACGATCGACGTGTTCCTCGATGACTTTTGCTGTAAAAGTTGATAACTTAATTGACAATTAACATCGTTTGTCGGAAAGGCGAAGCTTCGGACCTACAATTTCAATTCCCTGTTTGAAACGGAAACACAAGCTCTGAAAATTGCAGAAATATTCTTTCTGGCAAGCTAGATCCAAAACGAGACAGAGAAAATAACCTGGTACCCTTTTCTTACGTTGGTTGGGTACTTTTGTCGAACAGTTGGTGCTCAAGATAGTTTCAATGGAGAAACCAGACTACAAGCTTCTGCTCTCCTGTCCATCTGGTTTCTCACCTTCTCAGGTTCTTTCCTTTTGTGTTTATTTTTTAATTATTTCCTGTCTGTTATCAATCATCGTCGATGTATGAAATTATATGTTAGATTCAGTTATGACTCAGTATACTTTTGGGTCAAAGGTATCTGTGATTTTCGATCAAACTTACGACAGAATTCCCCATCCAGACGTCGAATTAGAGAACTCCATTGCTGAGGTTAGTGGATTACCTATGTTGGGTTTGGAATGATTGCATTGTTTAATTTTGAATTCTGCATTGGGTATCATTGTATTGTGTGCTGAAAGTAGTGGGTTATTTATGAGGAACTTGAAATACCTTGCTGTGGATTTCTCCTTCCATTTGCGGTTAGCGCATTCGTTGGATGTTGATGGAGCTAAAAGTATTGAGTGTTTGAACTTTTAGGAATGTCTGGTGAATGGCCGTAGTGAAGTTATTATCTATTATGTCGCATCAATGTGAAATGCAGTGTAAAGAATTTTGATATCGATAGATTTCAGAAGCTGATGATTATTTTTGGTCTTTTTTAATTTGCTTTTCTTCATTGCTCTTGTCAGATATGGGATCAGAAGGTCCACAAGAATAAATCTTTGTTTAATGGAAAAAAGTTCCGGGTATGTTGGTCTCCTTCAGCTATCAAATCTTTGTCAAAGTATACAATTTTATTAAGTGTGAATGAATAATCATGATTCTCACATTATGATCTGGTGATATGTTGTTTAACTACCCAACGTTACCTGGTTTACGTACTATTTAGTGTTTAAACTGTTGGAAGAGCAATAGATCTCTTCTAATTAGTTAAAGCAGCAAACCAAAAATGAGCTGCAGCATGCAAATTGTTGAGGGCTTGCATGTGTATGATCTGTTTTGTCTTCTAATGAATTTGTTATTGTGCATCTATTTCTTCGACTTTAAATTTACAGTATGGAGGGTACACTCTGCAAAGTGGAGACAGACCTGACCAAGAATCTCATGTATTCCTCCACCTTGGTTTGACAGATTATAGGTCTTTCTCTCTCTCTCTCTCTCTCTCTCTCTCTCTCTCTCTCTCCCCCCGACTTCTCCCTTCATCTTTTTTTTGGTATCTTTAATTAGATAATTATATATAATTGTGTAGGCAGTTGAGCCTAAGAACCTGTCTAAGCACTTTTAATGCTTGGACATGGCAGTCAGTCTACTATTTGATTTGACTTGGTGTTAGATCTATATGCATTAGATTACTGATCTTATGCACATGTTATTCTATGGTATCATAGCTGCTGTAGAAGGATACCAGTGAAAAGGTTAATGAACTCGCATTTTTGCATTGTATGAGGAATGGGTCTTGCACGAGGTTGATAATCATATGTTATACATTCAGATGAAGCTTCTGCCATATTTTGATACTATTTAGGAGAAAAGTCATCAGCAACTAGCCATCCATTTTCTATGCCATATTTATTTTCTTGTTCGAAGTCCAAAGCTACATGACAATTTTATTAAAAACAATCTCTGTATAGATCTATATTTGATCTACCTGATTTAGCTGTAGCATTGATTTCTTCCTGTTGTCAGTTTGTTAACTCTTGCCATCAATGCTACTCTGCTGTTATGCAGGACCTTTATGGGAACAAACTTAAATCCTTTGTGGGAGAAGTTTCTTGTTCCATCAGAAGGTGTTTCTCCAAGCATCTAAAATGTGCATCATTAAGTGCATCTTTCTTTATTTCTGGGCCAACATCGACTGCTAGTCTGCGACTCAACAATGAATTCTTCATCGCTTAGTTGCACTTAGCTAAATAGATCTAGTTTCTCCAGTGATGAACATCAACAGTGAGCATTACATCACAATTTTGTGTTTTGTGCTTCTATTCCCTTTCAAATTGCATGCTGATGCTGGTTGAATTACAGCAGCACAGGAATCCGATGGGATAGCTTATTATGATTGGCACAACATCATCATTTTCGAGTCCTCCTCTCCTGTAATAATAAGTTTGATGCTCTGGTTTCCTCTTTGTCTTTGTAGATGATCCTATCCAGTGTCAACACACCTCTAGTCCACTAGGTAATGGTGCAGTCGTGGAGACATCTGACAAAAAAATAGTCGTGTTGCAAAGAAGTCAAAATGTTGGGGAATTTCCTGGATATTATGTTTTCCCTGGAGGCCATCCGGAGGTGCGAATCTGGAAAATAAACGTGCATCCTTCTTAATGGTTACCATTTGTGTGATTAATGCCCAGCCAGCTGGTTATGTGATGCATTTTTAGTCTCTTTCCTCATTGTTTCTGGCACACTGGATATGCTGTCATCCTGTAACTTGTTTGCTTGGTGGATGTTCCTCATCATATATTTTTCAAACCACTTGAATCTGTTCTTCTTTCCTCCTTTGTAATGCATTTTGTCTTCATTTTTTGATCTGTTTGTCTGACAGTGATAAATGTTTTATGTGTGATAAAACTTTGCTTTTCTGATGGCCAACAGCCTGAAGAAGTTGGACTGGCAACTCACCAAATTGCCAAAGAGTTTGCAGAAATTGAGTTTAACCAGAAAGTTTCTCGAGAAATGTTTGATAGCATTCTTCGTGAAGTTGTTGAAGAAATTGGAGTGCCAGTTGCATCTCTAGTGAGTGAAACTTTTTAATTCAAATTGCTTGATACTGATTCTTCTTTCTTATAAATTTCGGACACATCAGTAGGAGGCTAGGAGCACCTTTTGCAAAATTGTTGATTGTTTTTTTTTTACTCTAACTCTTCCAATGAAAATATGAAATTATTAAGTGATCAGAATTAGAAGTCTGTTTTTGATATGCCGATGAATGTGCCAATCACAGTATAAATGTTGTTGTGTCCATAGTTAGTCATCAATATTGCTGCAGCCAATTAGTATGTTAGAATGTGGACACTCATCAATATTTCTCCGGCCACTGGCTATGTCAGGGTTCTTAATTTATTCAACTTTATTTTAATGTCTTACATATAGTTTTTAGGGGAGACTAATCACCTGAGATTGTTTTCTTCATAAATTGCATATTTTTAGCTGCATAAAGTATGGTGTAGCTATTGTTACACAATTTCTGCTTTTGTTATTCCATGCTAAAGCTTCTTCACATAGGAGAAATAATGCTCCACTCCCAAAGGATTGGAAAAATAACTTTCTTGACTCAATGGATGATTAACTTGGTCCACAATGATCAACTCATCCAGACTCTGCCTTTAAACATTTCTGCAGTGTAATCCACTTTTCATAGGTGTATCCCGCAGGGTCTTGAATGTTAGACCAACTGCTTTTTTCTTCATCAAATGCAATCTTCATTCAAAAGATGTTCAACAACTTTATCATAGTGCACAAGATGGCTTTGAGTCAATCCAGCTTTATACAGTTGACCTGGTAAGTAAATGTACATTCTATACTTCATTTTGGATGTCTACAAGTATTTAGACTTTATACATGGGAAATGAAAGCATAAGCCAAAGCCAGTCTCATTGAACTTTGCTCCTTTGTTTAATTCAAAGCCTTGTGTCTCCTATCCCATCATGTCAGGAAACAAACACTGAAACTAGCCCCAGTTAGGCATTTGCTGCTAACAACTGTCATCGAAGCATTTTACCAGCTTAATTGTCATTGAAGTAGTGGAACACGTATACATGCACTGGATAGCAAGAGTTTCAAAAGGGTGATCTTCAGGTTTGAATGGAGAAATTCAACATTTGTTGAAATGAATGTGTGAGTTATTGAGTTGCTTCATATCAATGTTGCAGCAGAATATTTGTACTTTCTGCGGTGGGAATATCGTTGATGGGTGATAATCTATTGAATTCCAAAAAATACATAAAGCATGAAAGTGTTGCTATAAGGTTTTACAAGAACAAAACTGCTCATATGTCTTCCTTTTTCCTATGCTGTATCTGGAAAGAGATGTTTTGACTCGTGAGGTGCCTTCAGAGATATCATTTGATGAGACCAGAGCATATTGCTTAAATTATTGCAGTAGCTATTCGATAAATTTTAGGCAATTGATTTGTTTGTTGTCAATATATCAGGTTGATTTAGAGAACATGGCATCTAAAATGCCTGGCTGCCATCAAGGTGGATTTGCTTTCTATAAGATGATGGTAGAAGCTTCAAAGAATATCTGATGGTCGCTACCTGTAAGAAGCCAGCCAGCCTCACGGTCTTGGGCCCTCGGTAGTCGTCCGTGACAGCATGCTGACTTCAACTCTCCCAAACCTGGCATATCAGGACTTACCACAATAACAAGAACTAATTCAAGGTTTATCGTATCAATACATAACCTGGGGTGTGAACTATGAAGGTCTTGGTTTGATTCTTTCAACCATTAAATTCGTATTTCTAGTATCAACCTTAAGTAAATGTTTAAAGGGGGCGAGCAAAGATTTCTGGTTCGATGTTTATTTTCTTCCCTCCACCACTTTTATTGAGCTTGTAATTTCTTTGGTGCATATTATTGAGCTTGTAATTAGACGTAGGGTGATTACAGGCGTCATGGCATTTTGCCTTCGAAACGATAACATCAGTAACAATTATAAGCATTATTATTTATCTGGGTTACTGATTATTGATTAGCAGGCATTTTATCCTTAATTTTTATAGACAACGAAAAAATTTGGTGGATTCAATTCTGTTCAATTTAATATATATTTTTAATACCTTCGTTTGGTAACACAATTTTTAAAATTCGAGAATTCAATTGGATTTTTACACTTTAATGAACAAACTAATATGCCAGCGTATGGTAGAATTGAATTGCATTGTAAAATTTGTGCCTAATGAACTATTACAGATCATATTTTATTTTTGATCCCACAGCTCATATTTAGCGTGGGATTATTCCTTTTTTTTTTTTTTCCATTTCCTGTCGTGGGCCCTACCCATGGTTCTGGCCTTCAACACTTCCGTGGATAGCTGCGAGTTGCACTTAACAATTACCATAACAGTGTAAACCAAAAAAACAATTACCATAACAGTAGTGGAATGCCTTTTTCCTGGGATTCCTTTAAACTCAATTGTGAACTTGTTGCCGTCCGATTTGGGGCTTGTGCTAAGTTTTTCTTTCTCGCTTTCTTGACGGCCGAATTGGAATTCGAGACCTTACAAAAACAACCGGAGCATTACCAATAAGTACAGAATAAGGTCTGGTCTATGACCATGTAGAATTTGTGTCTGAGCCTTTGATTTTTCTTTTTCTTCAGTCTTAAAAATGACCCTCAAAAAATGACCCTCAAGATGGACCTGCTGGGGAGAAAGAGTTACAGCAGTGAAAATTTTCTTACAGAAAAGTTTCTTTTCCCTTTTCAATTGGATTAAGACTTCTAACTTGGCGTGACTTTTTTTTTTGCTAGACTTTGCGTGTTTTATGTACCTCTCCCTCTTTCCCCCCGGTTAGGGGCGTTAGAGGTTCTCTTGAGATTCTTGTATCTACGCTTTGGGGGGCTCCGTTTCTCTCGAGCGATGCCAGTGGATGGTATGAGACCGCAGAGACTGCAGTAAGATTACTAAAGATGTTGTCTATTTCTATATTCTTACGATGCGTTTGACATACGGTATAAAACAAATAGTATAAGATAAACTAGTCTTTTATAGATTATATAAAATATTATAGGATAAAAGTAATTTATCCTATATTATTCTTTTTTTTTTTTGGTCTTGTATCTTATATTATTCTATTTTAATTCATATGTACCAAACGACCTTTAAACCCCAAGATGGCCGGGGAAAGGCCCTCTGGTGCTGGCGGGCCGAGATGAGAGGCTTTACGCGATAGGCGTGGAAGGCATGATTTTTGTGTTTGGTTGGAACCGCGACAGATTTGATCTGTTTGGGGAGATGTTCGATCACTTGTTGAATGTTTGGGAGTCATTACCCCATCCTCGTTTTAAGATTGGGTATCTCTAAAATTTGTG
This sequence comes from Carallia pectinifolia, assembly GCA_037832335.1. Taxonomy (NCBI): domain Eukaryota; kingdom Viridiplantae; phylum Streptophyta; class Magnoliopsida; order Malpighiales; family Rhizophoraceae; genus Carallia; species Carallia pectinifolia. The sequence goes on from CM075454.1 coordinate 15,403,684, forward strand.
TAGTGGTCGGTAGTGAAACCCTCTTGCAATTCTTAGTTGGCGGCCTAATTATTGAATGTTTTCTTTTTCATTTTACAGGTACAAATTAATCAGTTGGTGATGCTAGTGTTTCATAATTACTACAATTTAAATTAAATAGATTTGAATGAGTAAAAAAATTAAGATAACTCCCAAAAAAAAAAAATTGTGTAAAGAACAGTAAGAAAGTAATAACATGAGATATTTATATATATAATCTTAAATTTTTATATTCTTTTACATTTGAGTTTTAAATTTTTTTAAAATTTAATTTGAATTTTAAATTTTTTAATATCATGTCAAATTAATTCATTTATTGATGAAAAATCCTCAATCTATTAGTCAACGAGTTTGACCTAATAAAAGTTATTTAAAAAAAATTAAAGATACAAATTAAATATTTTTTTCATTAACAAATATATGAATTCAATATTTTTTTAATCAACATATACATAAATTAACGTGTATATTTGTTGAAAGAAAAAATACCTCATTCATATATTTAATTTTTTTATATAATTTTTATTAGATCAAATTTATTAACCAATAGGTTGATTATTTTCTATCAATAAATTAACTAATTTGATAAAAAATTAAAAAAATTAAAATTTAAATATAAAAAAATATATAAAAATTTGAGGCTAAAAAAAATGCACAACCAACGCGGCTGACGTAAATAGCAAAGAAAATTGATGGCGCCTGGAGACAAATAATATATTCGGTGTAAAGTGTTGTAAAATATACAACAGTTTTTGTTGACAAGGTCTTATTGACCATGCGGTGAAGCGGCGCAATTCGTTTTAGTGGGTCAGTGAAATCATATAAAAAAAAGAACGTCGTACTTCTTCAGAGTCTACTCCCATCCCACCAGCCATTCTTCGTCCCACGGCATCCTTCTAGAGAATTTTTTTCTGCTTGTCCAAAGACTACGGTTGCTAGTTTTTTCTTTTTTTTGGGAAAAAAAAAACCATTTCACATTACTGTCACCTCGAAATAGAATACATTAAAGTTGGAAGCCGAATAGGAATTTTTTTTTTTTGACATAAAGGAAATCGTTTTATTAAATCAATCGAAAATTATATATAGATCCGACTTAAAAATGTCAGAAGAGCCTGCATACAATAGAAATGAAAACGGCACCAATATCTTATATTGAGCATGGTCACAAAAAACAAAAGCTGAACAGGCTTGAAGGCCCTTTGAACAAAACTCTCAAAAGAAGGTAGAAGTCGAATAGAAACTTGAAATGCGACGTAGATGAAGAATAAACTGCAATTAAATATCCATTTAAAAACAAACTTCGATTAAATAATTTAAGGTTCACTACATTTATTATTCCCAACTTGCTGGAACAGAAAATAGAAAAGAAGCAAAACATAAGTATTGAAATGAAAAATTGAGTATTGAGAGGATTATATCCACACCGGTATGGATGAATAAAATGTATTTCTTTTTTTTTTTTTTTGGTCCTAAGGATGTTAATAAAATGTATTTTCATAATTGAGAACAGACATTCCAAAAGAGAGAGAGAGAACAAGTGTCAGCAGGAGACTTCTTATTTGCTGCTTACAGTCTGCTGGCTGCCATTCTGTGCTTGTGGGTCAACTTGGTTAATGATCTGTGTCGCTACTTGTTCTTGGATGTTGACCTGGATTTCATTGACCAGATCTTCTCCAAATCTGCCTACCACTGGACTCACTGGGGATCCATGTGCCAGTGGTCTTCCCTCGTTAGGCTTATTGGCTCCACCAGCTTGTCCTGAAAGAGACAACAAAACTTGGCATTAGAAATTCCTAATGTAGAAATTATAATAGAACTTCGCTACGTGATTGATTTGACGTATTCTAGATATGAACCCACATTATATATTTGTAATTCTCATTTTTAATTATGATCATGCGATCATGAATTGAAAGACTAAAAATAGAATTTTTAGAATATATAATGGTAGGTGGCTAAAGTTGAAAGTGGCTTGCATAACCTGCAGCCAAGGCTGCTGTTTTCCTCTTATGGCGCAGGACAGCCCACAATCCCACAGCCCACAGAATAACGGAAGTTGGGATAATGGATCCAAGAATTGCTGGAAGCTTGCTACTTTTTTTCTTCCTGCCGCCCGAAGGGTTTGCTGGTAAACTCCCCACCGTGCCGGTTGTCTCGCATGAATTGCCAGAGACACACAAGTTCGGGTTGCCTGATACCCTGCAATTGATCCAAGGCATAGCCTGTAAGATCTAAACGTAAATGATGCAGAAACCAAAACTAAGATGTGCCTGCGAAGCTTACACTAGTTTCAAGTTTCTGTTGTTTGATATTGAGCTCGGAATTGCTCCACTGAAGGCATTGTCTGCTAGATTCCTGATGGCGACAAGAGAAAGTGTTACCCTTCAAGCAAGTATATAGACTTGGGGTTGATTTCAGAAAAATGAAAACAAGTGTGAATCTTACAGTTCTTTCAGGTTGGGAAAGTTGCCAAGGAAATCAGGAATCTGTCCAATTATGCTGTTGTTATGCAAATCTCTGCAGATTTATTTGAAACAGAACAATTAATCCTTTTAAGACTAAGGAAAGTAACATATGTTTTTCAGGTAGGACCAACTACATTTGAATTTCTTGAGATCTTACAACGTGAGCGTGTCGTGCACTATAACTTTTTTAAACACATGGTTTTTATTTTTCACTTTGTTTATTGTTATTTGACTTACATGGTCTCAAGAGCATCCATTGAACTAAAATCTGGAAGTGGGCCTGACAGATCAAAGCTACCAAGATGCCTGAATCCCAAAAAAACGAAGATTAATACAGAAAAATGAGAATTAAATTCAAGAGGAAATGAAACAAAATTCTAAGATTAGATAGCAAGGAAGATATCTATAACATACAATGCTGTGACGCGAGGAATAGCACCGGAGCTGCAATTGAGCCAATCCCATGTATATGGAGAAGGGAGACATGGATCGCCAGACCAATCCTGTAACACCGTGAATAGAGTTTGCCATTGTCCTAGACCATTTACTGCCATATCATAAAAATTCAGACAGTTCAATTTCTACCCTATTAGTTGGTTAGTTGTTTAAACAAAAAATATATTGAAGTGTAAAATGCTGAATTTGGATACCAACCATCGTTACTGTTAGTCCCATCTGTCAGTGGATCGCTAACTGCAAAGAATTCTGCAGCATTAATCAGAGGAGGGAGGGTAGAATCTGCAGTGGGCACCAAAGAAAACGTGGTGTTTGCTGAAGCTGAGATGTTATAGATGGTCCTCTCTTCGACTTCTGCATATGGCGGACTGATGGTGTCCGAAACAGACCCGTTGTTTATGTAAACCTGAAAGGATCTATTCTGGGTTGTTTCGAGCTGAGTCACTTCAGAGAAGTACAGGTTAATGTAAATGGGGATTTCTGTAGTTGGCAGAGCTGGGATCAAGTTTATTACAGAATTTCCTGTACTTCTAATTGCATTCTGTAGCACTTCCTTAGGTGGTCTGTCGGCTATGTTATTATTAATGAATGTTTCCTGGCTCGTGATAACAGTAAATCCATCACCAGCTCTTGCTGGAACCCAAATCCGATCGTAAGGATCAGCCATGTACCTGAACATCAGTCAACAGCTATCAGTTATTTTTATCAAACGCTTTTAGTTTTATCAGCTATCAAAATTTATCAAACTAGAGCACTAGATATAGCCCAGTTGGTTGAGGTTCGGTGCCTCCAACCTCCTGATCCCCTTACTGCTGGGCTACGAGCTCCAATGGACAAAAATTTATTACATTGGATCAGATTCTTTTTACCTTACAGTTTCACTGGCACCATAAGCAACCCTGGACAACAAAAACAAAGCAACATCCGAACCGACAGAACTATACATGTTTGAGTCCAAGGTCCGGAACTCAAGAGCCGAAATGAATGGAAACTGGTCAGGCTGCGTTTGAGCAAGACAAACGCTTAAAGAATTACTCTTTGTAACATAGATTACTTCATAATACACAAGCCTGTCGATCGAGGTTTGGACCGTGACCCAGAAGTTGCCATCAAAATGCATGTCAAAAGAGGGAGGAGATCGGCTGTTGTCATAATTCCCATAGAAGAAGCTGGCCCGGACTAAAACTTGGTCGCCCTTATCGGCTGGTACGGCGTAGCAGTTCTTTTTCCGAGATGAGAACACCCTGAGAGTGTTCATTACAGGAGACACTGAATTACTGTTCTGAACTACCTCGGATCGGCCTTGCTGGACAAAGGTGTCATCTCCTTGCCATATCAAAGAGTTGTTATCCGTGTAAGAACGGGATGCTCCACAATCAATGCTCAAGAAGACTGCAAGTTTTTGTTCATGAAATTTTTGGTGTTAGATTAATTGTAAAAAGAAGAAAATAATTATGAAAGGATTAAAGGGTTTTAAAGAAAAAAAAAAAAAAAAGAAGGAAAAATGAAAGCTTACCATCTGCATATGCTTTTAAAGCAAATAAAGCCAATATTACAAGGAGTAATACTAATACATGGCTTCTAGCCATGCTGGACTGGGGACTGAGTGCCGAGATGGAGACTGGGAATTAATGAAAACTATAGCCTATCTTATATGTACACAAAGAACTAATGAAGCTTGATTATAGCCTATCAAATCTTATTGATGGACGATCGATTTTGCACCTTTATAAGAAGCTAGGCAGCTAGCCGTGGCTTATATGAAAAGAAAAAATAAAAAATGTTTGTTTAATGAATTTTTGGTGTCCCAATATGTCCCGGGTGAAATAAGATTGAAAGTTTTTACAATAAGATTAATAATATCTATAATAAAAAATTAACATTTTTAATTTATATTGTAAAAATTATCAGTATTGTTACATTTAAAACACCAATTAAAAGATAAAAAAATCACGACATATATTAGTATTTTATACGAAATTAGGTTCTGGGGTGGGTGAGTCGACCATGCTCAATGGTTAATTACCACTGGTCATTTTTTCTGCATGAGACGACCTTAATTCATTCACATGGCAACAGGTGAATAAAAAATTAATCATTCATTCTTCTACCTTGTATTTGGGTTAAATATGGACAAAAATTATATTATTTAAAAAAGAAGAAAAGAATTTTCCAGCATATAAAGCCGAAGTTCAGAATTCAGATGCGCAGGATTCTTGGCGCGTTTGAAAACAATCCTCCCCGTAATTTCCATTCCGCGTTTGAAAACAATCCTGTATGAGAACTCTTTTGGATTTATGTATATTGTTGACGTTGACTTCACTGTGCCCACTCAATTTTGAAGGGGCCTGCTTTTTGGTCCATACAGTGCATCTACACATTTCAAAGTTATCAGAATCAGACCGGTTATCGAACCGAAAATATTAGTGGGTTAAGGTTCAACCGGTCGAACCAGTATTTGAACCGATATTTAATAATATATATATATGTATAAAAATAATTATAAAAATAATATTTATAAATAGTGATTAAATATTAATTTTTCTAATTTTAAAGATGAAATTGAAATTTTTAATAGATTTAGTACTAAATTAAACTTTTAAATTAAAGTTAATGCTTAAATTATAATTTAAATAACATTTGGGGTCAAATTGTAATTTATGAATTTTTTAATTTTATTGGACCGGTTCAACCGGTCCGATTTTCACCAGTTTTTACCGGTTTTGACCGGTTCTTGACCGGTTTTTTCCGGTTTTGACCGGTCCGAATCACCCTTCAAAATTTACCAAAACCGGCCCAGACCACCGACCAGTCCCCGGTTCAACCGGTCCGACCGGCCGGTCCGGTCCGGTTCTGACAACAGTGACACATTTACACATTTGGATCATACGTTATTAATAAAGTATAATAAATTTTTAATTTAATGTAAAATTAGATAAGTATTATTTTAAAATTTAAAAGTGTAGATTATACATGATAAATGTTAAAAATAATAAAATTTTTTAACTTTGAAAAAAAAAATTAAAAATATTATTACATAAATTATCAATATAAGTATATTTTATTAATAATAATTTGCATTTTCTCTCATACTTATGACCGAAACTTTTTCAGATTTTGTTGAAAGGTCTTTAAAGGCAAAAACATGGATTTGCTACTTGCTAGTTGCTAAAGAGACATAGTGGGCGTTCAAAGTATGCGGCCGATTGGGTTTCCTCAAAAAAAGTTGACTTTCCATAAGCTAAGTCAGTCAACCAATTAACAAATGATTAAATTATTCAGAGTCCCGTTAGAGAGCGGAAAAGAGAAGGATAACTTTTTGTTTTTGGTCAAAATATTTGTGATATATTTAAAATTAAGTATAATATGCAAACAAAATATTTTAAAGTTATATATATAAATTTTACTTATTTATATCTAATTGTATACACATAATTTTTCTTAAATAAACTAAAAAAATATAAAAATAAGGGCACAAGTTATGTGGAGATGTCTTTCTCTCTTCTCCCTCTTCTTAATTGTCGAGTTCCATTATAATTTTAAAAATTTTTTTGTCTGAAATTTTGTCCAATTATAATAAGATTTCAATTTTTTACAACATTATGATATTTTTTATAATGAAAAAATAAAATATACTTCTATTTTTTATTATAAAAAGTATCACAATAATTATAATAATCAAAGACATTATTACAATTGAATAAAAATTTAGTCAAAAAATGTTTAATGCCCTGCTTGTTTCCTTAATTGTCTGACTTAATGTTCTTATAATCATCATTTAGTTGGGTACGCCGTGTCCTCTGTACGCGCACGCGCATGAATGTACGGGGACGCTCGCGCATGAAGATACGGTGACGTTCATTTCATTCCTTATGATGACGTTACTGGCTATGATCGCTCATGCTCATCTATTATCCAAGGCTTGCTATTGGGTAATTTAACCTGACAATAATTAATTGATGAGTCCAGTTACGGTACCATAGAAAATAAATAAAGGAGGGACGCAAGATCTCGTACAAGACTCATAATTTTTTTATTAAAAAATATTATTATATATAGAATGCGTATAAAAAAAACTTAAATGACTATATAACTATATAAATAAACAATAAATTTTTTAATAACCGTATATATATTTTCTTCATCTCTCTTCCTTTGCACATTTATCTCAATTACATAGGCATCATAAATTCTTTCAAAAAAAATTCGCACATCCCACACTACCACGTCACCCTGTTCCCCTTCTTTGTCTCTGCGCCTGGTCTCTGTAACTTCTTCGTTAATTGATCTTCGTTGATTGATCTCCTTGGCTGGTGAGATCACAACACAATGGCATGAATAAATTCAATATAGTCGTAACGAAGTCACAATCTCTCTACTATGTAGATCATAAGTTGAAATCTTTACTACGGTATTCGGTGACACTAAATATATCAGTGTATTTTCTTCGTTATTGTGCTTGGTAATGCTAAAATGACTTTTATGGTGTGTTTCTATTTGAGAGAATGTGATGAGAAAAAAAATAATTAAAAAATTTTAATTTAAAAAATATTATTATTATTATTTTATTTTTTTATAATTTTGTTTCACAACTTCTTAATTAATATAAATAACAAATATTTACTCTTTCTCTCATAAATTATTTTTTATTTTTATTTTTTTCATAAATTTTTTAAAAATTTAAATAATTTTATATTCTCACAATTTTCCTTCTTAAGTATCTAAACACAGCATTAATTACTTTTTGAAAAAGAAAAAAGCTATCCCGCACTCCACGGCGGACATAACTTAAAGTCCCCAGCATCAATAGTCGTCCACGTCGCATCCAATTGCCTCCCGTACGTTGAGGACCGCAGTGGGCCACTGGCCTTTACAGAATAAGCAACACCCACACGTAACCCAATCTTTTTCTCCTCCAACTCTCCATTCTACGCAAAACTCAAACGTTAGTTGTCAGTAGAACCTCCCCTCATTTTTAACGCCGTAACATACCGGAACACAGAGTCCCGTCAAATTTCCCGTCTTCACCTAGTAATTATGGAAGAGTCAAAACTGTCATTCAATTTACAAATTTTAGTTTAAGTAACTTTTAATTTAGTCACGGAAAAACATCTAATTTAGCCTCTCAAAACCTTTTCTCTGTTACCAATTAGTACCTTAACCTTCTATTTTGCGTCTGTTCCAATCGTAAACTCGATACTCCACTTGCAATTAATTGACTACTTTTCTTTTTAATATATGTTATTGATGTTCAATTAAAAACTCAAGTAGTTCCAGACAAAATAAAATTTGTTGTGAAAAACTATATTTGCATCAAAATATTGATTTAAGGATAAAAAATGGAAGTGAGCTTTGAAGTCTGAGAACCGTCTATAAGATTGGTCTAATTGGCAAGGTGGATTGTTAGCTTTATTGAACAAAATTATCTCGTTAATTTGCTAATTTTTGAGTAAATGACTTGGTTTTAACAAGGTAACCTTACCTAGGTTCCAGACTTACGAGTTATCAATCCGATTATCGGGCTGACACCAAGGATTTAATATGGGATATTATTTCCTCAGCCTGAATCAAACGGCCTATCACTGCAGTGAGGGACGAAAGGAACCGTGAACAAGAACCAGTTCGTATTGCTTCAATGCGCGGACACGGCATATTTACGAGGTGGGATGTGTCGGACATGTATCCAATATGGGTAAGTTGAGACGTATTGGACACGCGTCAAATACGTTTAAAAATATTCGTTAAATTTTTTGAAAAAATAAAAATCGGATAAATATGTTGAACACAAAAATTATAAGTGTTTAATATTCTAAATATACACCCAGAATATTTTTTAATTTTAAATAATAAATTTTTTTTGAAAAAGATGAAAACATAAAAACATTGTCCTATGGCTTCTCCAATGTCGGCTTCAACTTCTTTTTCATTTTTTAAAATAAAAAACGAAATCAAATTGACAGACCGCAAATCTGAAATCCCTATTCCCTTCTCCGTCGATCTCTCAAGCAAACAGTCAAGCCCGCAGTACCTAGCCACGAAATTACTTTATCTTCATCCCCATCTTCTTATTCTTGTTGTGCTACTTTTCTTCAAGTTGAATGAAATTTACAACATATATATATATATATATATATATATATATATATAGTCGTATACGAGTTGTGTCTAAGTCCTAACTTTTTAAAATTAATATGTCGTTGTGTTTATATCGTATCCTGTTTGTATTTTTGTGTATATATTCGTGTTTAATTATTACATTTTATATACTAAAAACGTCTCCAATTCACGTTCATAAGAGTAAGTTTAGCGGTTAAGAATTTGGTTCTTAATACGCTTTATCTCAAATTTAAATCTCATTGACTATTGTTGAAATTTTTTGTACATGAGTAACGCGTAAATGCCGCTTTAATTTTGTTCAACTAAAAGCATCTCTATTCCACACAATGAAATGTACCATGTGTAAAAAGGAAAGGGTTCCCCCACCATCCAGGTGGGATTTCTCACCCCCACTTCGTCCTCTCCCAGATGTTCTAATATAAGCTCCTTAGGCTGAAGACCCAAAAAAAATCCACACAATGGTATTCAGTATCTACGGTAGAACTAGAAGAACCGGAGTATATGCTGGCTTTCCCTGCAAATCATGAGACAAGGAGCATAAATACAGTTGGTGCTTAATTACAAGCTGCAGCAGGTGATGTTGCTGAAAGGCTGCAAATATAATATATTGATGGCTAGCCATATTGAATTAGACCCTACGATTTCTATATGCAATCCAAATATTTCAATGTTAGGACACAGGATTTTAATGGTAACAAGAATCTATCTTATTCTATTTCGTCGTGTCACATGTACTAAAAGCGCCCGTATGGTCTGATTTTAGTAAATTAAAAGGCATCTCACTCTTAGTAAAAATATACCTTATTATTGTAGATCTCCTTCAAGTCAATTTTGGTGATAATAGATATGAGATAGAGAGAGTAGACTGCGTTTGCCATACAGATTAGCTGATCAAGTGACTCTAGAATTAACATTTTGATTCTTTTTTTTTTAATAAGATTACACAACTATATTTTAATAATAATAAATAGTTACGCAGCTTATAAAATAATATTTGATAATTTATATTTTTTTATTTTCTTATGAATTCAATCTTTAAAGACCTCATAATACTTTATTACTGTTTTGAAGCCACTATTATGAACTAAAAAAATTTTCCTTCCTTTCGGTTTTTTTTTTGGGGGGTTCTTTTGTATCTTGAACACTTTTTTTTTGGTCTCCAGAAAAAGTGCAAGCACCCAAAGTGTGGGCGAATTTGGGTTAGGGTTTCGAACCCGTTTCCTAGCCGGACATAATGCCTAGTCATCGGCTATGTCACTAACTAACTCTTTATTTTTTTTTTATTTTGTCAATGCTAACCAACAATATTTTCATGTTAGATTTCAGTATTTAGAAATTACATTAGACTTCAAGCTGAGAAAAACTCACTAAAAGATTAAAATTTTTTTAACACCTATTTTCTTTATATATAAAACTTGAACATGAGATGTTGCCCCGACTTTTTTTTTTTTTTTTTTTGTTGGATCCAAAGGTAGGCAAGTGTCTGTATAAGAGAAAGTCTAACGTTTGGGGACACGTGAGCGAAGCCAATGTACGCCCATTTGATCTTGTGCTAAGATGCTGCGAATGCCTTGTGGAGCAATGGAGAATTCATGCATCCTTCGCGGCATTGTCAACTCTAAATTAACCAACCAATCTACTGTTTTGTTTCCCTCCCTGTAGACATGAGATATCTTCAACTGCCAATCCATGACTAACAAATCTTGACAGCCATCTACAAGGTTCTTCTGAGGGTGCGTTCTAGGAACTTCCTTTTGCAAAAACTTCAGGACCAGCAGAGAATCGACCTCCAACGAAAGTTTTGGAATCCCTAATTGCCATGCAAGTTGCAAGCCCCAGAATACACCCCACTACTCAGCAACAAGTGCAGAACAAGCCCCTATGTTAATGGCAAAACCGCGCAACCAAATACCCCGATGATCCCTCAACAAGCCGCCCGCACTAACTGACCCTTGGGTATGTGGAGCTGCGCCATCCGTGTTTAACTTCACCCAATCACCTACAGGGGCCTGCCACGCCACTAAAAGATCCTCCCTTTCACAAATCGGAGTTCCTTGTTGCTATTTTTGAGACCACACTAAGCCAGCTTCACGGCTCCAGGCCCGAATAAGATATGGGCTGTAGAAATCATAAACCTTCCCCGAAAATAATTGATCATTTCTCTGTCGCCAAATCCACCAGCAGCAATATTAATCGACGACAACAAGATGTTGCTTCCCGCCTGCCGGCCCCGCCCAGTTGAAATGGGATTGTCTTTTTTGGGTCTTGGGTCCAGTTTGGTTCTTCTCTTAGTTGGGGCCCATTGATTTGCTTAGAATTGGCTTTTTGAGATTGTTATCAAAAAGGCAAACGTCCAGCCTAATGAATTGAGCAAGATTATATCCCTAATACATGAAAATCTTATTAAAGTAATTTTCAAAAGGAAGCTAATTCATAAATTACTCAAGTCGTCCAAAGTACTCGTCACCTTTTAGAGATTAAACCTTTTACCTAATTACTGTGTCATCGTATCTTTTCTTTCTGTTGTTTTTCTTTTTTCTTTTTTGATGGTATATTTGCCTTTAGAAAGCCTACAATGTTTTTTTTTTTTTTTAAATCGGTGTCAAGATTTGAATATTAATTACTATATTATTGAAATTAAGAGTACAACTATTTTATCATTAAAATAAATATGGGTCACCGCATATGAGTACAATAATTTGTTTTACAACAGAACATTTTCTTTTTTTTTTTTTTTTTTGGTAACTCTCTGTAACCACGTTAGTTGAGTAGGTAGAGCTGTTTTGAAACCTATACTTCTACTAAATCCAATGGTCAAGAATACCTTCCCTTGTGTTCTGCACTGGTGAGAAATTAAATGTAGAAAAAATCTTTCGCTTGTAACCTACACTGGTGAGGAATCAAACAGAGTATCAGTGACACTTACCAATCTGAAGAAGCCACAAGTTCGACCATCAATGGCACTTGGATCAATCCGAAGAAGCTACAAATTCAAGGCCATCAACTAACACCATCTATCTGAGAGTCACTCCCAAACTCTATCATTTATGGTAGTATCAATAAATTTAGCTTTTTGCTCTACAGACCTTCATGGCTTTATACTGCATTACACCATCTATTTAAGAGCCACTTCCAAACTCTATCATTTGTCGTAGTATCAATAAATTTCAAAATTAATGTCGTCTCTTCTGGTTTGTTCCCAAATTCAAATTCCGATATCCCGTAAAACCCTTATCAAATACCCCGGTTTATGTGCCTTTTTTTTCATTATTATAAATTAAAGGAGCCAGGTTGATGTTGGTGAGCCTTTCTACACTTGTTCTCATAAATTTGATGGAGTTTTCACCTTGAACTGTTGGCAATTCGGATTGGTCTCGAGAGGGCACTGGAGCTGCGGTTCTTTTGTCTGCAAGTGGAAACAGATTGTAGCGATGTGGTGAAGATAATACAAGACTGGATCAATGTGGCACGCCTCATTGGAGAGGACATTCGGGCTCTTTTTCCTTTGTTTCATTCGGGCTCTTTTTCATTCTGTTAGTTTTTTTCATGTTCCAGGGAAGCTAATACAATAGCACATGGCCTAGCTAAAAAAGCATTACAAGTTGTGTTGTCTGGACTAGAGTCTTTTTATGATATTTTAGCACATGGCCTAGCTAAAAGAGCATTACAAGTTGTGTGGTCTGGACTAGAGTCTTTCGATGATATTTTTGCTTTGATTGACAAGGATGTACAAGCAATTACATTACATCGATAAAGTTATACATCCTTTTTTCTAAAAAAAAAAAAAAAAAGCCGCCTCATATTAAATGTTGATGCGATCAATCTACAAGTCAATAAAAATTTGAGATGATCTGAATCCGAACTAATCTGAGCGTAAGTCATTTTGTGAACATTGTAGGCCAATTCGTCCAAATTACAGGCTATTTCACTGAAATTGTAGGCTACTTTGATCAAATTGTAGGCCAGTTCTTCCAAATTGTAGGTCACTTTGTCCAAATATTAGGCCACTTTGCCTAAATTGTAGCTACTTCTTTCAAATTATAGGCCACTTTGCTCGTTTAGTCAGCTTTTCACAAATTTTATAGGCTAACTTGTGCAGACTGTAGGCCATTCTGTGAGCATATGAAGTCCTCAGGTCACGCCTCCTTTTTCATATTTTTTTACTGTTCCGAGGAGTTACTCGACTATTCTGCACTGAGGAAACGGTTTTTCACTGCCTGTCAAATTTTGTGATCCCAAAAAGCGTCTTGTTACATTATTACTGTCAATATGTTGATGATGATATTTGGTTTCTGGGTTTTTTTTTTTCCTTTTGGACGGTATATTTACTTTTAGAATGGCAAGCTTTTTTTTTCCTTTTTTCTTTGCTTTTGGTACATCATGTTAAGATTTGAATATTGGTTACAGCCTTTAAGAGTACAACTACGCTCTCATTTGAATACGGATGGGTCACACACATATGAGTGCAATAATTTGTCTTCAACAGAACATTTTCTTTTGTTTTTTTTTATTAAATACTCTGTGACAATGTTAGTTGAGTAAGAATGGAAAGCATTACTAATAGTCTGAAATGATATTTATTTGAAGGACACTGCATTTAATATCGATCATACCAACAATTATGGTCCTTGAAGAGACAGGGGGCAATGGTAGGCCCTGGAAGTTAATTCCGTCTTGCTTCCCGAGTTGTTGGGGCAACATTGCTTAATGTTTTCAAAAACATAAGTTTGCAAAATGTTTTGATATTATCTTATGCCAATTATAAGTAGATATGATTTTAGAGGGATTATTTTCTATACAACTCCTATGCCTCCACCGTATCAAATAAGAAAGTACGATTAAAAAAATTATAAATAAGGGCTTCATTTCTGATACACCAAAAAAAAAAAAATACATTAGCCGGTATAAGATTATTTTTGTTAATCATTATGATGGTCGTGTATATAAAGAATTATTATACAAATCAATTTTTACTTATTGTATTAGGTTCATCTTTTTAACTCGATTAACTCAAAGATAAATTGATGACATTAGGATAAATTATTGTTATCACACTTCGAATTTTTATAAACGAATTAGAGAATTGGGTTTGGTGGCCACTTGCCATGCCACGATGTTGCCATTTGAGACGGCTCCTCAATTTTTTTTTTTTTTCTTGCACTAGATGTCAATCGCCTCACAAGCTCCTATCCTTCGCCTCCATAGCATTCAATTTCCTATTATGTCTATTTCCCCACTGTTTTCTCTTCGGTATCTCTGTTCAGTTGAAGGTGATAACATTGAATATTAAAAATTTTTATCTCGACACTCTAACTTAAACTTTCACCTCTTAAGTTTTTATCTTCTTAATGAACACTTTATATTAGAATTTAATATGCACTTTATTAAATACAATTCAATTAACTATCTGAAATAGAAGTAATTTTTGGAATCTTTTAGTATTCTCCACTGGATGATGACCTATTCAATTCAATCGGAGCATGAGAAATATGAACTTGATTAACAAGTTGTACATAAATTAATTAGTAATAATTATATAATTAATCGAAAGTGTAAAAAAATCTTGGCTTTCGGCGTTTTCCTCGTCGAGACGCACAATGAGATGATTTAATCAATCCTTCCACTGTAATCATATGATGTAGGAAATTACGCCATCCCTTTGTCAACTCCGAACTAATGCTAGTTGATTAGCCATCAACGATAAGTGTATCTCTAGTAAGCCCATCACTTGTTGACGAGTAACTCTATGTAAGGTTAGTGCCAAAATAGACCAAAGAAAGCTAAGTTTCCTGTGTGAATTATTCCCATTAAATATGCATAAACATTTTTCTTTTACCCTTTGGGGTTTGTGTAGTTAAGTTTATAAGAGAGATAACACTCATTTTAGTCCTTAATGTTTATAAATTTTTACAATTGAACAATTTTTTAATTTTTTTAATTGAGTTCTATATTATTAGATTTTTTACAATTAAGTCTTACTGTCAATTTGACTGTTAAAAATATATTTGACCTAATGAATTTAAAAGGTATTTAACCTAACAGTCAGTTAAACAGACAAAAAGACTTGATTGTAAAAAAAATGAAATATATATGACTTAATTAAAATAATTAAAAGATTTAAGACTCATTAAAAAAAAACTTATAAAATTTAAAATTTAAATAAATATTTTTCTATTTATAAAAACTACTTATATTAGTTCAAGTGTTCATCATCAATTTGGTCGGAGAATTTCTCACATTCTTTCGTCCTTACATTGGATGCAAGACACCCCTTTTGAGGCAAGTTTAAGCACCACGATATTCCTGCATTACTTTTCACATGGTAACTTGAAATAATAAATTTAAAGATTAAAACTATCCCACAAATCTTTTACCATCTATGAAGTGATTATGTAAAATTTTTGGTAGTGGATGTTGGGAACTACTATGTAAAGCAAACTTATATTATTGTATGTAAATAAGCAGCAAAACATCTAAAATAGGCATCAATGTGATGTTGGCAGTTGGCACGTCCACACTCTTTTCTCCGCTGCAAATGAACGAAACGTGGATTAAGTAACTGTTTCTGGTAGACAAGCATTTAAATATGTATATTTAGTGGATATACAAAATATAAAATTGTCAGGAAAATTCCTCCTCCGAAGAACCATTCACAGGTCAGAGTTCTCATACAATCCGGGGAAAACAAAGGGTCTGACACTTACTGTGAGTGTCGTTATTAAGTTATTATTACTATGACTATTCTCTCTATCATTTCCAATCCATAAAACTTCCATCAAATCAAATTGTTAAGTCAGTGAATTCTTCCTATAAAAAAAATTAAATAAAGAAAATATCATATATTTTATAAATAAAATAATTAATATATAATATATTTTTTTAATAAATAAATAATTTAATTGACTTCTACAAAATATGATATCTTTTATTTATATTTTTACCACAATTAATTAATTAAAGAATTTATTGAGATCTCTTATTTTGTATTTTTGTAACTTTATTCTTCTTTTTAATTTTTTAGTTTCTCTTATAACCGAAAAAGATTTAAAATATCATGTTAGGATGTGTAACAAGGTACACAGCACGACCCAATTTGCCCTATTATATGCTGTATTTGATCAATTTATGGCACGACCTTGGTGCTAAGCACGATTCCTTCTAGGACGTACGATAGGTGGATAGGTGGAGAACTCCAATGTCGTGGGTCGTATTTGGGCATAAGATGATATATTAGCTTTGGAGTATTGTAATATAAGTGATTTATTGTTACAAAAAAAAAAGAAAAAAGAAAATAAGAACAGAAAATAAGGCTCTCTCCTTTACTAGTCATTCGAAATATCTAACTCAATTTAAATTTAAAAATAACACCAATTAAATTTCATATAAAAATACTTTATTTGTATTTTTTTCAGTAAATCTAAATATTCTATATCTATAATTTGCTTAAATCTCAACTATAATGAGTGTGGGTTTTTTTTAATATTCATTTATTCATTTTTTTTATTTTGTATCAAATTATTCTGTTATATTTGAAAAGAGGAAAAAAAAATCACTTCGGCACTCAATTTCCATGTTTTGCTAATCCAAGAAAAGGCATCAGTTACTTTTTTTATTTTAAAAAAAATTAGAAGTTTGTGACAGAATGAACTGCAGATAATTTTATTCTTTATATAAATTCTACGTAAATCTATCTCAACATTTATGTCATAAATTATAAAATACAAATGCTTCTATTATTTTCATAAATCCTGCATACTTCCTTTTTTTTGACATTAAAAGAAGTTAATAATCAGTCTAGTAGTCGCGAAAAGAAAGGGCAAAATAAATACATTACACCTTAAAAATAAAGTTCTTAAATTCACTTAGTAGATATTTTTCTAGAAAAAATTAAAATTTAGACAAACTCCAAACTCAAAAGATGAGTAGCTTACTTTTGTCTAAACATTAAAACTTAAAATCTTTATAATACGAGTGTAAGTTACAAGATTTACTTTTTTTTTTTTAGTATATCCATCCTCGGGAAAAAAAAATAAAAAAAAGTCTTCAATGAGTAAATTCAAGGTATGCATCAGTTACTCTTCCCACAAGCATTAATTAATAAAAATTAAAGTGAAAACCCCTCTCCACAACTTTGCCCCTCTGCTTCAAATAACAATCTGTACAACCAGACCAGCCTGTTTCTTCATTTCTTCACCCACTTTCCAATAGTTTGAGGGTTAAAGTTAAACTCTCAGAGATTTACCACATGCACATAGGCATATTCACTAACATAAGTTTCAGCAGGACAGTCCTCAGAAAAACAGCATAGGCTGGTTCATTCTTTCTGGTCTCCTTTTTTTTTTTTTTTCTCTCACATGCTTCTTTGTTTTCTGTTTTGTTTATTTTTTTGTTCGTTCGTTTGTTTGTTGTCTTAGTTTCTGATCAGTTGATCAATAGATATAAAAAAGAAAAAATCTTGGAATCTGTCCCTATCTGGGGGTTGGCGAACAATTAAAGCCAGCTTTTGTCTTAGCTGATTTTGTTTATGGCTATCCTTTATTCAGTTTGAAACTCTTTTTTGGATTTTATATCTAAAAGGGTCCGTTAGATTTGCCTTCTGCTCGGAAATTCGTTTCTCTATCACTCTCTCTCTATTGGGGCTCACATGATGTTGAAAGGTGCCATCTTTTGCCCTTTTTCTTCACATATGTTTGTGAGTTCTTAATTCAGTGTCTGTTATTAGAAACTGTAAGTTCCTTGGTCTTGCTTTCGGAAAGTCTGAATTAATAGCCAGAAATCTTTCGTTGGCCTTTAGCCTTGTAAGATTAATAGCCAGAAATTATTGACTTGCTGTTGCTGTACCAAAGTTTTGTGTTTCACTTCCTTAGCCACTTCTTGTCATCGGTTTGTGATTTTCTTCTTCATGGGGTTTCTGTATTTTCTTGTATTGTAATTGATTTGTACAGCCACTTCTTGTCATTGGTTTGTGATTTTCTTCTTCATGGGGTTTCTGTATTTTCTTGTATTGTAATTGATTAGTACTCACTCTATGCTTGTAAGAATCGTAGCGTGTCGATAAGTACTCAAAGAATCCATCTTTTTATTCCTTGATAGATCTCAGAACTTCTTGTGATGGATGACAGGGGAGTTAATTTCCTTTGTTTGGTTTTGTCAATCTTGAGTTTGGTATGTCTGTCTGGAGGATTTACCCCTGCAGACAATTACCTTATTGACTGTGGATCACCCACTGATACGAAGGTGGGTAACCGTGTTTTTCTGGCTGACAAATCTGCCTCAAAGTATCTATCAACCCCAAAAGAAATCTTTGCCAGTAACTCCACATCAGTCAATTCTTCCAGTGATTCTCTGCTTTATCAAACAGCAAGAATTCTGAATGGAACCTCAAAATATACATTTTCGATTAGCCAACCCGGGAGACATTGGATTCGCCTTCACTTCTACCCATTTGTGTATGGTAGTTACAATATGAGCATGGCAAGTTTTGATGTTTCCACCCAAAACAATGTCCTCCTTAGTAGTTTCAGTGTGAAAACTTACATAGTCAAAGAATTTTGTGTTAATGTAACCTCTAATTATCTTGCTATCACCTTCACACCATCCGGCAATTCGTTTGCCTTCTTAAATGCCTTGGAAATCATTTCGGTGCCTGATGCACTCTTTACTAATGAGCCTAGCTCTATTAATCCGGTGGGAAAGTTCGAAGGCTTGCCATGGCAGGCATTGGAGACAGTTTTCAGGGTGAACATGGGTGGACCAGCTGTTTCATCTGAGAATGATACCCTATGGCGAACTTGGGTGCCTGACCAAAGTTTTCTGGTTCAAATTGATGTTGCCACAGACGTCTCCAATATGGGAGCTGTCAACTATGTAAATGGTATGGCAACACGAGAAATTGCTCCCCCTGTTGTCTATGGTACTGTTGCCAAGATGAACTCTTCAGGTGATCCCAACAGCAATTTTAATATGACCTGGAAATTTAATGTGGATCCAGAATACCAGTACTTGGTTCGTTTCCACTTCTGCGATATAGTAAGCAAAGCGCTTAACCAGCTCTACTTCAATGTTTACATTGACTCTTGGCTTCTTGTTGAAGCTCTTGATCTGAGTACTGCATCAAATAATATCTTGGGCGCTGCATATTATATGGACTATGTTACAGAACCAACTGCTAATGATGTACTTCTTGTGAGTGTTGGTCCAACAAATTCCATACCCGGTGTCTACCCTGATGCTATCCTCAACGGGTTGGAGATCATGAAAATGAACAATTCCATGGGCAGTCTCGATGGGCCAGTTTCTGTGATTCCAGATGCAAGTTCAAAAAATGATGTTGGCAAGATAGTGGGCTCAACCATTGGTGCCATTGCAGCATTGTTATTGGCTGCAGGTCTTTTTATGTTCTGCAGAAAAAGAAACAGGATGGCACGCAAAAGAGGTTCAAAATCATGGATTACCCTGTCAAGTAGTGGAGGAACTTCGCCCACTGAAGGCAGTAAATACTCAAATGGGACAACTGGTAGCATTACCTCAAATACTGGATATCGCATTCCTTTTGCAGCACTTCAAGAGGCAACATGCAACTTTGATGAGAGTTTGGTTATTGGGATTGGAGGTTTTGGGAAGGTATACAAGGGAGTTATAAGTGAGGGTACAAAAGTGGCAGTCAAAAGGGGGAATCCATGCTCTCAGCAGGGACTTTCAGAGTTCCAGACTGAAATTGAGATGCTGTCTCAATTTCGCCATCGCCATCTAGTTTCTCTAATTGGGTACTGTGATGAAAGGAATGAGATGATCTTGGTGTATGAATACATGGCAAATGGGACTCTGAAAAGCCACCTCTATGGCTCAAGTTTTCCTAGCTTGAGTTGGAAAGAAAGGCTTGACATATGCATTGGAGCAGCTAGAGGCCTTCATTACCTTCACACAGGCTATGCAAAAGCTGTCATCCATCGTGACGTAAAGTCAGCCAATATTCTGCTTGATGAAAATCTCATGGCTAAAGTTGCTGATTTCGGTTTATCAAAGGCAGGACCAGAAATTGATCAAACCCATGTGAGTACGGCAGTGAAGGGGAGTTTTGGTTATCTTGATCCTGAATATTATAGAAGGCAGCAACTGACGGAGAAATCAGATGTTTATTCATTTGGGGTGGTACTGTTTGAGGTTCTTTGTGCGAGACCTGTCATTGATCCATCCCTTCCAAGGGAAAAGGTGAATCTAGCAGAATGGGCAATGAAGTGGCAGACTAAAGGGCAGTTGGAGCACATAATAGATCCTGCGCTTGTGGGGAAAATTCGACCCGATTCGCTTAGGAAGTTTGGGGAAACTGCTGAGAAATGCTTAGCCGAGTATGGGGCTGACAGGCCTTCTATGGGAGATGTCCTGTGGAATCTTGAGTATGCCCTGCAACTTCAAGAGGCATTCGTTCCAGGCGATCCTGGAGACAAGAGTACTGACATGATTGGCGAGCTTCCTCCACAATTAGACAATTTGAGCCATGTCGATGATAGTGTTTCTGCTGAACAATGTGGAGAAACAATCGTGGATGGTATTTCGGGCGCCTCAATGAGTAAGGTGTTCTCCCAGCTGGTGAAGTCTGAAGTCAGATGAGGAAATGGAGGATGAATTCGAGTTTCCTCTACTAACACTTTTCGTGTTGTCCCGCTCTGCAACTATTGCGGAACCATCTGGAATTTGTGGGGGAAGGTGGAACCTGAACTTGCCTAGGTGCATATTCGCTGTTTGGTTCCAATACTCTACATGCTGGTCACTGCTTTAGAGAGTTGTCTAAACCAAGCCAATGCGTCTGTGAACTCACCAAATCAAACACTTTTGTGTCATTACTGAGTTCTTTTTGTACAGCATGGATTGTGGTTGCAGTTGAATGTTGAGAATTTGATAATATGATGTTACATATCTTCCTCGTATCATATAGTTTGCACGTTTATTTTTTATAAGTTGTGCTGAAAAAACATCTATACAAGAGTACATTTGGTTCCTTCTCTGCTTATGTCTATTTTCCTTCCCACATTGTCAAGGACAGGAAATTGCAAACCGCTGACTGCAATTCTACAGGTTGGAAAATAGGTGTCAAATTTCGACTCGATCCAACAACCTGACCTGAACTCGAGCAAGAAATAACGTTATGGGCCCAACCCAAAAAGGAATGTGAAGGAGTGGCTTGGAATTGGGCCTCACCATGAATGCCGGATGAAGACCTTATAATGGTCTAATGTTCCCGTGTTTTCATTTTCCATTTCCAGTTTCTGAGAAGCGTCGGGTGGCGTCAACGTACTACTGAAGACATTTGAAGCGAAATATAGATTAAAACAAAGGGATTGGCCCCCACGTTAACCTACAAAAGATAGTTGAAAAACTTATAGCTTACTCATTAATCATCGTTCCGTGTAATTCTGTTGCATAGGTCTCCGTCCAATTTGTTATGAATATCAAGCCAGAATTTGGTCGCCAGTTCTTTTCTTTGATTATTTCTTGAACACAAGCCTCATGGATTGATTACCTACTATTCCATCACTTAAAAAAAAACAAAAATTGTGGGCATGTCAGATTAATTTTAAATGAGGAAATTTGTTAGTCTGTAAAGGAGATAACAAGTCATACCGAAGAAGATGGGTGCTTGCCACCCCTTAGAAGGCTAGAGTTTCCATAAACTTAAGATAAAAACAAATATGAGACAAGCAAGGGTGTTAGCCGAAAGCAACCGTCATTTGATCCGTGATGTTCAAATTTCCTCATATTAACATTATTTTTTCATCGTTTAGTTTGCAAGAATGATACGCTGGTTTGTTACAAGGCCAATTTGAGATGTTCTTAATTTGTTTAAAGTGAGAGAGGGGCTTTGCTTGTTTACCCACATTGGTAACGTCGTGGTTAAGCCTAGACACTAAACTAGATTAAATTAAGCACTCAATGTCGATGAGAGCAAGAAAAAATTGAACATACAACACCTAAAAGACCCCAAAAAAAAAAAAAAAAGAGTTTGGTTTTATGAATAAACTAATTAGACAAACAATTTAGACAAACAAGTTTCAAATTTATAAAAACTACCTTAAATCATAAACAGACAAAAGAAGTGAGCTAAAAACATAAATTTGAAAATCTTGTCATGCCAGATTATTCAAATTATGTGGGCAAAAAGGTTGCCCACAATCCTTTTTTGAAAAAAAAAAAAATGATGAGGCCTATATAGTTTCCTTAGTTAAGCCAATTAGATTTGTGAAATTGAATTTAATAAGTTTGATATGGTAAGTAACCGAAAAAATAAGTTTTCGTTTAAATATGATCCGAGTGTTGAAGCTCAAGCATGAGTTTACAAATTTTTAAGTACAATATTTATTTTACATAATTTTTAAGTAAATTTTGTTTTATTAAAATACATAAATACACTCATTTAAAAATGAAAAAAAAAAATCGCGTACTTTGGGTACCTGCAAAACGTGTACATAGATGCTAGTTTCCGGTTTTTTTTTTCTTTGGTTGGTAGGGACAAGAATTTTTTGCTAATTATCTAAATTGACTGTAGATGCAATCCAGAATTCAAGGATAAATAATTAAAAATTGCCATTTCATGAACGAAAAATTTAAAAATGCTCATTAATAATTGAAGCCGCCGTTGTTCTATTTTGTTGGAAATTATATAGAGATCCAAATTTTGAAAGTATGACAAAAAAAGAAAAAAAAATATATTCTGTCTGAATTTATTATGGTAATTGATTTCATGAGCTCCACATGAGGCCTCATATGAAACCCACAAAATCAACATCTCATAGGATGATGGGCATGTCTGAAATCTGAATACAAGAAAAATAGCACGGCTCCAAAAATAAACACCAGACATGCGATAAAAAGTCAAATATAGTTACAATTACTCAAATAGCCAAGGGGCAAGTTAGCTTCCAAAGAGTATATTACAATAACAATTGCTGGTAGTGCTGATTATTTTTACTCATAAAAAAAAAATAGGTTAAATTAAAAATTCTTATAATTCGATATTGGCATTCGGATTCAAATGGTCTAATCTACCAAAAAACATTTCACATGCAAAGTAAGCAATAGAAGCGTTCGTAAAAACTTACAATCAATTAACAATTATCTTCGTGGTATACTGAAGTCATCAATCGAGGACCAAAGACGGAGATTAACAACGAAAACAGGCCAACAAGTTTTATCTCAGTCACAAATAAAAGGCAAAAAAAGAATGAAATAAACAACCCAAAAACAATAAATAAGGGTGAGGCTATAACGACAATAAAAACACACAGATTTATATTTTTACATTTACTGTAATACCCAACATATACAATTTCACACTTTAATAAGTAATATACGTTTACCTATGATTCTTGGTGGTCAAATTAGTGACCCCCAGCCAAGAACAAAAAAAAGTTTGTAATTTCAAGATCAATTTTCATGATGATCATCATCATCATGAACATCAACCTTGGCTATGGTACTGCAAGACATTAATCTCCGATACGCTGATAAGAAAGCGGCACACGAAGCATCTCTAGCCATCCTTAAATACGCTCTTCTATCCAAGCTTGTTTTGTCACTGTCACAGCCTTGCAACCTCTTTATCATCAATTTACTATGCTTGACTTTGGCCCCAACCTTGACGAAACACTTCTTGGTCTTCTCACCCACACTTTCTTTCCTTGTGAACTTGTAGCTTCTTAGATACAATTGCCTGCATGATATGCTGTCGACGATAACAGGGTGACCGTTGATCACTTGCCGTCGGGAACTAAAGCTGATTGACCTTGAAGACTCACCGTCGGATTCCAACCGTTCGTGGTGGAGGTTCGCATAGGGTCGCCGGGTCGGGACGTGGGTGTCGTTGATGCAATCGGATATGCAAGTTTTGGCCATGGTTATGGTGATGATTAAGCTTAGTTTTTTATTTTATGGGTGTTATTTATAGGATATAAGGAGTAGAATAGAAGTATATGTTTAGGGGATTCTGCATACCGTATGGGAGTCTTAATATGCGGAGTCTACAACTATTTTGGCAACATGTGGGTTCTAGTATATACGTAATTGTCCATTTCTTTTCGCAAAATTTCTGCCACCTTTATCTCCTCTGGATTAGACTGAGAAGGGTTTTGTTATGTCTGTTTAAATTGGGTGTTGTTTGCTTCTTGTTTGTATCTTTGTATAGTTCAATATTTTTGTATTTAGCAAGTATATCTAGTTGATTTCTGTTATAAGTTTATTAAAATGTCGTGGGTGCTACCGTCGGTAGATTTACTCTACTAAGTTAAATTTATTTAAGATCTTAATTTTATATAAGTTTAATTGCAGTTCAGTTTATACTTTCATTATAATACCTTCATTATAAGGTTTTATCAGAACAAGCCTTGGGTCCAATTAGAAAAAGGTCTGCTAGACCGTAACTACCAATTTGACTGTATTGAATCCTGTTTTACACAGATGTAATTCACCAATTTGACTCTATTGTACTCCTATTTTATATAGATCTTCTTGTTGCCTTTACGTGGAATTTATGTATGATTTTAAATGATATTAATGCAACAATTTTTTTTGTTAAAAAAAATTAGTTAAACATAATAGAGACAAATTTGAAAGTTGAGTTCAAACGGACTTTTTAGAATAGTTAGTTTATCAATATTATATCAAAGAAGAGATGTGATATTTAAATCTTAATTTTTTCAAATCTTTATCTCCTGATTATAATATGGTTTGACCCTCTCTAAGACAAAAAAAAAAAAAAAAAAAATGATGTTTAAACTCAATATAAGGAGTAAGATTATTCCATTATAAGTTATAAGTCACAAGTGTGTTTTGTGGAAATAACACCTTTGCAAACGCTTACGCTTTGTTTGGATACCTGTTGGAATTGGAATGGAATGGAAATTTCGAATCTCAAGATACTTTCTGACGTTTGGCTAAAATAGTTAAAAGTTAACAGAAATTGATTTGCGTACTTACAGTATTGGTCAGTAAAGTGGAATTAAAAAATATTTTTTTTGAAAAAATGAATTTATCTAACAGTGCAACAAGTGGGACAAAAAACCAAGAAAAAATAATTTATTTATCTAAATAACAAATTCATTCAATTTTTTTTTTTTTCAAATTATTTTATTTCTCACTACTCTCTTTTCCATCAAATTCTTACAATCCAAACAGAGCATTAGTGTCGCGTGACTGTTCCAATAATCTATGGGTTAGGCAAGAATTAGATGGATAGACTGCAAACTTTGAGCATAAATGCTAATGACATCAGGATCGCTCGATTTATTAGGTTCAGTCAGGACATATTAGCTTAACAAACATAGAACGATCTATTTGTTTAACGAATTGCCACTTGTTAGTTTTTCCTCTCCTCTTGCGTATGGGTGATTAAGACGGAAATGAAATTGAGCTCGGCTCGTGCATTTTCTTGCTGGCTAAGGACTACCCCACCTAAACAACAAAAGGCAAATTGAAACTGAGGGCGCTATGTCATTTTAGACAAGCCGCCTTCCTTTTTTTTTTTTTTTCGTTGGGAAACAAAAATGAAATAAACAGCGTCGTGCATCGCGGACTCGTCAAGGATATTTGTTCGAACTTCTTATTTGAGTTACACCAAAAAATCTATATCGATCTCATGAGAGAATAAACCCTCACGATGTCCGACAAGAGATTGAGTCTATCGTCTCATAATAAATTAACTTGATTTGGTTTTTTAAAAAAAAAAAAGAGTAGGTGGAGAAAAGATGTCGTAAAGGCAGTTTAATGTGCCCTAAACACTTATTATTTTTCCCGACTAAATTACTTGACTGAATTGTAAGAAACTACGTACTGAATAAATGATGTGAATTGTCAATATTATCTTTTTTATCAAAAAATTTTTCAATGGTTATCTCTTTAAACTGATTCACATCAACGTTAGAGTCGGGAAACGAATGAAACATTCCTTCGAGAAGAGTACCATTATTCTTGAAGATGTCTCGTTTTGGTTATTATAGCTAGAGATCTTGGGCAGTAGAAAATAAGTATGACTCGTCCTCGACTACGGTAAACTCGTGGAATTGTTTGCATTGAGTTTTGTTTGGAGGGTGTACAATAGGCATGGATCTCTTCTCCAGTTAATTCCCAAATAGGCAAAATAAAATTTGTTAAAAAGAATCAATGATTTTTTTTTTTATTTGGTTTTGAAGGAATGGTCACAATCATATAAAGATAGTGTAGATAAAAAGTGTGCAAAAATTTAAAATTCTACTCACTGTAACGAGACATATACTTTATTATCATTGAGACAAGCCTCATATCTCAATCAATTTATTTTTCTATTTCCACAATTTTGTCCCCAAAACTATGATAACTTAGTCAAAAAAAAAAAAAAAATTATGATAACTTGCTAACTTGTGAAGTTTGAACTGGGCTCTCTGATGAGGCTTTAGCAGGCATGTGCCTAACAAGCCCATGAGACAGACCTCTTTTGTTTTTTTGGGTCTCGACAGACCTCTTTTTACGAGTGCGAGAGAATTTGCACCATGTGAATGGGCTTATACGTTCAAATTGAAATAAGTCACAAGGTGGGTTCCACTTGGTTGGTAGAATACAAGAATCACGTGTAAGGCAATTAGCCCCACTCCAACCAAAATAGGGCCCATTCAAAGCTATTGTTGACCCTTGTCGTCTTGGTCATCTATACTTTGAGCTGAAGATTTGAGACAAAAACGGTGGTGGGAACGGCAGAATTGGAGCATGGCTTGGCTGCGTCAAGACAATCATATGTTCGGAATGTCATTTTCAAAAAGTCCCTTCGAAAGCAAGCGCTGTAGGAGATCATTTTCATATACTTTTATTGTCCATTTTGGTGTCTCTGCACTGTTCAGTAAGTTGCCTGGGCCGGCTCGGGCCCAATTTGTTATCCTGATGTTAAGTACGAGTAGTTAAAATAGTTATTGATCTTATTAATTAAGAGTATGATCGAAAATTTAATTTTTACTATAACCCTTTTCCATTTTTTCTTATATGAGTTTGATGCTTTCCCAAGACCTAAAAAACATAAATTAAATTTGTTCTCTTTAAACACGCTAAGTTATCACATTTTTTTCATAATCACTTGATCTAATTTGTCTAAATCTTTAAGCATTTAGTTGATGACTTTTTATAATTCATATGCTACTTCATTATATTTTTTCAATATGGGATTTCTATCACAATTCACACTATCAAATGCTAACAAGTATTAAGATGGACAATATGTGTGATATTATTCGATTCAGCTATGTGATTATTTGGCATTCATCACCTCCTCACCATAGTCAAATTTTTTTACGTACGCTGGATCGATGATAGAAATCAGAAAATTAATAAAAGAAAATGAGAGCTTTATTATATTGTATACCAAATGATATTTCATTCGTTTAAAATGCTAGTTGACCTTTATTATGTCAAAGATAAAATGAAAAACCAGTTTGTTATATTTTGTCAATAAATTAAAAACTTACCTATATTTGTAGAAAGCAGATGATTTATAAATTTTATATGGCATGTGCATGTCACAACCTTATGCTGATGTAAACATATGATATAGAATATCTGTGGATTTGGTGTTCATCATATGAATTAACATACGTCATGAAGCACATGCGTTTGAGTTATTATTTGAGATTATATTTTTAATTTGATTAGAGGTAAATCATTTAATTCAAGCTAGACCAGCAATTATTTATCTAATGGCATTATTTTTAAGTGTACGAGTTTATGAGTTGAACTTTAGTCCCGATGATATTAAATAAAAGTTAGGTGATGAGTAATTAATGATTCTTATTAAATAATATAAAATTTATTTTTTTATAGTTCAGTGTAGCTATTAAATTGCAGAATATACTAATTTATAAATTAAGATTACTTTGTATTGACGACCCAATATTTCATTCTTTTTTTTTTTTAGGTTAATAAAAAAAATATTTACATGTAAATTAGTCATAATATTTATAAGGTGATATTAACTTTTTTTATTAATTTCTGTATGCAGTATGTAAGAAGGGAAGGAAAAAAAAAAAAAAAAGCTGAAAAAAAGCTTTTGTGATTGAGGTAGACTCGATCAGAAAGCACCTGCTCAGAAAGTTCCTAGTTCCCACTAGTTCAAAAAACTGAAAAAACAAATTCTTGTATTCATTTCTTAATTTGTTAATTGATGCGTCAGCCAGAAAGAAAACTGATTTAATTCGCTCTAAGAACTTTTAAACGGTCCCACCTCAACCAAATGCGAAAAGACACAGCCACGTGTAGGTTTCTTAAGGGTTTGTAAACCCCTTTTCCAATTGTAAATTTGTGAAAATAACACCCACCCAGCCGGTATAGTGTACATAATTGCCAAAAAAAAAAAATAATAAATTATAATATAATTATAAAGTTATTGGAGGAGGTATAAAAGAAGAATATGCTTGGTGCCAGGAGTGCCCCATTACGACACACAACACAAGAAGAAAGGACATTTTTTTTTTAATTTACTACTTTTATATTCTTATTCTAATTAAGCTTATTGAATAAACATAATAATTATCGAAAATTGGCAGTCTAATTATATTTTAATATATTTTTGTCGATATTAATTTAGATTTAAATTTATGCGTCCGTACTTTTTTATAATAGAAATACTTAGTGTGAGTACACCGTATAAATTTAATATTCATTAACAC
The DNA here is from genome assembly GCA_037832335.1 of Carallia pectinifolia. Taxonomy (NCBI): domain Eukaryota; kingdom Viridiplantae; phylum Streptophyta; class Magnoliopsida; order Malpighiales; family Rhizophoraceae; genus Carallia; species Carallia pectinifolia. The sequence continues at coordinate 15,432,416 of CM075454.1, forward strand.
TGTAACTGAACTTAAGGAAAGGCTTGTTTTAAGTTCAGTAATATTTTAATAATAATTTTTTCTTATGAAAAAAATTAGATGAAAATATCAACGATAAAAAAAATCGACTTCAACTCAAGAATTCGAAAACTATCATATTTATAAAGTGATTTTTTTTATAAAAAATAAACATAATAAAAGATAATAATAAAAAATTATTAAAATAAAATTAAATGATAAAATTTAAATATAAATTTGATCAAATACGGGATTTATTTCAGGTCTTGCTTTTTTTTTTATTTGGGGGGTTTAGTCAAGCATTCCTGTAGAAAAAAAAAAAAAAAACAAAAACATTTCTTGATCTCGAGGCCAGCCGCAAGTGCTGGGAAGCTTCGTACGGAAAAAAGTAATCCTATATTGCTGAAATCCACAGATACCTCGTTATTAGTTACAGCATATAATGATGATTATTAGAAAATTTTTATAACAACACAACGAGAATAATATATTGATACAACGTAATTTAATAAAAAAATTTAATTTTAAAAAAATAATATATAAAAAATTAAATAAATTATTTATCTTTCACGTATCCCTAACCTAACATTTACTCTAACCCTAATAGGAAAGGGGAAAAAGGGATTGGCTGGGTGCGAGCTCAGGTAAGCTCCACGCAAAAAGGGTTTTTGCGTGCCGCTTCTGAAAAGCGATCCATTCCAAATTTCCAAAAATGCATCGTTGCCGTTCGATCGCAAGGACCCACTGCCACGTCAACGTCAGTTCTCTGACTTGACAGTATTTCATTGGTCGTACTCGTGTGGAATCAAATTTCTCCTGCCAAAACTCATATGCAATCTATAAATACGTCGCAGAGATAGAACAGAGATTAATCGTTCCAAAATAAAAAAACTGTTTTCTAGAGAGAGAAAGAGATAGAGAGAGAATGTGAGTGTGCCGTATGGTATTGTGGCTCTCTCTCTCTCTGGAGTTTTTATTAGAGTTCACTCCAATTTTCTGGTAATCGAAACCCTAATTTTTCTTATTTTTTTAGAATTTTTTGGATTGATTTTTGGCTTCTCTGATGGCTTGGATTTGTTACTCTTCGGTTTCTGTTTGGTTACCGGGAAAATTAGGCTGAATCAGTTAATGAAATATCGACTTGTTTATTTTACATTTATGTTTATTTGAATTTGTTTAATTACATGAATAATGAAATTTTCAGGCCAAATTCTGGGGAATATATATTGTTCGGTCTCTGATTCGGTGAGATTTAATTGAATGGGGAAAGGAGGGCAAGATTACGGTAAAACGGAAAAAGTAGGGTTAGAATTGTGTGACAAGGAGATCTTTCCTGCTTGGGCTAAAGATGTGAAAGAGTGTGAAGAGGAGTTCAAAGTGAGCCATGAAGTTGGACTGTCGAATTCTGAGGTTCAGAAGAGAGTTGGGATTTACGGGTATAATGAGCTGGAGAAACATGAGGGTGTTTCGATTTTAAAATTGATAGTAGATCAATTCAGTGATACGTTAGTTAGGATTTTGTTAGCTGCTGCGATTGTTTCATTCGTGTTGGCTTGGCTTGATGGCCAGGAAGGTGGGGAGATGGAGATCACGGCGTTTGTGGAGCCGTTGGTGATATTTTTGATCTTGATTGTGAACGCGATTGTTGGGATTTGGCAAGAAAGCAATGCGGAGAAAGCGTTGGAGGCTTTAATGGAAATCCAGTCTGAGCATGCTACTGTTATAAGAGATGGAAAGAGAATTTGGAAATTGCCTGCGAAAGAACTTGTTCCGGGGGATATTGTGGCGTTGAGAGTGGGTGACAAGGTGCCTGCAGATATGCGGGTGATCTGTCTAGTAAGCTCTACTTTGAGGGTTGAGCAAGGGTCATTGACTGGAGAAAGTGAGGCAGTGAGTAAGACTGTTAAGGCTGTGCCAGAAGATACAGACATCCAAGGGAAGAAATGTATGGTTTTTGCGGGAACTACTGTGGTGAATGGGAGTTGCTTATGCTTGGTTACTCAGACCGGAATGAAAACAGAGATTGGAAAGGTACATTCACAGATCCATGAAGCATCACAAAATGAGGAAGATACTCCCTTGAAAAAGAAACTGAATGAATTTGGGGAGCTTCTAACAATGATAATCGGTGTTGTTTGTGCATTGGTTTGGATTATTAATGTGAAGTACTTTCTTACTTGGGAATATGTCGATGGTTGGCCAAAGAATTTTAAGTTCTCATTCGAAAAATGCACATACTACTTTGAGATTGCTGTGGCGTTGGCAGTGGCTGCTATACCAGAGGGGTTGCCAGCTGTCATTACTACATGTTTGGCTCTTGGAACTCGAAAGATGGCTCAAAAGAATGCAATTGTTAGAAAGTTACCAAGTGTTGAGACCCTTGGTTGTACAACTGTGATTTGTTCTGATAAAACTGGTACCTTGACAACCAACCAGATGGCTGTCTCAAAGCTTGTGGCCATGGGTTCCAGTTCTGGCACTCTCCGATCCTTCAATGTGGAAGGGACTACCTACAACCCTTTTGATGGAAAAATAGAAGATTGGCCTGTAGGTCAAATGGACAGTAATCTACAAATGATTGCAAAGATTGCTGCAGTTTGCAATGACGCTGAGGTAGAGCAATCTGATGCTCATTATGTCGCCAGTGGAATGCCTACTGAGGCTGCATTAAAGGTAAAAAAATTTTCCACCTAAATTTCGATTATTTTTCTTGACATGACATATTTAATCCCAGGCGTATTTTATCTTTCATGTATACTCTCATGCATCTGCTACTTAAGGTCAAGGTTTGCTGAGTCTTTTCTGTTCATTATATATAAAGTTTCTGTGATAAGTTCTATAGCATGAAGACTTGCATGCTAAAGAAGTTATATGTCATTTTAATATATGGTCCTTATCTGTATCCTTTCTTTTTGATGATAGGTTCTGGTTGAGAAAATGGGATTTCCTCGTGAAGTCAATAACCAGTCATCTTCTGGTCATGGGGATGTTCTACGTATCTTCCCTCATCTCTGGGTCTCATCTTTTTCTCTTGTTTAGTCTTTTAGCAAGTTATAACTTTTGTCGTCCTTTTGTTATTATGCATAAAGGTTGCTGTAAACTGTGGAATAAAATGGAGCAGCGAATAGCAACTCTTGAGTTTGACCATGATCGGAAATCAATGGGAGTTATTGTGAATTCCAGCTCAGGCAAAAAATCATTGCTAGTAAAGGTTTAATCTCCTCTCACATTGTATTGTTGGTTTATCTATCTGGATTTTATTATTTAAGTATTCAGTTCTACTTTGTAGTGGATTAGATGGTCCATGGTCTTATCAGAGTATGGATCAAGGTTCAAGAAACTGTCACCAACCTATGAAAAAAAAAGCATTGACTATTGCATAGTAGTCTGAGTGCTTTTCAGATAATTGAGAGCATATTCTTGATGTGTTTTTCCTTGCAATACCCAGGCTGATCTTCTCTAAACTCGTCTCTTTTGAGTTATCTATTCGTTTTATCTTTTCCCATAAAAGCCAGGACAAGTTGTCTCTTCGACGACAGGAAGAGTTTGGATGGTCTTTGTGATTGTTATTTTTGTCTACAAAGTGAATGAAGAATATTTTCATTTAAAACCTAATACATGGTGAGATCTGTAGATCTCTACATATTAATTTTATTTTATAAGAAATTATTAAAAGTTCTTTCCTTGAATAACAGTAGAGAGGGCTCTAGAGATGCACGAGCCACAGGTAAATTGTACCAGTTGAAGCATATTTGATGGATCTGGTGTATATGCACTAAGCCTGGCAACTGCCATAACCTGACACCGTATTTTTATCAATTAGTCCAAGCATTGTATTGATTGTATGCGAGAATTTTTTTTTTCCTCTTTGTGCAACGGTGTGGTTGGTCTTTGTTCCGGAAGTTTAACAACTTTGTAGGATTTTTGAAGCAAATGGCGTGGTTGGAGTTTATTTCAGTTTGCAATATTTGTTGGACTTTATATGAACGATCTGCTCAAACGTGACAGGGGGCAGTGGAAAACTTGTTGGAGAGAAGCTCATTTGTTCAATTGCTTGATGGCTCTGTTGTAAAGTTGGATCAATATTCACGGGATCTTATATTCGAAAGCCTTCATGACATGTCAAAAAGTGCATTGCGGTGCCTGGGTTTTGCATACAAAGAGGACATTCAAGAGTTTGCGACTTATAACGGTGATGAAGACCATCCGGCTCACAAGCTATTACTTAACCAATCAAATTATTCATCAATCGAGAGTCAACTAGTATTTGTTGGCTTTGTTGGAATACGGGTATGTTCTTTCTACCCTTTTTTGCTCACCGACCCCCAAAAAAAAGATTCACACATGGATATACTTCTGACAAGCATTTGTCATTGTTTTTGTACCAAAAAAAGGATCCTCCACGGAAAGAGGTCCATCAAGCTATTGAGGACTGCAAAGCTGCTGGAATCTGTGTTATGGTTATCACAGGAGACAACAAGGACACAGCAGAGGCTATTTGCCGTGAAGTAGGTGTATTTGGACCTTATGATGACATCAGTTCAAGAAGCTTGACAGGAAGAGAGTTCATGGACCTTCCCAATAAAAAGCTTCTCTTGGCACAAAGAGAAGATGGAGGGCTCTTGTTCTCAAGAGCTGAACCAAGGCATAAACAAGAAATAGTAAGGTTGCTAAAAGAGGACGGTGAAGTTGTTGCTATGACAGGAGATGGAGTTAATGATGCTTCTGCCTTAAAGTTGGCTGATATTGGTATAGCAATGGGCATAGCTGGCACAGAGGTATTGTTTACTTTAATCTTGCCATGTCACGATGAAGTCCATACATTTAATGACCATGAGTTAGTCTGCTGTTATCCAATACATATGAATTTTTCTGTGTTGAGTGCATATGTTTGCATGACATGGTTTTCAGTGTTCTTTCATTTTTTTTCCTTGGCTACTCTGTCAGCATAGTATATGTTTTATGGGTGCATGTTGATGTGCCATCTGTTTGATGGTAGTTTGTCAAGACCTTACGTGTGTACGCTTATGATGTGCTTGGTTATTAGTCAGCTTTCTGCTTCATGTCGCTCAAAACAGAACTTGTGCTTTCCCACTCTTTTGGTTTGATGTTTGCATGCCCAATTTTGTCATTGCAGGTTGCTAAGGAAGCATCTGATATGGTGTTAGCAGATGATAATTTTAGCACCATTGTTGCTGCTGTTGGTGAAGGCAGGTCCATCTACAATAACATGAAGGCTTTCATCAGGTCTTGATATTTATGTCTATTCAAGTTCACTTCTGTTATGCAGTTGGATGTGTGCTTACGAAAGTGGCTTGTCATAAAATATGTTCATATTGGGATGAAATGTCTTTTCATTTTGTGTAAGGGGATAGCTTAAGCGGGATTATGCTTAATTGGCACGGATAAACTGTCTTGTTTTTATTGTGTAAACAATTTTTATGGTGTTTACCTATTATTCAGTCCAAAGCAAAAAATTTGGCTTTCTCACTCAGTTGTTGTCTATTGCAGGTACATGATCTCCTCAAATATCGGTGAGGTTGCATCTATATTTTTGACGGCTGCTTTGGGTATTCCAGAAGGGATGATTCCTGTTCAGCTTCTTTGGGTTAATCTTGTCACTGATGGACCCCCAGCAACTGCTCTGGGATTTAATCCTCCTGACAAGGATATAATGAAGAAGCCTCCCAGGAGGAGTGATGACTCACTGATCACTCCTTGGATTTTGATCCGCTACCTGGTATGTCGTCTCCCTCACTGAAGCTTTTTGTTTTCCTTTTTCACTCCAAAAGCGGTGTCCATTTAGCCTTGTACAAGTTACTCAGAATTCGATTTTAACCTTAATCTTTGCCCACTGCAGGTGATAGGACTCTATGTTGGGGTAGCAACAGTCGGCATATTTGTCATATGGTACACGCACCACAGGTTTGCTTTCATTGACCTTAGCGGAGATGGCCACAGCCTTGTCAGCTATTCCCAACTTGCGAATTGGGGTCAGTGTAATTCTTGGGAGGGTTTCTCAGTGTCGCCATTCACAGCCGGTTCGCGGATGTTCAGCTTCGATGACGATCCATGTGAATACTTCCGCTCTGGGAAAATCAAGGCTTCCACTCTCTCCCTCTCTGTGTTGGTTGCCATTGAGATGTTCAATTCACTCAATGCCCTCTCCGAGGACAGCAGCCTCCTAACGATGCACCCATGGGTCAATCCTTATCTTCTCCTTGCCATGGCCGTCTCGTTTGGCTTGCAGTTTCTAATCCTCTATGTGCCCTTCCTCGCTCAAATATTCGGAATAGTTCCGCTCAGCCTGAACGAATGGCTTTTGGTCTTGGTTGTTTCATTCCCAGTTATTCTTATTGATGAAGTTCTCAAGTTTATCGGGAGATTTACATTTGAGTGGCGGCATTCTGGTTCAAGATCTTCAAAGCATAAAGCAGAGTGACCTCAAAAAATTCAAGGTCTGCAATTGTAAACCTGTCCTTTGAAAATGACTGGTTTTGGTTTGGATCTTTAAAACTGGTTCGATGAATTATACAACTGCATCTGTATACCCCCTGCTACATACTGATTCGTTGCTTATCTCAACTTCCCACTTGAATCATCAAAATTTTCTTTTATATTATTGATTACATGTTATATTTTAATTGGAGGAAATATTCATTAAATTAAGATGAAAATTGAAAAGAAGAAAAGCCGAGTGTTTATGAAACCAGAAATTTCATTGAAGCTGGAGATACACCGCCTAAATCCCTAATTACACAAAACACCACACCCATTAAAAACCCTAAATCCTAAAATCCCCACAAAACCCTAAAACATTTTCTTGACAGCAAGACTTCTCCATGGACCCACCCACCAAGCTCCAAACAAAAACCTCTAACCCCCAAATCCATAGAGAGTCCTTCCCTGCCGCTTGAGAGCATAAACCACGTCCATTGCCGTCACGGTCTTCCTCCTGGCGTGCTCCGTGTAGGTCACCGCATCTCGAATCACGTTCTCCAGGAAGATCTTGAGAACCCCACGAGTCTCCTCGTAGATGAGCCCGCTGATCCTCTTCACGCCACCTCTGCGAGCCAGGCGGCGGATGGCCGGCTTGGTGATCCCCTGGATGTTATCGCGGAGGACCTTGCGGTGGCGCTTTGCTCCTCCCTTGCCCAGTCCCTTGCCTCCCTTCCCACGGCCCGACATCCACAGAATCAGATCCAATTAGAAAGATTGTTTTGTTAATTGAAAAAAAAACATGCTTCGTAGCTGGAGTGGGGGTATAAGTATTTTTCTAGGCACATGTAAAAAAAAAAAAAAAGTATTTTTCTAGGCAGGTAATTTTCGAAAAGTTTAAAAAATTAGAAGGCATTCGAATAAAGAGTCCTGTTATGAAGTCGCTAAAAAGAAAAGAAAACGCGGAATAGGTAGAAAATTTTTTTTTATAATTGATTAATTTATTATGTAATTAAATACTTAATTTTTATAATAAAAAAATAAATAAAAAATTTTGTATAAATAAATTAATTAATTACACAAAAAAAAATTTATTTTTTTCTTGTCCATAAATTTCCTCCACCAAAATTTTCTCTAGAATAAAAAGACCTGCCAGTACTGTTAAAAAAAATACGCGTGTGGTTCAATGACTTACATTCTGTCGAATCAGACGGTATTTAATAATGTTGGACCTTCGTGTCATCTGACATGGTGAACCTCTTGCTTACGTGGCAAAACGCTAAGCCGTGCAGCAGCTAATTTTGCTTTCAACACTCAAAAGATGGGTTACTAGGGAGCGGGTTGATTTTATTATTGATAATTATTATTATTAATTATTATTTTTATTATTAATTATAATTATTAATGAAATTATGTATTTAGTTAAAAGATTAATTTTTTAAAAATATATGAATTTTTTATTTTATTTTAATTTTATCATAAATATTTTATTTTTCTCAATATATCACTAACTATTTATTTAATCATAAATCCATCACGCGCTGTTATGATACGGTAGCGAATTTCGTTAGTTTTCTAATACGACGATTCTATGCTACCACTTAGACATATGACCTGTAAATAAAAAAATAAAAAAAAAAGTTTCAAGACATTTCTCTCCCCTTCTTTCCTGAGTCTCTCCCTCTCTCTCTCACGCTCTCTTAAACTCTCCGGGTGTGTTTAGAGTGCGGAAAAATGAAGGAAAATAAAGAAAAAAAAAAGAAAGAAAGTGAAAAAAAATAAAATTATTTGAAATAGTAAAAAAAGTTAAGAGAAAAAAATAGATAAAAAAATAAATAATAATTTGTGAGAGAAAAAATAAAAAGAAAATAAAATTATTTATAATAGTAAAAAAATATGAAAGAAAGAAAGTATAGTAAAAAAATGTGAATAATAATTTGTGAAAAAAATAAAAAAATAAAATTATTTAGAGTGATATAAAAAAATAAAAAAATAATAATAATAATTATATTTTTCTTTTATTATTTATTTTCTCTCACACGGGCCTCACTTTCTCTACGTGAGAAAGAATCAATTATTTTTTCCAATTGTCCCCTGCACTTAAAATGAATCGACTCCTCGCCAACTCCATTCTCTCTCTCTCTCTCTCTCTCTCTCCGTGCAAAATTTTTGTTTCTCAGTTTCCAATTTGATCTCCACATATATATAAATACTTTTCAATGTCTAATCGTTTTTTTTTTTTTCCTTCTCTCAGTCCTGAAGAGACTGAGAGCGAGAGAAAGAGAGGAGACCGATAGAGATGGAGAGAATGAGCGAGACTACAGAGATTGAGAGTGAGAGAGGAGACTGAGAGTTCGACAGAGAGCGAGAGAGAAAGGGTAGGGGAAACAGGGAGAGACACTTGGGTTGGAGACAAATTTTTGTGTTTTTTTTGTGTCTTGAATTTCATTTTTTAATTTCATCTCAAAAATAATATTTTTATACGTGGTATGTCTATGTAACAATTTTTTTGTCCTCGTGTCCATGTAACAATGTAACAATGTATGTCATGTTATATCGCAATTCAGTACACTAATCAAATTTGTTATTATATTATGATCGCATGATAAATTTATAACTAAATGGATAATTAATAATATATTTAAAAAAATAAAAAAATTTATTATAAATTTAGAACAAAAAAATTCATGTATTTTGATGAGATTAATCTTTAATTAAATTAATACCGACTGATTGTTATTAAAATAGTAAAATAACTATTTAGAATATTACATTTTCGTTTTAAAAATCTATTATAAAGTTTTTTAAAAAAAACAAAAAAAAATTGATTTTTTTGAAAATATTTAATTTTTTTACCCAATTTCTTTATTATTATTTAGAAATTAAAAAAAAAAACAAGAAGAGGAAAAGGTAGATAAGTTCAAGACAAAAACCAAAGATGTTCGAGGATAAAAAATACCATACAGTTTCAAATCTCTCGTTATCATTCATACAGTTAATCTTGTAAGGAATTAATACAAAAATATTAAAAAAAATTCAACAATGTAGTGAAGAAATTAGATTATTATTATTGAGAGTAATATAGTCCAAAAAAAAAAAACAATCAGCTATTGTTTCTCTTAAAAAGTAATTCAAAATTATCTTTCAATCAGCTGCTCTTTGAGATAAAAAAAAAATCCACAAAACAAAGTAAAAAAATTTAACTAAACACCCTTTCTCCTTATTTTTAAAAATAAAATGTAAACACAACTCCAAAAGTTAAACCAAACACCTCACAAGGGACTATTTAGTTTATTTGTTGCTGATTATTGTCACTGTGATTGATTGTTAATTGTTGTTATTAATTGTTGATTGCTGTAGTTTATTGTTATTATTGATGAATAAAATAAAATTATAATATTTAGTTAAATTAACACTTACTATTACTGATTAAATAATAAAATAAAAATTTTAGACATGTTTTTGTTTTATTATAATATATATTCTTTTTAATTCTAAGTTAATCTAAACTAGTCTCTCTTTCATCTCAAAAAAAAATAATAATTTAAACTAGTCATGTAAAAATGTATATTATATATTTATACATAAAAATTCATTAAATTTGCAACTTGAAACTCAACTATAATTTATAATAAATATATATATAAATTATATATCAGTTACCACTTACAAGGTAAACAATAAATATTATTTTCACCATTCAATTATCGTGTTCAAGAAATATAATATTATTTTTATTATTCCAATTAAAAAATGAGCACGGCATATAAAAATTATTATTTTTATAAAAATAAATTATAGTAATATTTTTAAAATAATTTAAAATTATAAGTAAAATCTATATTTATGCTCTAAAAAATCCATACAATTTTCAACCTTAACAAAAATGCGTTAGAAAAATTTATCTCAACTTCTTTGAAACTTATTACCCTATTAATTAGTAGGGCCAAATTTTTATAGCCGAGAGATTGCTTAAAAAAACGAGCCAAGTGCTGCCGATCGACTGCAAATCTTTAATTATATCTTTTGTTTTAAGTATTACGAAAAATTTCTTTTCTAAACCAACTTAAATCCCTTTTACCCTTTCATTTTCGCCATCGTTCGTCGTTGTTGCTAGTCGTTAAGCACATAATTTTGTTTGTTTAGGTGTTTTTTTTTTTTTTGGGCCGGGGGGGGGGGGGTGGGGTTATGGTAAACGGAGGAGCCTTAAACAAATTTAGACGATTTTTAATTTAACTAATTTTTTAATATAATTAATAATTTTATATCATATAATAAATAGTATTTATTTAAAATAAAAATAATAAAATAAATTTATATAATGTATAACGATATATGAATTAAATTTGTACAAAGATGCGAAAGTAACAATTACCTCAAAACTTAGACCTAAGTACTTTCTTTGGCCTATCTCAAAATAAGGATTAGTCTTAGCTAGAAGAATCAGAGCGTGCCGTGTCTTTCGCTTTTACCTGTAGGAGACTAGGAGTTGATTAGTTGATTGACCCTCGCAATCAAACAGCCAAGTCTTCCCTTTTGGTTTCATCGTATTTTCTCATGGAAATCGACCTGCAGACGGCAGCTAGCAAATAAATAAATAGGGGCGGCTACACCGACGGCGGTGAAGACACACAGATTTATATTTTTTCTTTGGTCGGTAGATTTATATTTTTCGTTCTTTGAAACATCCACCGGACCACCATACAAAAATTCACCCTTTAATTAATAAGTAATGCATGTACCCATGATTCTTTGGCGGTCAAATTAGTCGTCCGCAGCCAAGAAAAAAAGACACAAATTGTAATTTCCAGATCAATTTTCATGATGACGATGGGCACCTGCTCAGAAAATTCCTACGTCCTAGTAGTCAAAAAACCGAAAAAAATTTGTATTTACTTCTTAATTTTTTATTTGATGCGTCAGATGCCAGCAAGAAAGTAAACTTATTTAATTCGTTGTAAAAACTCTTAGAAAATTTTTATTTTAATTTTTTTAAATAAATATAACTTACTCTTAATTTTATATTATATAATAAGTAAAATTTATTTAAATAAAAAATTAAAATAATATTTAAATAATATTAATTATAAATTAATTTTATTTATTAAAAAAAGTAAAATTAATAAATACCAAACTCTACAAAAGAAAAGGAAAAAGAGAAAGAAAAATATAATTATTAATATATATTTTTCTTTCTTATATTTCCTCCTTCTCATTTTTTATACTACTCCAAACAATTTTATTTTCTCTTCACATTTTCTCTCACAAATTACTATTTATTTTATTTTTCATCATACTTTCTTTCTCTTAATTTTTCTATCACTCTAAATAACTTTATTTTTTCTTAATTTTTTATCTCACAAATTACTATTTATTTTTTTTATCATACTTTTATTCTCTCTACTTTATTCACCACTCCAAACAACTTTATTTTTCTTTTTTCTATTCTCTCACTTTTTTCACTCTTTTCCTCGCTCAAAACACACTCCCGTCGCACCTCACCTGTCACGGAAAGCCAATGCGAAGGAATAAAGCCACGTGTAGGTGTCTTACTGGTTCGTGTTTTTCCAATTATGAATTGTGTCGAGCAACGCCTGCCCGGCCGATCCAGCGTACCAGAATAGACACATAAATAAAAAATTATAATATAATAAAGGAAGTTACCATCCTTTGCCATTTCTTTTCTCTTTTTTGTTTAGTCAGACACTTCCACAGAAAATACCCAAAAAAAAAAAAATTTCTTTGATCTCAAAGCAGGCTACAAGTACGAGGAAATTTCGTGTACCAAAAAAAATATCATTTCTTGATCTGGAGGCAAGTTGCAAGTACAAGGAAATTTTTCGTATACTTTTTTTTTTTACCGAAATAAAATTATTACATTAATATACAAATGAATCATACATAAAATCAATATTAAGTAGTCAAAAATATCTGTATAAAACAAAACATGATCTATCAATCATATGGTCAAACTAACTATTTTTAAAGTAGACATGAAACCCAAAATAAAGTGACAGACTACGATCAAACTTACCCAACTCTATAGTGTTAATTAGATCTAATTGAATCAAAAAAAATTGTATTCTACATACAGCAGCATACACTGCACATCGACAAAATTATAATAAATGTGAGTACTCCTAACAACGATTTCCATATTAGCTAACAGTATGTTTGGATTTAAAAGTAGGGTGAGAAAAAAGTGACAAGAAAGAAAATTATGTAAAAAAAAAAAGGAAGTAGAAAAGAAAGTAATTTTTTTATTAGTTGTTTGAATATATTAAAATTGAGTGAGAAAGAAAATGATTAAAAAGTAAATTTTTTATTTAGGCACAATGAAAAAGTGAAGAGAAAAAAAATATTTATGTATATAATTTTCTCGTTATTTCTTTGTTCTGTCTTTATTTTTAAATCCAAAAATGAGAAAATTTCTTGATTTCCCCCACTTTCTTTCTGATAGGTTTGTTTTTTACGTTTTTCTTACACTCCAAACACATTTTAATTATTAACAACAACAGCAATTCAGTTAAAAGGGAAGGAAAGAAAGGATTGGGTGCGCGCTCATGAAGTTCCACGCAAAAAAGAATCCATAGTTGGTGCCATTTCTAAAACGGAAAAGTTTTGTGGGGCACACAACTTTGAGAATTTAATAATTATATAATCATCTAAACAATTATTATAAAATATATATTAAATTTAAAAAATTAAAAATAATTAAATATTATTATATTAAATACATATTTATTACGACCTCTTATTAAATATATTCATATAATATTTGTCCGTATGAAAAGGGTCTATTTCCTTCCCAAATTTCCAATCACGCGTCGCCTCCGTTGGATCGCAAAGACCCACTGCTACGTCATCATCAAGTCTCTGACGTGGCAGTAGTTTCTTGGTCGTACTCGTATGGAATCAAATTTCTCATGCTATAAATGTCTCATTCTCCCTCCAAAAGCTGCAGGCAATCGGTCTCTTGTCACCTCAATACAATACAGAGACTTGGTCAAAAATACGATACAGAGATAGAACAGAAATTAATAAAAGCAATTGAATCGATTTCTCTTGGCTCCGTGTTTTTACAGTTATATTCTCTTCGTACTTTAAAAATACTGTTTCTAGAGAGAGAAAGAGATAGAGACAAGAGTGTGTGTGCCATGTGCATGTGGTTGACTGGTAACGTGACTCTCTAGAGTTCACTCCAATTTTCTGGTAAGCGAAACCCTAATTTTTCTTTATTTTTAAAATTTTTTGGATTATTTTTGGCTTCTCTGATGGCTTGCATTTGTTACTTTTCAGTTTCTGTAGAATAAGCGGCAGGGACGAAGTTAAGTGGAGGCAAACGTAAGCAATCGCCCCCATCCTCTTTATTTTATTATTTTAGCAAGTGTTTCGCTTAACTTTTACCCCTTGTTTGGGAATCAATTCTTTGGGTGGAATTTCTGTCGAAAGAAGGGAATTAAGAGGAATTGGGCTAATGGACTTGTTTGGATGATTGCAAGGATTGGTGATAATTCGTGTACTTTGTACCCTTTTTTTTTGTTTTTTTTATAAAAAATTACCTTTTTACCTTTGTGTTTAATTTTTTTTTAATTTTTTAAAGGACAAAATTAATAATATAGTATATATAATTCGTGTACTTTGTACCTTTTTTTTGTTTTTTTATAAAAAAATTACATTTTTACCTTTTGTGTTTAATTTTTTTAATTTTTTAAAAAATAAAATTAGTAATATAATATATATTACTTTCTTTCTTCTTATTTTTTACTCATTCCTAAACAGAATATTTTTAACTTTAATTGCTCATATTACACTCTCCTAAATATAAAAAGGATAGCGTACGTTTCTCTCCCTCAATATTCATTCCTCTTAAATTCATTTCTTTCATATTTCTCTCCTTCTACCTTTTTTTTTTTTTTGGCAAACAAGGGGTTAGGAGTTGTATTTGTATTTTATTTAAAAAAAAAGGAAATTTGATTTAGTTTATTTTTTTATATGATTTCGTAAAAAAAACTGATTGAAAAGTAGTTTTAAACTACTTTTTGCTGTTTTTGAGTTACTTTTAAATTTTTAATGTTAATATTAATATTAATTTGTATAAAATAAATTACTCTCAAAGGATTATTTTTTATTTATCACATGAATATAGCTATTAGTTGTTACTCTATATCATCAATATTTATATAAATACAATATATTCACTTTTCCACAATGGTTAAATAATATTTTTTCACTTCAAATTTTCATTCACATTAATACTTAAAAATATATTTCAAATATTATATTTTTTATTATCTAATAAATATTAATAATTTTTTTAAAAAAATAAAAATTAAGTGATAATATTCTTAGTATTATTTATATAATAAAAATAATAACATATAAAAATAATTTTTGTTATTATGTTACATTAATATAAATTAAACATATAAATTAGTAATTTAATTACTCAACAGTAATAATAATTATAAAATTAACAAAAAATTTCATTAATTTTTTTAATAATCAATAATATGCAATATTTTTTTACTTATCAATAACAAATAATAATAATAAATAATCAGTAACAATAATTAATAATAACAATATTCAACAAATAAGTCAAATCATCTTTTTTTTTAAATTTTGTTTATTTCTCCTTTTATTCCTGCGCAGCTGCTCTTCGGCTCCTTCTTTTTTTTTTTTTTTTTCTGTTATGCCTGAGTTCGAGGTCCATCAGCCCACCATCCTTTTTTTATTTCGTTTTATTTTTTTCCTCCTTTTATTCCTACGCAGCTGCGCTTCGGCTCCTGTTTTTTTTTTTTTTTTTTTTCTGTTTTTTTTCTTTTATTCATGAGCTCCTCTTTTTTTCTTCTTTAAATTCTTTGCTCTTTTTTTTTTTTCTTTTATTCCTTCCTTCTTTCTTTAATTCGTTCATTTTTCTTTTGATTCTTTGCAATCCAATTATATTTTCTTATCTCTGTCTTTTTCGTTGTTTTAATCCTTTGGTCTCCTCTTGTTATTTCTTTTTTAGTATAGATAATATTTTTATATATTATAGATAATTATTATTAGTAGCACTTTCTTATTTTTTTAAAAGTATTTTTATATTTAAATGAAATAAATAAATAAAAATTAAAAAATCAGCCTATTGTATTGTATTTTAAAAATATATTTGTTTATAAAGTTAGTTTTATTTGTATTGATTCAACAATTGTGGTACCGATTCATTTAGTCATTTGTTTAAAAATATCATATAAAAATTAGTTGTGCAATCAAATGATAGACAAATAACTAAATAATTGTATTATTATTCATATAAAAAAATTTGTGATAATATAGAAAATAAAAAAAATTATTTTAAATCTTTTACATATAATTATAATGTTTATTATTCTAACTATGTAATTTTATATTTTTTAAATATATGTTATTTTTATTATTCTATTTGAACATAAAAATTAGTCCTTCCTTAAAAATTATTCTAATTTCGTTCCTGATGACTGAGAAAATTAAACTAAAAACAGTTAAACAATGTTTGTTTTAGGCATGAGAAAAGAAAAAAGTTTCAAAACCCATTGCATTTTCTATCTTTTTTTCTTTTGGTCTTTCATTTTCTATCATTTCGCAACATGGTAAACGTATTGCAAAAGAAAAAGGTTGGCCGTTGGTGTCAGACTGAGCGTTAAAAACCGTTTGACAAAAAAAAAAAAAACATATAAAGCAAATGGACTGAAGTGGTTTCAATTTATTCAGGGCTACGTGGTTTTGTTATTGATAATTATTTTTATTGATTGTTGATTATTTTTTTTGATAAATAAAATTAAATTATAATATTTAATTAAAATAACATTAATTATTACTGATTAAATAATAAAATAATTATTTTAAATATTATTTTTGTTTAATTATAATAGCTAATCTATTTATCTCTAATTAATCAAAATTAGTCTTATAAAAATATATCTTATGTATTTATAAACAAATATTTATTAAATATATGACTTGAAAATCAACTACAATTTACACAATGAAAAATTATTTTTCCTGTATAAAGTTATATGTTTGAAAAAATAATATTAATTTTTTATGTACAAATTAGTATTTACATAGATTTAAGACAAAAAAAAATAAAAAATAGGATGAGTCCGTCTCTTCAGTGGCATATAATTCCTTTTTTTGATTTTTTTCTCTCTTTTTTCGAAAATAAGAAATAATAGTTTCTCATTAAAGAAGCACTCCGTCTGCATCAGTGCGTATGGCATTCATGTACAGTACCCTATAGCCGAGTCCTTTTTCTTTCTGTTTTCCAATAATTTTGTTCGCAGTTAGGAACAAATTTGTAATTACATAATGTATAACCTGCTTGTCAAATCAAAAAATAGCTTTGATCCCGTTTTTTCAATCAACAACATTTTGAAAAATCTATCAGCAGTATCAAAAAAAAAAATAACCAAACATAAATTTTTTTTCAACTTTTTAATTTTTACCAGCAAACTGCGGTTCTAACAGTAAAATCAAACACCTCTTAATTAATTTTAGGGATATTTTTATTATTTTATTCTCTATTCAATTATTTATAAGAATATGTTTTTATTTTATCTATATATATTTTTTCGTTATTTTTTATATATAATTTAAATATAAAATTTTATTTTTTATTATTTTTTTATCAATTTTATTTTCTTATAATTCTCTTTTTTCACTAAAATCTTGAAATTTAAACAATCCGAAATATCAACTTGTTTATTTTATTTTTATGTTTCTGTGATTTTCTTTAATTATTTGAATTAGTGATGGTTCTCTGCTGTAAATAATGGAATTGTCAGGCCAAATTCTGGGAAATATATATTGTTCGGCTTTGATTCAGTGCCATTTAGTTGAATGGGAAAAGGAGGGCAAGATTATGGTAAAGCGGAAAAAGTTGCCTTGGAATTGGGTGATAAGCAGATCTTCCCTGCTTGGGCTAAAGATGTGAAAGAGTGTGAAAAGCAGTTCAAAGTGAGCCATGAAGTTGGATTGTCAACTTCTGAGGTTCAGAAGAGACTTGGCATTTGTGGTCATAATGAGCTGGAGAAACATGAGGGTGTTTCAATTTTGAAATTAATACTAGATCAATTCAGGGACATGTTAGTCAGGATTTTGTTAGCTGCTGCGATTGTTTCGTTCGTTTTGGCTTGGCTCGATGGCCAGGAAGGTGGGGAGATGGAGATCATGGCCTTTTTGGAGCCGTTGGTGATATTTTTGATCTTGATCGTGAATGCGATTGTTGTGATTTGGCAAGAGAGCAGTGCGGAGAAAGCGTTAACGGCTTTAAAGGAAATCCAGTCTGAGCATGCTACTGTTATAAGAGATGGAAAGAAAATTTGGAATTTGCCTGCAAAAGAACTTGTTCCGGGGGATATTGTGGAGTTGAGAGTGGGCGACAAGGTTTCTGCAGACATGCGGGTGCTTACTCTAGTAAGCTCTACTTTGCGGGTCGAGCAAGGATCATTGACCAGAGAAAGTGAGGCAGTGAGTAAAAGTGTTAAGGCTGTGCCGGAAGATACGGACATCCAAGGGAAGAAATGTATGGTTTTTGCGGGATCTACTGTGGTGAATGGGAGTTGCATATGCTTGGTTACTCAGACCGGAATGAAAACAGAGATTGGAAAGGTACATTCACAGATCCATGAAGCATCGCAAAATGAGGAAGATTCTCCCTTGAAAAGGAATCTGAGTGAATTTGGGGAGCTTCTAACAATCATGATTGGCGTCGTTTGTGCATTGGTTTGGATTATTAATGTGAAGTACTTTCTTACTTGGGAATTTGTCGATGGTTGGCCGAAGAATTTCAAATTCTCTTCTGAAAAATGCGCATACTACTTTGAGATTGCTGTGGCATTGGCAGTGGCTGCTATACCAGAGGGGTTTCCAGCTGTCATTACTACATGTTTGGCACTTGGAACTCGAAAGATGGCTCAAAAGAATGCAATTGTTAGAAAGTTACCGTGTATTGAGACCCTTGGTTATACAACTGTGATTTGTTCTGATAAAACGGGTACCTTGACAACCAATCAGATGGCCGTCTCAAAGCTTGTGGCCATGGGTTCCAGTTCTGGCACTCTTCGATCCTTCAATGTGGAAGGGACCACCTACAACCCTTTTGATGGAGCGATAGAAGATTGGCCGGTAGGTCGAATGGACAGTAATCTACAAATGATTGCAAAGATTGCTGCAGTTTGCAATGATGCTGACATAGAGCAATCTGATAATCGTTATGTTGCCCGTGGAATGCCTACTGAGGCTGCATTAAAGGTAAAATTTTTTCCATCTGAATTTTGGTATTTGTTTTGACGTGGCATATTTTATCCTCAGGCATATATTATATTCCATGTCTACTCTCATGCATCTGCTACGTATGGTCATGGTTTGCTAAGTCTTATCTATTCATTATCTATATAACGTTGCTGTGTCAAGTTCTATTGCACGAGGATTTGCATGCTAAAGAATTCCTATTTCATTTTAATTTATAGTCCTTATCTATATCCTTTCTTCTTCATGGAAGGTTCTGGTTGAGAAAATGGAATTTCCTGGTGGAGTCAATAACCGGTCATCTTCTGGTCATCGGGACATTCTACGTAGCTTCCCTCATCCCTGGATCTCATCCTATTCTCTTCTTTATTCTTTAGCAAGCTCTAACTTCTGTCTTCTTTTTATTATCATGCACAAAGGTTGCTGTAAACTGTGGAATAAAATGGTGCAGCGAATAGCAACTCTTGAGTTTGACCGTGATCGGAAATCAATGGGGGTTATTGTGGATTCCAGCTCAGGCAAAAAATCATTGCTAGTGAAGGTTTAATCTCCTCTCATGTTGTCTTGTTGGTTGATCTATCTGGATTTTATTAGTTTAGTATTCAGTTAAACTTTGTAGTGGATCAGATTGTCCATGGTCTTATCAGAGTATGGATAATGGTTCAAGAAACTGTCACCAACCTATGCAAAAGAATAGCATTGACTATTGCATAGTAGTCCGAGTCTTT
This sequence comes from Carallia pectinifolia, assembly GCA_037832335.1. Lineage (NCBI taxonomy): Eukaryota > Viridiplantae > Streptophyta > Magnoliopsida > Malpighiales > Rhizophoraceae > Carallia > Carallia pectinifolia. The sequence goes on from CM075454.1 coordinate 15,451,852, forward strand.
TCCAGATAATTGAGAACATATTCTTGACGTGTGTTTCCTTGCAATGCGCTGGCTTATCCTCTCTAACCTTGTCTCTTGTGAGTTATCTATTCATTTCATCTTTTCTCATAAAAGCCAGGACAAGTTGTCTCTTTGACGACAGGAAGAGTTTGGCTGATCTTTGTGATTGTTATTTTTGACTACAAAGTGCATGAAGAATATTTTTGCTTAAATCCCAATACATGGTGAGATCTATAGGACTCCACATATTAACTTTATCTTTTTTAAGTAATATGTTAGAGGTTCTACTTCTGAATAATGGTAGAGAGGGCTCCGGAGATGCAGGAGCCACAGGTACCAGTAAGTATATTTGATGGATCTGGTGCATCTGTACTAAGCCTGGCAACTGCCATAACCTGACACCGTTTTTTATATTTGACCATTATATAAGTTCCTCCTTGCTTAATTCTCAATTTCTCATAAAAATAGCCACTAATCCAAGCATTGCATGGATTATATGCAAGAATTTTTCTTTTATTTTGTTTTCCTCTTGGTGCAATGGCATGGTAGGTCTTTGTTTTGGGAGTTTAACGACTTTGTAGGATTTTTCAAGCAAATGGCACGGTTGGAGTTTATTTCAGTTTGCAATATTTGGTGGATATTATATGAATGATCTGCTCAAACGTTACAGGGGGCAGTAGAAAGCTTGTTGGAGAGAAGCTCATTTGTTCAATTGCTTGATGGCTCCGTTGTAGAGTTGGACCAATATTCACGGGATCTTATTTTCCAAAGCCTTGGTGACATGTCAAAAAGTGCACTGCGGTGTCTGGGTTTTGCATATAAAGAGGACATTCCAGAGTTTACAACTTATAATGGTGATGAAGACCATCCAGCTCACAAGCTATTACTTAACCATTCAAATTATTCATCAATCGAGAGTAAACTAATTTTTGTTGGCTTAGTTGGAATACAGGTATGTTGTCCTTTCTACCCTTTACCCACCCCCAAAAAAGATTCACACACGAATAATATTCCGACAAGCGTTTCTCATTGCTTTTGTACAAAAAAAAGGATCCTCCACGGAAAGAGGTCCGTCAAGCTATTGAGGACTGCAAAGCTGCTGGAATCTGTGTTATGGTCATCACAGGAGACAACAAGGACACAGCAGAGGCTATTTGCCGTGAAATAGGTGTGTTTGGACCTTATGATGACATCAGTTCAAGAAGCTTGACCGGAAGAGAGTTCGTGAACCTTCCCAATAAAAAGCTTTTTTTAGCACAAAGAGAAGATGGAGTGCTCTTGTTCTCTAGAGCTGAACTAAGGCATAAACAAGAAATAGTAAGGTTGCTAAAAGAGGATGGTGAAGTTGTTGCTATGACAGGAGATGGAGTTAATGATGCTCCTGCCTTAAAGTTGGCTGATATTGGCATAGCAATGGGCATAGCTGGCACAGAGGTATTGTTTACTTTAATCTCGCCGTACCATGATGAAATCCATACATTCAATGACCATAAGTTTGTCTGCTGTTATCCAATACGTGTGAATTTTTCTGTGTTGAGTACTTATGTTTGGATGACATGGTTTTGAGAGTTTCTTCGTTTTTTTTTCCCTTGGCTACTCTGTCAGTATATGTATGTTTTATGGGTGCATATTGATGTGCCATCTCTTTGATTCTAGTTTGACAGGGCCTTATCTGTGCATTTTTATGATCTGCTTGGTTATTTAGTCAGCTTTCTGCTTCATGTCGCTCAAAACAGAACTTGTGCTTTCCCACTCCCACTCTTTTGGTTTGATGTATTCATGCCTAATTTTGTCATCACAGGTTGCTAAGGAAGCATCTGACATGGTGTTAGCAGATGATAATTTTAGCACCATTGTTGCTGCTGTTGGTGAAGGCAGGTCCATCTACAATAACATAAAGGCTTTCATCAGGTCTTGATATTTATGTTTATTCAAGTTCACTTCTATTATGCTGTTGGATGTGTGCTTACAGAAGTGGCTTTGTCGTAAATATGTTCCTATTGTGATGATTTTTTTTTTTTTTTCATTTTGTGTAAGGGGATAGCTCAAGTGGGATTATCATTAATTGGCATCGATAAACTCAGTTTAGTTTTTGTTGTGTAAACAATTTTTATGGTGTTGTCCTGTTATTCAGTCCAAAGCAAAAATTTTGGTTTTCTCACTCAGTTTTTGTCTATTGCAGGAACATGATCTCCTCAAATATTGGTGGGGTTGCATTTATATTCTTGACAGCTGCTTTGGGTATTCCAGAAGGGATGTTTCCTGTTCAGCTTATTTTGGTTAATCTTGTCACTGATGGACCCCCAGCAACTGCTCTGGGATTCAATCCTCGTGACAAGGATATAATGAAGAAGCCTCCCAGGAGGAGTGACGACTCACTGATCACTCCTTGGATTTTGATCCGCTACCTGGTATATGACTATCTTCTCCATCACTGAAGCTTTTTTTTTTTCTTTTCTTCTTTTTTTTTTTAACTTCTAAAGCGGTGTCCGTTTAGCCTTGTGCAAGTTACTTGGAATTCGATGTTTGCGCACTGTAGGTGATAGGACTCTATGTTGGGGTGGCAACAGTTGGCATATTTGTCATATGGTACACACACCACACATTCGCTTTCATTGACCTGAGCAGAGATGGCCATAGCCTTGTCAGCTATTCCCAGCTTGCGAATTGGGGTCAGTGTAATTATTGGGAGGGTTTCTCAGTGTCGCCATTCACAGCCGGTCCACGGGTATTCAGCTTCGACAATCCATGTGACTACTTCAGCTCTGGGAAAACCAAGGCTTCCACTCTCTCCCTCTCCGTGTTGGTTGCCATTGAGCTGTTCAATTCACTCAATGCCCTCTCCATGACCATCTCATTTGGCTTGCACTTTCTAGTCCTCTATGTACCCTTCCTCACTCAAATATTCGGGATAGTTCCGCTCAGCCTGAACGAATGGCTTTTGGTCTTGGTTGTTTCGTTCCCAGTTATGCTTATTGACCTGGTTCTCAATTTTATTGAGCGATTTACAAGTAAGCGGCGGCATTCTGGTTCAAGATCTTCAAAGCATAAAGCAGAGTGACCTCAAAGTATGCAAGGTCTGCAATTGTAAACCCTGTCCTTTGAAAATGACTGGGTTTGGTTTGTATTTTAAAATTTTCTCATCGTTCCACTAGAATTATCTAATTTCTTGTATATTTTAATTGAGATTAATCTTCATTAAATTTAGATGAGCCAATCGAAAAGAAGAAAATGCAAGTGTTTATGAAACCAGAAATTTCATTGAAGCTACAGATACACCGCTTAAATCCCTAATTACACAAAACACCACACCCGTTAAAAACCCTAAATCCTAAAATCCCCACAAAACCCTAAAACATTTTCTTGACAGCAAGACTTCTCCATGGACCCACCCACCGAGCTCAAGACAAAAACCTCTAACCCCCAAATCCATAGAGAGTCCTTCCCTGCCTCTTGAGAGCATAAACCACGTCCATTGCCGTCACGGTCTTCCTCCTGGCGTGCTCCGTGTAGGTCACCGCATCTCGAATCACGTTCTCCAGGAAGATCTTGAGGACCCCACGAGTCTCCTCGTAGATGAGCCCGCTGATCCTCTTCACGCCTCCTCTGCGAGCCAGGCGGCGGATGGCCGGCTTGGTGATCCCCTGGATGTTGTCGCGGAGGACCTTGCGGTGGCGCTTTGCTCCTCCCTTGCCCAGCCCCTTGCCTCCCTTCCCACGGCCCGACATCCTTGAATCAGACCCAATTAGAAAGCTTGTTTTTCAATTGAAAAAGAAAGATGCTTCGTTGCTAGAGTGGGCATTCTGGGTCGATGTATTTATAGAGAGAGCTGAGGGGCTCAGCGATCCGTGCGATGGTCTTGAAAAGATATTTTAAACCGTAGATGTACAGAAATCGACGGTCTCAGATGAGTCCTTTGATTAACGAGGATCGATGACGTGGATATTGGCGAGCCAAAAAGTTTTTTCCGGCAAGTTTTTGGAGTTTGGACTTTGGAGGGGGCCGAAATATACGCGCCCGTTTAATTTCGGACTAGCAATTGTTTGGCGCCTAAATACAGTTTTTAACGATAGAAAATATAGACATACAGTAATTTGTATACATAAAATACATAAATTTAATAAAATAATAATATTTTAATAAAAAAATTCTGCAAGATAAAAATCTTTTTAAAAAAAATCTTGTATAATATATATATTTTATATTTTAAGATAATATATATTTTAATTTTAATTTTAATGTTTTAAAAATATATAAAAAACAAAAAATATTATTTTATCAGGATGCACCACTAAGTGGTGCACCTCTGGGTATATGTTTGAGCGCTTTTAACTATGTAAAATTTTTTGAGGATTTCATTAGAGGTGTTAAAAAGAGACCCGACCTGATAATCTGTTTGAATCTATCTGAAAAAATTAGGTCAGGAACCCGATTTTTCAACCCGAATCCAAAAATGACCCAACCTAAAAATGACCCGAAAATTTTGGGTTGGATCCGGGTTGGACCGGGTCACCCATTGGGTTAAGAAAAAGACAAAATAGTGAAAATTTTTTTGACTTTTACCTTTAACTTACCTTTTTTAAATATTAATTACTATTTTCGTAAAATATAGATATATATGACGCAAAAATTAAATTTAAACGTTTAATTCATTATATAAATGAGTTTTAAAATTAATTGAAATGTTTTATTTTAGTAAAAAATTACTTAAAAAATAATGGTTCAGTGCGAATTCGACCCGAATCCAACCCGAAGCTGAAACGACCCAATCTGAACCCGAACCGAATGTAACGTGACCTGAAAGTAACCCAACCGAAAATGACCCGAACCCAACCCAACCCGACTTTTTGACACCTCTAGACTTCATTCAAATGAAGACCAGTTATCTTTACTCGAAACATATATGAGAAGGAGAAGAGTAAATAGATACGTATGGTGCAGTATGCATAAGATAGAATATTAATTAAACAGTTTTTTTTATTTAATATGTTTTTTAATTTTAATAATTTAGATTTATGTGTCAATTTTTTAGATAAGTATGTTACGGAACTTTTTTGTTGATATGATAAAGGTGAGCTATTACTTTTTAGAGAACAAGGCGATGCTATTATGTCTATATTTGTAACATTTCTCTTATAATTAATTGTGATCATGTACTCAACGATAATAATATACATCAATGATCTTTTAAAATGATATTTGATACTGGTTGTGGTCTACGGTCGTTAAGACAGTTACATCCACATTTTCGTAGTTTTTCGAACAAATAAATTATATTGGAACATGTGGTGATACAACTACTGCTGAGGTGTTAAATTTTGAATCCGATTTTACTTTTCTGCAAGTAAGAGACAATGCATTCGCACTGTAAGTTGTTTTCTCCTCCTACTTATGTGGAGAAAATACTAAGCAAGCAAAGGGAATCAACTGAAATATGTGAGCGGAAAATTTTCTGATGTTGTGTCGCACTTCTTTTGAACCACAATGAAATGTCACACTAAACATTGGCGTTTTTTGCTTACAAATGTTTATGTATTTGGTTGCGACATTGAAAAGAAAATAAGAGGTAAATATATATTTGAATAATGATAACAATTCAATGCATCGAGGGGAGAGTTGAAAATTAGATAATAACTTTCTATAATCCAAAGTTATTGGAATTCCGTTAGTCGATATTACACGATTTTTCATATTTATTAACTTATTATACTCATATCACTCAGTTTGAGTTTTATTATGGTTATCTTTATTGCTTTTTAATATTGTTTCGAGAAACCCCCAAAAAAAAAAAAAATCCAATTCGAGCGAATGACAGGTGCGCTGCACAAGACTGTCTACCGACACGTCGGCCAGAGAGCGACGAGTGGGCTCGCAGAATGTAACCGACGAGTCGGTGTCAATACCGAAACGATTAAAGAGTAAAGAGTAAAGACCCAACAAAACGAAGACGTACAAGAGAGAAACGACGTCGTGGGCATATATGCCATCCTCCTCGTTCGTCCTCCTCGTCGGTTTCTGCTTAAACCCTAATAATCAAAACCCCATAAGCTACAGCGTCTCTCTCTCTCTCTAAATCTCCGGAAACAATGGGGTTCTTCGACCTGAACGTCCAGTACGAACCGTCCCAATCCTCAAAAACGGTGCGTATAAAGCTGGTAGTAAAGGCGATGGAGCTGGGCTACAGCGGGGTCGCTTACAACCGTGAGATGAAGGGCGTGATGTCCGATCACGACCGTTGCTCTATTCCTCTCTTGTCTCTCTCCTCCCTCCTCAATGTCGCCCCTTCTCTCGCCGCCTCCATTAACCTCCACCGCGACCTCCTTGGCATCCCACGCGCCTCTCCGTTCCGGCAGTACACGCGCTTGACGGTCTCCGTAGAGACGCCGGCTCAGTGCCAGGTGCTTAACAGCGGGAATCCTATTCTGAAGACTTATGATCTCGTCGCTGCTCGGCCTTTGAATCAATCCGCTTTCGATCACGCCTGTGAGAAAGCTGAGGTTTTTGGCTCTTTTTGCGTGTATTTTCTTCAAGATTGCTTCTGGGTGTCTTGAATTGTGCTTGTTTAGGGTCCTGTTACAGCGGAAAAAATATACCCAAGAATTGACGCATTGCAACGTGCTGTTTGTTTTTGCAACAAGCTGCTTAATTTTTACAAAAAAAAAAAAAAAAAGAAGAAGATAAAAGCACTTTACATATTTTGTTGTAAAATTTGAGCCACTTGTTGTTTACAACAAAGCCGCCGATTGCAATGCGTTGACTCTCGCATCTATTTTTGTGCGCGTCTCCGTATTTTTCCCCTTTTGTTTATAGGGATATGTTTTGTTAACTTTTGATTGCTCTCTGGAATTTTTTCTTGTGTGATTGATTAATAGGTACATATTATTGCTATTAATTTTTCGGAGAAGCTGCCATTCCGGTTGAAACGGCCCATGGTCACAGCTGCCATGAAGGTTCTCCATATTTCCATCTTTAATCCTGTGCTTTTGTAGGTTTCTTTCCTTTTTCCGTTAATAATGCTTTAGCATTTTGGTATGCAGCGGGGAGTTCACTTTGAGATTACATACTCTGATCTTATTGTGGATGTTCAAGTCAGAAGGCAAATGATATCGAACGCCAAGGTGCTCTTTTAGAAAATTTAGGGTTCAGTAGTGATATTGAATACTAGGGAGGTAAATTGGATTTTCATCTTTGCTAGTAATTTCACTGATGTTTATGTAATTCTTTAGTTTTGAAGTATTGTGATCTGTTTTGATGTTGCGGTTTACTTCATTGGAGGGTCCCAAGGTGTTTAGTCTTGCTATTTGTAATTGGTTCTCCTTAAAGTATCAATTTGACAAGGCATTTTTTCTTTGGCAAAATAAAAACTGTTGTCATGGTCTCCGTTGGTGTACCTTTCATTTTTTTTTATGATGTGCTGGTTGCTTTTCACATCTGCTTGCAATATTGACGGATTCAGCAATTTATCCAAGCTGCGCTTCTTTTGAACATGCAGTTATTGGTGGACTGGACACGAGGAAAGAATATTATCATCTCAAGTGCCTCTTCATCTGTAAATGAACTTAGAGGGCCATGTGATGTAGCGAACTTATCATCTTTGCTTGGACTCTCTTTGGAACGAGCTAAAGCGGCTATTTCTAAAAACTGTGGGTAGGACGACCTAGCGAAAAGTGAGTGATTTTGTACTTGCTTGAATATGCTGTGTAATGACTATTATCTGCTGGTATGCTTTGTCAAAATTGCAGGAACATTATAACTAATGCTTTAAGGAAGAAGAACTTTTACAAAGAAGCTATAAGAGTTGAACTGATATCACCTGACAAAAAATCCGACTCCAGTGGTTCTTTATTTGCTGACTGGCTAAAATGGGATCCTCTATCTAGTGGCGAAGGAGATCTGCAACTGGATGATATTGCAAAGTCTTTATCTGACACCACTAAAGCATTCAAAACTGTTAAAGCAATTGATTTTAGTTCGTTTACTGAAAGCATGCCATTGAATGGTGGAAGATTTATGGCTGACACAGAGGCAATCGAGGCATCAGTTGCAACTATTAATAATCCTGATAAGCCTGGCGATCTTGATCTTCTTGCTGTTACAGATGGGAATTCATCATATAATGCTGCATTGAAGGAACAGATCTCTGGTTACGAAAGTTCTCAACAGTTGCATTTGCCAAGCGATACCACAAAAGCTTATTCTGATTCTGAAGACATTAATATATTTATAGATACGATTGGGGAAGAAAAGAAGAATTTGAACAGTTCAGATTTGATATTTCCTCTTGTTACGGTAGAGAGGCATGATCTCCAATTAGAAGAAGACATTCCTGGTTCGAGCTTAGATGCTATGGTACTGGATCATAAAGTAACATTTGGGAGATCCACTATAGATGGTGATTTAACTGCTAGTTGTGTCACCTGTGGTACTACAGATACTTTGTTGGAGAAATTTAATGTTCCTGTAAATCTGACTGAAAAATCCATGAGCCCACAAGGCTCTGGTGATGCTTCGGGTTTACAAAATGATGCTACAGAGGAGCTTATGACAGAAGTAGGTATGAAAGATCGAGAAGAAATAACTGCATCTCCAAATGTACTGAGCATTGAACGATTCAGCGAATCTGGAGATATTAAGAATACACTTGTGGATCACATTTCCATTGTGGTTCCCTTCAAAGAAGTTGAAGATACAAGTGCAAGTCATTTTCCACTTCTGGTTACCTCTGATCATATGAAAGTTGAAGGTTTTCAGTCAGCTGCTAGTCATGAGACCTCAGATGAAGGGACAGTGGAAGAGCAAGAGCATGCTCGCACTGACCTTGAAAAATTTATGGTTCTGGACGATGATCTGAAAATAAAAGGTAACCCTCTTGATGGAAATTGTTTATTACCGCAGAAGCCAACTTTGACAGAACACGAGCTAATAGAAGATGATAGTGAAGATCATCAATTAAGCTCAGTTTCTTCTTCATCAGGTATCAGCTTAATTTATTGCCTTGAATTGGCTTCTGTATTAGGCGTTTCATGGACTTCGTGTGCTTTATTTATATTCCATTGTATAATGTTTATCACATGTCAATTATTCTATCCATATAAACTAGTACAAACATATGCTTTCAATTCTACGTTCCAATTCAGTGTTGCTTGTTTTTCCGATAGAGATCCAAGTGTGACAACAGGGCTGTGAATGGTGAACTTGTTTTAGTTTCACTTCACCTCTTGTTTTCATTTCACTTCACCTTAACATTGTTGATTAGAAACCTGAATCAAATAAAAAAAAAAGCTCAAAATATGAGCTTGTTTGAATATCTTTGGCTTGTTGTCTTGGTAATTTTATCACAATTTGATACAGATATTGACTCCACTTACATAAGTTCTCTTTTCTGAATGCAGCGAAATCTAGGACCAAACAGAGGACATATGGCAGACCCCTCTTGTTTCCATTGAAGCGTTTGTTGAATCCCTTGCCTTTCAAAAAGAAATCTAAAAAGTTCAGACGCAAGCTGAAGAAGTAATGCTAAAGCATTTTTGATTAAAAATCTTGCCATCGGTTGGTAAATAGCGGAGTGAGGTCCAACAGGAAATTTCTTTGTTCCTTTTTTGATGTCATAAAAGAAATTCCAAACATCTGTCCGTATTTAAAATTTTGTGTAATTATCAAAAGAAAGTTTTGAATTTCTTAGAATGCTGCTTATTTAATTCTACTGCAGGAAATGACTGCTATCTGTTCAAGCTAGCGGGTAAATGAAATAATATAGTCCACACTTTGTGAGAATTTGAGCAAGTTGGGGTTTGAATCACCATTCTCCCTTAGCTTTGCTCTGTTGATCAATCAGAGTAACCTGATCAGTTCTTGCCTATCATTTTTATAAGTTATATGCTTATCCTCCTTGAGGTCAAAAGAGTAGACTGACTGAGGGATGAAGGAATAACTAGTCTTAAATATTTATAAATTTCTACAATTGAGTTCTAAGTGTTTTGGTTTTTTATTTCAGTCTTAAACTTTTAAAATTCTTTGTAGTCAAGTTTTTTTGTCGACGGAAATAGGTTAAACCATTTAATCCATGCATTGACCTAATGAACATAGTCTCAATTATATTGATGTAAGGACTTGATTATAATAGATATTGAAAATTTAAGATTGAAATTGCAAAACAAAAATGTTTAGGGTTTAGTTGTAAAAATTTATAAAAGTTTAAAAATAATTTTTTCTTTACCTCGACTGACTGAGGAGGCATATAAGCATATTCTCACCCTTGATCATAGTTTCCCAATATACCATACAATGTGAATGGCCCAACTGGCTTACTGCTTGTCATGTGCTGCATATTAATTTTAGTTCTCTTTACCTTTGTGCCTTTATTTTTTCTTTAATCCCCAACTTCGTCACATAGGCGACAAAGCGGCATCTGTCACCTTTTTCCTTAATCAACCACCGCCTCCATTATTAAGAATGTTTTTTTTTTTGTTTTTCCAAACAAGTAGGGGATGCCTATAGTTTCCTTTGTTGTCGAAGCATGTAGTCGAGGGGACCCCACTTCTGATAAACAATGGCAAAATGCAAAAGCTTGTTTAGTTGTTGCTGAGGTCCCTTTAAGCTTAGGTCTTAATCTATACATGGATAATAAGCAGCCGGACGTTAAAAGAACATTAGATTAATCCATCTTTTTATGTTAAGGGTCAAATGTGAACTTAGTGCTTAAACCACCGCCGGCCGACAGAAATCAAGAGCGCCGTCCTTCCCACCTCTGTGGGTTCCCTCAAGAGTCCTAGACATTATCTAAAAAGCAAGCTAGATTCAGATTCCAGACTAAATTGTCATCATTAAGTTGCATGTGCTGCCAAAAAGATTAGCCATTAATAATATTATTATTATTTAGTCGAAAAGCCAAGGAAATTTCTATATTATTATTAGATACAGAGTCTAAGCAAACTTTATTAATAAGGTCAGAATACGATAAGAGTGCCATTTTGTTGTTTGAAGTAGTATTCATTACAAAGTTGTAAGACAAGACATGTTATGAGTTTAGTAATTAAAAATTTCAATTCTAGATGTGTTTCATTTTAAATTAGAATTCTGTTGATTATTGTTAGAGTCCCTTATAAATTAGTGATATGTAAATCTTATTATAAAGTTTCAGTAATTAGTAGGCGTTCCTTAACCTTGGGATGCGGATATCTTGTACTCATATCAAGAACAAAAAAAAAAAAAAAAAACATGTTTTGGCGATGGCAAGGTGTGCAAAACTTTCTAGTGGGCATAAGGCTTTTGCATCAGCAGCACGTTTATGGTTGGCAGTCGGGGCAAAAATTGCCATTGGCCATTCCTGCTTAAACGCGATGAATTGACCTTTGCTATGTTGTATGATGTGGCTCTAAGTTTGATTGGATACTATTAAAGCCACTCCAAAAATACGTGGATGTTATTAGTTTTAAATTGATATAAAACATTTTCAGATTAATGACTAGTTGAGTACCCATTCAATGCACCAATTTTTTGTTATCAATTATAGAATTCGATATTCTTAGCTTTAAATTCGGCTTCAATGCTAATTGTTAGTGCATTAACTGTTTGATCCGAAGAACGTACAGTCCAGTTTTTTTTTTTATCAAAATAAATAATAATATTAATTGTCATTGTCTCCTTGCTTCTAAGGTGCACAATTACTTGGCCCTTTCTAGTCGCGTGGCACACTTGCGCCCGTCACATCTTTAGCCATCAAGAAAGCAATTCATTTGGTGAACTCGATGGAGGTGATACTATGAATATTAATTATATATTTGTAGTTTTTATTATTATTTGTAATTATATATTAACTGATTATAAAAGTACATTCAAAAATTATTATAACATCAAAATGTGAAAAAAATTTTTGTAAGTCTATGTCTGATCCGAATTAAGAAATTCGTATCTATGTAACATTTTTTATTAAGAAAATCAGTGTTCATGCACGCAGCACACAGCTTCTCTTGTAGTTGACTAGACTATATGTAAGAACATCCGAGAAAAGCTAGCAAAAGCTTTGACAAGGCCACGCTTCCACCAAGGAAGTTAGATCGCACGCCACTTTTGCGTTTTTCAAGCTGGCTTAAGCTTTGATGTTCAGATCAAGTGGCATTAGACTTTTGTAGCTGTCCTATAGGCGAAAAGGCTCTAGAAAAAGGCCATCGAAAGTGCAAATTGCCATCGTGCTGCTTCGAAAATTCCAGAGACTTTGCGAGTCCAAATTGTGTCAATTCATCATGCCAAAGGATCATTTTTGCCAACAACCCATTTCTCTGAATTTGCTAATCTTTCTGTATTACGCTTATAAATTATAATGTTCATTTAATTCGAGGTTGCCAGTCTCGAAGTCCGAATAAAGGAGGAGGGTAATGGTAGATTGACGGCCAACGTAAAATTAGCTAAATTTTCATGGCAATTATAATGTTCTATTTGTGCTTAAGAAAGAGTGCGCTAATTTTGATTTGTCATCTTAATTTTAATTAAGATACAATGTTAATTGAAAACTTGCTTGAAATCATGCTAAGGTCAAGCAAGTAAAAAAGTTTGACGTCTAGCAGCACGTAAATTTTTCCTTAAATCAGAAGCAATGTACTTTGTGTTCACTCTATTTAACAACGAGATCCTCCTAACTTCATTTTCATCATCATGAAATACCCATAAGTAACGACATGTCATACTAAGCTTTTGCATCTAATTCAAACTTCGAGTGAAAAATGGTTGCGTGTACTGCCAATAAAGCTTTAGTCTATTAATAGTCAGATCAAGAAGAAGAAGACGAATTACATTTTATTATATGCTTTATGGGACAGTAAAATCTTCAATGCATTGACAAAATTCTGACACAGTGATACTGAAAATTCGTACTACAAATTTTTAAATTTATTGACCACTGATAAAAGGGTGATTTTTTTTTTTTCTGGGGTATCAGAAACCTATTGTAGCTCTCTTTTTTTCTATGATCTACCACTACTTTTCCAAAATTGAACTTGAAATATTCGAGATGAATGTCTAGGTTCTTCATTACTGGAGCATTCCCGTGGTGATATTCCATAATAAGTATATGCATGTGTAGAATTGACTCAATTAAGCTTATGTGTAAACCAAAGTAGACAGTTTATATTCTTATGGTAAAAGAAAAAAAAATTGTTTGGTTCTCCAATGAGCTAAGAGTCACACAAAGGAAATTATTGGACTTGTAAGTGTCGGCTGGTAGTTAAAAAGGTTGATTCTCTAGAAAAATTAACGCTTTGACACTTGATGATATTTTCTTCATTTAAATCCTAAACCTTTTTAAGATTTTATTTCAATTCTAAACTTTTTAATTTTGCTCCAAATCAGTCCTTCCGTTAGTCAAACCGTTAAAAATTACTGTTCACTAACAGAAATTTTTTTAAAAAGATAAAATACACTATTTAAATATTTTTTTTGTTATTAAATACTTGTATTTTACTCTCAAATAGTAACATATAAGTTGAGATTTTAGATTTTAAATTTTTTATTTTATTTTTTTAAGATTATACAAAGTATTTCTGTTAACTAGTGAATTGAAATAGTGTATTTTACCTTTTTAAAAAAATTTCCGTTAGTGAACAGTAATTTTTAACGGTTTGACTAACGGAAGGACTGATTTTGAGTAAAATCAAAAGGTTTAGGACTGAAATGAAATCTCAAAAAGGTTTAGAACTTAAATAAAAAAAATCTAAAAGTTTAAGACTTTTTTTATACATATCTCCTTTCATCATAATCAATCAACTATATTTACATACCACCTATTTCAAGCTAACAAACAAAGCCTTAAAATCTTATGGCAATAACAAGAAACAATCCACTTTAACTACTTAGAAACAAAGCCACCTAGCTAGAAGTTGCCACACCGTGATACTAAAATGCTTCCAGCACAATCCTCCCTGGGTGGTTAATTAAATAGATTATGATGCTTCCTAGGAGTGGTTAAATCATGCAGTTCTCCCTGGAGATCTGTAAGGCACCACCTCTATTTACTCATTTTTATTTATCATAAAAAGAAAGCTTCTATCGCAGAGAGCCTTAATTCTCTCCAAGATATTTATTAGGGGGATGAATAATTTGCTGAGAACGCATCAAGAAAATGGGTCCAATTATTTTCATCTTCGTCCTCTTCTTCCCCACTTACAATATTGCTCCATTCTGGAAGCTGAGGATTTTTCTCAATTTCATCATTCCTCGCAAATCGCCCTCTGATGCGTGGCCTGCTGTCTGCCAACGTTTTCCTACATGTATACTGCCATTGCATAGTAACAGTTCATTAGCAAACACAAGCCTTAAACCAGGGAACCAAAGAAGAATTTAATAATAGTTAAGGACATGTTAAAATAAAATGATAAATAGTCGAATTAGTGACCCATTATGGAACTTTTTTAGCTTCGTATATACCTTTGACTGCAACGTAAAGTCAAGTTACTTGCTATGTTTATTCATTTTTTTTAATTTAAGTATAGTACTGGTTTTGCCTCACAAAATTGAACTGGTCTATCATTTCTTTTTAATTGGGTCTCCCTTAATTTTTCTTTTTACTTCACACTTGTTAATTTAACTCCATCGTATAGTCAAATTAGAAAATCTCATAAGGTCCATGGAGAAAAGTATGGTAAAACTCACTTCTAGTTCTACTTGCGCATGACAAAAAGTAAAAACAAAAGAAAGTCAAAAGTCAAATGGAAACAATCATCCCTGCCTTTGCTAATTGAAAATTAATGGTCACTAAATAAATTATCATCTAATTAGCTAATAACCTCCAAATTGCAATCGTTGAAACTAAAAATGACTGCCGATGATATTACAGAGAGTTTGGACCACCAACATAATGGCCCATGAATCCAATTAATCACTATCCATGACTCCACATTGCCAGCCAATGAATTCAAAAACCACTATTGCAAACTTCCATCCAATAGGGTGGTAGAAAATGTTAGATTGATCACTACTAGCATAGTCTAACTTATTAAAATGCTCTGCATCTAAGTGAGATATCCTGCGTTTAAGCATCGCAGGACACGATCTTCGGACCAAAAGTTTTTTGTGGGATTAAACCTAAACCTCCTCCGATATGAGTTGTGTCATAATCATCCAGATTATTTAAATCACTCAGAGGAGGCATAGTGTTTTGTAATGGTACCGTCAAGACACTACTTTTCCTCTTCCTTTTTAAGAAGAAAAAAAAAATGTTGGATTTTACATTGGGTATGAATAGTCTACTAGACCCTCCCCCCATATGTCTTGATGTGCATGAAACTGTGGACAGACACCTCTACCATTCATAATCAAATTAAAAGGTTTAATAGCAGAAATTTTGATAAGACTGACCTTAATTTTCTTGGTGAAATTTCTTTGGTTCCTCTTGCTTCTGTACCTCTCAATTCTCTCTTTCTTCTCCTCTGGACTGTATTTGCATGCTCTGCTCATACTCTCTATGATCATACTGCTCTCACTTGAAATTGGACTGTCTGACCTCTGACTATGCTGCAAGGACAACATCCGTTAGAAACATTCCAAAAAATGAACCCAAAAAAAACCCCCCAAGTTGGCTCACATATTTTATTAGTAGACTTCTGTCACATTTTTATAAATTTCAACACAAAAACTACTTATAATAAATTTATATCTCATTTCTCTGGCTAATAATAAATAAATAAGTTTCGAATTCGCAGCTAAATTCAAATTTAGTGAGTGTAAAAAAATGAAAGACCGACCTGCAAATCACCAGTGCTAAAAACCCTTCTGACTGGACTAGTCTTCATGTCCAAAAAATCCTGTGGGGAAACAAAATGGCAATGGTGGCCATTCTTGTAAAGGGCTTGGCTGCTAGTGCTCCTCTGGATGAAACTCGGTCGCCGAGTCATCGCGCAGCTGCAGAGCGAACTCGGGGACCCACCGCCACCGTAGCTGCTGCACCCACTAGGACTACCACTGGGACCGCTGCCGGCGACCTCTAGAGCGGCCAGCAGCTGGTCAGGGATGACCAGGTGGTCCGGTGATGGCGGTAATACTGGAAATAGAGAAGGCGGGAAGGGTGGCGGCGCCGCCATGTCGTCCGTGGACTGAGAGTGGTGGCCGAGGAGGAAATCGGCGCGTGGAGATGTGGTGCTTGGTTGACCGTACATGGGCGCGTGGAGTGGAGAGCTTGTTGTTAAGAAGAAAGTAAGAAGCCAAAGGCACACTGGAACTGGAGGCTTTAGGGGCCGCTACTTATGTATGTTCTGTCCGAGACGGAAAGGCAGAGGCCAAGCAAGGAAAAAAAATAATGACGTGGATGATTACGTCATTTGTTAGAGTGCGTTGACCGGCCTATCCATCTTCATTTTTCTTTTTTACTCAAATTCATAAAATCAGAATTTCACCAACACATCCATTTGCCTAAATAGTAAAGGATTCGATATTCTTTAAATAAAATTTTAAATTTGAGTATTGTAAAAAGAAAAATAACGGTAGGAAAACTGCCCCTAATACGGACTTGATAATGTTCAAACCGAGTTAGTCGGACCTAATAAGATCTACCGTATACTAAAATAAGACAAAAAAAAAAAACCAGGATTTCGTATTTTCTAGCGTCATTTTTGCAATTCCTGTTTGAGTCCAATCACACATTCGCGTTAAAAATAGACGTGGAACATTATCAAGGAGAATTTTTCTTTCTCCCTTGACAATGTATCTTTTTCTTTCTTGTTTACCACCATTTTGCTAGGAAAACACACACACACATGTATGTATAGTATATATATAATAAAGGAGAATTTTTAGTGTGACAATAAAAGTTATTTTACTATAATATGAAGGCCGGTATTTTGAGTTACAGAACAAACTTTTTATTAGAAATAAGACTAAAATCGTGTATATTTAATTTTCAAAATTCTTGTGAGTCTCTTCAGGGAATTATTGTTTTGAACAAGTTGTAAAATATTCCACCCGCATAATCAGACATTTTTTTTTCGGTATATCCAAATTAATAATTGAACGTATAATAAAGAACGATCGGCATCAATTGTTTTGTAGTCTATTAGTTTTAATTTTGGTGGCTATATATATAGGACTTTATTTTGCTTATGGAGGTTGGTGATGACTACGATAAAAAATGGCGGACAAAAATATAGGAATTCATCGGACTGACTAATATCCATATAAGAACATACCTACTTTCAAAATGAGTTAGATTATGTAAATATGTTAAATAAAGCATGAGAGAAAATATATAATTTATCAAATAATATTCGATAATTTATTTATTTTTTTAAAATTTAAATATAATTTAACAGTCCATATTAATATGTACTGACCAAATTCCCATAATTCAGTTGTGATTTGGAATTTTTCAAAATGTTTTTCTTAATCTTCCAAAAAAGTTGGGTAGTGCAGTCAAATGTCCGTGCCTGAGAGCGAGAGGACTGAAGTGGGCGTGGCTCATTAGAAATAGGGAAGTATTAAAATTTTAGATTTTTTTATATTTAAATTATAAATTTTTTTAATATTTTATTTTAGTTCTAAATTTTTTAATTTTTTATTATATCAGTCTTTTAAGTTATAAAAAACAGTCAATCTATTAATAAGTGACTTTAATTTAATAAAAATTATTTAAAAAAGTTTAAATACATGAATTAAATATTTTTTTCATTAATAAAATATACATATTAAATATTTTTTAATCAAAAAATATACGAATTAAATAGGTAACATGCATATTTTTTATAGAAAAGACATTCAATTTATATATTTAATCTTTTTTAAATAATTTTTTATAAAGTTAAAATTATTTTTTTTTTCAGATTGATCACTTTTGTTAAACAGAGAAACTGATTTGGTAGAAAATCAAAAGATTTAAAATTCAAATAAAATATCAAAAAAGTTTAGCACTCAAATGTAAAAAAATTTAAAAGTTTATGACTAAAAAAATAATTATCCCATTAGAAATATGGACACATAATTTTTTCTAATAGTTGTTTGCCTATTATTATTATTATTATTTTTTATAAATTATTTTTTTTGTCAAACTATACATTTTATTTAGGGTCCCACTACATGGACAAATACGGGTGTCATACGTTTATAGACAGATATTTATTTATGTAATTATGAGTATATTTTGTATAATTGTAACTAAAAAATATGAAACAAAAAAATAGTAATATTTTCTCATATCATTTTTTATTATTACATGCACAAAATATAATTATAATTACACAAATTAGCGTCTGTCCACGAACACATGATTATAATTATACAAACCCATGATTGTCTGCAATTTAACAAACCCAAAACTTTATGTAATTACAACAATAAAATAAATAATAAAAAATAATAATTTTTATTAATATAATTATAAAAATTTCAAATTTATTACATTACGTGTATTTTCTCGAACATTTTCTCGCCCATCGATTGGAACTCTAAGAGTGTGTTTGGCGTGAGTAGAAGGGTGGGGAAAGGAGGAGAAAAGAAAAAAAAATAAAGAGAAAATAAAATTGTTTGGAGTGATAGAGAAAATAAAAAGAACGAAAGTATGATTAAAGAAAAAATAAATAGTAATTTGTGAGAGAAAAAGTGAAGAGAAAATAAAATTATTTGAAGTGATAGAAAAATAAAAAGAAAGAAAGTATGGTGAAAGAAAAAATGAATAGTAATTTGAGAGAGAAAAAATAGAGAGAAAATAAAATTATTTAGAATGGTGTAAAAAGTGAGAAAAAAAATATTAAAAAAAAATATATTATAATAATTATACTTTTCTTTCTCTCCTTCCATTTCTTTCGCACTTCAAACACACCCTAAGAAAAATTGGCCGAGACGCACGAGTCATTCTGAGAACCATTGGGTCGAACAGAGAGCCATAAAGGTGTCATTCTCGCGTGGTCCGATGCATGTGTTTCTTCTTTCACTAAAACTATATGCTAAAATATTGCAACCCTATTGAATTTTTCTTTTCTCCTTTTGGTGTCATACAGTGAGTATCATAGATATATGTAATTTCTAATTTCAAACAAGTAAATCATTCATATGAGAATAAGAAAATTTACAAAAGAAAAAAATTATTTTGTTATATATTTCAGATTAAATCTTGATGTGCAAAATGAGAAGCACATCTATTTCACTGGGGTAGGTCAATCCTTGTTTCTGCTCAAAAACTAGCCACCATAAGCTAGGATATCAAAAAGAAAAGAAAAATAAAAGAAAAAAAAAATCGTACCAAGTTGCATATTGGCAACATAAATGATACCCCACCACGTTACTGGCTTGCTTCTGGAGAGAGCTGTTTAACACATTCGTATGAGGAAGTATTTGATTCCAATCATTTATAACATATAGGATAGGGATGATGGTTAATTAACTATCATCGTCTCAACAATTATCATGATTATTATATCATAATCTCGACAGAAAACGATGCCTCTAGTTTAGGGAAGGCAACATTGATCCTTTTTTTTGAAAAAAGTTATGTAAACATATAATAATAAATATAAAGTGGATATATGAGATCTAAATTATTAAATCGTAAAAATATATTAAATTTTAAAAAATAAATAATTAAATTATTAAATTAATTGTGTATCTTCTGGATGCTGTAGATTGCATGCTTATGTAGTCGTGCGCCTTTTTTTTTTTTTTCCCAAAAACCGCTAACATAATAATTAAAAGTGAGTCTAAGAAATTAATGGCAATATTTAGTCTAAGAAAAGTTTCGATATGAATTGTATTAAATTAATACATACATCTTTTTAAGGACGAACGTGTCAGGTTTTAATCCCCAACAGAAAAAAGATAGCTTGCCGGTTTCTAAGGAAATTTGTGGTCTTAAATTGGAAATTTTATGTTTGAAATTTGATTACCAAAATAATGATGTAATATTTTTTATAGTATAAAATATGGTTTGTTTTTTTTTTTTTTAAGAAATGAGAAATTAACCTTTACACTAAATTCATAAAAAAGTAAAAACTCTTTACTGCACAAGCAAAAATTAGCTGTACACCAAATTTTTTATTCTTGTCATGCAACTCCATTCCTACAGAAATTTTTATTTTCCTCGTTCAAGAAACTGCTCTAGGTTTTGGCTTTAAAATAGATGCGGTGGGTTTTTAATACATGTATGTGGTAGATATAAGCACAATGTTTCCAACTGTCCCAGTGGGAGGTAGGAGTAATACAGCACAGTTTAGTGAGGAAAGATCGTGCCCTACAAGAAGGATAAATTATAAGAACATACTTATAATTCCACCAAACATGCCATAGACATTTAGAGTGTGTTTGGTAATTTTCTAAAAGAAAAGAAAAAGGAAAAAAATATTTTCTATTTATTTTTTATTTATTTTTTATTAATCCACATAATTACTTTTTACTTTTTTTCTCACAAATTATTATTTATTTTTTTTCATAATTTTTTAATTATTATTTTTTATCAACCATAATATCATAATTACTTTAATATTTTTTATTTATTATTTTTTTTATTCATTTTTTATCCAAACAATCAGAGTGTTAAACTCGAGACTTTTGGCATAATAACCAAGCATGCCCTTATCTTGTCTGCTATCATGAAATTATGAGATAACTAACGAAGACCTCTAAAGAATCAATTGTAGCTCAATTTTGCTAAGCGTCTGTCGTCTGTATGACCGCATCACAGTTATCTATTTAAACACCAGAAAGGAGCCACACTCTGAAGAGCCAGACGTTTCTGATTAGACAAATCAGACTTGAATCATCCTTTCAGAATCTAGAGCATATGGTTGTAGAATGTAGATGCATACTCGACTGTCAAACCTTCAATGATGATGCACTGGTCGGAAAAGATTTCGTGGGACTTCACGACAAGTCTGAATATTCCTAGTAGTAAAAGTTACGTAAATAGATAATAGTAAGTATAAAATTGAAGTTAAATCGTTAAATTGTGAAGATGTATTGAATTTAAAAAAATAAAAATAAATAAAATTTTAAATTAATTACGTATCTTTTATATATTACAAATCACATATTTGCTTAGTGATTCGATTCTCAATTGTCCAGGGAGATGGGGGTGGCGGTGAGCGGGGCCCTAACAGCAACTTCACCAGTAGGACCATGAGAATCATCCATTTCACTTCATAAAGGAGGATCGGCAAACTTATTTGAAGTTCGCCAAAATTGATAGCCATAAAGACTCTGCTTGTGCTTGTGCGTGTGTGCCCCATTTGTGCACAAAGTAACTAATTGGAAAGCACTCAAATCAAATGGTCCTATCAGGGATTGTGTACTGTGCCTGTGTAAACAGAAACACTCCAGAAATGGGGAGACGGTTGGGAAAATGAATATATAAATATATAATTATAATCATTAATTATAATTATTACTTGTTATCGTACATATATTTAATAATTATGATTAAATAAAATAAACTCGAGTTTAAGATGTGTCTATTTTTCGTGTTTTTAAAATGAAATTCATTAATGAATTTATTGTAAGAGATTCAAACTGTTATTCAATTTTTGTGGTTCTGAAATCTACCCACAAATAAATTTGTTCATTTTTCCGTCTATTACATCCCCATCATAAACAAGGTAGACGGGTTCAGATAAACAATTTTGTGACCCCATCCGGATTTGTCATGAATCCGATCGTTTTTAATTTGGGTTCAGATTTGCTTTTATATTTTCTTTTCTCCAACTTCATCTAAGCCTGCTCGAAAATTACAAGTCTGCCTTGGTTTAGGCCTTGAGAAAAATGGAAAATTGACAGAATTACATATACATAAGCGTAATTTTTTTTTGAACAGCAAAAATATTATTCACCTTCGAGTCATTAAAAAAAAAAAGGAGTGACATTACATTATGGTTGTCCAAAGTGAACCCCTAGTCATGCTACTAGTCAGCCGTTGCTTTTTTTTTTTTTTTTTTTGGTTCTAACATTAGTCTGCCAATTTTAAGTATATTTTGTTTGAAAAAAGTTTCCCATCTTGTTAATAAGAATGGTTGCGGGTGGTCAAATCAATTTTGCTGATGCTTGTCCTCACATGTGAAGTTGATGAACAGAATGTACTACATGCGAGAGCATCATTTCGAAGCATAATTTTGATGAGAACGAGATAATGTATTTGACTCAGGCATGACTGGACGTAGCACTGCTTTAAGTCAATAATAGGCCCGATGATAAATGGATCCTGCAAAACACAAAAGACACTTTGACAAATAGGGCTGAGACACGTGAGGAGCCTATTGGATTCCCTGGGCGAAGAAACTTGGCCGTATTTCTCGTAGTTATTCACTTGGTCCATCGATTCTGCATACTACCCGAACGGGGCTTACCATCTATTGTGTTGGGGAAAGAATATGATCACAATAATTACTGATATCAACACAGCAACCAAACAGGCCCCTGGTCTCAGATCTATCCTCTTTTCCTACGGATTAATAAATAGACAGGATACTAATTTCACCAGTACCAACAATCACCAACCAAGCAGCAATAATCAGAAGAAAAATAATAATATCGAGACACCAGAATTTTTACGTAAAAAACTCCCCGATATGGAGAGAAAAACTACGAGACGCTAGTCCAGTAAAACTTCCACTATGTAATGGGATCACAGTACAGTCTTTCCAGTACACAACCAGAGTTCACCTATATGTACTAGAAATTCATCAAGAAACACATTCTTGGTTCACCAATTCTCTACAATATCATCACACAGACGATATACTACCAGAAAATAAAAACAATCTCACTAAACGGTGGAACTACAGTAGAACCCGGAGGGACTAATGGAAGATCTGAACCGTTGGATGTGTAGAGCACGTTTTCGAGGATGAACATACTGAAAAATGGGCTCGATCGGAGCAAAATCCACCGTTGGATCTTCTGGAATGGCTCATTTTCTTCTTCCTCTTTTTCTTCCCCGAAGCTCCTCCTTCTCTCTTCTGGTTTTTACCTTTTTTTTGTTTTCTCTCTCTTTCCTCTCACACACTCACACGACACTCACTCTTCTCTTTCTTCTTATCTTTCTTTTTCTTCTTTCTTTATTCTCTCTTTCCTCTCTTTTTCTTCTTCTTCTCTCTCTTTTGTCTCCCACTCACTCTCTTTCTTTCATTATTTATTCTTCTTTATTTGGGGTTGACCCCACAATTCTCCCCCTGAAGCCCAAATAGGGAGTTGGGTCATACCTGCCGTCTTCCTGCAGTAAGCAAACTTCTTGGTAGACAAAGCTTTAGTCATCATATCTGAACCATTTTCGTCAGTATGGATCTTCTCAAGATTGAATTGCTTCATCTCCAAGGCATCTCGAATCCAATGGTATCTCACATCAACATGTTTGGATCTCGAGTGAAATGCAGGGTTCTTCGAAAGGTGAATGACACTCTGACTGTCACAATAGAGAGTATACTCCTCCTGCTCAAAACCAAGTTCCTGTATGAACTTTTTCAACCATAGCAGCTCTTTGCTGGTTTCTGTTGCCGCTATGTACTCTGCTTCAGTAGTGGACAATGCAGCACACTTTTGCAATTTGGATTGCCATGACACAGCTCCCCCTGAAAAAGTCATCAAATATCCGGAAGTGGACTTCCTGGAATCAATGTCACCTGCCATATCTGCATCTGTATATCCATCCAATACAGGATCACTATCACCAAAACATAAACAGAATCTGGAGGTGCCTTTGAGATACCTGAGTATCCATTTAACAGCTGACCAATGCTCTTTCCCGGGGTTGGAAAGAAACCGACTAATAATGCCAACTGCATGAGTAATATTCGGCCTCGTGCACACCATGGCATACATCAAACTACCCACGGCATATGCATAAGGAATCCTCTTTATCTTTTCCTCTTCCTCAATACTCTTAGGACACTGTCTTACACTTAGTTTGAAGTGACCTACGAGTGGAGTACTAACCGGTTTTGCCTTGCTCATGTTGAACTTTTCAAGGACCTTTTTGATATATCTCTCCTGAGATAACCAAAGCTTATCATTCTTCCTGTCCCGAATGATTCTCATACCAAGAATCTGTTTTGCCGGTCCCAAATCTTTCATGGCAAAAGACTTGCTTAACTCTCCCTTCAAGCTAGCAATCTTCTTGGTGTCACGACCAAGAATTAACATATCATCCACATACAGCAGGAGAATAATAAAATCATCATCAGGAAATCTTTTCACAAACACACAATGGTCAGAAGTAGTCTTACTGTAGCCATGATCTTCCATGAAAGAATCAAACTTCTTGTACTATTGCCTGGGTGCCTGCTTGAGCCCATAAAGACTTTTCTTCAACTTGCACACTAGCTGCTCTTTTCCCTTAACTAGAAAACCCTCAGGTTGTTCCATGTAGATCTCCTCTTCTAAGTCACCATGGAGAAATGCAGTCTTCACATCAAGCTGTTCAATCTCCAAATTTAGCTTGGCTGCTAAACCGAGGACAACCCGGATCGAAAACATCTTGACCACTGGAGAGAAGATCTCTTCAAAATCTATGCCTTTCTTCTGCTCAAAGCCCTTCACAACCAATCTTGCCTTGTACCTTAGTTGTGAACTACTTTCAACTGTCTTCAGCTTGAACACCCATTTGTTTTTGAGTGCTCTCTTGCCTTTAGGCAGTTTCACCAAGTCAAATGTGTGATTCTCATGCAAGGAACTCATCTCTTCTTGCATGGCTTTTAACCACTCTCTTTTATGCTCACCAGAGATTGCTTCTTCATAACTATCAGGCTCTCCCCCATCTGTAACCAACAAAAACTCAGTAGGAGAATACTTCACTGAAGGTACACGTGGCCTGGAAGATCTCCTCACTTCCTGCGGTGCCACTACTGGTGCCTGTGGAATCTGTACTGGTTACACATCTTCAACATCATGATCACCAAGTGTAGATGCATCGGGTGTAGCATTATATGCCTCTTGATCATCTACCTCACGTGCATCAGGGGTGGTGGAAGGTTGCTTCCCCTTGGCATTAATAATGTCTCTGATCTCTGACTGTGCATTCTGAGCCTTTTCAGGATCCTCAGAGAACTCATCTTCAATGAATACCATATCTCTGCTTCTGACAACTTTCTTGTCCACTAGATCCCACAGCTTGTAACCAAATTCTTCATGTCCATAACCCAGGAAGATACACTGCTTTGACTTCCCATCAAGCTTAGACCTCTCATCTTTCGGAATGTGAACAAATGCCTTGCAGCCAAACACTCTCAAATGATTATATGAAATATCTTTCCCCTGCCACACATTCTCGGGTACCTTCCCATCAAGAGGAACTGAAGGAGAAAGGTTGATTAAGTCGACTGCAGTTCTCATTGCCTAGCCCAAAAGGATTTAGGAAGTTTAGCATGAAAGAGCATGCATCTGATCCTCTCAATTATAGTCCGATTCATTCTTTCTGCTACCTCATTCTGCTGTGGAGTCTTGGGAACTGTCTTCTCAAGCTTGATGCCATGTTCTCTGCAATACTGCTCAAATGGACCCCGGTACTCACCACCATTATCTGCTCTGACAGCTTTCAACTTCTGCCATGTTTCTCTCTCAACACTAGCATGAAAGTGTCGGAATACATCAAACACCTGATCCTTGGACTTTAGCGGAAAAGTCCACACATTCCTGGAATAGTCATCAATAAAAGTAACAAAATACAATGCACCACCAAGAGATCTATCACCCATAAAGCAAACATCAGTATGAACCAAATCAAGAACATGTGCTCTCCTATGTGAAACAGATCGCTGAAATGCAACTCTATGTTGTTTGCCTGCTAAGCAATGAGCACAAGTTTTAAGGGTTGTACCAGACAAAGGAATGAATTTCCTTTTGGTGAGAATGTCTAATCCCTTCTCGCTCAAGTGACCAAGCCGCTGATGCCATAACTCAACTGAGGAGTCACCAATTGCATTCAACTCCCCCTTGCACAATTTGGCATCTGTCCTGTACAGAGAGTCTTTCTTTCCTTTTGCAATCAGGAGATTACATCGGCTCAACTTTCACTTGCCACCGCGAAATTCACTGACATAGCCCTCATCATCAAGAACACCGGTGGATATCAAATTGAGTCGTACATCTGGAATATGCCTCACATCAGTAAGGATCAACTTGCAGCCAGTGTTGGTTTCCAAGCATATACTACCAATGCCAATAATTGGACACTCTGCCTCATTTCCTATCTTAACATGGCTATAACTGCCACCATTATAAGATGTGAAGAACTCTCTCTGAGACGTGCAATGGTATGTAGCCGTTGAATCAATCACCCAAGTGCAATCTTGGGATGTGAAATTAATGCAACACTCATCACTGACCACAATAGAAACATCCCCATCAGATGTAGCTGCAACTGTATTTGCATCTTCTTTCTTCTCTTCACCTCGGTCTCTTGACTGATTTCTTTTAAATTTTCTGCACTCCTTTATGCCATGTCCGAGCTTTCCACAATAATAGCATCTCATTGACTTCCAAGACTTAGACTTGCCTCTTGACTTATTACGGTTATCAAGATTGTTGGAGTTTCTTATTCTACTCCTTCCTTGTCTCTGATTATCCCGTCTCTCTACAACAAGTGCCTCGGAATGAGAAGTGAATCCCTGCTCTTTCCTTCTGGTCTCTTCATTGAACAAACTCTCTTTCACTGAAAGCATCAAGAGCTTGCCATTAGGAGCTGAATTGTTAAGTGCTACCACCGATGTCTCCCAGGTATCAGGTAATGTACCTAAATGCTACCACCGATGTCTCCCAGGTATCAGGTAATGTACCTAGAAGAATGCAGGCTTGCAATTCATCATCCAGTGAGATCTCCATTTTTGTCAACTGATTCACCAGATCTTGGAAGTTGTTCAAGTGCTCAGCCATACTGTTACCATCTCGGTACCTCATATTCACAAGTCTTTTGACAAGAAAGACTTTATTCTGAGCTGTCTTCCGTTCATACAAATTGGCTAATTTATCCCACAAGACCTTCGCATTAGTCTCCTGAGACACATGGTGAAACACACTGTTATCAATCTATTGTCGAATCATACCGACAGTTTTTCTGTTCAGTCTCTCCCATTCTTTCGCATCCTTGTCTGTTGGTTTGGCTTTATCTCCTTCTATAGGGTCATACAAATCCCTACAAAAGAGAATATCCTCCATCCTCGGTTTCCATATCGAATAATTGGAGGCTGTCAATTTAAACATGCTGGTGCTACCTTCTTCCATTTAATTAATCCCAAACATAGAACCCAAAGCTCTGATACCACTGTTGGGGAAAGGATATGATCACAATAATTACTGATATCAACACAGCAACCAAATAGGCCCCGGTCCCAGATCTGTCATCTTTCCCTACGGATTAATAAATAGAAAGGATACTAATTTCACCAGTACCAACAATCACCAACCAAACAGCAATAATCAGCAGAAAAATAATAATATCGAAACACCAGAATTTTTACGTGGAAAACTCCCCGATATGGAGAGAAAAACCACGGGACGCTAGTCCAGTAAAACTTTCACTATGTAATGGGATCACAGTACAGTCTTTCCAGTACACAACCAGAGTTCACCTATACGTACTAGAAATTCATCAAGAAACACATTCTTGGTTCACCAATTCTCTACAATATCATCACACAAACGATATACTACCAGAAAATAAAAACAATCTCACCAAACGGTGGAACTACAGTAAAACTCGGAGGGACTAATGAAAGATCTGAACCGTTGGATGTGTAGAGCACGTTCCCAGGATGAACATACTGAAAAATGGGCTCGATCGGAGCAAAATCCACCGTTGGATCTTCTGGAATGGCTCCTTTTCTTCTTCCTCTTCTTCTTCCCCGAAGCTCCTCCTTCTCTCTTCTGGTTTTTACCTTTTTTTTGTTTTCTCTCTCTTCCTCTCACACACTCACACGACACTCACTCTTCTCTTTTTCTTATCTTTCTTTTCTTCTTTCTTTATTCTCTCTTTCCTCTCTTTTTCTTCTTCTTCTCTCTCTTTTGTCTCCCACTCACTCTCTTTCTTTCATTATTTATTCTTCTTTATTTGGGGTTGACCCCACATCCTGGTATATCTTGGAAATCATCGTTAGCTGCGCATAAACTTTTATCGTAGGCCGACAGGTTGTTACCGTGCACGAGAGAGGTTTGGTCAGATTTTGTCACCTTTTGTGTTCGGTACTCTGCGTGGGCTTGTGCTCTTTGTGAGCTTCATTTTCTTGCTATTAGTTAGTTGTTTCAGGACTTTGGTAGATCATCTCCCCGTTGTGCTGTCTAGTTTCTCAATCGAAGTTGTTGATGGGCTCCCCCAGCTGGTCTTCCCTCTGATGGGTGGAGGGTGAGGGAGGTGGTCTTTTAGAGGTCGACCGCCCTTGTACAATGTAGAGTCCTCTCTGGTGAAGTCTTGCCTCATCTACTTCGAGCTTTTGGTAGCCGTTTTTGGTTTGGTCTTCCCCTGGTTTGGCTTGCATCTACTTTGTAGCTTTGGTTTGTTTAATCGCTGTTTGGTTGGCATCCTAGTGTTTGTGGCAGCATCACCGCTTTTTTGGCCCCTTGGTGTCTTGCGTCGTTCTCGGGTTCTTGAGTTCCATCGTCATGTGCAGTGAAGGATTTGGAGGCTTCTGTCCTCCTGTTCCTCTGTTGGTGGGCTTCGGGCCTTTCCTTACGTACGGGCCATTTTCTCTTATGAGCTATGGGCTCGGACTTGCGGTTACCTTAGCCTGTATAGTTTGCTGTCAGAGTAGGCTTACTATTGGGGTGGTTCGGGTTTTGTTACTTAGGTTGGCCTGATCCTTTCCTTTTGTATTGATGGGTTGGGCTCTTTAGTTTGATCATTTATATATCTACTTTCAGTTTTAATGAATGCAATTTTTTTTTAATTCAAAAGAGACACTTTGACGAATAAGGAATCCTAGGAAAAGAAAAGAAGATATTTAATTTGTTCTAGAACCTTTTTTTCTTTGCTTTTCCTTTTTTAAAAGGGAGAAAAAGAAGACATTCAATTGAAGGCAAACCCATAATTCTGAGTATATAGGATTTACAGCTCTCATCATTGTAGAGATTCACTAGAAAAATTTTTAAGTGTCCTTTTATTTTATTTTGTCATGCTAAGATTTGAACCTTAATTATTAGGATTAAAAGTTCTACCATCAGATTTATGGTCAATGTTGCACACATAGTACATGGAGTCGATGGGTGCAAGTGCTGTCATTTTATTTTGGTGACTATGTAAATATTTATGCATGCAAATGAGCTTATTTATTGGTTAGTGCAATTTAGTTGATTACTGAGTATTACTTTTAATAGAAGGTCGGGGTGCAAACTTTATCTCTTATCAGTCTTCCTATTTTGTAATACATATTCTATATTCATTTATAATGTGACGTATAAGCACATATATAGGGAAGAAAAATGACATAGACATAAAGAGAACACAAAGTATTTGTACTCCCCATTGTTTTGGCATCCTTCTATGCACCAAAGAAGTAAAAAGTAAATAATTATAGTTAGTAATCGCCTACACTCAATTATGATCAAATTACCAAGATACTTAGATTAGATAAAGCGAATGAGAAAATTTAGATAGATGCAGAAAATATAGAAGTAGGATAGACGTATAACAATCAATAAATTATTTTGTAAAACTAGTAGATTAATATTTACAATAAAAATAAATATATTTTTTATAAATTTATTTTATTTTAAATAATAATTATTTAGTTATATAAAATAATTAATTAATTATTATACATTTATTCTATATTTAATCTTTCATTGTACGTTTAATTTTTTTGTGCCCTGCATAATGAAATTTAAGGTGAAATTTGGGAATGTGTAGTGGATTATGGATGCATTGTATGTAGACGACGATAGTTATAAGAAAACAAATCATGGACAACAAGAAAAAAAAAAAAAAAGTGCGACTCACCTCCTCGAGTAGTAGCCATCTTCCCCTAGCCTAGCTAGAGAGAATAATGCATCCCTATATAATCCTACAAGCCAACGTGTGTGTGTGTGTCTCTCTCTCTCTCTCTCGAACATGGAAAAATATTTTGAAGGTGGGCCAAGTGAGAGCTTTATGGCAATAAGATCATCATATTGGCAGCGACAATCTCCGTATGGTTATTGTGGGTCTGTCCCAAAAAGAAAAGAAAAGTATGGCTATTGTGGAAACATATCTAAGAATTTTATTATATAGTTATATTTTAAATTATATTAAAATAATTATTTAATTTATTTAATAATATTTTAAATTTATTTATTTATATTTAATTTTAATTATTTTACTGTTTATATCATTTTAATTTTATTTAAAACATTTTATTAAATATTTTATTATATTTAATGCATGTCAAAATGAGGGACGGTCAACAAGACAAACTGTTTTCATCACTAGATTGAGTGATTTTCTGACGTGTCTGGTCGATGTGCTATCGCCCTCACTCCTTATGGGAAGTGAAATCGCATTGTCAAATCATTCGGTTTCAAAAATTAGATGCTAAAATACAACGAAAGGTGCTGTGAAAGTTGGCTTTCTCTAAATAAAAAAGTTTGATATTGGTATGTTAGTATTCAAATTTGATATTTATATTATAATAAATTTATTTATTTTTATAATAAAATTTATTATTTTTATAATAAAAAATATTACGTTATTTTTTGTTATATAAATAATAAATTTTATTATAAAAATAAATAAATTCGTCACAATATAAATATTAAATATAAATATTAAATATAAATATTAATATAAATATTAAATATAAATATTAACGTATGATATCACCTTGGCTAGGCCGAGATAACGGTCCCAGCAACAGTGAGGGGTTGGATCCTCCTCACCAATAAAATTTTTTATTATTTGTGGAGATTATTCATTTTGTAAAAAAAAAAATAAAAGGTGTTTTTACTCCCTGCAATTTTTGGATTCCATGTTTTCTTTGTTTTCTTTTAATAATTGATTAATTAATCACTAATTATTATTAGTGTTAAAAGGAACGAATTGGACTTCATAGGCCCACAATATTCTCCTCAATTTGGAATTGGCACCAGACTTTCTAGCAATTATTATCATACCATTCAATTGGCCCAAGATCAATATGTTCCTATATAACTTAAATTTATTTTTACCTGCAGTAACGCAAGCAAATATGGGATACATACAGACAAGTGGGGGATTATGTTTTATTATGTATTTATATCCAAAGCCCTTCAATTTTGTTGCCTTTTCTTGTTATTAAAAAAAAAAAAAACAGAGAAGACATAAAGTCTAGGAATATAATGGAGAGACGTCGTTTATTATTATTATATTATTATTATTTATTAAAAAGTTGATTGAGTTGTGAGGTATATAATATAAGGTAGTTCTCTCCTTCCATAAATTCTATTTTTTATTTTTTCAGAATTTAAATATAAGACTTCTAGAACTTTAACGACTGAAGAGTTATTTACACTTGGGTGTCGTTTATACAACTAATGACATTCTATCAATAATTGGACGCGGATTTTGGATGAGAAGGCAAACTTAGGCTCGCATATTAATTTCCTATTTGCTTAATTCACTACCCGACCTGTAGAATACTGACCCTCATAGAAATTCCAAACCATTTGATTTGATCAATTACACTTTCAAAATTAAAAGCATAGATTTTACCAAAAAAAATGAAAAATAAACAAAATAAAAGCATACAAGGTGCCCCATCTCCGAAATGCGGTGGGAAGTTGAAAAATAGTGATGGGGATGTATGTGGCAAGGCAACTGCCCCTTAACTTAAAGACAAGGCATACAAGCTAAAGCTAGAGAGCACTATAGTCGTTTTCATACACGTATTTCCACGTCAATGCGAATTCGCTGAACCCCAGGCATTGAAGCATCTTTTTATCTTTTCATGAACAAACACTGCAATTTTGGAGGTCAACTCCAGTTTACTCTTGGTCCTAGTTGGTTAAGTTTTCTAATCATGGAGCACAATTATAGCTTAATAGAAAACGTGTCCCAGCCTCTGCTTGCATGATTTAACTAGCTTCGATATATTAGATCTACGTGAAAAATTATAGATATAAATTTTGTGAGGGTTAAGTGATCAATTTAAAACTATTACTCATTGTCTGACGCAAAAAAAATGTTGTAACTATTCGATCGCTTTACTCTCTTAACACAGGAGTCGTAATGCTTGGACCACACAATAACATGACTTTTGCAGCTACTCGACGCTGCACATCTCTCCTATTGATGCTTAGAGTGCCCAATGGGGGCAAAGTCATCGGATTCAATGAGCCGCAAAGATGTGACAGTATAGTTGGCCTGACTGCTGCAAATTGAGCTTCGATTTTGCGTCCTGATTTTGTTGAATTCAGCCTTGATTTTGTAAGGTTTCATATTGCTTCACAGAAGACTAATTCTGTCTGATGGTCCAAGAAAATTCCATCCTTTTTTTTTTTTTTCCAAACATTGTTGGGGTTTGCTTAGAAAAGGCAGTTGAAATATTGCAGCAGTGATGATTATTAGGGCACTGCATTAGCTGCAATTGCAGCCACGTTAGCTATAGTTGCATTTGCATCAGCTGCAATTACGTAAGCTTAGAAATTATTGCCTGTTTAATTGCATAAGCTTAGAAATTGTTGCAGTTCTATATGTGTATTAGCCTGGCTGTATGCAATGATATTACTGATAAGTTGCCAGAAGAGATTGCTCTTGCTTTCCATAGCGAAACGATTTGCAACAAAATTCATCTGCTGACCAAACAAAGAAGCCATGTAGTTGCTGCTGCCATTTAATCCTGCCGCAGGTGATGAGTGATAAGAGATTGAAGACTTCTGCTAGATGCTGCTTATATTGTTAAAGAAAGAACTTGTTATGCATGAGCAAAATAAGTACTTGGAGTGTAGCAAATTTCGTGGCTGCAATGACAACCGTGATTATTTTAAGACAAGAAGCCTCCAAATTAAAGCTCCAAATTGGGATGCCTCCCTGGACCGATGAGACAAGAAATAGGATATATGTTGATGGTCCTAACCGATTATGAAGGTTTTTGCAGAAAGTGTTATAAGCACACTTTTCCTTATAGCACAAAAGGCAGAAGAGTTTACTCTGATTGATACTGTTCTTGGGGTACTATTTGACTCGCTATTTTTGTGCTGGATTTCTGTTGGCTAGCATATTGTCGACTTCATTTCTTTTTGCAATTCAAGAAATTGCATTGATTCTTATTCGTTTGGCATGCGAAACAAATTACTCTGCAGTCAGCTGAACATAATTTTAGACAGTTTTCACGCGGCTCCTGACAAACAAGGTGTTAATAGGATAGGATTATCATAATTGGTCGGCTTCACAAACCACGAATTGCATAATGCACAAATAGTTAACATTTATTTGAACGTATGAAATCTGTAATACAAAATAGTAATATGGGTGTGCGATTTGAAAACTTTCTTTCCAAATCCTTATTCTAGTCTTCAAATTCCAGGGAAGTGGAAGCTGCATAATCAGTTTTATAATGAGTTGCTGGGATAGTGATTATGCAGCCACATGTACGCATGCACTGATACTAAAAGGAAGTTGCCAGAAGTCTTTGTGCTTTCTTTTCGTAGCGAAAGCGATTGATAGAGATATCTGCTTCCCATACAAAGATGCCATGTAGCTGGTGGAGTTTGTTAAGCTTACGGCAGGCGGTAAAAAATCCATTTGCTGGAGTCAATCCTCCACTTCCATCGCTGATAAAGCTTGCCAACACTTTACCTCTGCGGTAGTTAGAACTTTGAGTTTTGAAGTACTGCAAAAACTGATTCACAGTGGTTCCCTTGTCATATGCATAAAACTGGAAGTCGACATAGTCTATCAAGCGGCCGTAGCTCTTCCACAAGGCCATGTAATGGCTTTGAACAATGGGATCATCGTAAGGAGCTATGGAGGCAAATGAGATTACCCTGTTCTTCTTCAGGGTTGTTATGAGCTGTCCTATGCACTCGGCGAAAGTTTGGGGATCGGATTGAAAGTGCTCGTAATCAATGTCAATCCCATCTAGATTATACATTTTGATGATTTTTGTGAGTGAAGAAACTGCATTGGAAACCCAAGAATGAACTGAGGAAGGCTTAAAATAAGCAGGTTGACCTTTCACACTATCCCCACCAAGGCTTAAGGCCACTTTGACCTTGGAATGATTCCCTTTGATGGAAGAAACTTGTGAAGGGCTGAGGTTAATGGAATCCCAAAAGACATTAAATTTTCCGTTAGTGGGAGAGGGAGAAGCAGAAGTATCACAGTCTATGGCAAAGGATAGAATGAAGTGGAATTCTACATTTCTGCTGATGGGAACATCTGTGAATTTAACATTCCTGAAATTGGCTCCTATATATTCTCTGAAGACTTTTGGGTTCCTAGGCCCAGCTTGGACTACTGTGTAGGTGGGGAGTAGAACTTGAAGGATAAGGAAGGTGATCAGAAACCTGGAAAGCTCCATTGATGTGGTGGGGTTGTTTGTGGAGTGAGTTAAAAATGGCTTGAGAATAGTTGCTGCAGGATGAACTTTGTATAGCATTCAGGCTTTGGAAGTAATGCAAAATGTTCAAAATGATAATCTTTCTGGAAGATTTTTAATTGATTTAGTGATAATATAGTGATTCAATATCTTATACTATTTCCAAAATCCTATTTCTTGTCAAATATTACAAGTTTGCAATGGGATCTAAGCATTCATATAGCTATAATCTATGCATAAAACATGCCATTAAGCTGTGAATAAGAATGAAGGAATACTTTTTAAACATGTAGTTGTTATTAGGTATTAATGTGTCCTAATTACCCGAGGATTTTTAAAGGTGAAATATTTTCATGTTTTGACTAGGATTCCAAATCACTTGACGATTTTTGAAGGCGAAATATTTTTCCTACTCTAACAAGAATTTCATGTTGGAGGAGGATTTCCAAAACTAAGATATTTTTCTTACACCAACTAGGATTCTAAATTACATGAAGATTTTTAAAAGTGAAATACTTTTCCTACATCGATTAAGATTTCACATTATATCAACATTTTCAAAGTCGAAATACTTTTTCTCCTCCGACTAGGCTTCCCAATTATGTTAGGATCTCTAAAGATGAGAAAATTTTCCTACTCTCACTAGAATTTGAGATTAGATTAGGATTTCCAAAAGTAAAATACCTTTCCTGTTCCAACTAGGATTTCAAAATATACGAGGACTCTAAAGGTCGAAAACTTTTCCTATTCAGAATACGATTTCACGTTAAATTAAGATTTCTAAAACGGAAATGCCTTTTCTGCTCTTACTAGTATTCCAAATTACACGAACATCTCTAAAAAACAAGAAATATTTTTTTGGCTATAACTAAAATTTTGCATTACAGGAGAAAATTTCCAAAGGTGAAAGCACCCGCCCTGATTCGGATTTCCATGTTACAGGAGGACTTCTTCTTGCTTGACATCAACTTGGCATGTTGTTAACATTAAGTGGGTCTAAAAAATTGTTATGACTAGCAGTGCTTATAGATTATTGTTTTATGATCTTGGTGATATTCAATTGACAGTCCGCCAGGTAATCAATGACAGGGATAGAAGGGCAATACTTGGAGCTAGCTGTCCTGGAAAGTAACCAACTGTATGTTTTCATCATTCGAACTGTGTCTTTCCTCAAAATTTTATTCTTTTGCTGCCCTCAATTATTGGAACATGAGCCAGCATTTTGGTTTTTCTTTCTTTTTCTCCAATGCATAATCCATTAGATTGGAATTTTACTCGGGAATTTGGCAGCTGATACAATCAAATAATAACAGCTATCTAAATATAAATGAGTACCAATACATATACAAAATTTTGATATTCTCGATTGGTGTTCAAATGTAATAAGATTAATAATTTTTACAACAAAAATTAAAAATTGTTATTTTTTTTATTACAAATATTATCAGTCTTATTGTAAGAACTATCAGTCTTATTTTATTTAAGATACTAATTAAGACACTAAAATCTTACGCTCCAACTTTTCTCAATATAGATAAATATAGTCTCCGGTAATGTTGTCATTTAGTTGTTACTGAATTGGAATGAACAAAAACAATTGGGCAAACATTTTCAGTTTGACAGCTTTACAACTGAGATTCACTAATCTGAATGTATCATAGGATGCACCCAAAAATACAGTTCAGTTGACCTGAATTTTGGTTACCTTCAGTTGATTATCCCCACAACTAAACAAGGCATTATAAATTGAATTTATATGAAATTACATTAAATCTCTCTTAAGAAATCAGCAAGCTAAGTGTGATCAGATCCTATATCTATTGTACTTTTTTATTGGCCGGAAATCCGTTGAACTAAATTGCAGGAAGTAGGAGAAAGAAAGACCTTATGACTGTAATTTTCGTAAAACAGGATATGCCTTATGTTGACTATAGTGCATATTGCTAGAGTAGTCCTATTTCTGCTAGAAGGCATTTGCAGACATACATTTATGGGCATATTGTTTCTATAGAGCACAAAATGCTAAATTTACAGTCATTGGTCTTCTTTTTTTTTTTGTGCTATGACAATATGCAATTGGGATGTGATATTTCCATGTATAACCAGTTGAGCCCCAATTCACCACTGATGAATTTTATTTTATTTTTTGGGGATCTTTTTTTTGGGGGGGGGATCAAAGCCCATTATGTCTCAAGAGACTGATAATATTCCAAATGCCAGAATGTGTCTGGCTGTCTGGCATGACAATATATGTTGTTTTTATTTAAGCATCCTGAGGAGAAAATCCTGCAATTTTTAACTTTGAATTTCTAGATAACTTAGATCCAAGCATAAGGCTATTGACTTCTGACCATTTTGATTTAATTTGATGGGCCTTTATGCTGATTTGTAATTAATTTTCCGGCTTGTTCTCTAAATCTCAGCTTGTTCTTACTTAAGTTTTATGTCCCCAAGCTTTGTGCCTAGCCAATTTCCAGTGATAGTCTGCTTGATGTCAATATTCTTGATTAATTATGGATTATGCAACATTAATGTTCAACAGACGAAAATTTCCTTGATAACAACATCAAATTTCTCAGGGTAGAATTATCTTACATTAGTACAGCACAAGAGGATAATAGAATTTTATTTTCGCTGTCTTATTTGACTTGCAAGACAGCTAACAACTCAGAGAACAACATGCAGTTGAAGAGATAAACCACTACTTTTTAATAGAAACTTGCTCGCAAAGTTTGCTGAAATCTTTCCGTCACTGTATGTAGAACTTTTAGCATTGAAGTAATCGATAAACTGTAATCCAATTGTTGATGTGTAAAACTGAAGTTGACTAGTCGATGATGTTCCTGTGACTCCTCCATAAGGCCAAGTAACGACTTTGAACTTCAGGATTATCATGGAGCAATATAGCAAATGAAATTATCCTGTTGTTCTTCAGAGTTTGTAAGAGCCCCTGGTAAACTGAGCAAATGTATCAGGATCAGATTGAAAGTGCTCATTATCGAAATCAATGTCATCCCTATTGTACATTTTGATTATTCGAGTGAGCGAAGAAACATCATTGGCACCCCAATATGCAATCGAGGATGGATTAAAGACAGCCGGTCGATTTTGTACAGTGTCCCCTTTTACACTGTTGAACTGTGCACCTATGGACTGACTTGAGTTTGCAGCAACAACCTGAGTTGATTTCTGGGAGGACAAAGAGGCTTGAAGAATGAGGGATGTGAGCACCAAAAGCTTGATGAATTCCATTGCAAATTCGGCAGTTATGTATTGTGTAGGGATGTGAGTGAAGGTACTTCGTGTTTGAGGGACTTATGTAGACCACATTTGCAATGCAGGCTGTCAGCAATTGAGGACCTTTTCTGCATTTTTGTCATGTTTCTAATGAGCCACATTGTTGTGGAACTTTGACAAGTTCAGTCAAAGAGTGGAAGTTTCTTTTCATATACTTTTCCATTTCCGATAGCTGAGTCTTTGTTCTTTACATATCATTAAGTGAGAGCCTAAAGTTTAGGAATATCTGAACTTGGACTCTAAAAAAACATTGAGGATAGTAAGCTGAGCAAAGCGGTAGTGATCTTTGTTTCCGTATACAGAATCAGGGGCTAAATTTTTCTGATGAGAAACAAAACTGAGGTGTCTAGTGGCCTTTGATCCTTGATTTCATTTCTCTGAACTCTATCCTTTCCTATTGATTCTATGGTCATTGTTTCAAAACTTTACATTTAGGATGGAGTCGCTAATAGGGATAAAATATGCAGGACAGATATCTAGAACTGGTAAAATGATCAAAACCACCAATAGTAAGATCATTGACTTGGACAGCAGATTGTGCTGAATACAAAAATTCTTTTTTGCTGATGACTAGAAGAAGCTTAGATCGGTAATGATCACTTACTAAGTCATCCACTGGCGGTAGCCACATTACCCACAAAATGAGTTTGCTGTTTGTCCTTTCGAAGACCAAACCTAGTCAATGATAATAAGTTGCAAGATATGGGGACAAAGTGATGACATTGATGGCAGCATTTAGCTTCTGTCCTCCTTTGACCGTGAACAGACGTTGATATAGAAACCAGATGAATGAACTGCTCAATGCTTAGTGCAATATCTTGCCTTGTATCTTCTTGATTCTGCCATGGAAATTAATGGGTAATTTGACTTCATTGATCAAACGAATTGCTTAAACTCTTGTTTTCACCGTGCAGTAATTAATTTAAGTTTAGGTGCCTTGATTGCCATCCAAATGGAAGTAATTCCAGTAGTTCATATTGGAGTTAAAATTGCATGCCTATGTCATACGCGAATAGGCATCGGTAACAATCTTGGCAAAGTCACATACTATTCCAAGAGGCAAAAAACAAGGAATGGAATGCATTAGATGTATCGTGAAAGCAGCTATCGTAGGAAATTCAGATTGCAAGAACTATCTGCAGATTGTACAAAGATACCGTGTAGTTGCTGCTGAATTTGGCTCATCACAGGCAATGAATAATACAACTTCTGGAGTAGTTCCTCTTCCATCAGTGGCAAAGCTTGCTAATATTTTTCCACAAAATAATGCTCGAAGAGGACTTAAACCGCTAAGTTCATAATCTAAGTAAGATCCATGAAATTTGCCAAACTGCAGAGGAGATGAGTTACAGAGAATCAACTAAGTTCTTCATTCATCTTTGCTCTCTTATGCTGGGAAGCCTAAAGCACCAGAAATGGTTACAATAAATCATGCTCACTGTGCATGTAAGTAGCTTGTCATACTCTCAAAACTTCTCAGCTTCTCTGTAAGAGTAGAAGAGGCTCAAATTCTGCTCTTTTGCTTTGTCAGATTTGCTTAAACGGAAAATACAATTTGAGCAAAAGCCTAATGACTAGCTGCTTCACTTGGCATGAATCATAAGAAAATAGGGCTGCATTGTGGCTGCAACTTGGATTGAAACTCCACAACCTTGATCTTAAAAATCAGCAGCCTCAACATTGAGCTGTGGCGCCAAGCGAAAACTGAAAAGTAATGCAACAATGACCATTCAAATGCTTACTTCCTTTCTTGGTTTTGCTTCTTTTGGTTCAGCTAAGCTAATTGGCTGCTGAAGAGACTTGAAACGACCTTGAGGAGCAGTCTCAAGCATTAATTTCCAACGAAAAAAAAAAAAAATTTTATTATGGGCAATTGCTGAAAGTAGTTACCATAGTCATAACTTCTTGAAAATGGTGCATACATGTAGTGACCTTGTTCACCATACCATTGACGTAAATAGTAATCAAAATTGTTGAGATTAGGGTCATCAACTATAATTTGCTGCTCAAAAATTCTCCCAAATAATTATCATAATTTTTTTTTTTGGTGCTGACTTCTGAGTTGGAAAAGGAGGCATCCAAAAATCTGCAAGGTTCAGATTCCATATTTGTGCCCGGTTCTCTCTTGGGATGGAAAAATTTACTGTCAATTCTCTCGGATTACTATAGATTATGCAGCAATTATTCCCAATAGACCAAAATGTCCTTGATTGCAACATTGGTAGAAATTTCCTAGATTAGTACAGCACAAGAGGATAATAAAATTTTGTTTTCATTAAACTTACTTTTCTTGCATGACAGCTAACAAGACAAAGAAAAACATGCAGGTACATTTGAAAAAATAAAAACTTGTAATAGGCTAATTGCCACTCGCTAGTATTGCTTGTGCTTGCTTCTCATCGCGGAAACCCCTTATCTTGGAGTCATCTGCTGACCACACAAAGATTCCTTGAAGTTTCTGCTGACTTTGAAGCTTGTTACAGGCTGTAAAGAAACCATTGTCTACTGATAAGCCTGTGTCACCTTTACTGGCAAAGCTTGCCAAAATCTTCCCATTACTGTATTTAGAACTTTGCGTATTGAAGTGATCAATAAATTGTGACACAGTGGTCCCTCTATCATAGGCATAAAACTGGAAGTTGACGTAGTCTATGATATGCCCGTGACTCTTCCATAAGGCCAAGTAATGACTTTGAACTACAGGATCATCATATGGAGCTATAGAAGCAAAAGAGATTACCCTGTTGTTCTTCAGAGTTTGTATGAGCCCACCAATACACTGAGCAAATGTATCAGGATCAGATTGAAAGTGCTCGTAATCGATGTCAATGCCATCCAAATTGTACTGCTTGATTAT
Organism: Carallia pectinifolia; assembly: GCA_037832335.1. NCBI lineage: Eukaryota > Viridiplantae > Streptophyta > Magnoliopsida > Malpighiales > Rhizophoraceae > Carallia > Carallia pectinifolia. The sequence continues at coordinate 15,492,436 of CM075454.1, forward strand.
ACGAGTGAGCGAAGAGACAGCATTGGCACGCCAGGATGCAATCGAGGATGGCTTAAAGAAAACAGGTTGATTTTGTACGGTGTCCCCTCCCAGGCTCAAGGCCACTTTGACATTAGGATTCCTACTCTTGATGGAAGCAACTTGGGCAGGGCTAAGATTGTTATCGTCCCAAAATACGTTGAACCTTCCATTGGTAGGAGATGGGGAAGCAGATGTATCATAGTCAATTGCAAAGGCCAGTATAAAGTGAAATTGGACTTTTGGATTAATAGGAACGTCAGTAAATTTTACATTGTTGAAGTCTGCACCTATGTACTCTCTAAAGAGATTTGAGTTGGCAGCAACAACCTGGGCTGATTTCTGGGAGGACAAAGAAGCTTGAAGAATGAGGGAAGTGAGCACAAAAAGCTTGAGGAATTCCATTGCAGACTTGCAGTTTGTGTATTGTGTAAGAAGTTGAGTAAAGGTACTTTGTGTTTGATGGACTTATATATAGACCACATTTGCAATCTGATGACCTTTTCTGCACTTTTGGCAGGTTGCTAGCCAGCTGCAACTACTGTGGAATTTTGACGAGTTCCCTATTCAGATAAAGACTCCAGTTGCATGGACACCTAAAAAATAGACCCCTCACTGCGTATTGCAACGGATAGCTTTGTTTTTATAACACCCCACTTAAGTTTTGCAATTAAAAAAAAATAGAGAAAAAATACTTTTATATTTTGTTACAAAATATAAGCTGCTTATTATAAAAGTAAGTTACCGGTTACAATACGTCAATTCTCACGTCTATTTTTTTGCGTGCCTCTATATCTTTTTCCTTAGATAAATGAAGTTTCTTTTATATATTCTTTTCCCATTTCAATAATATGACTCATGCCATCCTACATCTTGAAATATCCTATACTTGCCATTTGTAGTCTGTAAATTGAGTAGGTAGGCGTCCACTAGGTTCCCTAATCAGTTGATTAGTCTGGAAAAACATCAGATGTATGTAAAAAAAAACGCAGTCTTTAAATTTATTTTCTTCTCTGTGCACAATAAAACAAGTTGACGTACAGGAATGCAGTGGATATTTCTTGCAAGCACATAGCAATCAAGTCATTGACACTCATTGTGGTAGGAAAATGCTGCGCTGCATGAGTTAGAAATTCCAAGAGTGATGATCAAAAGATGTTCTGAAATTTAGTCAACACGAGCTTTCAACTTGCATTATTGAGCTGCTGAAACTAAATTTTAGGAATAATTTGGATTTGGACTGAAAAGGTTGAGGACAATAAGGTGAGCAAAGAGGTTATGATCTTTTCCTCTGTACCGGGGCCTAATTCTGTTGGTAAGAAACAAAAACTGAGGTGGATCCTAGCTATTTTTACTCTTTTTTTTTTTAAATTTATTTATAATTTTACATCATAAAAATTTATGTTTTACATTTTTATTTCAAATAAATTTTACTTATTGTATAAGATAAAATTATGAATAAATTATATTAAAAAAAAGAGTCAAATTAGATTTTTTTTTTTTTCCAATCATTACATCGAGGATGGAGTCCTTGTTGATTTTAGTATTGCGGTCAAGTGATAGTATATGCTTCTTTTTTCATACCATACTAAATTCATCTACTTGGTCTGGTCAAAAGGGCACTACCTTCCCCAGACTCAAGATTTATAGAGATAAATCTATTTATTCCTGAACCCAAATTTTATTTATTCTTTTTTTGTTTTGGTGGGGTGGGGGGGGGGGGGGGGGGAATTAGTCCACGAGATGAAGAGAACCCTTTACCTTTGAGTTAGTTCCAAGGAAAGTCATTGGCCAACTGAGTTAGATATCAATGGAAAAAAAACAAACAAAACAATGCCGTCTTGAGACAAATGAATATATAATGGTGTGCTTATTTGCATTAAAATATTTTACAGGAAATTTTTTTTTTTATTTTTCGATATTTATTTCACGTAAAATATTTTACAACAGAAAATTTATAGAAAATTTAAAAAAATAACCTTTTTTTTGAATTGATGTTATTTTTAAAAAGAAACACAAAATATATTTTAAATATATAATAAAAAAATTTATTATTTTTACTACAAAAAATTTTTTTCTTACAAATATCTTATAAAAATAAATTATTTTATACCAAACGAAATCCTAAACCTACGCAGATTTGGCCCAGTCTAACTAACGCGCTGGCCAAGACATACAGGATAGATACCAAGAATTGTTCAAATGATTGAAAGCACCAATGAAAATCGGGGTCACAAAAGATACGGTAATGATTGGGGTTGTTGGATATTGTACGGTTTACTCTATTGCGGATTATTATAAATTATTTTAGTTATATATCATGGATAAAAGGTTTTAATAAATCTGTCTAATTAATTGTAGGGCACTATTTTTGTACCTCTATTTACTCATTTTTTTTCAAAAAAAAAAAAAAAAAAAAGCCATTGACATTGGACGGCAGGCTGTCCAGAAGACAAATGTTCTGTTTGTCTTATGTTTGGAAATAAAAAACTTAGATTAGAGAATGTCACTTAATTATTCATCTGCTGTCGGCAGCCACATTACCCCCAAAATACGAAAACGGGTTGGCTTTTTGTTATAGAAACAAAAAATATGCAGCAGAATTTAGCTTAATGCATTATGTTATCATGTGTGTTCTTGGTTGTTCCTGTTGAACAAATATCAGAAGGTCCAAAAGGACCAATTCTCCAATTTAACAGCCGTTTGGCATTTTTGTTCTAAGAACAAAGCATAATTTGAATAAGAAAGAAATTATTGCGCTAAAACAATAACAATAATGAAATTATTTAATAAAAGTGATCTAAAAATTAATAATTTTCCTCTTACTTTTAAAAGGAATAGATTTAGTAAGTAAGAAAGGAAAAGACAATCAACAATTTTACTCACCCTTACTTTTAACATATCTCCCAAATTCAAGTATTAACTATTTTTCCTCTATTTTCTTCTATGTCCACCTCACCTTTTTATCTTCTCTCAAATACAGTGTTAGCATCCATACATACAGCTAAACAACACTAAATTAATTTTGGTACCTAACCTTAAAAGCCTGAAGAAACAGGCAAAGCGGCAAACATTCAAAAGCAACATGGCCAAGCACAAAAGTTAATAGATATTAGGTAGGGTCGGTGCAATGTTTGAGTATACTTATTACAGGGAAGATTGTACAGATATGCAATCTGCGCACGTAGTTAATTTAACGGTTTATATGTTTTCTTTTTTTTTAATTTAATATATTTTTAATAATCTAACGGTTTAAATCTCACGTGTCAATTTTGTACTTACTATTACCTGTTTATATATCTTTCTCTCTTTCTATTGACAAAATCAAATAAAATTAAGACAAACTTCTCATGATTGTTTATAGGTTTAAATACAGATTTCACCCACTAAATCAGTTATTAAAACATTGTGAAGGAACATTTATCCCTGCTTCCGCGCAAAAGCGGAGCATCACGTTCTTGGTGTTGAAAAACCTTTGTTCGTTTTTTGTGGTCAAGGAGGAGGCAAAAGCCAAACAGAAAGTTACAAATTAGCTCCTCCTCCGGGACTGAAAGAGATTTTGAAAACCCATCTCTTGGTCTTGTGTGTCCAATCCAAGCCCACACCCACAGTCCCAAGGCAATCCATATCAATAGAGCAATCATCTGGCTCTGGGTGCAAAAGGAGATCCTCAGCCATGAGATGGGGAGTGGAGCTGAAGCCCATCATCTAGTAACCTACACTGGCCCTCAGACAAATCAGATTTCTCAATGTCAGCTGAAAGAATAGTAGGCCTCCTTTGAAGTATCCAATTGTTGGGCCTCTTTATTGTTATCCAGCCCATTGTCCTCATTAAGTTTTAAGGGAACCTTCAGACGGAGATCCTGTTAGTTGAGTTGATCCAGTGAGCATCAAGTCAACAAGAGTTTTTAGAATTGAGATTCATTGAAGAATGCACCTATGTGGGTTTTTACTTATTTATTTTCATAAAATGTTAAAGATATTATAACCCTGTATCATTTGCGTGCCTATATAGTAGTCTTGAATGCCTTTTAAATGTTAAAATGATTATAACCGCATATCAATTTAGCCTAAGCAATTTTAATGTGGATGCAAAGATATAAGATGAAATCCTTTGAAAGTTATAAATTTACTGGAATCCTCTATAGCCCCTTACGATAACGAACAAGTTCAAAGCAATTACATGGCCTTGCGGCAAAGCTAGAACAACTAGGGGTGTTCGCGGGTCGGATTGAGTCGACTTTGGGGTGTACCTGTATCAAATCTGTCGTCGACAGGTTGCATAATTTTTCATCCGCACTCAATCCGCCATCCAACTCAATTAATCTAATCCAATCCGCTAACGACAGGTTGGATTGGATCGATTGGACAGATTGACATAATAAAAAAATTATAATTTTTTTTAATTTATACATATCATCAATCATCAATGTTTTTACTTATTCTCACCAACTTTATTATTATAATGTATATATCATATCCATTCGCAATTTTAAATATTAATGAGAATTTATCAAAATTTACTAAAAGATTATATTAGATCAATTTTACTTGGTAAAAACATAAATTATCAAACAGAAAAGTTCTTTTTTGTGCTTTCGCTCAGTAAATAAGGTAGCATCTCTCTCTCTCTCTTTTATAGTGTCCAATATCTCAATTGTGCTGTCAAAAAATAAGTAGATAGAGATACTCTGATTTTTTTTTATTATTTAAAATAAAATTACTTGTTAACAATTAGAGAATATAATGATAATACGAGAGTAATAAAATAATTTTTTACTTTTAATTTTATTGATTTGTAAGATTATATGAAATATAATTGTTTGGTCTTAATTCGATTAATATGGATAAATTTAATTTACAATATAAGTCATATATATATATATATATATATATATATGTGTGTGTGTGTGCGCGCGCGCGCGCGCGTGTGGGCGGATTTGGCGGATTGAACCCCCAATCTGCATCTAATCCGTTTTTAGTGGGTTGTAAAATTTTGAAATTGTAACCAATTTTAACTTCGACGGTTTTAATAGGTTCGGATTGGATTGATCGACTTGGGTCGAATTGGTTAATTTTTAAACAGTTGTAAAGGGGACATGATAGACTATGTAAATTTCCAATTTTATGCCTACGACAGTAGCACTACTGTTTCTCAGGTCGTTGGCTACTTTCAAACTCAGAGCTCTAATTGTGGAGGCGGCAAAGTATTAGCGAGCTTATCCACTGATGGAAGAGGACTGACTCCACAAAATGGCCTTTTCGATGCCTTCAATGAGCTTCAAAGTCAGCAGCAATTACATGGTATTTTTGTTTGGTCTGCAGATGATTCAGTGCAATCCGGATTCACCTACGAGAAGCAAGCACAGGAACTGCTTGCAAATTCTCAGTAGAATTATTGTCTGCATCACATCTAATGCGCACCAGGGCCTAATTGTATTGCCGTTTGGTATTGTATTGTTTATTTTCTGGACTTATGCATGCATTATGTATCTGCATGGAAAACGTAAGAGTTGTATTTCTCCAAAAAGAAGATCATTATTAAACATATTGCCGGGCCGCAGTTTCGCTGCCCGAGCAAACGATGTCTCTGAAGTAACAATTCAATAATTTTTAATAATAAGATATATATTTTAATTAATAAAAATTTAATAATAAAATTTTATTACTAAAAATATGAATATTATTACTTAAAATTTAACGCTCATTACTTTTTATACACTTTATCAAATTACTGTTTATTAGTCAGCCAAACTTTATCCATTGCGAAATGAAGTCAAATTATATAACAGTAGGTTTTTTTGGTTGGAAATAAGAATCGAAACTTAATATTGAGAGTTTATATAAGTCTACCGCCATATTATGTGGTTAGTGGCAAAAGGTAACTTTTTTAACAGTAGGTTATGATGTACATAACTCATATTAACTAGGGATAATTTCTCGCGCAATCTCAATGTTAGAGCTCGGAGTGGCCACAAATTGAATAATAGAAAATTCCAGAAGGGTTTTACTTGTGTGAGAAACTTATTAATTTTATTTTTTTTTTTATATAACTTATTTATAATTTTTTTTATTTTTATTTTAAATAGACTCTATTTATTTTGTATTATAGAGTCATAAACAAAATATATTCACTTAAAAAAATAAGTTAAATTAGAACAGAAATCCCCTTATCTTTACATCTATTTTTAAATGACTTATAGATAAGGTTGATTATGCAAACACATATAAGTGTATAAACAGAAGATATATAATTAATTTAATAGTATTTAATAATTTATTTATTTTTTTTAAATTCAATATATTTTTTATAATTTAATAATTAAAATTATTTTATATCCACCGCATTCTTATTTATCTAAGTTCACTTAATTTTTTTGAAATTGAGAAGGGGTTATAATCTTTTTAACTTTTTTTTTTTTGACCAAATAATCTTTTTAACTTTTAGAAAGGCATTCAGGACTACTATGTACGGTGGAGTAGAGTTCCACGGTCACGTACATTTTCCTCTTTTTTTTTTTTTTTTTTGGCAACTAGAAAAATATATTATAGTTTGAAAAATAAATGCGATAATACTTTTTTTTTTCCGACAATGCAATTCATATTTGAAAAAGCATAACAGATTTGAAAAAGCATAACAGATTTTTGTTGAAAAAACAATAAATTTTGATTATTTAAAAAAATTTTCAGCACTTCACTAATCCAGAATTTAATAATAGAATTACTCGAATTCTTACTCCTTGTTTGGCCAAAAAGTTGGGGAAAGACAAAAGTGATATGAATGAATATTGAAAAAAAGAAAAATTCCAATGTTAGGGAGGGAGAATGTAAGCAAGGAAAGATAACTAAAAAATTTTTATTTAAAAATAAATAGAAAGTAAGAAAAATAATGTAAGAGATTATCAATTTTACATTTTATGTCAAAAGAAAAGGAAAGTTACAAGAAATAAGTATTTTACGTTAGCATAATAATAATTATAAAAAATTATTAAGAACAATTGAGTCTTTACATAATTTCAAACAAGGAAATGAGTCAATTGCCTTCAAAAAATTGAAGGAATTGAAACAAGCGAGCGAGAGGAATCTAGTCTCTAGTTAATTATTATAGCTTGGTTTTACATTCATACTATGCAGCCGTGCTTGTATACACTGTTAATAAAGTGCACCTAATTTTTAATTTAATATAATTATATTTATAAAATATAAAATTTAAAATATAAAATTAAATAAATATTATTTTAAAATTTAAAAATATATATCTCACATATTATCTGTTAAAATAATAAAATTTTTTAATTTAAATTTTTTTAAAATTTTTTTACATAAATTATTAATATAATTATATTTTATTAAATATAAATAATAATTTTTTCCTCCCGTAAAATTGCATAGTGCAGCGCATAACTTTTATCCTCGTTATTAAGTGGGACCTACGTTCTGTTACGTTTATGGTCAAATAGGCAGATTTTGAGTACTTTCTTTATCTTTGTATTTCTTGTAATGTTGTCAAATCTAAATTAGATCAGTGGGTTGGACTGATAATTGGTTAGAAGTCTAATCTAAATTGTGGCTTAAAGTCAATACCAGATTGGATCAGTCAAAATTTAATTAATGAGTCAATTCAATTAGTTAAATTAGTAAAAAAAAGTTATATTTGCACGCATTGATTTACTTCTTACACGCACTATTGGACTATAAAATTTTTGTCTTCTTATGTTAATTGTGCGTGTAAAAAGCATTTGGTGCGTGCAAATATCACCTCCTATTAGTAAATTGGTCTCGAGTTGCTAGAATTATCCACTCTTAATAATTAAAAAAAATTGCACACTCCCCCCAACCCAATAAGAAAAAAAAATTCAACTATTACGTAAGACTTGAGTTTTAAACTTTGACTTCCAACATAAAAAATAAACTATTTATTATTAGACTAATTTGTAGCTTATTATAATTTTTTTTATTTATTATTTTCTCAAACTTTTTATATAATACAAACACTATCCTATACAACTAATAAATTTACACTTATTATTTTCTCTGATATAAAAAACTGCAAGTACTATTTTCTATCTCTCTTTTTTTTTTGTTAAGATAATTATTAATTTTATTAATTTTTTAATCTTACCTTTATTTTTTTGACATCTAATCTTACCTTATAATAAATTACAAATGATTTATTTTAAATTTACAAATATAAGTATTCTAACACATTCATATATATTATAATCAGTGACGGATCCAAAAATTTTTGTCAGGTGAGATAAAAATTTATATACATACATATGTAAAAGAAAATAAAGATGAAAATGAGGACAAAACTATAATTTCAATGAGGATAAAGAATTAAAGTTATATTAAATTATATTTATGTTTTTTTTTCAGGGTGGGCATTTGTCCACCCTCGTTACAACGTGCGTCTGCTAGTGATTATAATATTATATTATATATATATATTTTTATGTATAATATATATCGATATTTATTTTTATTTATTTAATATTAAATACTAATTTTACTTATTGAATATCAATTAAACTGTTTAAACCTTAAACGACTAAACCTTTTAATTTAATGACCAACACAATTCTTATAATATCGATTACTTGTGTAAGTTATCCCTACAATTCAAGGTAGCACTGACCTATCATTCTTACTGTCCATACATACAAGTAAACGGCACGAGATTAATTTTGAAATTTAGTAACTTGGATCATTGTGATTTGGTGATACAAAAATTATGTGATTATAAGTTTAAATTTTTATTAAAATATTTGATAAGATAAAATTAATTGTACATCCATTCACATATTATTGTGAAAAGAATTTAGTGATTTTTATTAAAAAAAATTTATCGTAAATATGACAGTTATTATATCTATAAGTTAAGATTGATTTTTAAATTATTAATATTCTTATATAACCTCTTCATAAGAAAGACTTACTATCATAGTACTATTAAATTTAAAAAAAGTATCTTAAGTTTGACTACGATATTAACTAATTTTAAATTTATACATAATACTCATACTGAGTATCTCTAATTAAAAGAAAAATAATAACATAAGAACTTAAATTTAGACCAATATTAAGATAATACGTTAAATAACTACTATATTACTGTATCCCATAACTTTTGTTGAAACTTAAGAATATGTTTGTCAACTAATTTAGCGTAACAACACTTGTCTATTTCAGGCCGTGAAGTGGACACGTAAGTCTTATTGCCTGCCTCGGAGTCTGGGATGGAGAAATCAAACCAAACTCGCCCCTCTTCTCACTTGTAAAGAATTCATCTAGCTGTCTCTCAGTTTACAACACTACTCGACCACCACTGAGTCAACTCGTTCACCCAACATACAAAAAAGTCCTGAATTTAAAATCAGTTGGAGCTCTTAAACAAGATTAGAGACCAAGAAACAAAGAAAATTTGTATTTTTAACATTTAATACAAATAAATAAATAAAAATCCCAATAACGCATTATAATCAATAAGATCCCCCCCAAAAAAAAAAGTTAATAAGATATTGACTCGGTGCTCACCGAGTCGACTCAGCTGACACGAAAAATAAAAAATTACAGAGACAGAGAGCAAGCCCGAGAGATCAAAGGGTCAATGCGTACGCATAAGAATACGCATTGAGTAATCATAGTTTCGATCCGTAAAAATCAACTAAATGGGACTCGAAATCTGAAACAACCGAAAAAGAAAAAATAATAATAATTAAAAAAAAAAAAGAAAACGTGAGAAAAAATTTAAAAATTTTAAAAAAATTACAGGAATCGTTTCGAAAACGAAGCTCGAGATTCTTGAAAAAGATTTCTCTAATGCAACAATGGAGGTTTGGTTTTTTTTTTTCTCTTTAGAAACCCAATCAAGAAAGAGGAATTTAGAGAGAGAGAGAGAGAGAGAGTAAATTAGAATTTGGAAAGCTTGGTGGTGTGGTGGCGATAAATTGCCCGTTACGGCGGTGGTCTTTTTAAATACAATATGTTCCACACGGACGGCAATTAGTATCTCTCACGCCGTTAATTTACGTGCCCTTTTGTTTCTTTCTTTTTTGTTTTTGTTTTTGTTTTTTTTTTTACCTAATGCCCTTTTGTTATTTGACCATTATAGGTGCATGCAACATAGTAAACTGTAAAAAATAAAAAATAAAAAAATAAACAAATAAAAAAGGTAAAAGTTTAAAAACTTTTAGGTCCATATTTAAAAATTCTCTTCTCTATCTTTTTTTGGTTAGGTGAGCTCGATTGATACAAGGTGATAACTTAAATTTAATCGGTGTATCTCTTACAGGTTGTTTGGATTGCGAGATTTTTAATGAGAAAGAAAGTTGTGAGGAAAAAAATTATGAGAAAATGATAAGAAAGTAAAATTTTGTATTTGCATTGTATAAAAAAATGGTAAAAAAAAGTGTTTAAATAAAATTACAAAAACACTCCTACAAATAATTGATTAATAGTTGAAGTTACTAAAATACCCCTACAACTAATTAAATGAAATGGGGCTATTTTAGTCAATTTGCCTCAATTTGTTTTCTTTTTTTTCCAAAAGGGTACTAATTGTTGTGTCAAACAACAACTTCCTCTTATTCTTTTCTCGTACAATTCTCAATGTTTTCAAACGAGAGAGAAGGCATTAAGTTTTGAAATTTTCTTTTCAATTCTTTTCTAATGCCTGAAACAAACACAGCGCTAAGGTCTTGATTTAAAGTTGTAATTAAAAAATTTAATTTGAATTTTGCTGACTGTTATTAAAGTCTTTTGTATACAGATAACAAGTAAGTCTTATCGATAAATTTTTAATGTTCTTTTGTCTTCGAGATAGAAATGTTCAACAAACTAACTTGCTCCACAGTTAAATGTAATAATAATTATATAACCAAAAAAAGAACCAAGAGATTTTACAAGTAAGCAAACAACTTGACATCCACACGTTTCTCACTTTCTTCACCAAAAGACATATTGACATTGTTCCTAACTGAGGACCCATGTGATTGGGTAACGTGTGCTGCTCTAAGCTTTCCAAAAAGCTCAAAAGTTCGAGGAGATTTTTTAATCATGGGACCATCGCTCTTTGTTTCCCTTGCAAGCAATGACAAAAGCATAAATTTGTTACTTTACCAGCAACCCTCAGTGCAAAAATTTACCTGTCCAATAATTTCCCCTTTATTTTTTTAGCACGGTTTCGGACCCTAAATTGCAGCTCGAATGTGTAGGCCGATATAAAATGTAATTACATTAATAAAATGTGAAATAATAAAATTAAAACTTAAAATTACATAAGTATTACTTTAGAATTTAAAATATAAATTTCACATAATATACATTAAAAAAAAAATCTTCGAAAATTTTTTTTTTCTTGCAAACAAAAATTCTTACTTAACGTATCATGTGGTTGTATTTTGTTAAGTGGTTGTATTTTATTGTTTTTTTTAAACTGCACATTCGAGTTACACAGTAAGGGTCATAAACTTTTTCTTTCTTAAAAAAAAAAATTTGGGCATGTATTTTTCCCCTTATTGGTTGGTATAATATAGCTTCTTTGTGTGTAAGTGGCCAGAAATTGATACGCCCAAACCCCATAATAATGGCATGCTCAGGAAATGCTGGGCCCAATTGTGCTGCAACCAAATGTGAGCCAGCCACAAGTCCCAGCTTTTGATTGGCCCAGTGTTCAGCCAGTCCTCGTAGGAGAGCAGCTTCCCAGCCTCCTGAGAATCTTTTTGTCCCTTTGTGTTGAGGCTCAGGCTTATCAATTGATTAACATTGATTAATCACTTCAGTAATCAGATATATTCATTTCTTAATTCTGATTAGAATAGTATAGTTTTTTCTTGGGTCAGTGAATAGTATAGTTTTTCTCGCCCCAATTGTATCATATCTCATGGCTTGTCGTTACTTAGACAATTGCAATATTATAGGCTGAGTGTCTGTATCTAAGCTTTGGTTTTCTCGATTGTCTTATTGTCTTTCACAAGTAATCAGCAACCTAAACATTTGGGAAAAACGTTTACCCAGAAGAATACTTTTTGGCACGTGAGACTTACAAATCATTGGTTAGGTTATTTTCACCTTCTCAAGTAAGTGAGTCAGCCTATAGCACTCAAACAGAATTCAAGTTGGATAACATAATCAAGAAAGAGTTCTAAACTGACTCACTATTTTTTTTTAAATATAATTTATTTATAATCTTATATTATACAATAAATAATATCTATTTAAAATAAAAAATAAAATAAATAAAATAAATTTGTAAAATATATAATTGAGAGTGAATTATATTCATAAAAGAAATGAATAACCTAAAATCAAATGGTCATGTTGTTCCAAAAAAAAAAAAAAAATCAAATGGTCATGGATGCAACCTTACCTGGCCTAGCAATCAAACTTTTCCAAAAGTGGCAAGGTGGGTTGGTGATTCCAGCAGCAGAAGCATATTTTACGGTGAAAAATTTAAGTGGACATGTGTGAGTGAAAGCACAGTAGACATAATGCGATTTGAATCATTAAATAAAAAATATATAAAATTTAAAAAAATAAAAAAATAAATAAATTATTAAATATTATTAAATTAATTATATATTTTCTGCATGTTTATTCATAGATACGTGCATAATCAACCTCATTTTACAGTGAAAAAAAAGAGAAGATCTTTCAACGTGGATGTGTCAGTGAAGTGAAAGTGTCACCTGCGAATGTATAAAAGCAGTGAAGTAAAGCATACGCAGGAAGCATACATAGAGTATGTCCTAAATAATATCTTTTGCTTCACTTGGCCATTTGTCTCAGCAATGGCAGCCTATGTCGGTTCGATTTTTCCACTATGTTACTTGTCTTCTTACGCAAGAAAAAAAAAAAAAAAGTCTATTGTCCAATTGCCTTGATGTCATGTGGGGCACAGCGCAGGTTCATGTAATTAATAGGGGTGATCCATAAATATTGCTAAGAAAGTGTAGCACACTGTTCCTGAAATTAGTCTTGAAAATAAAAATTACTGAAAGTATGATACTGTAACATATCTCTGATTTCAGCAGCAAAACGTGTTTCCGATTCTCATGTCTGTTTTACAAAGAAACATTTTGCTCCTCAGAGCTAAACTTTTTGATCGGGTAAAATTTTGTAAGCGTATATGGTCGATCGTAATAATAAAACTTGGTGAATACTCCAGGTGTCGAACCCAAAAAAACGGAGGATAATCATAATTTATGTTGCTTGAGCAGAAAATTGGTGTTGCGAAAATTATAAAAAGAAAATAAATATTATTAAATTAAGAAAATTAAACTAATTAAACAAAAATAATGACACTATGGAGACGGTTCAAGAATAAGAATACTAGGGCTATGGGCATTCACGTAGAAAAGATTGAATTATATGAAAATTTCGTGGACAATTGAATTGAATGTCAACTCTTCTTATTTAGTTAGTGTTCTTTGTCAAGCAATCCTAACCATATTCAATATAATTGTGCTCTTCTCTCGAACTCACACAAATCAGATTCAACTCATTAAAAACAGAGAATTTTTATTGACATCATACAAATTTATCTCATCTCTGACTCAAAATCCATATGTTTATCTATTTAGTGCACGACTCGTGTCTCATCTGTCGACCTCAACACAAATCCTATGACTACTTTCATGGTGATCAGGCACAAAAGTATATTTAAGAGCAAAATAGATAAATCAAATTCCAGTTCTCAACATAAAATTGTAATATAATCCAAAGAACATCTAAAATATCCACAAAAATCATATAATCCAACCATAAACTAGGCTACATCCCTTTCGCCCTAGTTTAGAGTTCTAGCTACTCATACTAAAAACTGAAAATAAATAACTAATAAACATCAAGAGTTCAACAGAGAAAGAAGAAACGAGAAGGAATTGAAAACTCGTTTCGACGTCTTCGTGTTCCTTCTTTATGCTCTTCTTCTCTTCTCTCTCTATGCTTCTCTGTATCGTCTTCTGTTCAAAAGAGTAGCCTCCAAAAAAATCCCCTCACTCTGCTGTAACTTTTGTATTTATCGTCCCCTCCAAAAATAAAATTGTAAGCCCTAAAAGAGTCCAAATTCGAGTCGGAAAAGGATTTATAAATTTCCTGGACAGTTTTGACCCTCTATTTTCGGACCCAAATTGTGACCCTTTTCAGGCAGAATCCGAAGTCAGTCAAAACAGAAAACTTGTAGCTCTATCTCTTAGCTTCGATTTGAATTAAGAATCATCCAATTCCGACTTGTGTAGCGGAAGTTATGGCTGAAATACCGAGCAGTGCGCAAAGCTGTGAAATTCTACCCGAACTGACCACATATTAGCTTTCCAACCAAACTTTTGATTCGGTTCTTTGGTGCTCGGCTCGTTTCTTCTCCTTCAAACCCGATAGGTTCCTTTTTCTAAGCGTCAAATACTTCGGTTATGTCCAATTGTCCTACAAAGCATAAAACAAGCAACCGAAGTAGAATTTGCCACAATTGACAATATTTACATAGTTAAACTATCCAAATATATAAAAAAAATTATACATAAACATATGTAAATATTGAACTTATCAAATTCCCCCACACTTAACTCATTGCTTGTCCTCAAGCAATCACTCCATACCCCACACTATCAAATAAGAGAGGAAATCGTCGATATTCACCAAAATTTCTCTTAAGTCAAAATCTTGACAAGAAATGCCTCATTAACACATAATAACGTCAATTAAAGAGCATATGAAATACATTGCTAACCATGCACGACCATTAATCTCATCAGTCCTCACATAACAAAGTCAAGAAAATGTGAGTGCGTGCCAACCCTCTTATTAATCAATAGAAAATACATAGTGACAGTTATGTAAAATCTAGTTAAATAAACCTATCTTTAAGTCCCATAAGTTCACCTCTCTCTACTATAATGGACATACACGTCAAGAATCAATAAAACCTGATTTTTTTTTTTTTAAAGAGGCGTCAAGTCTTCTCTAAATGCTAGTCTACTTTTTGACACGAACACCATCACGTGTGGTGTCGGTACCCGATTACTACTTCCCAGTAGCAATTTAAAGTGCTTTGCATACTCATAAATTAAGTTACCTTTTGATGCGAAGATCAACAATTGTAATGCCGACCCCCAGTTACTCAGCAACTTAAAACAGAGGAGTAGAGTAACCAAAAGTGAACCAAGCCTCAATTATATATATATATATATATATATATATATATATATTTTTGAGTACTTAAATCATCTCAACAAATGCATGTCCTTATTCTTTTCTCACCTTGAGAGTTAAATAGATAAGTTCTAGTTCTTTCAGATATGTAAACTTAATAAGAAATTACATAAAAGTCACTACACAACTAATATCTTTCGAAAACGGGGTTTCGTGCATAAATAATTTCTTAACATATGTATTAATGAAGAACAATTCAACTAACAATCGCTCATGATCAGCCCAATATCAAATATGCTCGAAAATTGAAATCACATGTGCTAGTTCTATCATCGGCTTCCAAGATTTTTAACTGAAAGACAACTCCAGTGAATATCAACCAACCATGCATCCTAAGTTGAATTAGCAAATTTTTAATTGAATTTTGAAAAATTCAGCACAAAATCACCAAAGTTCACCTAAACAATAAAAATTACCCCTCCCCCACACTTAGCCAACATTGTCCCCAATGTGGTGATGAAAACATAACTAAAATAGATAAAGTGGAGGAAAAGAGCCACACTCATATGCGTTGCTACCATCGAACAAACAACCTAGGAACAAACAATAGGAGACAAGGAAATTAGAGACAAAGAAGAAACAGAGAGTAAAAACATAAATTAGCCAAAATCCTAGAAAATAGATAAAGCTGATCCTAAATAAGCTAAGTCAGCGAAAAGGAAAAACAACACAAAACAAAAGAACACAAACAATAATAAAAACGAAAAGGAAAGAATTGGGGAAAATCAAGGAGGAGGTAGCCGAGTAGCGAAAGTATCCATAAGCTGACGAAATTGGTGCTCCTGTGTCTCCATAATCTAGCGCAATAACTGTCCATGTTCCTCCACCTGGCGCTCAAGAGTGTCAAAGCGCTGATTCACAGTAGAAAACATCTGTCTCATCGAGGAAGAACAATTCCCAGACTCACGTTCCAACGGCTGTGAATGACTCGTTCCTGCTCCATCGTCTTCGGTCTCCAAGTCATCATCCCAGTCATCATTCGCCGCGGGGACAGTAGTTTTCTTGGCCTTAGGATCCGTTCATTCCCACACACCATTAATGCAAGCAAATCCCAAATGAGCAATCGTGGAATAAGAGACAACATTCGAACCAGTCGTCTTAGCCATAATCTCAGTAGCGAGGTCCACCTGAAAATCTCGAAAGACCCTTGTCAAGACTAAAGGAAAACAAAGATTCCTGTGCTCTTTATTCGATTTGGCAGCTTCCCTCATAGAATGTAGAAAAATGGAAGCAAGAGGAATGCCTGGGATGCCATCCATGCCCTTGAACATCTTGTACATGAAATATATGTCGGTTATACGAGGCTCGTTGTAGCCACCACCACGAGGGATGACATTGAAACTAAATAAGTAAATCAGGAGACGCTCGCGCAAGTCACGCTTGTTGGTTAAAATTTTCACCCTTCGCTTTTTACCCTCAGAAACATATCGAGCAAATCCTAACTCCTTTGCGCCCTTATTTGGATCATAATATGGATCAGAAATAATAGCTTTATTCGTGGATGAAAACATGGGGCCTTCATTCCGGAGGTGAAGAAGGGCAGCTAGATAGTCTTGATCAAGGGTAATTCGAACCCCTTTTACATAGGAGTCAATTCTATGCAAGTCATCACTCGTTTTGTCCTCAATATTGCGAAGAACTCGCGAACTAAAGTGGGGTAATAATCTCCCTGAAGATCCAATATAGACTCCCAACCAAGCTTCACAAATTCATCCCGTAAATGACAAAGTTCATCCACATTGGCAGCAATAGAGCGCTCCACAATAAGTTTATTTTGAGCATGAGAAGAATACCACAGAAAATTAGCCTTGGAGCTACATCGAGTAGTGTCATATGATCCTGCAGCTTGGTTTGCTCCTCGAGATCTTCTACCCTTAGATTTCTCGACTCGACCTCTTGTTGACATAATGACTATGATCTCCAATCCTACAAGCAAGAAAGGCATGTGATAATCACTTCATTTAAATTTTAGGATATCAATAATAATCAAGCCTTGAGTCCATAAAAACCCCAATAATTGTGAAATTACCCAACAACAATGCCATAAGTGAACCCATAAGGCAATGACCTGCCAAATTATGCATAAGTAACACAGGGATGCAGTTAAGGGAAGAGGGGTTCATAATACATGGAAACACAACAATGAGATAGCATAATTAACCCAATATACCCATTAAAAATCACAATCTCAAAGATTTCAACCAAGTAATCAAAACCCAATCATCAATTTCAAAATTGAGCATCAATTAAGCATAAATTGATAAGAATTAACAACACCCATCATGAATTGTAGCCAAAGAAACAACACCCAAACATCAAATTCAAATACCCATGGATTATGAACAACATTCAAGTTATAATAAATTGAAAGAGAAGCACAAAATAAGAACATCATCATAGGTTCCTTTACTAAAGGATGTAGGTAGCAATTACAAACCTTATAACCAAGGTAGAACTCTCCACAAGAAGAAGAAAAACCAAAAACTTAGGGGAAATAAAACTAGAGGGACTTAAAATAAAGATGGGTGGAGGAAAGAAGAATGGGAGAAACTTGAGTAGAGGGATAATGGAGGCTTGGGTTTTGTATATGGGAGAATAGGGGAAGAGATTGGTGAAAGAAAGGTAGGATTTGAGTAGAAGGAGGATGAATAGATGGAGGTTTTGGGTATGGAAGGAGTTGGGTAAAAGGAGAAGAAGAAGAAGAAGAAGCTGAAGAGTAAAGAAAAACATGGGATGCCTTTTGGGTTTAAAACCTTTTTTTTTTTAAATCTCGGGTCAGAATGGGACCGGACCTGGTCTGGTCTAGTGGGGCTCCACGGACAGAATGGGACCGGACCAGGACGGTCCCTTAACTAGTTTTCCAGCAAGGGACCGAAACTAGTCTGGTCCATGACCGGACCAGGACGGTCCCCTTCAGCAATTACAGCATACAACTGGCCGTTGTCCGGTCCATGACCAGACCCGATCGATTCCCTCCCCACGGTCCAACAAGCATCGACACAAGGAAGTCTAATAATGCATAGTTAAGTAGAATAGGACATAAACCATTATTCTAAGCCCTTCGATGAATATACCCTAAAAACCATTATTCCACCACAGATCCCCTTTGAGTATATATAGGTATATATAAATAAACATGTAAATCATAACATACACACTCAAAAAGAGAATTCATGTTCCAGGTAGGCACCCCCACACTTAAGATAAATCATAGCAATGCATAAATATATGAGTGTCGCACAGAAGCGTAAGAATTTCTCCCCTGAATCGAAGTGCTCATCATCCATGGCTTCGCGATGAATATGCTTTTCCTTCTCAAGTTCCTACAAGCACACAAAAAGAAAAACAAACTAAATTAAATCGATCAATCAAATTAAACTAAGTAAATAACAAAATAAACATTGGGTTGCCTCCCAACAAGCGCTAAATTTAACGTTTATAGTTAGACGGAGATACGCTGAATCACTCAATCAAGCCAAATAATGGAATGAACTTCTGCCACTCCATCATGTTCAAAGTATAGCTTTAGTCGTTGCCCGTTGACAGTGAACTTTTTCTGGTCCTCGCCTTGAATCTCAACTGCTCTATATGGGAATACCTTAGATACCTCAAAAGGACCCGACCATCTAGACTTCAATTTGCCAGGAAAAAATGGAAGTCTAGAGTTGAATAGCAGCACTGTTTGCCCTTCTTTGAACTCCCTTCGTTGTATGTGCTTGTCATGCCAAGCCTTTGTGCGCTCCTTATAAATCCGAGTATTCTCATATGAATCCCTGCGAATCTCTTCAAGTTCACTGAGTTGAAGAAGTCTCTTTTCGCCAGCAGACTTCAAGTTATAATTGAGTGTCTTCACAGCCCAATAAGCACGATGCTCCAGCTCCACAGGTAAATGGCAAGGCTTGCCAAAGACTAACCGATATGGGGACATTCCCAACAGTGTTTTGTAAGCTGTTCGATAAGCCCACAAAGCATCATCTAGCTTGATAGCCCAATCCTTCCTCGAAGAGTTGACAGTCTTCTTTAGAATGGACTTGATCTCTCTGTTGGAAATTTCCACTTGGCCACTCGTTTGTGGATGGTATGGAGTACTATTTCTGAATTGACACCCATATTTGCTCAAGAGACCCTCGAAGTCCTTATTTTTTAAGTGGACTCCATTATCACTTATTACCACCCTTGGCACTCCAAAACGTGAGAAGATGTTCTTCTTTACAAACTTCACAACCACCTTGGCAATGTTGTTGGGTAATGCTACAGCTTCAACCCACTTGGACACATAATCCACAGCTACTAGAATATAAAGATTACCATGAGATGGTGGAAACGGTCCCATGAAGTCCAACTCCCATACATCAAATAACTCAACCTCTTGAATACCTGTCTAGGGCATCTCGTGACGCTTACCAATATTACCAGTCCGTTGGCACCTGTCACAAGTCATCACGAAAGTCCTCGCATCCTTAAAAATTGTAGGCCAATAGAATCCAGACTGAAGCACTTTAGCTGCTGTCTTTTCAGCCTCAAAATGGCCTCCGCAGGGTAATGTATGACAATGAGTTAGAATGGCCGCCATCTCATTCTCTGGTACACATCTTCGAATAATTCCATCTGCACAATACTTAAAAAGCAACTGTTCCTCCCACATAAAATATTTGATAAATGAGAGAAATTTCTTCCTCTGATGATGAGAAAAATTAGGAGGAATAATGTTACTAGCTAAGTAATTAACATAATCTGCATACCAGGGATCTTTACGTTGCATGAGCCACAAAAACTCATCTGGAAAACGATCATCAATTGGCATTTTCTCTTCCTGCTCAGCCTGCTCCAGTCTTGAAAGATGGTCTGCTACTAAGTTCTCTGTACCCTTCTTATCCCGGATCTCCAAATCAAACTCCTGAAGCAATAAGATCCATCGGATTAGCCTAGGTTTTGCATCCTTCTTTGATAGCAGGTACTTGATGGCGGAGTGATCTGTATACACGATGACCTTGGAACCAACAAGATAAGCACGGAATTTTTCAAAGGCATAAACTATTGCCAACAGCTCCTTCTCTGTTGTTGCATAATTCATCTGGGCGTCAGTAAATATCCTACTAGCGTAGTATATCACAAGTAACCGCTTCTCTCTCCGTTGTCCCAAGACAGCTCCTACTGCATAGTCACTAGCGTCACACATCAGCTCGAAAGGTAAATTCCAATCTGGTGCTGCCATAATAGGTGCCGATGTCAGCTCCTTCTTCAAATGGTTAAATGCCTTCAAACATTCATCATCAAAGTTAAAGGGAGTGTCCTTGACTAAAAGTACACAGAGTGGCTTGGTAATCTTCGAGAAATCTCTAATAAACCTTCGGTAAAAGCCTGCATGTCCGAGGAAGCTTCGCACAGCCCGAATTGAACTTGGTGGGGGTAATCCCTCAATAACTTGAATCTTTGCTCTGTCCACCTCTATACCCTTCTTTGAGATTCAATGCCCTAGGATGATACCCTCCTAAACCATAAAGTGACATTTTTCCCAATTTAAGACTAAGTTGGTCTCTTCACACCGCTGTAGGACTAGTGCCAAATTCTTCAAACATGCCTCGAAAGAAGCCCCAAAAATAGAGAAGTCATCCATGAATATTTCAATAATACTCTCTACCATGTCAGAAAAAATTGCCATCATGCATCTTTGGAAAGTAGCCGGTGCATTACAAAGCCCGAAGGGCATTCGCCTGTATGCAAAGGTACCATAAGGACAAGTGAATGTTGTCTTTTCCTGGTCCTCTGGAGCAGTAGGGATCTGGTTATAGCCAGAATATCCATCAAGAAAGTAATAGAAAGAATGACCTGCCAGTCTCTCTAACATCTGGTCAATAAAAGGCAAAGGAAAATGGTCTTTCCGAGTGGCTGCATTTAGCTTTCTATAATCTATGCAAACTCTCCATCCTGTGATAGTTCTTGTAGGAATCAACTCATCCTTATCGTTCTTCATGACTGTCATGCCCCCTTTCTTCGAAACTACTTGTATTGGACTCACCCATGAACTGTCTGAGATTGGATAAATGATCCCTGCATCGAGTAGCTTCAAAACCTCAGCTCGGATAACCTCTTTCATATGTGGGTTAAGTCGCCTCTGGTGCTGTACACATGGTCTATGATTTTCCTCTATCAAGATTCTATGTGTGCAAAAAGAAGGACTAATGCCTTTGATATCAGCAATAGTCCAAGCTAAAGCCATCTTATGCTCCCTCAACACTCGTAGTAACATTTCTTCCTCTGTTTTATTCAAAGTAGCTGAAATAATCACAGGCAGAGTACTTGAGTCTCCCAAAAATGCATACTGCAAGTGACTAGGTAGCTCCTTCAACTCAAGCTGGGCCGGTTTCACAATGGATGGTAATGGCCTAGGCTTGCCCTCTCCCTGCTCTTCAAATACTACTCTTGTTCTTATTGGTAAGAATCTATCGCCTTCCAATCGCATGACACATTCCATGCCATCTGGATCCTTATTGTCCTCAGCAATGCTCTCAGTGAGACATGCCTCAAGTGGTTCCTTGAAATTCTCTAGTTGGTAGGCTATCTCTTCAATATGATTCAAAATCTCCATTCTGAAACAAGAGTCTCCATGCTGAGGATACTTCATGGCTTTGAAGACATTAAACTCTTGCTTCTCGTTGTCAACATGCAGTGTAAGTTTCCCTTGCTTCACATCAATAATGGCTCCACCAATTGCTAGGAATGGCCTTCCTAGGATTATTGGGATGTCAACATCTTCCTCCATTTCTAGCACTAGAAAATCAGCAGGGAAGTAGAACTTTCCCACTTTAACCAACACATCCTCTATCTTTTCATAGGGATACTTGATAGATCGATCAGCTAACTGCAAAGACATTGATGTTCACTCCAACTCTCCTATCTCGAGTCTCCTGAAAAGAGATAAAGGCATTAAGTTAATGCTTGTACCTAAATCACATAAACAACGTTCAATTCCTAAACTACCAATGGTGTAAGGGATAGTAAAATTCCCTGGGTCCTTTAACTTTGGAGGTAGCTTATTCTGAAGAATAGTACTACACTCCTCAGTTAAGGAAACTGTGGCGTTCTCTTCAAGTCTCCTTTTATTTGATATAATCTCTTTCAGGAACTTTGCATATGAAGGCATCTGTGCAATTGCTTTTGCAAATGGGATATTAATGTGGATCTTTTTGAATATATCCAAGAATTTGAGGAAATTCCTGTCATCATTCTTCTTCTTTAGCCTGTTGGGGAATGGAATTGGCGGGACATATGGCTTGAATTGTGGGGGAAGAATGGTTGGAACTAACTCCTCATTGTCTTCCTGCCCTCCCTTTCCATTATCATTAACTTTTTCAGTCACAGATTCCTCTTCTTCGTGACCTTTCTCGATGGACTTTTGTTTGTGCTGAGCATCAATGGGATTTTCTACCACTTTCCCACTTCTCAAGGTAACAGCTAAGGCATTCTCTTTTGGGTTCATCTCAGTATTGCTAGGGAGTTGGACTTGATTCCTACTGGAAACTGCTTTTGCTAGCTGACCCATTTGCACTTCCAAAGTATGAATAGAAGCTTGCTGGGTGGATGCAACTTGGTCAATCTTCAAGTTCAACTTCTTCATCTCAGCATCTTGCTGTGACATCCTCTCATCCATCTTTGACATATACTGCATAAACATGTCTTCGATCTGTGGCTTCTTCTCCTGAGGTTGAGATGGTTGACCTTGAAATTGAGTTCTCGACTGCTGAAACCCTGGTGGTACTATTGGCCTTGCATTACCCTGCTCTTTCCACCCAAAATTTGGATGGTTGCGCCATCCCGGGTTATATGTATTAGAATATGGATCATTCCGCTGCTTGTTTCCTGCATAAGCTCCAGCATAATTGACGTCTTCAAAGGAATTTTCAGAATCAATACTCATGCAAGCATTTTCATTGTGTCCAAATCGTCCACAGTACGAGCATTGTTCCTTATGCATTGAGTCTCTGCTCACCAATAACTTCACTTGTCATGTTAGATCATCGATTTTTGATACCACATCTGTTTGTGAAGTTAGCTCATAAACTCTAGCTCTACGCCCTCTGATAGCTTTCTGTTGGGAGTTATCTGTTAGTAGCTCATATATGTCATAAAGCTCGTTTGCTGACTGATTACCCACATATCCTCCAGTTGCCGAATCCACTAACATCTGAGAATTAGTGATGAGACCATCATAAAAGAATTGCATCTGAAGAGGCTTGGAGAATTGGTGATGTGGGCATTGCACTAGAAGCATTTTAAATCGCTCCCACGCCTTGTGAAAGGGCTCAGCATCCATTTGTGAGAAGGAACAGATTTTATTCCGAAGCTCTGCAGTCTTCTGTGGGGAGTAAAACTTGACCATAAATTTATTATAAATCTGCTCCCAAGTATTAAGTGATTCCTCTGGTAGGTTGATCAGCCACGTCCTTGCCTTATCCTTGAGGGTGTAAGGGAAACACCTCATCCTTAATTCATCTGCTGAGCACCTCCCTGGAGGAAAGGTCTCGATAGTACTGTAAAAATCCCTAAGGAAAGTAAGAGGGTCTTCACTCGGTAGACTATGAAACGATGGTAGCATGTTATAGAACATGGTCTTAAGCTCGTAGTTATGAGCTGCTGTACTCAGCCTGATGCAAGATGGTGAAGGACCAATCACAGGCCTTTGGATGTCCTTCATGCTAATTCTAGCCTGCTCCCTTACCTCCTGCCCATTGTTGAGTGTTTGATCTTCTATCACCTGACCATCCCTGTCACCCACTCTTTCGGCCATCTCAACTCACTTTAATGTCCGGTTTTGCCGACAAAGCTTTTCAATCTCGGGGTTCAACGGAAGGAGATTATCGCTTTTAGACGCTCGCAATTGCATAAACTACCTGCAATCATGAGAAAGAAATAAAAAAGTAAACTAAAACTTAAAAAAAAAGAAAAAACTAAAATAAGCTAAATCTTAAAAAAAAATAAAAAATAAAATAAAATAAAATAAAATAAACAAAAATAAAAAAAATCACAATTAATGCTCCGTTCCCCGGCAACGGCGCCAAAAACTTGACCGGGTAAAATCCTGCAAGCGTACAGGGCCGATCGTAGTAATAAAACCTGGTGAATACTCCAGGTGTCGAACCCAAAGGAACAGAGGATAATCGTAATTTATGTTGCTTGAGCAGAAAATTGGTGTTGCGAAAATTATAGAAAGAAAATAAATACTATTAAATTAAGAAAATTAAACTAATTAAACAAAAATAATGACACTATGGAGACGGTTCAAGAATAAGAATACTAGGGTTATGGGCATTCACCTAGAAAGGATTGAACTATATGAAAATTTCGTGGACAATTGAATTAAATGTCAACTCTTCTTATTTAGTTAGTGTTCTTTATCAAGCAACCCTAACCATATTCAATCTAATTGTGCTCTTCTCTCGAACTCACACAAATCAGATTCAACTCAATTTTTATTGACATCATACAAATTTATCTCATCTCTGACTCAAAATCCATATGTTTATCTATTTAGTGCACGACTCGTGTCTCATCTGTCGATCTCAACACAAATCCTATGACTACTTTCATGGTGATCAGGCACAAAAGTATATTTAAGAGCAAAATAGATAAATCAAATTCCAGTTCTCAACATGAAATTGCAATATAATCCAAAGAACATCTAAAATATCCACAAAAATCATATAATCCAACCCTAAACTAGGCTACATCCCTTTCGCCCTAATTTAGGGTTCTAGCTACTCATACTAAAAACTGAAAATAAATAACTAATAAATATCAAGAGTTCAACAGAGAAAGAAGAAACGAGAAGGAATTGAAAACTCGTTTCGACGTTTTCGTGTTCCTTCTTTATGCTCTTCTTCTCTTCGCTCTCTACGCTTCTCTGTATCGTCTTCTGTTCAAAAGAGTAGCCTCCAAAAAAATCTCCTCACTCTGCTGTAACTTTTGTATTTATAGCCCCCTCCAAAAATAAAATTGTAAGCCCTAAAAGAGTCTAAATTTGAGTCGGAAAAGGATTTACAAATTTCCTGGACAGTTTTGACCCTCTATTTTCGGACCCAAATTTCGACCATTTTCAGGCAGAATCCGAAGTCAGTCAAAACATAAAACTTGTAGCTCTATCTCTTAGCTTCGATTTGATTTAAGAATCATCCAATTCTGACTTATGTAGAGGAAGTTATGGCTAAAATACCGAGCAGTGCGCAAAGCTGTGAAATTCTACCCGAACTGACCACATATTAGCTTTCCAACCAAACTTTTGATTCGGTTCTTTGGTGCTCGGCTCGTTTCTTCTCCTTCAAACCCGATAAGTTCCTTTTTCTAAGCGTCAAATACTTCGGTTATGTCCAATTGTCCTACAAAGTATAAAACAAGCAACCGAAGTAAAATTTGCCAATATCACTTTTCTCGCTGCATTACAAGCGTGGGACAATGTTGTT
This sequence comes from Carallia pectinifolia, assembly GCA_037832335.1. Taxonomy (NCBI): domain Eukaryota; kingdom Viridiplantae; phylum Streptophyta; class Magnoliopsida; order Malpighiales; family Rhizophoraceae; genus Carallia; species Carallia pectinifolia. The sequence continues at coordinate 15,518,121 of CM075454.1, forward strand.
TATGTTCTTGTTTGTCTTTGGCTAATGTTGTCGGTATTTCTTTTGGACTTTTGATTTAACATTTCAGTCAATGACATTTATAATAAGTAAAACCTTTCAATGTTATATTAATTTTGAGTAGTACTTTCTCTCTCTCTCTCTCTCCCTAACTCTTTGTTCTGAAACAGACAGCACTCTATCATCGGTGGTAGAGGCTCCCGAACTCCCTTTTAAATTATTTTCTTGTTCCTCTCGACCTAATTTTCCTTTCATTTTCTCCGCCTTATCATTTTTTTTGTCTCTCTAAAATATGATGGGTTTTGCTTTGTTATCCTTTAAATCTAGCCTAAATAAGTTCACCTACAACCTTCTTACCATCAAATCCATGCTCTTCTGCACCCAGATAGTGTTTTTGCCTCCTCTGCCACCTCCTTTGCCGCCTCCACTGCCTCCTCTGCTGGGTTCGCTACCGCTTCCTTCGTGCTTGCCGCTTCCTCTAACTCCACCACTGTTGTTGCTGCGAAAGTCGACACCACTGTTCTCTTTGCTGATGCGATGACCCGACGCCGTTGCCTCAGAGGTTGACATCATTGCCGTTGGTTTTGCTACTACCAGCACCGTCTTCGACGCCTTTGTTGCCACCATCGTCAGCTCTGCTGCCACCGACATCGACCCTACTATTGTTGTCACCAACCTTGTTGCATTTTGCTGCTGTTGCTGTATCCAAATCTGATGGGAATGGTGTTTGTTAGTTTATTTTTAATTGGGGGACTTGTACTGATTGTATGTATTTGTCTATTTGTGTCTGTAGTTTAGTTTTTTGGGAAATTATTACCGAACGTATCCAGTCGATTTTTACCACAAGTTCGTCGAAATGTGATATTTGCTGCATGGTGCGGCTTTGTTCAGCTAGTCTAGCCTTAACTAAAATTCTAGTTTTGGATAAATTTAGTACTAGTTTGATTATTATCCTCTTTCGATAGTTTTCTTAAAACGAGCTTCATACCTAGTCATTAAATGGTCATTTTGATCATGTCGTTGGTTGTCATCATTGAGTCCTTTATTCATGCTATGTGTAGATTTTCTCGACGCATTCACGTCGAACTTGTCTATGATTTTTTATTATTTTAATACAATAATTTCTTTTAGTAAAAAAGAAAAAGAAAAAAAAATAAAGTAATTTTTAATTTTTTATTTGATGACAAGCGTTTGATCATAATAATTAATATTACAACAAAAGTATGGGTTCAAATTCTTAGGTAATATTATTAGCATTTCCTTTAACCTCTTCCTTTGAACCCTAGGTTGGTCCACGACAATTATAATGGAGTGTAATCACCCAACACTAGATGAAGAACATTTAAGAAAATAAAATTACACTTTAATTAATAGCTTAAATTTTTAAATGTGATTATATGCATTTGATCATGACATTATATATATATATCTACACTGTTCCATGCACCCCTCGCGAGTCACGAGTGTGCTTGTCTCACTTGTAAACAGAACAGAGCACAAACAAGAGGGAGCAATTGTTTAGGCATTAAAGCTCCACAGCACTTGGACAAAATGTCCAGTCTTTTTGAAGGTTGCGTGGAGCGCTGGAGCCCCAGACCAATGGGTACCCCTGAATAAGAAAGCACAAGAAGGCTATTTCATCATCATAAACGGAAGGCAAAGTGGGTCTCCAGGTTTCTCATGGTTCACGGCCACATAAATTTTGGCCTGCAAATCCCAACTCTACTGCAATTTAATTCCAACCAAATGTTTCCAAATCCCAAAAAAAAAAAAAAAAAAAACAATCTAACCAAAGTTTTTCTTTTTTTCTAAGACAACACTCACTCTTTCTATTTCTCTCATTGCTAAACTGTATTGATGAGTCCTATATGCTTTAATTTCTTACATGAAGGTGGAAAATATTTTTTGGATGATTTAATTCATTGCTGCAATCATTTAACCCTCAAATAGAATTGGACTGTCATATGTATATTAAAAATTTGACATGATAATTTTTTAAACTTAAGGCATAAATTTTATAGTTTTATTTACTTAAATTTAAGATTATGTAGCATATGTTATTCAAGGGACATTCCAACAGTTAAAAGCTTGGACTTCTATTTTTTAAGTCTCAAGTTTTTTTTTTTAAAGCATGAGATTTATGTATGACCCAAAAAGCAAAGAGATTTATGAAAATAAAGAGATGTAATAGACCAAAAAAGATTTTGTAGCATACAATATTCACTTGAGAAATAGTCTCTGTTTTTTTTTTGACATAAACATTAATCATTTCAGTGATTTGTGAAATCATTACAAAGAAATCATGACAATTTATCAGGATTGTTCATCCAATCTATGGAACAAAAGATAATTTTAAATTATCTAGTAACTCAGTCCACCTGAAACAGATAGTCTCTCTCTTTACAATTTTTTTTTTTTTTTCACAATCTCTGTTTTTCGGTATGACTATAAAATCAAAGGTGGCCTCTCTAGAGCTTGGTTCAGCGATTGGGAAGCTTGAAACATAAGAAGTAGATTACTGAATATGATCCTTTAGGTGGCAGAAAGGTTCTATGCGAAATCCAAAAGGGCTCAAGGGGGCACCAAACGGCATGTGCCTTCTCACATCACTCTTTATCACGTGGGGTTACTTTGCCACCGCATACAAACCCCACTTTTGTCTTCCTTTTTCATCAAATCTTCACATACCCAAATTTTCTTCTCAAACTCTGGATTGCCTTGCTAACAAATTATTATCTTAAGATGTGTTGGTTGGTTACTTGTCAGAAGTTGGAATCTAACATGATAAGCGCAAAAAAAGCTTAAGTTAGGGTCACATATATGTTGGGTTTTAGCCTTTGATTCAAGTAGTTTATAGCCAGTTAACAAAGTTGTGTTTTTTTTTCCCAGGCAGTAGTTCACAAAAGTTGTTAACTTCTCATTGTCAGTAGTTACAAGATTTAGTAGTGAATTTACCTGAATTCTTAACTTTGGGTATTGCATTTATATTTTAGTCTTCACCAATTAAAAAAAGAAAAAAAAAGGAAAAAACTTATGGATTGGGGGTTTACCCACGAAAAGTGGATTTATCCTAAAATAAAAGCATCTTTTCTCTTTCTATATATCTAATTGCATTTTTTGCCTAGAATGATGACCCGTTCTTTGCCCAAAATCCTTCCGTTTCTATTAACAAAATCACTTGAATTGCATTTTTGACCTAAACCAAGATAGTCGTAAGTAAGTTATATGCGGAATCATCAATTTAATTCAAGTTCTGTGTTTTTTTTTTTTTTTTTTGGTTGGTACTTCCATGAATGTCATAGTGATATACCCGTCTTCTCTTCTTATGTGAGAAGTTAGGGGTTGATCAGTTCTTAGAAAGTGTAGTCAAACCCTACCGTTGATTGTTAATTTTCAAGTATTACATATGTGTATAAGTTTTTTTTTCTAACACAAAGAAAGTCATTTGATTGATACTCGTTGAAACCATACACAACACCAACACGAAGATGTTGGATAATATTGCGTAAAGTAATAAAGTAAATCAGCTCAAAAGGCTTACAAATCAAGTAGTCAACACGTCCAATCACAAACAGAGTATGAAACCCGTTTATATAAAATCTTTTGATGAAAATATTAACCGAACTGCGATTAAATCTACTGCCTAGATCTAATTTAGGGCATGAAACAAGTCTATAATAGTGTACCATCGCATTTGCAATTTTCAACACCATTTTGTGAGCATGCATTAAAAAGCTAAAACATGTAACTAATAATCATAATAATATAATATATAATTTCATGTGTGTGATATATGTCAATCTAACTGTGTTCATAAATAACATTTTCCCAAAAAGAAGAAGAGCACCACAAAATTTTTTTTACTTTTTCTTTTTTAATTTAGTAGAAAATTTATTAAGTTATAATGAACTACAAAATAGCCCGCAAGCATTATGTTCTAAAAAAAAAAAAAAAGGGTTTGCTGTATTATTTTTTATAGGTCCATAGGTTGTTGTCATGATTGAAAGCTATGAACTTAATTATGTATAAAAAAAAAAAAGCCGATGAACTTGATGTTATAAAATTTAAATAATTGGCATTACGTAAATACCCATAATTCATACTTTTGCCTAACTCTCCAACGTTTACTTCGAGGAAATGTCTGTCAATAAATAATTAAAAAAAACAGCAAAAATCTGTCAATTAGTGCAAATCAAAGTTTCAAGATATGCAAATCAAAATTTGAAATCAACCAAGAACCTTACGGCCCATAAATGGGGCGGCTACCAAAATAAGGGCAATTCAGTGAAGACAAAAATTTCAGCTTGAAGACGAACTAAAAAGCTGAAGAAAAGAATAAGCAAATTTGATTATTTGGCCTGACCAAAACATTACATTTAATTTGAGGCTGTTTTTTTTTTTTTTTTTTGAACTTTATTATACATACATGAAAAATTCGGCATGAGACAAAATCTGACTAATACAATATTATTATGATTAATAATTTTTTTTATAATCATATATATCTTAAAACACGTTAACTTACTTCCATTCATATTACTTTATTATTAATAAAATATGGCCGTTTAAATGTCGCATGATAATATATGCGTGATTGACTTTTTTTTTTTTCTTTTTTAGGTTTACAAATGAAATATCTTTGCATTTTTTTAATACGTTTTCAAATGGAATGGGGTCATGATAAACATCGATGATTTTGGCCCGCAAATTTATCTTTCTTTGTTAGTCACGAGCCCCTGCGACCACGCTCTGCATAGTCATTATCGATTGACGATTGGCCATTAAGATAACAAAGAAGATGTTTGAGTTTAACATAAGTATTTGCCCAAATTCAAACTTTTCTCGTGTCCATAATTGACATCATTCTCATACTCCAAAGTTTGAGGATTTGTACGATATATCTTAAAATTTATCTTAGTTGTGTCCCATTACATGATGCTTAGAGGCTCCAGTGCTCCACGGTGGAACCCATCCTTTTTCTTTTTCTTTTTTTTTTTTTCAAAAAGAAACACTTCATTGTCCGTTTGATATCATTAGACATGTTTCGTGTCGCAAGTTCATATATTATATTATTATAAACGTTGATACACATATTTAAATTTTTTTTATGTATGATTATAATTAATAATGAGATCATAGGTGTATATATAAGTCATAATATACATTAACAGGCTAAATTAAATAATAAATATCTTAACTTTAAGAGATACTAATTATGATAAAATTTTTTGATAATGCATGAAATTATACGTGATGAGTATATAATAATATAAATTATTAAATTATAAAATATATATTAAATTTAAATAAAAATAAAAAATTTATAAATATTATTAAATAAATTACTATATCTTTTATGCGAAGATTCTTTCATTACCAATTTACCATCCGGTGGAGCTCTCATTACAGTCAATCAAGCTCACCTAACCAAAAAAAGTAGAGAAAAAAGAATTTTTGGACAAATTTTTATTTTTGTTGTACGTTGCATCTTGCATGCACCTATAACGGTCAAATAACAAAAGGCCAAGTAATGTAACGGCGTGAGATCGCCGTCCGTACGGAACACTGAATTCAAAAAGGCCACCGTCGTAACGGGCAATTTATCATCACCACACCACCGAGCTTTCCAAATTCTAATCTCTCTCTCTCTTTCTCTCTCTAAATTTAGCCACTCTCTCTCTCTCTCTAAAACTCTCTTTCTTCCTTTTTTTCTAAAGAGAAAAAAAAAAAAACCAAACCTTCATTGTTGCATTAGTGAAATCTTTTTCAAGAATCTCGAGCTTCGTTTTCGAAACGATTCCTGTAATTTTTTTTTCTTTTTTTTCGCTGGTTTTCTTTTTTTTTTTTTTTAATTATTATTACAATTTTTTTTTTCTTTTCGGTTGTTTCAGATTTTGAGTCTTGTTTGGTTGATTTTTATGGATCGAAACTATGATTTCTCAATGCGTGTACTTATACGTACGCATTGAGCCTTTCATCTCTCCGTCACTCGCTGGCTCTCTCTCTCTGTCTGTGAAATTTTTGATTTTTCGTGTCAGCTGAGTCGACTCGGTGAGCACCGAGTCAACAATAGCCTTCAAAATTGAGATTCATTGAACAGTGCACCTATTTGGGTTTGTTGGCCCCTTTTTGTTGCTCTTTTTTTTTTTTTTTTTGGGTCTAATTGATTATAATGCGTAATTGGGATAATTATTTGTTTATTTTACAAAATGTTAAAGATATGATTTTTCTGTTGTTTCTTGGTCTCTAATCTTGTTTAAGAGCTCTGACTGATTCTTGAATCATGGATTTTGTTTATTTTTTTGTGGACGAGTTGACTCAGTGAGTTGGTCTTGATCAGGGGTGGCTCAGTAGTGTTGAGATAGAGCTAGATGGAATCTTCACAAGTCAGAAGAGGGGGTCTGCTTTCGGTATCTCCATCCCAGACTCCGAGGTCAAGCGATAAATCTTCGCGAGATCTGCGATCAGGGGACTCCAATTCGAGTAGCAAACATGATAAAGATAAGGGTGTTAATGTGCAGGTCATTGTGCGCTGCAGGTCAGTTGAATTTTCAGAATCGGTTTCGATTTAGTTATCTGATGCGTCTCTTTCACATGATTTGTTATTGGTTTTGAGTTCATCTTGGGATGTAATCGTAATGGATTGGTTAAGTTTGGCTATGTTTCGAGTTCTTTGTTGGGTCTACATTGAACCCATATTTGATTTTCATGTTCTGTAATTGAGGGGATGTTCAAGTTGTTAATTTGTTTGCATTGTATAGGCCACTGAGTGAAGAAGAGCTTAAGGTGCATACTCCAGTGGTGATTTCTTGCAATGAGGGCAGAAGGGAAGTTACCGCAGCACAGAACATTGCCAACAAACAGATTGATAGAACCTTTCTATTTGACAAGGTTTGTCACTTACCATAAATTTTTCGTTAATATGCTGTTCTGTTTCTGATAAATCAATGGAAAATGGAAACCAATGACCACATACATATTATGTTTCCAATTTGGTTATCTCCATAGATTGTCGAAGTGAACTATGTTGAGGGATAATGTAGCTTTGATTTTGACATTCTGCTGAGTATATCATCATGATGGATGTTCTCTACCGCGTAGCAATGGTTATAACACTGCAAAATTGTGTTCAGGTTTTTGGTCCAACATCCCAACAGAGGGAATTGTATCATGCTGCTGTGTCTCCAATTGTGTATGAAGTTCTTGAGGGTTATAACTGCACGATCTTTGCTTACGGTCAAACAGGAACAGGGAAAACTTATACAATGGAAGGAGGAGCAAGGAAAAAGGTAGGATTTTGCTAGGCACATGAATTTAGTCCACTTATTTCTCTTTTTTTGGCAGCACTGTTTTATTGAATCCATTGTCTTTTACAGAATGGGGAATTTCCAACTGATGCTGGTGTTATCCCAAGGGCAGTTAAACAAATTTTTGACATACTTGAAGCCCAGAATGCTGAATATAACATGAAGGTTACATTTTTAGAGCTGTACAATGAGGAAATAACAGATCTCTTGGCTTCAGAGGACACATCAAAATTTATAGATGACAAATCCAAGAAACCCATAGCACTTATGGAAGATGGGAAGGGGGGTGTTTTTGTTAGAGGCTTGGAAGAGGAGATAGTATGTACTGCAAACGAAATCTACAAAATCTTGGAGAAGGGTTCTGCAAAAAGACGTACAGCAGAGACTCTCCTTAATAAGCAAAGTAGTCGTTCTCACTCAATATTTTCCATAACCATTCACATTAAAGAATGTACTCCTGAGGGAGAAGAGATGATCAAATGTGGAAAGTTGAATCTGGTCGACCTTGCTGGTTCTGAGAATATCTCTCGCTCTGGTGCCAAAGAGGTATGGTGTTACCAAAAGTAACATTATTCATTTATTCTATCCTCTAATATATTCTCGCATTACATGAACAAAGCATATGCATGCTGTTAGTTGTATGTTGATACAAAACAGGTGATGTTTTTAATGCTTTCAAGTTTCTGCTTTCTATTTATTCTTTATTGACATAATGCTTTTTGCACTTCTGAAAATGACACTTGCAGGGCAGAGCTAGGGAAGCGGGGGAGATTAATAAGAGCTTGCTCACACTTGGCCGTGTCATCAATGCTCTTGTTGATCATTCTGGTCATATTCCATACAGGTATTATACGTATAAACCATTGATCTCTCTAGCCTTTCAAACACCAAAAACTGATATAAGCTTGGAAATGTTTGTTTTAATTCCAGGGATAGCAAACTAACAAGGCTTTTGAGGGATTCATTGGGAGGGAAAACTAAGACTTGTATAATTGCTACTATATCACCCTCTGTTCATTCTTTGGAAGAAACACTCAGTACTCTAGATTATGCACACCGTGCCAAGAACATCAAGAACAAACCAGAGGTCAGTGACATGAACATGGCCATTGTCCCAATTAAGACTAATCATAGTCACTTGCTGAATGGTGTAATACAGCTCTGTGGAGCCATCTACTCGTGCAACATGCTCTAATAGTTTATCTTACTTGCTATTTCAGATCAACCAAAAGATGATGAAATCTGCAATGATCAAGGATCTCTACTCTGAAATTGACCGGCTGAAGCAAGGTAGTTTGCTGCTTAACAACTTTCCAGAAAAATATGAGATAATTATGGTTGAATTCTGATGAGAACTTGTAGGAATGTTGATTTTGCCCTTTTTTTCTGGTGGAGAACAGAGGTGTATGCTGCAAGAGAGAAAAATGGAATCTATATACCCCGAGACCGTTATCTTCAAGAAGAAGCTGAAAAAAAGGTTCGCTTCAAACCATGCTATTGGCGGATTTGAATTTTAGCTGAGGGATCTAAGAATAATTTGTTTTTTTTTTTTTGCTCCGCTTGCACCAGGCAATGGCTGAGAAAATAGAGCGCATGGACCTTGATTCAGAATCCAAGGACAAGGTATGCCTCATCTGGATAATCTTTTCTTACAGTTCTTTCCATGTTGCAATATATGAAAGCCAGACTGAAATTTTTGTCATCAATTGTGATTAGCAATTGCTGGAGCTTCAGGAACTTTACAATTCTCAGCTACATTTGACAGCAGATTTAAGCGACAAACTTGAAAAAACTGAGGTGCGCAAGCTGTGCAATTAAATTTAAGTTCTTCCCTTTTATTTTATGTTTTGCAACTTCTGATTTTACTATTTTGCCTGTAATTCAGAAAAAGTTAGAAGAAACTGAAAATTCATTGTCTGATCTCGAAGAAAAACATCGACAGGCAAATGCCACCATCAAAGAAAAGGAGTTTTTAATATCTAATCTCCTAAAATCTGGTAAGGATGGAATTTGTGTATTTCTGTTTCCTTTTATGATTTCCATTATTTTTTATGGCTTCTCTTCCCAGAAGACATGTTTCTTTTGACTTATATATATATATATATATATATATCAGTGTCTGTATAATATCTCTAATATGAATTTTTTTTAGAACCTCCATCCCATTGTCTTGAGGATGATTTCTTTGGTTTACTTTCTGTGCCATACACGATTTTGTTGGCTATTTTTCTGACAGTAATGAGTTTTGTTAATTTTGCAGAGAAAGCACTTGTTGAGCGTGCGTTTGAGCTTCGGGCAGAGCTAGAAAATGCTGCGTCAGATGTATCTGGTTTATTTGCTAAAATAGGTTAGTTCTAGTTAGTATTGCACATAATCTGTAATTTTTCCAGACAGACGAACTGATGTGTATGTTGCTGATAATGGCTTGTTTTCAGAGAGGAAAAATAAAATTGAAGATGGAAACAGAGAACTTATCGGGAAGTTCCAGTCCCTTTTAACACAGCAGCTTCAGATCTTGCATAAGACTGTGGCAACCTCCGTAACTCACCAAGAGCAGCAGCTGAAAGACATGGAAGAAGACATGCAGTCCTTTGTATCAACGAAGTCAGAGGTAATATCTAAACAAGTTGTTAACAGCATCCTAATGATTTTTAATTGTTTATGACTAAAACTTGGCACTGCATAAAGGCTGCTGAAGAACTTCGAGGAAGAGTAAGAAAGCTGCAAGCCATGTATGGATCTGGTATTAAAGCTCTAGATGATCTGGCTAAAGAGCTGGAGGGAAACTCTCAGACAACCTTTCTGAATCTAAATTCTGAGGTTTCCAAACATTCACGCTCCCTTGAACATGTAAGTGTTAATCAGCTGCTGTTTTTGGACCTCCATGACTGATAATTCCATTGCCATTTTTCACATTTCTGACCTTATTTTCTACACTTGGTGCAGCTCTTTCAAGGAATAGCATCAGAGGCTGATTCTTTACTCAATGATCTTCAAAATAGTCTTCATGTGCAAGAGGAGAAGCTAAATGCTTATGCACAACAGCAGCGCGAGGTTTGTGGTTAATTGTATACCAATATTTGATTCAGATATTTTCTGGATTGTTTTCTCCGCTATAAATGTTTCTATATGATAAATACAGGCACATCGCAGAGCGGTGGAAACTGCACGAGCAGTTTCTAAAATAACAGTGAACTTCTTCAAGACTCTAGACATGCATGCGTCCAACTTGAATCAAATTGTTCAAGAGGCACAAACAGTCAGTAATACAAAATTGTCAGATCTGGAAAAGAAGTTTGAAGAGTGTGCTGCTAATGAAGAAAGACAATTGTTGGAAAAAGTGGCCGAGCTGCTAGCAAGTTCAAATGAAAGAAAGAAAAAACTGGTGTGAGCCACTTTTCATTGTTAAATAGCTGGTTTTCCCCTGCGATTGTTCAAAGTAAGCTTCGAGTGATAACTTCGAATACTCTTTCAGGTACAAGAGGCGGTGCATGATCTTCGAGAAAGTGCAAACAGTAGAACGAAAAAGCTACAGCAAGAAATGTCTACAATGCAAGATTCTTCATGTTCTATTAAAGCCGAATGGAACATTCACATGGAAAAAACAGAATCCAACCATCTAGAGGACACTTCTGCTGTGGAACGTGGAAAGAAAGAGCTGGAGGAGGTACTTCATAACTGGTACGTGTGTTGTTTCTTATCCTGCATGGCCTTGTATTCTATTTCTTCTGCATCATCTCCTCTGAATTTGTCCTGTTGGAACTTCTTCAGTAAGAATAAGGCTCAGTTGGGTGCCCAACAGTGGAGAAATGCTCAGGAATCCTTGCTCAGCCTAGAGAAAAGGAATGTCACTTCCGTAAATTCCATTGTTAGGTATGCTCACTTCCAACAGTTGCTGCTGTATCTTTGCTTCTAGACCACCAACTTATTGTTTGATTTTCACTTGCTCAGTGGAGGGACACAAGCCAATCAAAGACTCCTTTCACAATTCTCATCTGCCGTATCATCTGCTACCAGTGACGCAGACATTGCAAACAGTGATATCCTATCATCAGTTGACTGTTAGTAACTCCAATTCTATGTATTTGGACTCATGGTTGCCATATCCTGAAATTCTTATACTGTTTATTTACAAAACACCTGCAGATTCATTACAACTTGACCGTGATGCTTGTGGAAGTCTCAATTCTATGATTGCTCCTTGCTGCCAAGATTTGAGAGAACTAAAGGGTGGTCACTACCACAAGACTGTAGAAATCACAGCAAATGCTGGAAAATGCCTTTCAGATGAATACATGGTAAGAATTCAAATGTCTTTACTTGCAAAACATTGATGCAAATTTGCATTCATTTCATAACCAAGTATCATCTTAAACACTTCTGTTGTCATGTGTAGTTACAAAATAAACACTCTTAAAGTTGCATGCTGTCATTGGAACGTGTTCAGTGTGAGCTTAACTTTTCAACTGTGTCTAACTTTCAGGTGGACGAACCATCTTGTTCAACACCGAGAAAGAGGCCGTTCAATCTGCCAAGCATTGCATCCATTGAAGAGCTAAGAACCCCGGCTTTCGAGGAACTATTAAAGCAGCTCTGGGATGGCAAATCTGCAAAGCTACCGAATGGAGATATAAAACATACGTTGGCAGCATTTGAGGCTGCACAATCCATGAGGGATTCCAGAGTTCCTCTCACTGCTATTAACTAAGGTGGAGTAGAACACGAAGAGATGTTACACTGGCAAGAAGTGGGGGTTTGTGTACAGAATATTTGGGTCAAGTATATGAACCATTCCCTACATTATTCCTTCATTGTTTGTTTGCCTTTTTTTTTTTAATTTTTTGAAGAAAGTTCCTTGTGAATGAAGAAATACACAGTTGATTCTTTATTTTTTGTTTTATGGTTCCCTGGAGCGCTTTCATAAGAATAGAAGCAAGTGACAGGATGATCTTTGGTTTATTTGAATACTCGGTGGAAGAGTATTGTCCCGTCCATCCGATCCGAACTAGATTAATCAGAGTTCAATGGGCTTCTAGATAATGAGGCTTTCCGACAAAAAAAAAATTTAATCTTGATCAGCCAATCTTGAACTTCATTTTTATTTCTCTTTTTTTTTTTTTTTTTTTGTAGAAATGAATTAGACATAATGTTATATTTAATAAATTTTTTTATCATAACTTGTTTATTGATCGGTTGCGCAATTTTACATCCAAAATCAAAATCTAATGTCCAGTTCATTTGCCGCTGTCTGAGAGCCCCTGTGATTTTGTGGACTATTTGACGCTCTAACTGTATGACTCATGTGATTTTTTTTTTTTACATTTTATTTGTGATTTTTTTTTTTTACATTTTATTTGAATCATCTCGTTTCATATTTGTGATAATCGGTATGCCTGTGATACATTTTTTTGTTTAAAAAAAAATTATCTCGTTCCATCATACGTTTATTCAATTGTCTATTGGAAGCATTAAAATCACATACAAATAAAATTGACAGAATGAAGAAAAATAAGTTCTTTTCTTTTTTTGTTATTGCCATTTATCGTGAATTTTCATGTTAAAATTTTTTAGAATATTTTTGCAGATAAAATTGATTTTGCTAAATTTCTTGTGCTAAGTGCACCAAATTAAAATAACAAAATTATAAATTCGATAAATCATCAAATTACAAAACATTTGACACATGCCCACAGGAAAAGAAAATATTTGGCGTTATTTTCTTCTGATATTTTTATTATGTCTAACGATTTTTGATAAGAAAATTTTAATATGTTCATTTTTTCTTCATTCTTTCAATTGAAAAAAAAAATAAAAAATTTTGAGGCTGAAGGACGAAATCAGAAATTTAAGGCAAGTTAAGAGATCAAATTATACGTTTGGCCATTTCCAATTAAATCATTTCAAAGGAGAAAACATGAGCTATAAATTCCAAAATTATAAAGATACATGGAATCTAAGAAAACATTATTCATGGAACAAAGGACCATAAAATTATCCACCTATACTAAAACAGTATAGTATATATTCTCCATTTTCCCCCCACAATCAATGTACAGGCAACCCTCTTCTCTTCTGTAAGCTCCATGCCTGGGAAGAGAATTGATCTCAAGACATTCAAAAAGATGAACTTGCACCCTGCAAAGCAAATAACACCAGCATATCAGGTGGCCATTCGAGCAATTGCAAACACTAATTTGCCTCTTTGGAACTAAAGGGAATCATGGAAAATTGAAGTTCCACATACTTACAGTGCTTGGCACAGCCCAAGGGCCAGATTCTTAACCCAGCCCAGACCCTGACAACGGTATGGGTTGAGGGCTGTCCGACCCATTTTACATGTAAAATCGTAAGATAAGATACTATCTCTAAAAATTTCAATCCTCCACTCCCGTCTGTGTATAGAAAGCATTTGTATACCAGTTTCACCAGTGGAACTCTACCATGCATGAAATGATGACATGTCTAAAGACAAAACCAGTAATTTCAGCAAATTTTTGTTTAACAAAAAGCAATTACCAAGGTGCTAGCCCACTTAAGTGGGATCATAGGTGGAATCGGCTGGGATGGTCCTAAATATAAATAATTTTTGTATCCGATGGCTTCAGACTCCAATCCAGCTCTTGCACATCACCAAATGTTTTTTTTATTAAATTTCCAGGCAATAACGAAACTAAAGAAGTTGACCTCACGGTCCTGGCCCCACTCAAGGTTAAATACATCCAATTCAAAAAACACAAATTCAGAAATAGAAAATAAACGAAAGGAGTGGATGCATAATAATTACCTGAAATATTCTTCACATTAAGCTTTCGCTAAACAGTCCATCCGATCTTTCTCTCTCGAATGCTTCGTCATCAAAATCCTCATTTGTGGAATTTTCCTGACATAGTAATTTGTTCTCAGGTGCTGAGTTTAAGCCAAGGCCCTCCCAAACCATGGAATGACCCTGCTGTGCGTTGTCTTGCTCAGACACATGTCCAGCATCGACATCACCCTCCCCATTCAGTCTCGTATCTTCGTACACCGTGTCCCTTATTTTATCGTCATCAGTGCCTGATGGATCGGCATTGAGGTCAGAGCCCAAATCAAATCCAGATTGGTCTCCATTACCATGAAAAGCAACAGTAACAGCTCCTTGGTCGGATTGTTCCGAAGGTTCTGGTTCTTTTTTCTGTCTCTTCCACTTCTTTGTAGATGAAGTGCCATCATCTTCAAAATCTTCTTCTTCTCTCTCTCTATGCAGATAAACCCACAATTTCCTTTCTCCATCAAATTGCACACAAGGATCACGTTCATAATGCAGACGGTCCAAAGCCCCACTGACAATCTGATTCACTTGTGTATCGGACACATCTTCGACAATATATTGAGAATCTCGTATCAAAGTACAAACATCTGCTCTGGTACCAATACTTCCAGGCAGTCTGGCAGCTGCATCCCTCACAAGACACAGAATTGTAACATGTGGTGGACGATCACGTTTCAGCATAAAATGGTCTCGGGCTTTTGAAGTTGGCTTACCACCACACCTTCTCAATGGAGCAACAATGGACTTCTTACCATCAGCAGCTGTGTATGAGAATGCCCTATCTGGAATTGAGTACCTTAGAACTTCTTCCTTCTGGAAATAAGCCCTCACCTCTTCAGAACTCGAGCTGATGGTGTTAAGGCTCTTCTGAGCTCTCAAGTCTCTGAACCTTTCTTTCTCATCCAGATTACACTGCATAGATGATAAAGGTGGTGGAGGAAGACTGCCAATTTGTTGAAGGGTCTCTTGACCACTTTTCAGCCAATTTGCAAACGAATCAACCAACTTGACAAGCATTTTGGGAGGAAGGCCCCAATATTCAGGAGATGTCACCTCCTCAACAGTCTCATGATCAGCCGAAGTTTGTGAAACTGGACCAATCCAGGACCAGCTTTTCGTCGATTTTTCGTACACAACAAGCGCCTTCCAACCTTTCGCTCCCAAAGGCGCTGATTTGGATGAAAATATCTTCAGGACCCCTCTGACTAGATCCTGCAGCGGTTCTTGTGTCTCAAGAATGCAAGGATCCCCAGGGTTGGATCTAACACGATTAACAATCTCCTGTACAGCAAGAGAAGGCACATGTACTTGTGAACCATGATCTGATTTATTCACATCAGCATTCTCATGAGAAATTGCCCCACTGGTGGCATCTTCAGGCTTTCTACTCTGCTCTTCCCTTGATTTGTCAAATTCTAAGGAATCCTCTGAAAGAGGAGTAATCATTGACAAGCGAACCGCTGAAAGAAGATGTATAATAGAAAATGAGAAGCCAGTATGAACTGTTGGTGTAATTGGGGTATAAGGCTTTTTCTGCGGTTTAGTTTCCAACTCCACATCGGTAGTTGCTGGATGAGCAACTGGTTGTTCGGAAGTTTCCTTATCAGGACTATCAGCTTCCACCTCCAGTTTCTTCTTCCCTTTTTTCTTCGCAGAAATGGAGTCATCAATTTGCTGTTGAAGATTAGACTGCATGTTACCATCTACACCCCTTCCATCCATGTCAGTCACTACCTCCTTTGCTTTCCGTTTCTTTGTCACTGGGTTGTACCCTAGTAAGGATGCCTCAGATCTATCACGTCGACCATGACCATACCCTTCAGTTCCCTGTCCTTTCTTCCCCGATCTACCCCGCATGTTTTCATCTGCCAACAATCCAGGTTCAAGCAAATCATCATCCTCATAAGGAATGTCATCATGACTGGCATCCCCCTTTTGCTTTCTGTCAGGAGGGTAGGCTTTCAGTGAAGACAACGGTAACCTTTCACCATTTTCCCCTCTCCGCTGGCCATTCCTGCCTATTCTATGGACTTTTTTCCCATAATCATCATCTTTCAGCTTACCCAAACTAAATGATGGGCTATCTGCCAAAACTCTATTGCCAGAGCTATGCAGCGGACTGCTAGCACGCATCTTGCCCTTCTGTTTTGCTTTTGATGGGTACCCCGGGATGTTTCCAAGCTCACCAAAGGCACCTGCCTTTCTGGGCAAATATGAGATTCCATCAAGGGCAGGTGTGTTGTCTTCCATACCTTTCTTTCTAGAAATGGTTTTCTTCATATCAGTGCCAGGTTTCAACAATGAAGATCCTGAACCTTCCATTATACTACTGTGGTAACCTGACTTGCTCCTCATCAAGGGATTGTTATCCTCTTCCTCATCATCAAACTGTTCAGATGAGTCTGATTCTGTTTCTTCACTTCTTATTGGCATTTTCTTAGCCCTCAGTGCTCCTTTATCTTGTCGGCCATTTTGGATGACACTCGCTCTGGCTTTCTCCTGTGATACTTTTGATCTCAGATCAGAAAGCAGAATTCTGTCATCCACCTGTGGTGAGGGAGCTCTATAACCTTTAAAATTAAGATCTGGGGACTCCCTCCCTGTTTTCCACTTCTTGCTTCTGACATTCCAGTCATCAGATTTAAATGATGAATCCACTGTCAAAACCTGTCCTCGGTTGGTGCCATGCCATATTGTTTCAGCATGGTCTGATAAGTCGAATCGATTATCCTTCACTGCTAGATGTGGAGCTCGGCCTCTCAGAGACTTTACCTGATCTCCAACTGCAAACTGCTGGACATTTTCCAGATACTTGGCCTTTCTCGGGATCTCAAAAGAACTTATGTTAGGTTGCTTATCTGTATAAACTTCCATTTCCGACAGTTTATTTGCATTTCTGTTCCTACCATAAGCACGCAAATCATTCTTTAAAGCCAGAGGAAATCCCATGAGACCATCAGTGACCACTTCATCACTTCTCATAAAGTCATGCTTCTTTCCAGCTTTTAGAAGTCCTGCTCTCTCCGGTAAAGTACTGTGTGCCACATTTCGATCTCGAGGCAGACCCATTCCATACACTGATCCTTCAGCACTACCATCATAGTCAATATCATCATCATCATCAAATCTCATCTGATCTCTTAGCCTGAGTATTCGCCCAGAATCATAAGCCACAGCCTTATTCTGTTGAGATATAGGGACAGCAGACCCAAAGGGTCTGGAATTCACATCCAAATTCGGGTAAACAGAAGGAACCTGACCTGTCATCTCCTTCGATAATGGAGCTTTTCTCCCAGCAAACTTTAGAATACCCTTTGGATTCTGCTTTCCATGCTTTGCTGCTTCCAAACCCATGGAAGGCATCCGTGAAGCAACTTCCAAATCTAAACCACTCCCATATGCCAAATCGCGACTCAACTTAAGAGAAGATTTCTTATCCTTAATTCTTTTGCCCCATAACCCATCAACATGTTCCTCTTTCTGTGGTGATTCAATATCCAAATCTTCCTCCATCTTCTCATACATTAAACTCTTTTGACTCCTCATGATATTCAAAACCCTAAGCTTCTCTTCAATACTATAACCCTTACAATTAAGCCAAGCATCCCTGATCTGGCAAAAATTAAGGACCATACTATTCTGGTGCTTCTTCAAAAGATGGTAATGCTTCCGCTTCTTAAATAAACTCAAACCTTCCCTATAAAGAGCAACCCTCGGCTCACACAAACCTCCTTTCAGCATCTCAAACAACTTCTTGACAGGGCTTCCAAAATGAAAATTTGCACCCTCAAGGAGCTCTTTCAAAGTTATAATGAACGTATTCTGATCCATATCAGGCAAATACTTGGTAAGGCCAAACTTTTCCTCTTCAGTTAACACCTCATTCCACACATCAACAGACAACACATCCTCCAGACCCGGAAGATCATACAATTCGAACGGCAAAGTACAAGTCACATTCCCTACCTGGCAAAACTCAGCCCCAGTTTCCCCCAATTCCAGCAAGTCAAAGTCATCCGACCCTGCACCGGAATCCGCATCATCAAACTCATCATCATCATCATCTTCGTCAGATTCAACGGCCAGCACTCGCCGCTGTAGCTCCTCCTCATCACTCGACATAGACTCCCTGCTATTGGGAGAGAACTCGGAATCGAACCTCGACGAGGCCGCCGCCTTGAACCCGTTCTTCTCAATGGCCATTAAACATTAATCCAAAGAACCCAACAAATCCCCAAAGAAACCAACCCACCAACAATTCACCGAAAAATTTCCAATCTTTCCAAACCCAGCCGACTCAAAACCCTAAAAAAAACATACCCAGAAAACAAAATCACAAAATTTCCATAACCCAAACCGATAAAACCACCGTAAAATTAAAGAAAAAAATCCAAGCCCACAACCAAATTGTTAATAAAAAAAGAAATTAAAAAGAACCC
The DNA here is from genome assembly GCA_037832335.1 of Carallia pectinifolia. Classification (NCBI taxonomy): domain Eukaryota; kingdom Viridiplantae; phylum Streptophyta; class Magnoliopsida; order Malpighiales; family Rhizophoraceae; genus Carallia; species Carallia pectinifolia. Next base: position 15,536,672 of record CM075454.1, read on the forward strand.
AATTAAAATTTTACCTCGTTGGACTTGGCGGCCTCGATTGCAGAGCCAATCGAGAAAACAGAAACAAGAGAGAAAGATGGGGGACTGTGTTTCTTGTAGAATCAGAGAAACCCTAGTTGGCACTTATTGTGAATCAACGTCATTATTTTTATAATAATTATATTTATACATATGTAAATATATATACCTTGTTTGTTTGGACATAGGAAAAGGATGGAAAAGAGGAAGGGGAAAGGAGACGGTGACGGGGAGGGGGAAGAAGACGATGGTGACGTGGAGGAGTGTGGGCCGTCTGATTGGCAGACGAGGAAATTGGATTGCGAAAAGACGAAAAAGGGCATGAGAAAGAAAGAAGGAAAGAAAGACGAAGAGGGAATTGAGTTGCATGGAAAAAGGGTTTGGTAGGTGGCGGTGTTGCGAGAGAGAAGAAAGAGTGCGAGTTGACTCGGTGGGCTCGGGAGCAGATGAAGAACGAGTTGACTCAGTGAGTTTGGCGTCTGAGGGAGAACGACTCGTCATTTTGTGTTTTGTGGGGATTGTTCCTTTTTTGTTTTTGGGGAAAATTTTGCCACGCCAAAGCCCTACTTTAGCTTCACTATCTCTGTCTTTGTGACTTTTACTTTGTTTAAGCGACGTCGTTTTCAGAGTTTAGGTTTTCACAATCTTTCTAGGATGATTGGACATTGACCGAACAAGAGAACTGTTTGCCTTGTTGAGAAAGTAAACGAGTTTGTTCTAATGTAAAAATCACAGATTTGAACAACTATCAAGTCAAGTGAAAGAATAAAATGCATGTTGAACTTGTGTGGTTGAGAAGGGTCTGATGACACTTGTTAAATTTATAAGATTTGCTCCATCAAGAATTTAACGTAAATAATTTTATTTAACTTGTACGGTAATCCAACACAATTCTTCTTCATAAATTTATGTAGGAAGACATTTCCGACACATTTTTACCTTCAAAGAACCAAGAAATGTTTTTACCTTCAAAGAACCAAGAAATGTTGTAAAGTGAGGACCATGTGTATAGTATGTGGTAACATTATAAACAGTGAACTTATAATCTATATTCAAATATATATTCTCATTATAAGAATAAGAACTAAAAATAAGAAATCTCATCCAAGTCTCTTATCACAATCATCAATGCTTGAAACGTATCTTATTTTCGAAAATTAGATTAGGTGTTTCCCGAATAAAATTATGTCCCACATTTTTGCGTTTAATTATACAAAAATGAATGAGAAAGATTCTAAATATGTACTAAATAAAACATGAGTCCATGAAATAAATTGTGCTCACAAAATTATATAAAATTCTGAGGTGAGATAGGTCTTCCCACGTGGTCATGAACCTAAAAACAAGTTTATATTTATTCATTGGATTCACGGCCACGGGGAAGACCAAGTTCACCTAAGAATTTGTTGAATGTAAGAGTTGCAGACTTGCAGTAAGTGCATTTGCTGACTAAATACACATTTTCGTTTCTCACATTTTTGGTCTTCACATCAAAAAGCATAGAGTAAACTCTTTTATATTGGTCTCTCACACATTATATGCTTTGCTTATTAAAGAAATGTTAAATATATGTGTAAACTAACAGATGTGTCATGCAATGGTGGATCTTGTAAATGTAGTTATTGTGCCATAATGTGGTTGATTATATGTAGTATCTATTACATTTGTTTGTATGAAATTGATTCTTAATCTCGGCATTGTTTATATATTTAAAGTTAATCAATTTAATCTACAGTAATATGCGACAACCATAATTTTTTTGAACGTTGTCATTTTCTTTGTATCTGTCCACTTATATATTTTTTCAACCCAAAAAAAAAAAAAATCACTTGGTTTGTTTTGAATAGCAAAATGCCACAAGCACTAATGCGTCCTTATAAGTTGTTCCTTTTTTATCTTTTCAGTTTTTTCTACTCGGTGATTGCACTTAATGGGGATTTCCCCTTGCACAAATTGCCATTAAGTGTTTTTTTTTTTAAATAATTTTTTTAATAAAGGAAATCAAAATGCCAACAAATGAGAACAAAGTTATTAAAACTACGAAGTTTGAACAAAATTTTTTAATTGTGCTTGAATTACAAAACTGCTGTGAAGCCTACCAAAGCATGGTAGCAATTATACCATGTTTTGGTGACATTTGGAACAGATAAAAGGATCTATGTGCAATGCCCGCCTCTGCTACACCAATTGCTCCAACGAAGTTGAACTAAATTACCAAATACTTTTGATTAGAGAGAACCAAACAATTTTACTCAATCAAGATTTTTTACGGATTAAGCTAAGTGGAATGCTCCAAACATATATATAAACACGAAAAGAACTAACTTGATCTAAATAGTTCGATTTTGCCTAATCAAGAGCTAATTTCATCCAATCCACACTAATTAAAAAAGTCATGAACTCATGAAATTCAAATAATTCGAATTCAAAACTGCTCAAAGTTCGATTGACCAAAAATTTGATTAATACAAAAAATATATAACTCAAATAGAAAAGGACACACAAAAAAAAAAAAGGGATAACAAGGGCCTAAAGCTCAAAATATCTAAAATTTAATATATCAAAAATTGGATACACTTGAACATATTATTAAATTAAATCTCAATATATTCAAAACCCAAAATAGTAGCGCAACAACCCAAGCCCTTTTCCACCTTCATAGTAATATATTTTTATTGGGATTACATCTATCCATAATATAAATAGTATAAACCAGCTAAGAAAATTTTTATAAATCTTAATCTTAAAATTTAATTTTACTCTACAAAATTAGGCCACAATCCTTTAACCAATCAAACCAACCTGTAGGTTAAAACTGATAAAAGAAAATTTGACCCCCAATTAGAATCAAGAGATAACTGACCTGAAAACAAAAGAACTACAAATAAAATGAGGACCAAGTTTATTAATATCAAAACAAATTCACTCTCATCAACAAAGGCTTAGCTGGTCGGGGCACCTATAAGGCCCTGTAAGCAATGTCCAATGGAAGTTTTTGTGGCCAGAAAAACAAACAAAAGTAGCTTTATAACAAGAAACCACTTGTAAATTTACCAGAAATTTTAATGATATATATCAGAATTTATAGCTTACCGTTAGCCAACTAACTAACATAGGTAGAGCAGACTTTGGTTGTATTCTGTGAAAGGCCCTCTCTTTCTCTCTTTTTTTGTTTCTTGTTCTTAGACAACTAACTAAACTAATTACTAGAATCAAGTTGCAATTTTTCTTCTTCTTTTTTTTTTTTTTTTTTGTTTTTTGTTTTGTTTTTTGTTTTTTTGGGTTTTTCACATTGTGTTTCACACTGTTTCCCTCCTTCCCAAAAACCATGCTGACCGTTTCATATATATATACACTTGTCCTTTTGGCTGTCTCAATCACCACTACCCCATTTCGGGTCCCATAAATATTTCCTTTTTTAGCCCAATTTGCAGAGGAAGGGACAGAGAGAGAGAGAGAGAGAGTGCATTGTCGTGATGTCGATGAGCAACCCTGGAGATTCATCAAGATGGATGCTTGAAAGCATTGAGATTGATCGGATGATAAATGTTCCTGCAAAGGATGGACCGACGAGCGCATTGCCACCAAAAGTTCCTGACAATCCCAATACTAGATATTCAGGAAATCTTGGAGATGTCGGCAAGTCCAATATCAGGCATTCAGGCAATCTTGGGGATGTTTCATGCAATACTGGGGATATCAGGCATTCAGGAAATCTTGGGGATGCCAGGAAGATCAAAACCAGGCATTCAGGAAATCTTGGGGAAGCCGGGAAGATCAATACCAGGCATTCAGGAAATCTTGAGGAAGCTGGGAGGACCAATATCAGGCATTCTGGCAATTTGGGGGAAAGCGGAAGATTCAATATCAGGCATTCAGGCAATATTGGAGAAGTCCTGAGAAGGACTGGGGCTTCCCTCAAGAGGACTACAAGTAATGCGTTGAGGAAAAGTGGCGTTCTTCCTCCCGCACCACCTCCCCGTCCGAAAATAGAAAGAACAGCCTCAGCTGCTGCAAGAGGGCTTAAGAGCCTCAAGTTTCTTGACAGGACAATGACAGGAAAGGAGTTGGATGCATGGAGATCCGTTGAAACTCGTTTCAAGCAATTTGCAGTTGATGAAAGACTCTTCAGAGATAAATTTGGACAATGTGTTGGTGAATATTATATACGCTTACTACGTCTTGTTTCTCTTTGGCATGTGCATTGTCCTATCTCCTGTGACAGAACCAGAAACAAACTGAAATTTTCGGTGTTCTCATTGTGTAGGTATGGCAGAGTCCAAGGACTTTGCTGGAGAAATATTTGATGCCATTGCAAGGCGCAGGAATATTGATACTACCAATGGGATTACTCCGGCTGAATTGAAAATGTTTTGGGAAGATATGACAAAACAAGATTTTGACACTCGACTTCAAATCTTTTTTGACATGTAAGAGATCCTAATTCTTAGGAGCTGGACATGGTTTTTCGACAATGAGTTGATTTAACATATGGATGTCACAGGTTTGACAAGAATGGAGATGGCAGGCTATCAGAGGATGAGGTAAAAGAGGTGAGCAAATATATCATTTTCCACCCTTGATTCTGTTCCTGTTCTCAATCTTGATGCATACAAGAATCTCATATTTGTTATGCCAAAAGGTTATAGTGTTGAGTGCCTCTGCAAACAAGCTCGCGAGTCTTAAAGAGAACGCCTGCCTCATATGCAGCTTTAATCATGGAGGAACTTGACCCTGATCACCTTGGATATATAGAGGTTGACATTTATGTTAAACACTTGTCACTTCTTATTAGTATGAGAATATGTGGCAATAAGAAGCTCATGCCTATTATTGTTTCCTCTATTGAATTGAACAGATGTGGCAGCTAGAAACTCTACTGAGGGGAATGGTTAATACTGATGAACCAACTAAGATGGAAAAGAAAGCCAATAGTCTCACCAGGGCAATGATCCCGAGAAGATATAGGAATCCTATCAGCAAATTCTTTTCAATAACTATAGAATTTGTGCATGATAATTGGAAGAGAATATGGGTTATCATAGCGTGGTTAGCCATAAATGCAGTAGTTTTTGTTTGGAAATTCATAGAATATGAGCACACACCCTCGTTCGAAATCTCAGGCTTTTGTGTGTGTACTGCCAAAGCTACCGCAGAAAATCTCAAGCTGAATATGGCTCTCATTCTGCTTCCTGTGTGTAGAAGAATCCTTACCAAGCTTAGATCAACATTTCTCAGTACATTCATTCCTTTTGATGACAATATAAACTTCCACATGATGATTGCGTCCGCAATAGCCATGGCTACTGCAATGCATACAGTTGCACATTTATCTTGCAACTTCCTCTGCTGGTTGACTGCGAGAATGACAGATTCATGGACATTGTTGGGCCTATGTATAAATACCACCAACCAACATATTGGTCCTTACTAACAACTACAGTAAGTGTAACGGGGTTTCTCATGATCTTGATAATGGGGTATTCATTTACCTTGGCAACAAGCTCTTTCAGAAAGAATATTGTCAAGTTGCCTGGACCCTTTCATCACCTGGCAGGGTTCAATTCATTTTGGTATGCTCACCATTTGCTGCTGTTGTCATATATCCTCTTGGTCATGCATGGCTACTTCCTGATTATTGACAAGCCCTGGTATAAAAAGACGGTATGTATTCCCTGAACTTGCTACTTCATCATTGACCATAAGAGTGTCGACCATCCATATCAGAAAAAGTGCTTTTAGTACTGAAAAAAAGAAGCATCTCAGTGCACGATGCTTCCATGCAGCCTAAACCTTGTTTTTACAAAGAGGCCTATAAATGTTCATCTTCTTATGCAGACGTGGATGTATATAATCGTGCCAGTACTATTCTATGCCATGGAGAGAGTCATTTCGCGATACCAAGAACATAAACATCGAGTAAACATCATCAAGGTATGCAGTACTGCTCCATTTCTTCTCGTTTATTCTCTGGTTTCATGAAAATTTTCATTTTGGATATTGCTCTCCGGGATATTGCAGGCAGTCATATGTTCAGGGAATGTTCTGGCACTATACATGACTAAACCCGCAGGCTTCAAGTACCGTAGTGGAATGTACCTTTTTGTCAAGTGCCCAGATTTGTCAAACTTTGAATGGTGATCAATAAAGAATCCTCTGTTATTCACTAGAGAGTCACTACATAATCTCAATACTGAAAAACTGCTATTCTCATCTCTTGTAGGCATCCCTTCTCAATTACTTCTGCACCAACCGATGAGTACTTGAGCGTCCACATTAGAACGCTCGGGGATTGGACTACTGCACTTAAAAAGAAATTTGAAAAGGCTAGATACATATTCTTTCTCTAATTGCTTTATTTTCTCCCATGAGACTCTTCACCTTTCAGAGCAGTGTTAAACAGATATCCAGCATGCTTATGATACCTAAGATGTTTCATCACCCACATTAGATACAAAGTATTGTCCTTCCATAAATTGTTCTATTATGTTCCATTTTGCAGGTTTGTGAGCCCCCAAGTGAAAAACCGAAAAGTGGAACCAATCTAATGAGAATGCAAACCAGGACACTAGCAGATTCAAGCCTGGAAGAATTACAGGCAATGTGAGTAAAGTCCTTCCTTCTCAAGTTGTTTACAACTCTCACAACACAAGATATCTAACAGCTACAATTGGTTGCATCAGATTTCCAAGAATAGTCATCAAGGGACCATATGGAGCTCCAGCACAAAATTACAAGAAGTATGATATCCTCTTGCTTATAGGTCTAGGAATTGGAGCAACCCCATTTATCAGCATTCTTAAAGATCTTCTTAACAACCTGAAGCCAAATATCCCCAAACCTGTGAGTGCTGTAATGATTTAGTCAATTAACACACAAAAACAATTTGGCTGATACAGATGATTGTACACAGGACCAGCTAACAAGTTCAACAAGAAAGTATCCTGAAAGAGCATACTTTTATTGGGTCACAAGAGAGCAAGGCTCATTTGAATGGTTCAAGGGCGTCCTGGATGACATAGCAGAGTATGATCACACTGTATGTTCTGCAAACCTAAGGAAACATTTCCCCACAACAATTGAAATCAAGACAATTAACTGATACTCTCACTGGCTATTTGAATGTAACAGCATATGATAGAAATGCACAACTACTTGACTAGTGTGTATGAAGAAGGAGATGCCAGGTCTGCACTCATTGCCATGGTGCAGAAACTACAGCATGCAAAGAATGGAGTCGATATTGTCTCCCAAAGTCGGGTATAAATCTAGTTCGATTATCTTTCAAATAAATTAACACTTAAAATAGTGTCATCATTGATGTGACTTGTTGATATCAATCAAGCTAGGACTATAGTCTATCTTCAGATTAAAGTTCTCAAGTTCGGCTCGCACTCGGAGCTAAAAGGAAAAACATTTGATGACATCAATTATTTTGCCATTAAAATATCTCTTTTGCAATTTTTCTAGCATAATACATGATACATTTTAAAATCAAAATGTAAATGTGGCAGATAAGGACGCATTTTGCAAGACCCAACTGGAGAAAGGTGTTTTCTCAATTGACAAGTGCACATCCGTCCACTCGGATAGGTAAGTCCAATTCTAACTAGTTCCATTCATAATACCTAGCCATACCAGATTAAACACGAATATACAAAAAGAAACAAAGGCAATCAACCAACAAGTTTACTTCAGGTGGCCACCAAGCCCCTCTTTAAGAAAAAGCTTGGAGATGAGGTCGGAGTTCAAAAACTAACTTCCTCCAAAAAATACTCACTAGGTGAATTTGGGATTTTTGTCCTTAAAGTTTTGTGAACCAATCTTTTTTCCCTTTAACAACTAATAAACTAATTACTGATCTTTTTTAATATATATATATATAAATATAAAAAAGAAAAACAAAGGCAATCACATTAATTAAGATATCAAGAAACCAATTTTTTTTTGGCTTGATTGCAGGTGTCTTCTACTGCGGAAGTGTTACACTTGCCAAACCACTAAAGGAACTATGCCACGAATGTAGCCTGAATTCAACAACTCGCTTCCAATTCCACAAGGAAAACTTTTAGAGTATTTATCACATTCCAGAAAACTTCTGTCAGAATTTCCTTCGTGCGTCTCATTCTTTGCACATATCAATGAAGTATATATATCAAAAGCAAATCAAAATTTTGTCTCAATTTCGATAGAATTTTAAATGCTTTTGCGTGACTAAAAACAAACATCTTGTTCATTTGGGAGATATCTCGAATTGACCGACAGGTCGTTAGGTGCAACATTTTTAAGTTATTTTTCATAATTTGCGATGAGAATGTCACCACTTTCCAATTTTTCTTACAGTGGTTAAGGATCAAGTGAAAAAGAATTCCAACGATCATTGTAACACCGTTCAAGTTACAAAAACAAAGGTCTTGGTTAAAGAAAAATGCATATTTTGTTTTTTTTTTTTTTTCCCGCCCTGCAATTGGAGGGATGAGAGGTGAGAGAGGGACGAGTGATGCCGATACCTTCAACCGCCATCTCAGTTATTATTGAGTCTTTGCATCTCGCATATTCACGTTGTACGCCTCTTGGTTGAGAAATTTTCATCTTAAGCGTGTCTCTGAGTTGGGATTTGGAATTTATGTTCTACAACATTTCTAGCCAGCTCCTTACAAAACATGCGTCGGATATTTTCATTGACTTGTCTGAAAGGTCCAAAAACAAAAGGAAAATGAAGGCCTGGTATCTATATAACTGTAGATGTCCTATGTACTGCTGTTTCCTCTTTGGCAGCTTTGGTTTACGCATACAGATATTTTTTTTTTTTTTTTTTTATAGGGACAGACATACAGACAAATTATTATTAGGAAAATGAACAGTATAATTTAACAGGTAGCGATGCATGTAGTAGGATGAAGGGGCCAGTAACATACTCACAAGACAACTGAGATCTTTCTCATTCTGGGGCCTAATAAAAGGACATTTAGCATAATCACACTCACATTCATAACAGACAACCAAGGAAAATACAGGTAGGTGTGAGCTCAAGTGGTGGGGTGTGTCCTCCTACCACCTCAAACAAAGGTATAAACTCTCGTTTGGACTGCACCCCTCCTTCCCTATGTGTCAAAGTATGAGCTCCCAATTAGATTACTGACAAAAAAAAGAAAAAAAGAAAAGAAAACCAAAGGAAAATACATTAGAAACAGTCAAAGACAGATTTGAAAGGTGCCTAGCTAGGATCCTAGAGAGGGGGAAGAAAGTGAAAAAAATTAAGCAGTTTGATGATCTTTTCAGTTGGTGAGTGTGGCACTGGCATCATAAGGCAGATGCTTGGATGATGTGCTGCTGCAGTACTCTTCCTTGACATTTGTTGTTGTTATTGGAAAAAGTTCAAGGGTCTTGAGTGGCCTAGTAGTGCAACATGGAGAGGAGGAACCAACATCCACCATCGTCATCCAATCATGGCCACACATCCTCATCATGGGATTCTCTGTCTGGAACATCTGTGGGATCTCCAACTTCCACGTGTAGTTTATCATTTCTGGTGTAGCACCTTGATCGAGTCCTCCCTACTCAGTTTACACAATAATGAAAACACAGTTATGACAAAAATAAAAAATTTAGAGCACAATTTTAGAGTTAAAAATTTTAAAAATTTTAGTCAGAAATTTTTTTTATAACATAATAAATTTATAATTTTAAATAATAATATTTATATTTTATGTAATAAAAATAAAATAATAAAATTTGTATTACATAAAATAAATATTATCATTTAAAATTAAAAATTTATTATATTATGAATACTTTTTCAAATAAAAAAATCTCAGCCCCTAACCTTTTTCAAAAGATTTTTGAGAGGGTCAATTTCCAATTCCTTGCACATAGCATCACTTCTGAGCAAAGTGTGTATTAGAAGGGCATTTCAAGACCTAAGAAGCTACATAAATAAACCCTCTAGCCACCACTTAAAACCTAAAGGTCACAGCTAGCTACTCTTTACAAGTTTCCAATCCTACACACATTAATATGCATGTTTAGTCACCCATCATAGAGATAACTGAGATCTTTGATGACCTTGTTTCAGCAAATATCAAGGAGTGTAAATACATTCAGAAATATAGAACTCTTTTGACAAGCGAACCCCTAACCTCTACCATTCAAGCACTTCTAAGATTTTACAGTGGCAATCTGGCTTTCCTCTGTTGAAAACATATCTTTGTCTAGTATCTACTAGACAAGTAGATATTAGCTCAAACACTGACAAACACAATATGTTGATAAGACCAAGAAGGACAGAAACCTACCACTTGAGGAAGAAAACTAGCTGAGCAATGGTATGGGAGTTGAATAAAATCTGAACCAGCAGGAGGATCAAAGTAGTTAAGAAGGTGGTAGTTAGACTGGTTCTGCTGTAGCTGATCAAGATGATCATAGTGGTACATTTGCTGTTGCTGGAGTTGCTTAATAAGTTTCCTTCTAAGCTTTTGCCTATCCCTTGCCTTGTGGTTTTGAAACCAATAGAACACATTCTTGCCTTCAATCCTTCCATACAAAGAGAGATGGGCAGTGATTCTTTGGATTTGGGGTGCATTAGGTGTCCTGATCCCACCTCTATACAACTCTTCCAAGATCATCAGTTGCTCTGGTGTAGGACACCACCTAGAGGAAGTTGATGAGGGAGACATAGTTGAAAAATTCTCTCTTTGGTTATGATAGCTTGTGTTATTGCTGTTGGGGGGGGGGGGGGGTGTTCAAAGATGAAATATAAATAGATGGACAGAGAGAAAGGAACAGTTCAATATATGAGAAAGAGAAAGATGAAAGACAAAAGGGATGAGAAATTAAAGAGAGCACAGCAAAAGGAAGTGGATGTTAAAAATAAGGACGAAAAAAAAAAGTCCCAGTACTGATCCCGAAGATCAATTGCTCAAAACATTACCCGATCGAAATAAAGATGAGATTTTTTGAAATTATGATAAAATTTTTTTGTAACTAAAAAATGAGATATACTTTTTTACATTTTTATTATAGAAAGTTTTTATAATTATTTTTAAAAAACACACTATTGTTTCATTAGAGCAAATACTCGTTAAAAGATATTCAAGGTCTGTTTTTTTTTTCCAAAAAGAAAAGGACAAAATGCTGGTTGGTCGCACTGATGTTTCCCTCAGAGGGGCATTCAAGTGTAGGTTTTAGTCATGCACAGAGAGAGAGAGAGAGAGAGAGAGAGTCTGAATAGAATGTGAGGGGAATTGAATGAGATGAAAGTGAAACTGAGTGTGTAGAAGAAGTTGCCTGAATGATTATGTCATCATCATCACATTATTATTTACTTTCTCCACAGAATGTATTTGGATGGGCACCAAGTAAATTGCACACAGAGAGAGATCAGAAGGTCCCCCTCTGTGACCCTTTGAGCCAACCTGCTAAAATGGCGAGTGATGGACACTCCCCTCAAGAAAAATAGTTAAATCTGGTCATAGTTTTGATAGGAGAGATTTGTTCAAGTTATATGTATGTCGACTAGTTTAATTAGTAATTAGAAAAATCTATGATGAATTATTTTAAGTTGATGATTGACAGTTGAGACTTCTAATTAAGGAATTTGAAATTTAATTATCAATTTTTTCTCATTAATTTATACTGTCTCCACTAAAACAAAAACAAAAAAAAACAAAAAAAGGGGTAAAGTCTGTTAGCATTAGCCAAGGAGACATATTGAAACTTTCCATTAATTGGAATGAGGTCCAGAAAAAAAAAAAAAAAAACTACCTTCTGTTGTACAGTTACCAATGACCCAGTTAAAAGAACTAACAACATTGCAGTTCAAATTCATTTAGTATAACAGTATATCACAGCTTTAAACTTAATTCAAGAATGCAAAAAGGTTCTGATAGCAGTACTGCTGAATTGCATGTGCATTCACCTCATATTGTTTGTTAATGCCCAGAGATATCTTCATAGAGTACGATCATATCGTGCAAGTATAGTCAACAAGGGCATGCAGCCATATCATTTTATAGATGATTAGATGGTGTCCCATTTCACACATTTACACCATGTAAACATGTGTGGAACAAATTTTCATTTTGATTAGGTTAAAGACTTAAAGCAAAATATCACATTTAACTCTTTTTCACACTCTACAGCATGAAAATCTCCTGTATTGAAATGTCTTTATTTTTAATATATTATGTTTGAACTGCTGATAAGCGTTTAACTTAGTGCATTTTCCATTCCAGAGCAGTGATTAACCATTAATTTTTCACCATGAGAAGGGTGCCTAAAGCTGGTGATTTTACTCATCGTAAATTCTCAAATACCAAAGAAAAAGGGGAACATAATTAATCATTTCCCTTCATAAATTTCATACCATCTTGGTGCTTTTAAACAGCCACCATCAAAATAAACAGTTTTATCACTATCTTCTTGGGGATGCAAGAAATCTTGTGATCTTGTTTGCTGTTCACAATGGAGCTCCCAAAAACTGTGTCAAATTATTTTGCCTCCCCTTTTGTCGTAATAAGTCTTAGCACTACCAAAACTGTTTGACCTTATTGCCAACTGACATTAGCATTAACCCGCTCCCCCACACAATTGAATTGAATAATTATATGTCTGATACGGGTAGCTGGTGTTTAAAATTTGGCAACTCACTGTTTCTAACTCCCTTTTCCTCGTGAGAGTATTTATGTAAGTATTTAATAGTAAATATAAAATTAATATATAAAATTTAGACTATAAAATTATAAAAAAATATATTAAATTTTAAAAATAAATAAAATATTAAATTAATTATATATATATTAGGTATCACAAATTATGTGATAAATAATCTGACTCTTCTCTCTCCCTCCCTGCTGTATTTAGTTTGCTGTGCAAAACGTAAACTGTAGACAAAGGCAGTAACATCTCATAAATGCATGCAGTGTAATCCGCAGCCTTTTTGGCTTTTGCATGGCCTTATCCTCCTCTCTGCCAACATTCCCATTTCGATCTCGACCGTCCCTTGCAAGAACACCCTTGTATTCAAATTGTCCCATGCTAACAACCGTCCAATTAATTGCATCCGTCCAAGTAAGCGAGATATATAATTTTTTAATTTTTAATTTTTATATTTTCTTATATAAATTTTAAAAATTTGTATATTTCATTTAAATTCTAAATTTTGTAATTTTTTTATTAAATCAGTCTTTTTATTTACAAAAAATAGTCAATCTATTAATAAATAAATTTAATTTAATAAAAATTATTAAAAAAAATGTCAAATAAATGAATTAAATATTTTTTATCAACAAATATGTACATAAAATATTTTTTTAATCAACAAATACACGAATTAAATATATTAAATACATACATTTTTGATAAAAAAATTTTCAATTAGTATACTTAACCTTTTTTCAAATAATTTTTATAAAGTCAAAATTATTTTTTTAATAAATTAATCACTTTTTCTTAACAGATATATTAATTTAATAAAAATTTAAAAAATTTAAAACTCAAATAAAATTTTAAAAAAATTTAAAATTTATATTATAAAAATTATAAAAATTTAAGATTTCAAAATTACACCTCCCCAAATACGCCCCCCTTTTGAATAAAAGTTTTTGCCAATTACTGTTTCCCTTTACTGGCCTTAACAAAACTCGTACACAGTAAGCAATAAGACGATGATTTGGCCTACCTTCGTATAAATTTTATTACACGAACGTGAAAATTAAATGCAGACACATATTGTTCAATCAATTTTAATTGTTAATTGTAATTGGCTAATCATTACTCTAGATATTTTATTCTTGAAAAACTATAAATATCATGGCATCTAAATTTCTAGACTCCATTACACAGGATCAATGATAAAGAAGTGCTACTAGGGCGGTAACCTTACACATTTGCTTCGTTTTTTTTTTGCTATTTTCTTTTTGGATATTGACTAGAGGAAAAGCCCAGTAAACAGAATCGGAAGAGGGGAGAGGATAAGGTCACGAGAGAGATTCAAATTTCTACTTAATAATTAGAGATACTTGCACTAATCATTTGAATTAATAAAAAGTGAATAAAAAAAATAAATATAATAATAATATAATAATAATATTATTATGATTGATAAAAAGTAATAATTAAATAATTGTGATAAAGAAAATAAATAATAATTTTTTTAAAAAAATAAAAATTAATTATTTAAATTAATAAAATAAATAAATAAATAAAAATTTTAATCTTTTTTTCTTTCGGCCTCCAAACAAATTCGACAAACGCCCAACCTTACCTTACACATTTGCTTTGTTAGAGGCTACTACGGTAATTTTGGCAGGAGTGGTAATCGAGGATCCGATTAATGAGGTTGGAGACCTGTTGAGGCTATCAGGGCCTGGAGTGTAAGGTCCATTACATGTACAACACACAGGCTCTTTACAATTCAGAAAGTGGAGGATTCCATGAGGAGAGGACATGCCATGACCTTCTATTGCTTAACTGTCTAATCACACTCCAGTACGACCTCCTCGTTCCCCCCCATCTCCCCAAAAAATAAATAATGTCAAATTAATACAAGAATCTATGGGGAGGGAGGGAAAAAAAAAAAAAAACACACCCTCAAACACAAACAAACGTGCAGAAGAGTAGTGTTTATCAAAGTTGACTGATGGGATTTTCAAATTTATTATGTTATGTTAATTTATTTATTTTTAGCTTTTTTTTTATACGAAAAAATATTTATATCAATATTTTTTAAAATTAAAAACAAGACTAACACAAAAGTGTTAGAGTACTTGTGTAAAGTAGAAAAAGAATACTGTTTAAAAAGCTCCATACCTCATGGGCTTAAATTGATTATTTGTAAATTAGAGACACAGTTTATTATAATATAATTTTTTAATAAAAATATAAATCGACACAGATATTTATTTTTAGATCTGTGGTATATTTTATGTGCTCCCGTCATCCATGAATCATTGGTTGGTGCCTGGATTTTTGATTGGACAGCTCCTTGCGTCCTTCCTGGACACTGCCAATTTATCCTACTCTAGTCCGCTCCATGTCACTGCTGTTATATGTTCGGTGAAATTTTTTAAGTGAAATTAAAAGAAATAAGAATTGATAAATTATTAAATTTAAAAATAAATAAATAAATAAATAAGTTGTGAGATAAATTGTATGAAGTACAAAAATTTAATAGGATTTTTATTTTTTTCCTCTTTGCCCTTTCTTGCTTTTTTAAAATTTATGTTTCCTTTTTGCACGCTATCAAAAAAGTATTAATGCTTTCAATCCCACCTTAATTATTAGGCTTGATTAATTTCAATTGAAGAAAGACACAATTTTAAAAGAGAAATTCAATTGTAGAGAGGCGCAAAGGACAAGGAGCGTAAGCCTGCACAGTCAACGTCTGCAGGTCGGAAAGAGAAATAAGTGATTCTACTATCAAAATTAATAGGAGAACAGAGGGTTAACGGTGAGAGAAAGGGAAAAACAGGAATGGTGAGATTTACTATACGTTTTATTATTATTTTTTAATTTTTTTAATAAATATTACGTGTATAATAATTAAATTTGATGTGTAATAATTTTAAGTATAAAAATTTATAAACTCATATAAATATAAATTAAAATTGATGCATAACAAATATTATGTATATAATAATTAAAATTGATATATGATAAATTTAATTTTGATGTGTAATATATATAATATAAATTAAAAAAGTTAAAAATACCGTAGCAGTTCCTAACTTTGATACCGGTCTGAGTATTAAAGTTCTTTTGCTAAATGCTGTTTGTGGATCTGTTTGCAACTTGCAAATTGCGATTTGACGGACCACTCATGACTCTTGGCATCCAATGGAGACATTTATATTGTTTGGTCCGTACAGTTGCTGTGGTTTTATGGCATGTTTTCCCCCCATGTTACATTAAAGAAAAGGGAAGATCCTGGGCCAAAAACGAAGCAATAACAGTAGGCCGAACATGAGTCAGATAATGGAGCCTAGGGGGTCTAAAATGGAGCTTCTTTGCAGTGTGTTTGGAGTACGAGGAAAAAAAGAAAAAAGAGAAAAAATGAAGAGAAAAAAAAAAGAAAGTTGAGAGAAAATAAAGTTGTTTGTTGTGACAGAGAAAGTTAAGAGAAAGAAAATAGGTGTAAGAAAAGTTAAATAGTAATTTATGAGAGAAAAAGTAGAAAAAAAAATAAAATTATTTAAAATGGTAGAAAAAAGTGAGAGAAAAAAAGTATGATAAAAAAAAAGTAACTAGTAATTTGTGAGAGAAAAAGTAAAGAAAAAATAAAATTGTTTGGAATAGTGTAAAAAGTGAGGAAAAAGAAAAATGAGAAAAAAAAATAAATGATAATAATTATACTTTTCTTTCTCCCATAATTTTTCCTCAGACACCAAACATAAGCATCACAGACATACTCAAGCTAAGTCCATCGTCACTCTCGGTTTCATATTTGTAGTTCTATTAATTATATATTTACCTAAAAATTATAAAATTTACAACTATTGATTATATATTTACCTAAAAATTATAAAATTTGTAACTAATAGGCATGATATAGTGTAATATATATGTTCGTACTTGTTATACATTATCTCATGAGATATAATAAAAGATCTCTGTCTTTTATTATGTCAAATTACTAATATCATTTATAAAAAAAAAGTTAGAGTGATATCCCATAATTTCACTAAAAAAGAGTAAACATCAAAAACCTTGGCAAAAGTTCTAATATCCTAGAGATTAAGATTATAAATTGCTGGAAAAAATAAAGCTGGATTGTTGGTGAAAACGATTGGCGTTTGGAATCCCAACTCGTTGTCTAGTTGGTGATTCCAAGTTATGTGGTTTTAAAGCCTTATAGTACATAAAGATGCCTAATTAGCCTAATGTATGTGATGCTCTTCACAAACAGATACATCAAGAAACTACTAGATATGATGCTGTGCCACAAACTTACTTAAAACAGAATTTGTTTATGAATTTTTTGGCCGTAACTATATAAAGTATTCGAGTCTTAATAATTCTGTTTTAATTTTTTTGACCTTTTAACCTCTTTTGAAAAAAAAAAAACCATCATTTTAACTATTTCTATGATAAATGAATCTATTAAAAGGAGACAATACCTCTAAAATATTATTAGGCTAAACCTCACTATGTACATTGTAAGGAGATTTCTAATAAATATAACTTACAATATACAATGAGTGGGTCCACTTAAAATAAAAAATACAAAAAATAGAATTTTATTGTGTAAAATTATAAATAAATTTTACTTTAAAAAAGTAAAATTAACAAGTATTACATCTTAAATATCAATTAATTGTTAAATTACAACAATTGTATAGTGTTTACAATTTTGTATCAGAATTACTTAGACGTGGTAAATTTGAGAGATTTCAAATACGAATTCATGTATTCTATTATCGTAATGAAACAATCATGTCTTTTGATGTATAATCACAATCAATAATAAAGACTATGTATCTATGGATTATAACATAATATAATATAACCTTGCCCGTGGGACGTGTCAAATGAATCGCAATCCGTATAACAAAATTTATAATTTTGGGAAGACAAATGAAACAGAGAATCCCCTGTTCTTCTCATAAACGAGTAAATAAAGTTGCAATGCTTGCTTAATGTCGCCTGAAAAGGTAATACAACATAAGGAATCTTCACTGAATGCCCAAATTAATTGTGATGGAACGCATCGAACTCGCATGCCAGCATTTACGTGTGCACTAAATAACTGGTGAAAAAGCTTCCCTCCCCCTCTTTGTAAATTCTTCTTCTTTTTTGGGGCAATCACTACAATGCCATTTCTCTGTCCCCCAAAGTAACAAAAAGTTCTGCACTTTCCAAGTTCGTTAAGCAATCGGGGTCAGAAATTAGCTTCCAGTGTACTATGAATGAATTCGAACTCTGTTTCAATTCCTATAGCTATACCCTTTGACAAATATTAACAGAGAAGAAACAGGCAGTGAGTCTCATCTTTTTTGCTAGTTTGTTTAGAGAAACAGTATATGCATACAACTAAGATAAAATATATGCACATTAAACGTAAAATATGTAAACAGCCATCAAAAATGTTATTTGTATATTATATTTAATTGTGTGCATATTATAAATTTTTTTGACAAAAAAATTAAAAATCGTGGAATCCACGTTTCTACAGCATCTCTCTCAAGTGTCTCTGTAACAAGACTATTTTCTTCCAACACTTCGTTTTGGACGTACACTTATAATTATTATTTGTTAATGGTTGCACGACATTGATTAAAAAGATAAGGAAATCTAATATGGGTGCTGGGTGCAGTGCTGACCATGAAATGTTTGCAATCAGTTACAGTATCCTTATTTATTAGTAAAAAATGAAAATCTACTGCACATTTTGAAAAGTATATTTCGTTCAAAAGCGTCGAGTATTCTTCTTTTTTTTTTTTTTTTTTTTGTATAAAACTTAAATTTACCACTACATTTTTTTTACGAGAAAAAATGAGTTTACAGCCAACTTGAATACAAGGTTAAAAAATCTCAATAAAATAATTTAATTAATTGTACTACTACAATTTTTAAGGCAAGAAGATAGTATTCTAGCGGTGCGTGTCCCTGTGTCTCTGCACCCATTCGGATCCGGATGTATCCTCGAAACAGTATGTGGTGTGTTGTGTGGCTATCTTAATTAATTTCGTGCTTCTTGGTAGATGAAAATATTTCTTAGTTAAAAATTATCTTCCAGTCATTTTTTAGACAAAGACGAGTATTTATCAACATACTCATGGACCCAACGTACATTAGTATACGTATATTTTATATCAAAAAACAATATTTAGTAACATTAAACTCACAACAGCATATATATATATATATATATAACATCAGCCCATTAAACTATGAGTTAGATAATATAATAACTCTTCTGCTTTACAACACCCAATTATGGAATGTTTAAAAGTCAATTGATGGATAACATGTATTCCATTATGGCATATCTAATATATCTTGAACAAACATTCAACAGAAAAGTTTATATTATTGTATCTTAGTAGTAAATAACCTTTTTTTTTCTGTTTTCATCCCAATTAAAATTCACATTTTTTGAGAATTTGAGATTGTTATTATTTGAAATTTTGACTACCCGATGAGAATGATAATAGCTTATGTACAACATTAAAAAAAAAAAAAAGCATCTAAATACATAAGACTTTTACTCAGTGGAGTCTACAAAGAATTATATCTTTACTTGCACAAAAGGTTAATTTGCAATTTGAACCTCCAGGTCACGTAGTCACGTCAAGTAACATTACCATTACCGGTTGGCTGACACTTCCATATTACATGCAGTTTGTGAGCCAAAATTTGGCAAACGTCTTTGGATAACGTTTTTGTGGTAGCAGGAGTGGCGTGTGTATAAGAAGAATCACGTCCATCGTAGACCATTGTTGCATATAGAGGAGTAAATTCTTTGGTACTATAGACCATCACACTGGGAGTCAAACTTGTTTCTATATGCTCAGATGGACGATTTTCAGTACCACTCAACTAAAGATCAATTGATACAAGAGGAGCGATTTTCGAGTACTTACAAAGGCTGAAAACCAAATTAACGTGGAGGCAGAGTTTGTGGTTGCCTGGTTGGTGCAACCACAGGTTCAGTCTTGTGTACACTCAAAAAATGACACATCCTTTGATTTGTCATATTAATCAGGGAATTACATATATATGTAATTTCTTCGAAGGGAAGTCATCATTGGTAGCTGTTAAGTTTGCTTGATAGAAAGTTGCGTCAATTGAGGTTCCCCTACTATTCATCTATGACCTGTTAATTCAAGAAAATGAAAGAGCTCTAGCAAGTAGCCTTCACACATCTAACTGAAAAAATGACTTCTGTGATGGAAGGCCCTTGAATTCGCTTTGCCACGAAGCAGTTCATCAGGAGTGTGCTTATGCACAATATTAACAAATAGTGTGCGCTTCACTTCTTAATCCTAATCGGTATAGGGATAACGAATTTTTTTCAATCATAAACGTTTCAGTTTTTTTTTTTTTCAATGTAGTTTTAAAAGTTTTGTTCATTTCAATTTAGTCCTACATGTTGTCATTTCATTTTAATTAATTCCCCAATCTTTGACAGAATACCGTCAATCCAACTGTTATTCCGTTATTGATTGACCGTATTCTGTTATTAATTGGACTCATTTAAAATCGAATGACAACTTTTGAGACTAAATTGCAATGGACAATATGTTTTTGACTACATCGAAAAAAAAAAAGGAAATGTTCAGGACCAAAAATAGATACAATTATAAACTCAAATCATCAGGTTAATGTGTAGAATTTGGGAAACGCATTGGTCTAAATTTTTCTAGGAATAAAATCTTTGACTTAAAAAGAGAGAAGGTCAAAAGGGATTGTCTTTGACTACACTCTTGGGTTGTTCTAACAACTGGTCCTATTATAATACAATTAGTTCATGAAGGGTGTCCGCTTTCCCTCTCAACTTTAAACCAGAAAATTTCTTGCACATGATAAATCAAATCAAACCCCTTTCCCCAATCTGTTCTATATATGTGCAATGTTACAAGCATTGATTAATACAAACTAGATTCTCTGGCTCAAAAAAAAAAAAAAAACTACATTCTCACCACAGGACCAATTCTTTGCACCCATCTGATTTTCCTGCTTTGTCCAAATTAAAGGGCAAAGGGAAAGGAAAAAACAAAAAAAAAAAAGGCAGACTGCATGGAGATGGGGTCTTTTCCTATTGCAGAATCATTTTATCTTCAACTTTTTCTCTTCATATTCATGACATTCAGTGCCCTTCCTGTGCCTGCATTTGGCATAACCAGGCATTACAAATTTGATGTGAGTTTGGCATTGCATACCACTTTAAGTTTCAAGCTACAGTTGCATATCCTGAACAAGCAAAGTTAAATTCACTTTGTCCTGACTGCACCTATTGTCTGTTTAAAGAGCTCAATTTCTAGGAAATTTATTTATTTGCTTAATTATTTTGTAGATCACATTGCAAAATGTGACCCGACTTTGCCACACCAAGAGCATGGTAACAGTAAATGGACAATTTCCGGGGCCTCGCGTTGTAGCTAGGGAAGGTGATCGTCTTCTCATAAAAGTTGTTAACCATGTCCAAAACAATATCTCCATCCACTGGTATGATTAAAGCCCTTAATTATTATTATAAACCTATTACAAGCAGGAAAACATATTGTATCAGTTTTGTGCTTGATTGTCATGCAAATAATCTAAGTGGATCGATCGAAACAGGCATGGAATTCGACAGCTTCAAAGTGGTTGGGCCGACGGACCTGCTTATGTAACTCAGTGTCCGATACAAACTGGCCAGAGCTATGTGTACAACTACACAATCACTGGCCAAAGAGGCACCCTTTGGTGGCATGCCCACGTATCCTGGCTAAGATCCACTCTCTATGGTCCGCTTATCGTTCTTCCAAAGCTTGGTATTCCTTACCCATTTACCAAACCTTACAAGGAAGTTCCTATCATCTTTGGTAATAAAACGGTTCCATACTAATGTCTTGATGTTTTTTTCAATTGTCCCTGGTGATTGATTATCTAACATGTTTTACAAGTTGAATTGCAGGAGAGTGGTTTAATGCAGATCCTGAAGCAGTCATTAGTCAGGCCCTGCAAACAGGTGGAGGCCCAAATGTCTCCGATGCCTACACCATTAATGGACTTCCTGGCCCACTATATAACTGCTCTGCCGAAGGTAAAATATTTTTACTCTATCATTTTATTGTTCAGATTAATATATTATTTGAGTACTGGGTATAATTCAAATACTTGATGACTTGTATCTCAATCCTCAGATCTGAGGTTCGATCCCAAACCTGATGCTCACCCTTTTCCACCCCTTACCAGTAGACTACCAGTTCTAATGGACAAAAATAAAAAAAGAACAGTATTCTCTTTGTAGTCGAAATCTAAACTTTGTATAATTGCTATTTGGCAGATACATTTAGGCTGAAGGTGAAGCCTGGCAAGACTTATCTGCTTCGCCTAATCAATGCTGCACTAAACGATGAGCTATTCTTTAGTATAGCAAACCATACATTTACAGTTGTTGAAGCTGATGCTGTTTATGTTAAACCATTTGACAGTGAGACAATCCTCATTGCCCCCGGACAAACCACAAATGTTCTTCTCAGGACAAAACCACATTTCCCCAATGCAACATTTTTCATGACTGCTAGACCGTATGTCACCGGCCTAGGCACTTTTGACAATTCAACAGTTGCAGGCATTCTAGAATATGAAGCATCACCTAAAACCATTCACTCAAGCCTCTCCATCAAAAATCTTCCTCTTTTTAAACCAACTCTGCCACCCCTGAATGACACTTCCTTTGTCACAAACTTCACCAGCAGCCTCCGTAGCTTAGCCAATTCTCAGTTCCCTGCCAACGTGCCCCAGAAAGTCGATCGGCAATTTTTTTTCACGGTAAGCCTCGGAACTAGCCCGTGCCCACAGAACCAGACCTGCCAGGGACCTAATGGGACCATGTTTGCAGCCTCTGTTAACAATGTATCTTTCACAATGCCAACCACAGCTCTACTCCAAGCGCACTTTTTTGGCCAATCAAAAGGTGTTTATTCTCCCAATTTCCCAATCAGTCCACTAATTCCATTTAACTATACAGGCAACCCACCAAACAATACCATGGTCAGTAATGGGACCAAGCTAGTAGTGCTCCTTTTTAACACTAGTGTGGAGCTAATTATGCAGGACACCAGCATCCTTGGTGCTGAGAGTCACCCTCTCCACTTGCATGGATTCAATTTCTTTGTTGTTGGGCAAGGTTTTGGGAATTTTGATCCAAATAAAGACCCTGCAAAGTTCAATCTTGTCAACCCTATTGAGAGGAACACTGTAGGCATCCCCTCGGGCGGATGGGTTGCCATCCGGTTCCGAGCAGACAACCCAGGTTAGCATAGCATAAACTCCTTCGACATGATACTATAATTAAGCTCCAATACAAAACTATGATAATCTAATCATATTGCTGATTCATTTATGGTTAATAACCACAGGGGTATGGTTTATGCATTGCCATTTGGAAGTCCACACGAGCTGGGGATTGAAGATGGCATGGGTGGTATTGGATGGTAACCTTCCCAACCAGAAGTTGCTGCCGCCACCAGCTGATCTTCCAAGATGCTGACATGTTACCCACTAATGAGCACAGTCCGACCAGACACAGAAACTACTAATCCTTCTCTGTTTGATTTGTTTTGTATTGTTTTGTTTTTTGTTTGGGTTCCCTATTGGTTTTGTTGTAACCAATTTTTATTCTTGGCAAATTTTCAACAATTTTCTGATGAGCAAAGGAAAAGAGTGGACAAAATTTATTTTGTTTGATATGATTACTCTCTCAAATCGCTCGACTCCTCCATCTCTTTCAAAATCCTTCAGTCCCAACTCAATTAACCTACAGGGATAAAGTAATTACACGAACGGATAAAAAACAAACAGGTGAAAAACAGATTGAAAAGAACCATAGTGCAATCCCTGATTAATTTGTGCAACTAATTGATTATTTTTTACAACAAAAAACTAATGAAAAAAAAGCATCAGAACGAAGAACATCAACCACATTGAACATGGTAACTCTGGCGGCCACTACTAATAGTTGGCAAAGAACACCATACCAAGAACATGGATGGCAGCATAACAAGAAAATTCCATTGCAGTAACTGACTCAAATAGCCATCACAATTACTGGAAAAGCAGCATCCTACAAAAATGCCCCAGATAACCAATCCGGTGAAATGAATTCCACTCTCTACTAGATCATTCCTCATATTTTTTTGATGCCACAAAATTCCGTTCAGAAAAATTTCAGATTTTTAGCATTGAGTCTGTTTATTCAAAAAAGATTCAGTTGTGAGTGTATCATTCATCATATCTTTACACCCAAGATCGAAGTAAATCCGTTTTAAAAGCCCGCTCAACTACTCCCATAAGGTAGACACAACACCGAGACACTAATGAGTTTAAGAGAATCTCTCATATAACTGACTACAGTGTTAACGAGTTTAGAACTCAAAAGAATACTTTAAACATAAATCTCAAAGAAATTGGGACCTGCGCGCCCGAGAGGACTCGATCCTAAGTCGTGGAGAGAAAAGGCCTCCCAATTATCACCAAGCCATCGAGGTCCGATCTTGTCCTTCATATGTTAATTATTCTGATTCTTGATCTCAGTCTCCGCTCCATGACTCAATTCTGAACGATATTGAGTCAACTCGACCCGACGAGCATCCGCACTTTCGGTTCCGCGCTTCTACAGTAGTTGTAGCAACGGCAGCGGAGGCGCCTGGTTCGCGATTCTTGCCCTTTCTTCGATCGAACTTGGCGTAGCAACCGGACGCACCGGTATCGGCGGAGACAAACTTGGAGAAGATAGAGGCAGCATTGGGTAGGGACACTCGCTTTGAAGTAACAATCTTGCTCGCGAACCTTTTCATGCTGAAACAGAGTTTTTTGTTTTTCAATGCTAGATTTCTACATCCAAAATTAGTAGTGCTAAAATCAAGGTAGTAAGAATCGACGGAATGCTCGAAAGTTAAAGGTTTAATCGGTTTAATTGCTTTAACTGAGAATTAAATCAATAAAATTAGTATTTAATATTAAATATATAAAAAAAAATATACATAATATAATAATATTAATGGGTAAAGTATAATAATATATAAAATATAAGTTTTATGTATATTATAAAATTATATTCAAGAGATTTGTATACTTAATTTATAATTAAAAATATGATAAAATTAAAAATTAATTATTATATTAAAGAATAAAGATAGATAAGTAAGTAAAGAAATGATACTTTTAACGTAATTTATTATATGTTAAAATTGATTAATATAATATATGGATAGAGATTCAATAATATGTTTTTGTTCAAAAAAAAATGTTTTGTGAATGTTGACATGATTTTTAGTAGATATAATTATATACTATTCATAATTTAATATAAAACAAAAAAATTAGTATATTACAACTTTTTAATGTTAAGTTTTCAAATAAAAGTAAAATAATAAATTACTTTTATATTCTTAATAACAAGATTATATTTTTAAAATTATAATATTATCAATAAATTAAGAAAATTTGAAAAAAAAAAAAAAAAGAGAAGAAGATACAAACTCATTGACATTTTCTTGATGAATTAATAAATGAATTAATTGTACATATAAAGACACGAGAAGGTGTTGGCTTGGTGGTTGGACGATCATTTACCAAACATTGCGGCATGAGTTTGAAGTGGAGGAAAATCAGAAATTATTGTAGCATTTTTTTTCTCCTTTCACGCGACACGTGGTAGCTCATGTGGCAGTTTGATGACTTGTCACATCATTGTTAAGATGTTGACTGAACCGGGTAAACTAGGACTGGTTCACCGATTTCTAGTTGAACCGATCTGATTCGCTAGTTTCTAATTGATTCTTAGATTATACGGTTCTAAGGGATGAACCGAACCGGACTAGAGATCGATTTTCGATTAATTCAGTCGAACCGACCGATCCGATTCGATTTTAAAAACATTAGTTAAAATAGAGTCTCAACCATGTCGGGTTGATTGTCAAGGTCTAGGAAGGGCAGTTGGGGAATATTTGTTATTAATAATATATTTTTTAAAATTTAATATATTTTTTTATATCAATAATATATTTTTTACTTCTTAATTTATAAAATTTTTTACTAGTCACAAAATTTAGTGATAAAATTATCTAAACTCTTCATTTTAAATTTAAGATTCAATCTAAAGTTCTTACCGTATAAATAAACTGTCTTTTTCCACCCCCTCAATTTATGCAGTTCCTCAATCTATAGAATCTCCAAACCAAACTTGAAAACTTGGGAGAAATTGAATCGTGATAGATAAATGTTATTAAGGCACGATGGATGAGTTGATGGATGATGATCACAAGCATGCGGTAAAAAGAAATTAAGGTATTAAAAAGGCATCTAATTGGCAACAGACATAAAGATACGAAATAAACAATTTAACATTAAGCTTCAATGTACCAAACAACAGAATTCAGAACCCCGCAATAAGAAAACATTGTTACAGGGAAAAAAAAAAAAAAAAAGGCCCTCCTGAAACCTCATTTTTCTCGAGCAACTGGCTGTGATTTAATAAGTGAAATACACAAAACGAATCAATTCACAATTCCCAGAAAGATCAGGAGATCCCATCTTCTCCTGAATCTGATGCATCCGATGCAATGAAATCTGCAGCCGGAGAGGCTATAGTTGAATAAGAAACATGTGACATGAGGAACTCACAGCAGCTACCGTTTTCAGAATACATTTGTCTGTAGATCCTGCATTTCAGGATCCACAGGTTTAGCTTCCTTTTCTGCTTCAGACCCAAAAAGTGGGACATCAAGGTCAGGAGGATTCTGGACATTGATAAATATGTCAGTATAACAGGAAATAGAGTTATTCATTAATATTTAAGCATCTTTTTGCATCAGGATTTTACCATGCATCGGATTAATGCCCAATTGACACCCTTGAAAAATGGATGCCGCTTGATTTCATTCGCCCCTTCCTGTGAACCTAACCTTTTTTTCAGATCTCTATGCAGAAGCCGGTACATTAACTGCTTTGCGTGGAGACTAACCTGCAAAGCATCATGGCATTGTTATGAGTCCATTTAGCAACTAAAGCATTTTCCAAAAGTTATACTTAACTTTGAGGATGTTGTTTAAGAGATGAATCCATATATAACTCAAGAGTAAAACAAACTTTTCTACCAATGGCAGATACTATAGCGTCGTGTTGTTTCTGCTTTTTTTTTAAGACTTCTTCCATCACATACTGTACTTATGTCACACTCCATTTCTGTTTTTTAAGCGTTCTCTACAACACTTGCCTCAAAGGCAGAAATTTTGAAGGTAGCCTCTTTCGTGATGGTTAAGAACAACAGGCCTTAAGGAGAGGGATGCAGAAAGACGATCTTACTGGTATACGTGCTGGAAATTTAAGGTCTTTGTGCAGAATATTGGCAAAAGTCTTTTGCCGTGTCTTTCCCCTAAATGGTGTATATCCATAAAGCATCTCATAGAGAAGAATTCCTGGAAGAAAATGACGTAAAAATGAAAGAGATTTTAGTCTAGATGTTCAAGCTAAATGCTATGATGTTGCCAACCGCTTAGTCCAATTGATCATTGTACCAGCAATGACAAATAATCACAGGTATCAAACATGCAGAAAATTCAATGTAATAGCAATGTGTACATAATTTACCAAGTGCCCACCAGTCCACTGCACTCGTATGGCCTGCTCCAGTTATGATTTCCTGCAAAAAAAATTTTAAGCCAACAAGCTTCAGTAAAACATAACAGAAGAATATCCTGTACCTGAAGAGAAGTTTTGAGGATTGGTAAGCAAATTAAACCCGACAAGGAGAAAAATAACATCCTTCTGGGTGTTCCTTCAATTTCACATATTGATTTTAAACTGAAATGCATTTCTGGCTGGCATGTTTGCAGGATCAAAATGATGAAAATCTTGAATATTGACCATGATATATGAGATCATCTTAATATTGATCGCTAATGATCTAGTAAATTTGAATAAACACAGAATGAAGGTTGAAAAGTGAACTAACTGGAGCAATGTACTCTTCAGTGCCAACAAAAGAGTTTGAAGCTCGCATGGGTTCAGCCATGAAGATTGGAGCCTGTTGATGTTTGTGGCTCCTTTTCTTTTCATTTGTACTCGGGATCAAAAGCTTCAAAGCATAAAACTTAATGTTATTATTCTCTGAAAGTGAGAAACGAAGATTCTCAAAAGAATATGTAGATAAGATGGTTGATATACCTGTGGTTTGCAAGACGTCAAACATGAAAGATCAAAATCTGTCAGCGACAAATGCCCATTGCTTTGGAGTAGAACATTCTCGGGCTTTAGGTCCCTGTAAATTATCCCTGAAAGAGAAAAAAACACGTAACTTTGAAAAGATATTTAATTGCGAAGAGCTCAGTACGGCGACCACTTTGTAGATTTCTAATCAATTTGTATGGTGAAGGCTTTGCCTCCTAATCTTCACTAGACTCATTCAGGTCTGAGCAGTCTAATAAGCATGCAAAGAACAACTTCGAAAGGCAATAATATAAGAATTTATAGAGAAATGTTTTTTTTTTTAATGTCGGTCAAGCCATATAGAAGTCGGAATATTTATCAGAAGGCAAAACTGCCTTTGATAGAGTCAAACTAAAGGTGAATTAGTGCGCTCCCAACTAGAGAGAAACTGAAGAAGGGTGTACATATATATATATATAAAGCCACAGATCCTTCAATCTTGTATGTGCCAAAAAATTGAAAAGCTAGGTTAATAAGTCTAACAAGAAGAAAGTGTTTCAATATCTACCTTGACAGTGAAGGTATTCTAATGCAACAACCACCTCTGCAGCATAGAATCTGCAAACATAAAAAGTCCTTCTCAATTAATTGCGAAAATCCATCATAATTTGTCACCTAATTTCTCTAATCTGTATACGGAACTTCAACTATTCCAGACATCATTATTGACTTTTACCTCACTGCATCTTCCTTCAACACCTTCGTTGGTTGTCTGTCCAAAAGCAGGAAAAGCTCTCCACCGGGGCAGTAATCGGTTATCAGACAAATATGTGTTTTGGTCTGAATAATGTTAGAAGAAAAGAATTTTAGAACTCCATTTATAAAAGCATTAATTTTCTCATTCTAGACTTGAATAAAATACAAAAAATGAGGATTCAGATTTTTTATTCAGACTACAAAAAATGCACTTTTCTTTGCAATGTTTTGATCATTGGCCTAGTTTAAGCCCAACCATCTGACCTGAAATGAAGCATACAATGCAGGAAGAAAAGGGTGGTCCAACAGGTCAAGAATTTGCCTCTCTGCACAAGCTCTATGTACCTACATCAGAAGAAAGAAGTCAGGTAGGGTCATTAAAAATGCAAACAAAATGTAGCAGTTGGCCAATTCAAGGAAAGATAAAAAAAAGCACATTTAACACACTAAATAGCAAACTTTAGTCCTAGGAATTCTAATCAGAAAGAATATTCCACAATTTGACTGAATTGCTCAAAATATCATCAATGCACATGGATTGCTGGAACTGAATCAAAAGAAGCTACACAAGTTTTCCTGATTAGAAAAGAATGAGACAGAATTTTATGACTTGGGTCTAGTACCTTATTACGGTTGAGCATAACACCTTTGTCCATGGCCTTCATGGCAAAGTAAAGACCAGTTCCACACAATTCTACCAAATGGACACTGCCATGCCAATTTGTCAAGTCAGAGGGAATTACAGAAGATAATTTTGAGTGCAAATCATGTCTCGGCATCATTGTCTATGCTATTTTGCCACAGTATTGAAGAGAGACAAACCTGCCAGTGTCGCCAGACCCCAAGGTTTTAACTGGCCTGAAATGCTTTAGTCCTATTTGTTCTCCACTCTCGTGAATCTTCAGGATCAAATAAGTAAAATCGATAGAAAATCATCAACAAACCAATTGCCTCTATTCAAAGTTCAGTTCACAAGCGAATGGTGCATGAGGTCGATCATAAATTTGTCAAATTTATTTACTATAAGACCAAATTTAAAATAGAACAAGTACTTGATACACATATATAACTCTTCGAGAGAATATTACCTTCTGAATTTCTCTCCAAGAGGGGCTATCCTTCCTGTGAGGCTTTGGATAAACCACCTTTGAGTGATTTGCCCACAAATCTTCTGGTTTCTGCAGATGGCGGAACTTGTCATAAGTTTATCACAAAAGGATTTTAAGTCAAAATTGTGTGGTTAGGTATGCAAATTACCAAATTGGCATCTGGAAGTTCTCTCACTGCTTCATCAACATTTTCTGCAGTTTGTTTCACCTGGTTGTAGACATCAGGCTAACTGATTAGGAAAAAATGGTTGGGTATTTAAGACCGTAGATGAAGCAGAATTTCCCAGAATTACAATAGAACTTCAATGAAGGTTAACTTGACATGATAAACGGGTTTTAAATTCAGCAGTATGTAAATGAAGAAATGAATACAGACCACTACTTTGCTCTCTTTTGCAGCTGTCTCTGCAATACTGTTGGTACGCGGCTCAACATGTTCACTGCCATCTAGCTGCACTCCAATAAAATACTGACCTCTCCCTGTCAAGGATGGGTAAAATTTGGTTATTCTTGCGATGTTCAGGCATTGATCTATGTCACAGTCAACAAGCTATAAGATCATATTGTATGATCTGAGTAAATAATATGTGTACCTTTTGATCACGCATAGGCTGCAGATGGAAAAGGTTCCAGAACTTCTTGCCTAAATAATGTGCACGTGTAAACATCAATTAGGTACAGATATCAACTTTGGTAAAATTTGTAGACTTTATGTCAAACTCGTAATATTTGTTCCATGAACGAGAACAAGTTCTACCAGATACTGCTATGAAGAATGGATAAATATGTTAAATACATTGCTATAATTCCAATCAGCTCTCAATTTCAAAGATCAGCATAGTGTGGTGTGCAACAGTAATCATACCACTCTTGGTATAGTTAATCAGCTGCACGGTAACCTCTGTCTGATTATCAATAGCATCTCTTATTTTCCTCACAGTAGCTGGATCAGTTTCAGGTCCTTGCAAAAATCTGCAAAACCCCAGCACAAAAGGACTGCAATTAAAATGTGTTCACCGCAAAAAATACCTTTCATCACTTCTAGTAGAATCTAGGACACTGATGAAAAGAAACTATGCGTAAGCATAGTCTCAATGAGCATAATTATGGGGCTCGATACAGCAATCCCAGCTTCTTGAATCGATAACTACTTCCTTTTTTACCATACCAAAATTTCTGTTCATAATTTTGATGGGTCATAAAATTCAATGCTATAAATTTTTCTCACAAACGGAATGGATTTTAGAGCATACCTACAGTTTCTTCCCAAGATTTCTTCACGACTGTACTCGGTCAGCTCTAAAAAGCTGTCAGATGCAAATATCTGAAGAATTCAAACAATCAGAACTGCTTCATCTAATCTTCTTCTCCAAAGTTGGATCCAGAAACACGAGTATATGCATATTGAATTATAATGACAAAGTAGGAGCCTTACAATGGGATTATCTGGCAGCCTTGGATCAGTAATGACAAAGTTTTTCTCTATACGTTCGAGGGTGGTAGCGAGATCAATACCCTTTCTCATTTCCTTCTTCCTCACTTTGTCATCAAGGCTATCAGGCCTTGCATCGTCGTCACTCTCAGTTTCATCATCATCATCATTCAAAATAATTCTATCATCAATGCTTTCATCATTGGATTGTCCACTTTTCCTCCTGAGCCTAGACCACGAAAGCAATGTCAGTTAAGTTGACACATATATCCACATGACAGTATGCTTTTATTGGTTTATGTGTTTGGTAAAAATAAAAACTTTATACCCCATGAAAGAAAGATGGGTAGATTTGCTTGGTTTCTTTTCAGGCAACTCACTGATGCGCTGCATTGATCTTCGGATACGCCCATGAGAGTTCCGTCTATTTGTAGGCAGAGTCTCTGAGTTTCTCCTTCCCAGAGCCCCAATTCTGTCCTCTTCTGCACCTCCTTCTGATTTTCTCACTAAGGGACGATTTGCTGATTCACTGCGGGCTCGAGGCCTCTTCACAGCTTCAACAAGTTCGGTTACAGAACTTGTAGCCATCTCCTTTTGACGTGCTGCAGAAGCAAGAAACTTACGAAGGTGAATTATGATCTAAAAGAACTGCTCATATTTGGGGATAATTTGCTTTGTAGCTTTCCAACTAATTTAACATCATGCAATCACATATAATAGCATTCAAAGGGAAATCAGTTTTCTTTAATGTTTGGGGAGTAAAATTCAATCTTTTGTGTATTTACAATCAAAACCAGAAAAATATTACTCATGACAAGATCCAATTATTCTGTGAACGTTTTGCTGCTATGCACATGACAATAAAAATAGAGTTTTTTGCTCTTAACTAATAATTCTGAGCTGTGGATGGTGAACTTAAACTCAATTCAAACAAGTTTCTTCATGTCTAACCTTACCCAAACTCTTACATTTTGCTGGAATTAGTTGAATATAGGAATATCAAATTATAAAACCACACACTCATTAAATTATTTCAAGCATGCATGTTCATTTCAACCAAATGACACCAACCTAAAAAAAAAAGCTTGATTTTTGCACAAAACAAGATTTTGTATTGGAAAGTATTCATGTGATCTTTTATTTTTATATCATATTATCAGAAATTTGACCTGCTATCTCATGTTTTGTTGAGTGAACTTCACTTAGAACTACTTGATTTTTCGTTTTAACCTTTGAAAAGTTCTTTTGGCAACTCTGAAAGCCGCTACACTTGCACACAGCATTTGATAATGTCTACAACTAATTGAAAAATAGCAACTTTTCTACCTCAAAATACTAGTGCTGGAAAAGGTCCACTGATTAATTTCCATTTTCCCAGCTTGGAAACTATAATTAATGAAGTTGAAAGTTCATTTTACTGGTCTATGAAATTGCTATCAGTTGTTACACAATTTCTTCCTAGACTTTACTCATATCAGTTATTTATTATGGCATGAGCCTAAACAAGTAGAAGAGTGTTAAGTTGATAGGTTCGTTATCTAGTAGAATGACTTAAATCATTTAAATTAACTTACTCTCAAACTTATATTCTTTTCATTTTAACCTTCACCCACCGATGTGGATTTAATCTTCCAACGATATCTTAACACAGAACTGAGGACAAATGAAGAAGAAATTGTAGTGATATTAGAAATTTGTTACTGAGAATCTTTCACTAAATGATGTGTAATATTTTACACTCAATCTCCTGTCACACTATGTCTTTACATATGAATGAAGCCCATGTAGAAGAGTAAAAAGAAAGGGATAAGCATAGGGGGAAGAATGGGAGTTGGTTACCATCATATCGGATTAAAGATTCAGGCAAGCCATTGGGACGCAGCATCTTATCCTTGGACCCCTCAGTAAACTTGCTAACCTCCACTTGCATTCTGCCACAACAGCAGACAGAGACAAAAAGGCGAATTAAAGCTCAACATTGATATCCCTATTGTGACATATTCCTAATCCCACAACGTTACATTTATACAGACCCCCACTAGAGCAAAATTAATAGAGAAAATTAGAAAAAAAAAAAAAACACGCACACACACACACACACAAAAAAAAAGGGAAAACTCATCTATCAATTAGGAAAAAAATTACACATAAATGGAAGTTTGTCCACCATTTTCATTCATTCTTTTTTTTTTTTTTGGTCCTAATTTTCATTCATTCTTCTTTGGAGGTCCTGATTTTTATTTCGATGGCCCTACATTGGTGGAATAAGTCAAGGTCCACAATCCATCAATGTATAGGAGCCGAGCTGCGCATTAAAAAGTTGAGACTTATTGGCATGACAATAGGACAATTGGGTTTCTTAGTCTGACCAGTATCATGTGGCCTGTTCTAGGACAATTTTTTTCTTTTTTTTCCCTATTTAACTATTAGTTATATAATAAGAATAATTTTTCTTATTCTTATAAATCTAATACTCATGAAAACTCAAAATTTCTAAAATAAAAATCTTAGGTTTTAATCATTAAAGTATCCCCTAAATGACAATTTTTTTGGTACATTCGAAATATTACTGAGAATATATGCTCCCTAAAGTTGGTGATATGCAGTAATATTGTACAGAAATGATTTTTTTTTTTTGGAAGGTAACACCACCTCAACCTTTAGATTAACTAACTGTAGCGTAAGATCAGTAGATCCAACAGTTGAGGTGCCTCCAAGCACCTGCGCACACTCAAACCAAATTGAAATCCTATTGAAAAAAGAAAAAAAATCAAAAAATATGATCACGTAAGACTCTTTTAATTTTATTTTGCACAATATTTTGTAAATGTTCATATGTATAAGTATGCAAATTTACTCGACAAAGTCACATGGAAGAGACCAATTCCCTGGGGTCCTAGACTTGAACCCACACATTGTTAGTCTTCCCGTACATAATCACAATTATTAATGAGATACACAAATGTGGAATCGTGATCGTGCCACGTGAACGAATTTAGCTCGAATTTGATGGCAAAGAAACTGACCCAATAAATTTGAGGACTTTTCCGTTATCATCCTTGATGGGTGAAATTGTGAGAAGATTCCAAAATGGTGTGCCGTCTTTCTTGTAATTCAGCAATCTCCCACAGTAATTATTCCCAGCCTGTAAGGCCTCTCTTATCTTGGCTACGTCTTCTGGGTCAGTGCCAGCTCCCTGTAAAAACCGGCTGCACATCCCAAAATGTCTCTTTTACCCCCATTTGACCGTTATCCAGTTAAAGAAAAAAAACAACCGAAAAAACCAACAGTAACATTCTTTGTTTATGCTAATTAATTACTATTAATTTTTTTAAGTATAAAATGGGCAAATAAGTGTTGTGTCCTACAAACTTTTCAACTTTTTATTTGAGAGAAATTAAATTTTTTTCTTTTTTACTAAACTAATTCACATAATATTCAACGAGTGTCACAAACTATCGTAATCATGGAAATTAAAGAAAGTTTAACCCCACCAACTATTACTAACATGATTTGTACCATCCAGAGTACATCTTTTACCAGTTAGACTACACGTTTGGTAGTTAATTACTACTAGTTTTCGAGTACGAGTCTCTATTGGAACCGATGAGAAAAGAAAGAATATATTACCAGTTCCTGCCAATAACCTCTTTAGATGTGTATCCTGTCATTTTAAAGAATCCGGCACTCGCATACAGTATTGGGTAATCAGGTTTTGTGGCATCTGATACGACAAATGTTTGTTGGAATGAAGATAGTGCATCTTTGATGTCTTCGGATACTCTTGGGATTCCCCTCTCTTTTCCTCCGTCGTCCGACGTGTCGCCGGAGCTCCGGACCGAGTTATTTGAGTTCCTCCTGGATGAACCCGCTTTGGTGTCATTCGGGTCATCCCCGCCCGAGTTCCTTACTGTGACCACTCTCGGTTTGCCCGTTTCTGTATCTGTTTTCAGCACTAGGCCCCACTCGGCCGCTCTTTTCGCCGCCAGACCAGCTTCCCCGGATAGTTGTGGCGTGGCGGTAGCGGACGTTGACTTGTTGACTCCACCATTGGTGACGTTTTGAGATTGTGGTGGAGGTTGGGTTGAGGGGGTGGTGTCCTTGAAGGCCATCCATGAAGTGATTTCGTCGCCCCGACCCGGTTTGGAAGGGGCCTTAAACGGTTCGGGTTCAGGGTCGTCACGCGGGTCAACCCAACTTTGCCACGTGGGGTTGGAGCGAAAAGTCGGGTTGGTGGGTAGGGTCGAGGGGGTGGTGGGATTAAATACTTCAAGTGAGCCACGAGAGTCTCTAGGCATGGGGGGGATGATGGATGACTGCTTGGATGACTTATCTGTCGGTTCCATCCCTGCATCAAACATTTCAACACAAATATCAGTCGTATGATATAAGGTCTGGAGAAAACTTGTGCAAACAAACATTCATACATGCAAATTATAGTCGGACATAAGTGACGTATGCAACCTAACGGATGACTTCTGATTTCAGTTCAGAGTGTGATAACTAACACAAGTACAATAATTTTTTTTTGTGAGTAAAAAAAAATTTTAAACAAAAAATATTATAGTTTAGACACACATTTAGACAAGAATCATCAACCATAGAACAGAAGGCCATATCAACATTTGATAAAGAAAAGTTCAGGACTTGAAATTGTCACTAAATTTTGTTGATTGTCCAAAAAAAAAAAATTTAGACATGAATCGTTTTCAGCACACAATTGGTGGGGCAGAGATGTCAAGTGGACCAGACAAAAAAGACAAAAAGCGGTGGTAATAATTATTTTAAGCATACTTCATGGAATTGGCAATCCGATAGTTTGATAACGAGAGAATAAAGAAGGGATCTAAGGTTTAAACTCCGAATCTATCAATTTGAAATTACTGCTTTCAACAACTCAGTTATTGCTGAGTCATCGGTGCTATAAAAATTGTGGTGAGGAGAGAACATTCAAGTAAATGGAAGCCTAAGCAGGTAGTTTTGGTTTGCCTGTATAAGGGTGTGCTAGCTGTTCAGAAGAAGCAGCCTGGAGACTTCCGAAAAGAGCCAAGAACTATGTCCTCCCTCACATGTTTTTTTTGGTGTCCATGGAACATGCAAGCACTAGGAAACATTAAAAGGAACTTGGGGTCTTCTGATCAAGACCGAAAACCATATCTTGTTAGTTCATTAATTGAAGATGTCCAAAAGCCAGCTGTTTTTCTACCCTTGAGAGTGCTAGCAGAACCCAAAATTACAACAACAAAAGTTTTAGTTCTTGCAAATTTTACGAACTTGTAGCCCTTTCTATCCAAAACAATAAAGAAAACGGACTTAGGACTATAAAATTAGATCATATTTCAAAAATATGCACCAGTCCCAACTCTAAACACAATTAGATGTCACAATTCTGAGTCTTGCACCATTTAACTATTACAGTCAAACTATGAGAGTTGGATGCAATTCACATAAAATTTGGGGACCAAGAACTAGTGTGAGAACTGAAGATAAAACGAATAAAAAACTGAACAACTTAAAAAACCATACCTTGAACTGAAACCGAGTCTGCTAATTACAACTCTTCTAGCTTGTCTTGAAGAAGAAACCTTAAATTCTGCTTCAACAACCAAAGGATTCACCAAATTTGAGCTAACAAAAAGGGGACCTAAACACCCATACTTATACCTTCAAGAAAAAAAATAGAAGAGGAGGTAAGAGACTCAAAAAAACACAGCAAAGAACAAATGCGAGAAATAATTAGAAGTAACGACAAGGAGGTGATGGAGCAGAAAGGACTTTCAAAGAAGGAATGATTGTCCAAAAATAAGTTTGGCTTCCCATCACTTTACACCTAAATTTCACATGGCATTATTTTTTGCTCGGATCCCTATGCCCCCCATTATTGAAGCTTGCTGGAGCACTTGTTTGCAAGAAACAGACGTATTGCAATCTTGTTCTCCTTCAGCTTTTAGGGAAAGGAAATGGGAAATGGGATGATGGGTTGGCCTACAGAAAGGCACCAAAAAAAACACAGCAGCAAAAGAAGAAGCTTTTATGTTGAGCAGAGAAAAGAATGGGAATAATTTCAGTGCACGTTGGGAGCTGGAGCTCTACCGACCGATGTCTCTGCAGACAGTGCTCCTTGTGTTTCTCTGTCCCGAAAGTGCCAAAAATTTTGGAAGACGAAACAATATATGAAAGGGTGAAAATATATGAGTAAAGATTACGGCCTTTATACTTATTTAAAGTAGTAGTTTAATAGTAATTTGGTGTGTTTTTCTTAAATTTAATTGAGGTTTGAGTCGCAGTGTTAGCATTTGAGGCAATATCAGCCTCCCCAACGAACAGTTTGTGACGTGGTATTAGTCAACAATTTGTTAATATCGTGGTTGGTTTGAGAGTTAAGTTCGAATTCAATAGTACTTGAATGGTAGGTTTGCTCCTTTGAAAATGATTAAATGAGATATTACGATAATCCAAATACCGACTTCAATTTAGAGATTTAATAATCGATATATCAACAATATTTTTTTTTTCAGTTAAAAAAAAATTACAGCTTTGGATTTAAATATCTGTTTTTTTTTCCGGGGAGGGGTTTGGGAGTTGGGTTGCTTTCCTAAGTGACGTCGATTATTGAGAAAGTAATGGCAATTGGCAAGTGTGGATTAGAAAGATGTCTTTCTTGTGCTTTGATTGGTTGTATCGATGACAATAAAGCAAGGACTTAGCTTGCTAGTGAAGAGAGGCACATGAGGAGTGGACACGTGTCCATCCAGCTGGTCTTGTCGTTAAAATTGACCGACAATCTTTTTTTCTAATGAGAGGTTTATTGGAATAATTGTAAAATTTGTGAAAATCAATAAATAGATTTTTAAATTTAAATTATGGAGTGTCTCGTGAGAGACTAATTATGGCTTTAGTCCATGGCTGGAGAATCTGGCCATAGACCATGCTAAATTCTGTTTTTTTGAAAAAAAAAAATAAATTTTAAATATATTTAGTATTAATTTAAATATATTTAGTATTACATTAAATATTAATTTAAAAAATTGAAAAAAAAAATTTGCTAAAGACTCTGGATGGTCTAACTGGTTTACGGATTGAAAAATAGAGAAAAAGGCAAGTTCTATCAAAAACAGAGGAAAAGAAAATATATTTTGCGTCCAAAAATGATAATTATATGGTTACCGGTAAGTGGCTGTTTCAAGTTTCACAAGCTTTTTTTTTCTCCGTATCTTCAGGCATTTAAAGCGAAAAGCTTGGTAAGGGTTAGAAAGGTAGAACCTAGGACATAAAGATACACAATTTTTTTGGCCTTAAATTTTCATATTATTTATATATGAATTTTAATTTTTTTAATATTTTATTTAAATTTTAAATTTTTTTAATTTTTTACAAATTATTTTTTTATTAAATTAAGTTTTTTATTTATAAAAAGTGGTCAATTTATTAATAAATGAATTTAACTGAATTGAAATTATTAAAACAAGATCAAATATAAGAATTAATTTTTTTTTCATCAACAAATATACATATTAAATATTTTTTAATCAACAAATATATGAATTAAATACGCAATGTGTATATTTTTTGATAAAAAAATTCAATTCCAGCATTTAATTTTTTTAAAATATTTTTTCTAAGGTTAAAATTATTTTTTAACAGATTGACCACTTTCTGTCAATAAATAGGCTGATTGGATAAAAAATCTAAAAAATTTAAAATTCAAATAAAATTTTAAAAAAATTCAGAATTTATATGTAAAAAAATATAAAATTTAAGATCCAAAAGTTGCTTATGCCCTGTGGCCATAGGCAGTATATTAGAAGAAGGATGGGACATTGTTGTTCTGGGCTCAGAAATTGAAAAGTATAATTTTTAGTTTCCAAATATCGAATTCTAATCAGAAAATATAAATATGTTAAAATTAGAAGAGTTATTTTTATTATAAAATTTATGATTTGAAAAATTATTAATAAACATAAAAAAAAGGAATAATCTCGAAGGTGAGTGTTTAACAGTACTCGTACACTAGACGTAGTGAAAGAGGCATAATTAACTCTTACACGTCTAAAAAGAAGTAGTTACAATTTCGAACTTAAAATTATAAATTCAGATAATTTTACCATTAAGAACTTGTGGCCAAGAGCAAAGCAATAATTTCAAAGGGTTGAAACTTTTATCATTCGAAATGATAGTTTAGTAGTAAGTTGAGATATTTTAATATTATAA
The DNA here is from genome assembly GCA_037832335.1 of Carallia pectinifolia. Lineage (NCBI taxonomy): Eukaryota > Viridiplantae > Streptophyta > Magnoliopsida > Malpighiales > Rhizophoraceae > Carallia > Carallia pectinifolia. Next base: position 15,576,053 of record CM075454.1, read on the forward strand.
ATTCTGAGTTCGATTTTTTATACCTGCGCTCTCTTTAACTAAACTATGCTGAAGACCTATTTGGGTATAAGTTGTAATGCGCAGCGTTGAATCTAAAATTGTCTGTCAGGACTCTAGTAGAGGAGTCACACTCGACCCCATTAGTGTTCGGGAGGTGGATCAGATCCTTTAGAATTGTTGAATGAGACTAAAACAAATAAAAATTACTCTAATTTTGATTTAAGCATCTGATGACTGACTCGTGCAATAAAATTTTTTTCACTGTTAAAAAAAAAAAAAGGGTTGGAACCCTTCACTCTGAAATTGCCGCGACAGCATTCCATGGTTTCATAAGCAAAGTTGCGAAAATTTATAATAAAAGACCCTTAATGTCCCAAAATTACCCGTTTTCAATTTCAATGTTTTTCTCAATAAAGGGATAACCAAAGTTTTTAACCAATATTAATGCGCATTTACATATTTTCAAAAAAATAAAATTTGATAATAGGCATGATTCTAAAAATTAGTGATATTATTGCAGCAATTGGCTTGAAATGTTAATCTTGAGTAACTAGAGTTCTTTACGACTATGCACGCATATAATTGTGGGTTTTACGCAAGAAAAAAAGTCCTAATTTTATTAGGACATGCATGATTTTTTTTTTCATTTTTTTAATTGGTTGACGGTTGTTTCCGTACAAAATTTCCAAACTTTTTTCTCATTGATTGCCGAACAAACAACTTTTAACTTTTTCTTTCTAATTCTTTTTTGAGGGCGTTACCAAACACACGGTAAATCTTACAGTTGAATTACTTATCGTCATTGTCTTTTATTGACAGTACGCATCTAACAAGCAATTTTGTTTTTAGTTCCATCCATCTGTTTTTCTTTTTTCAAAAAAGGGGATCATTACATAGCCAAACAACTTTTCCCTACTACGTCCACATGAATTTTTTTTGTGCAACTACAAGCATTTTTTGTGCAACCACATAAGAAAAATGTGCAACGAAAAAATAATAATATTTTTTGAATTACTTTTTATCGATTTGGTTGCACAAAATACGTTCCTAGTTGCACAAAAAAAATTTCGTGTGGAAACAATTGGGAGAAATCATTTGGCCATAAACTTTTTCCCTTCAAAAAAATTGTACAACTTAATTTTATTAGGACGCATGCTGAAAAAATATGATATAGCACATTCTCTTTCGTTGTGATTTTTTTTAATAAAATAAATAATAAAAATAGACGGTATAGATTGAGAAATACTTGCGAAGATGTGTTTCCCATTTCTTCGTAAGTTAGATTAAGTAGTTAAGTTCTGCTAAAAAAAATTAAGTAGTTAAGCATTTTTTTTCTTTTTTTTGTCAAAAAAAAGAGAGAATAAGAGTAGCACTTTAATTATCTCATTAAAAAAATATTATGTTTGCTTGAGAACGGAAGTATCAATCCATAGAAAAGCAAATCCACAACCTAATACCAGCAATAGACATAAGTTTAATCTTACAAATAATTTCCAACATTAAGCAATATTAGGCATGACAGCATTCGAAATCACGATTTCTCACTTTGACTTGCGGAGTTAGGCTAGCTGCCGTAATAACAAAATTGGTTGGGAAATAATAAACTAGAGAATATGGTTGTGAATGGTCTACTTCTATGCAAAGTGGGGAGCGATGGAGAGAGAGGCCCCCACATGTGGTAGGTCCCAGAGCAACGTGAACTACTTTTGGGCGAAACCATCTTATCTGTTCACGGCTGTGATTGATGGGTCACATCTGACAATCGCTGTTGGCTACCCTCCTCTGTCTTTCCATGGTAGAACCCACAAAAGAAGATAGAAACCCAGAAATAAAGAAAGACAAAAAAAAAAAGGGTGGTCCCAATCACTCACTTGGGTTGCCTGGCACTGGCGGACATGTGATTCCCGGCCCCCATTTTTTGGATAAAGGATATACATTTTCCGTTTACCAATAATCACACAGCTTCAAACACAAGAGAGATTTGCCCATCATTTGCATCAAATTGAACAGTGAGAGGATTCCGTGTAAATCAAATAATAAAGAGACGTATTACTTCTTACGGTAACGGAAGTTTGAACCGCATCTTTCCTTATTTATCCCCATTCCTTTATGAGAGGGTGACTCCTCCTTCCAAGACCAAAGGGCTTGGAATTGGATAGCCACAAAATGTTGCTTACAAAATTGGGAATCAAAAACTTTATTGTTCACACTAATAAAATATAGGGCACGGGTGTACGGATAGAGGAAATTGACCAGAAGAAGTGTCAATAATGCAACGGTATTACTGATTTCTGCAACAAGATTGATAAAATATGCAACAAAAATCATCGCGTTATTTTTTGTTGCAAAAAAAATCAACGTTGTTACAAAAATATTCTTTGTTGTTGTATTATTGACACTTCTTCTGTCCTCTTCTTTCTGGCCGCCAATCTTTTTCCATAAAATATATACTCACCGGCATCTGATGGGGTTCGCCGGTTTAGGATAAATGAACCAAAATAACCGTGATTGATCTATACCTCTTTTTGTTTCTTTTTCATTTTAATTTTGTGGGGGACTGGAGGAGGTTATGAGGAGGATGACAGAAAAATATGGAACAAGCGCTCATCTACCATAGATGAGTGCGATATTTCATTTCAATAATAATTAATTTTTTTTTGTAAATAAAAAATGGTAGTTTCGATTTTTTTTTTTTGGTGTTATTCTCCCTTCAATTTTTTTATTATTATCTTCCCCAACTAAGTGGAGAAACTTAATAATTTAATGATAACAAAGTGCTAACTAAGGTGATTTATAAGCCGTAAAGTCAGAAACTCCATCAGAAAAATAAATAGCTGTAATTAAATTCCAAAAAACATTACCCCGCCAATAATGCTGTATTCGTCATGGCAAGGCGAAGTAATGCTAAATTTTCGAACCTAACAATAATGCTTTTTTTTTTTTGATGGAGATAAAAAAAAAAAAAGAAAAGATTATTCTATAGCGATTGCGTTTCAATCTTTGGCCAAATTGTAATTTTAGAACTTTTAGACTATTCCTCTGGCAGAATTTAACAGCGTATAATAACAAAGCATACGTGGTTGAATTGTTTTAATTTTTTTTTTTTTTTTGACAGAGAATTGTTTTAACTTGATATGGGGTATTTCCCAAACTTAATAACAGCAAACATATTCACCGGCCAGCCTCACTTGCATTGTGAATTAGTAGTGATGATATTGCAATTTTGCATGTTTGCAAGCTAAAAACTACATCGTTAGCTAGATGTAATGCATCTCATAAATTTGAAAAGAAACCAAAATGAAAATAATTGTACGTCTTTACATTACAAACATTATACTTTTTATTACGTATTTATGTAATTTTTTTTTCTCTCGCATAAATTGGTCCTAATACTTGCTGGCAGATTTGACTTTGACTAGACAAGATGCATCGCATTTGGGGCAGGGTAGGATATAGCCGTAGGGCCATTTCAAGTTAAAGTTACAAGTCGTTGAAAATCTAATGTAGGAACAAAAAATTAAAACCCCACTTCTATTATATTGTTATGTACTAGAGCTATTGTATACGTAGCTACAATGAAGAGCTTGAAAATGGCTTAGACAAAGGGAAAAATTTTAGACCAATTACTTGAGGCGGTGGTCCTTCTTCTCAATCTCCATCTACTGTTTGTGTTCTGCTATTTTCAATCTTTTTGTCTCACTTGATATATATTTCTATCATAATTTCAACCGTCGTTCTAAAATGATATTTTTTGGAGCTATATAATTATATACACGAAATGTAATTACAATAAAACCGTGTAAGATTATGAAATAAAGAAATCAGAAAAAGAGTGAAAAAAAAGGGGAAGGTGGGAATTTTCAAGGTATTCAAATGTCTTTGATATTTATGGATATATTAGAAAAAAAAAAAATTTTGGTAGAAGAACAAAATTTTTTATTTGATATTTATTTTCTTTGTTTTTTTGGTCTTACTAGAGATAGTCTACAATATTGAAAATCTCAGCTGCTAACCATCTGCCTAAGGTGAGTTCTCTGATAATTATTTTCTTGTTTCTTCTTGTTTTGGGCTGGAGAGAGCAAAACAAAGGCAAAGCTCAAACAAAAAGCCCAAATGTACATACCTTAAAGTTCTAATCTGAACCGTAGAGACATGGAGGCCCAATTAGCAAGACACGACCCAAAGTGGAACGGGCTTGTCAATCTCTGCAAAACGATGACATTCTGCACGCCCTCCCATCCTTCTTCATGTGATGCTTTGATATTGTCAATGAGATTTGATTAAGATTTGGTTATATATATATTTTTATGTCTATCATATTAATTACTCTTTCGAAAAAAGTGACTAGAGTTTCCAACAATAAATGACAGCTATCATACTCAGTGCTAAATACCATAACGACATAATAATATCATATACTTCTTAATTTTACTCTTTTTTATGAGTAAAACTCACTCGATTTAATATTACACAAATTTATTTTTTATTTTTTTAGTTAAGTAAATTTACTTATTATTTGGTGTAATACTCACTAAAAAGTAAATCTTGATATTATCATTATAACAAACTCCAAGCGGGATAGACAAAACAGAACCAACTTATCTCAACAGTCCACAATTGAATTGCTTATTCAATTGTTAACAACTTTTTTTTTTTTTTTGAGGTTCAATTGTTAACAACTTAACATTGAATTAATCACCACAACAAGAATTTAGATGACAATAAGCAGCATATGAATCATCATATTTTCGGCAACTCAATCGTTATAATAAAATGAAAAGCATATTACAGATTAAAAGCAATCCATAAATCCGAGGAACTATGGTCCATACGACATAGTTCTTACATATCCTATGTAACTTTTGCTGTGCTTAAGGTGAGAAATAATCGCATCTAAGTTCGTCCTTCCAATAACAACTTCATCTCCTTCCTCTAGATCCGAAGAAGTCTCAGTCCAATCTCCATTTTCCTCCAATCTCCATGAACATGGGAAGCAAAAACTAGAACAACAACAACAACAAAAAACGATTTGTTTTGATAGAGAAATGCCACACCAAGCATTTTTATTAGGCCGAAGAAAGGCAGTCATTTGGTTCTTTATAATCACTGCATTGCTTTACCTCATCTACTCTTCCCATCTCCTGCCAAGCAATCAATGTCCGATGCCTGAAGTAAATCTTGAATACCTCACCAACTTGTCCTCTTCGATCCACACCGATGAGCAACAAGAAAATCAACAGCAACAACAACAACAACAAGAAGGGAGTTTGCAGTCTGTTGTGGTTCCCCAGAAGACGACGAAGGAGGAGGCTGATACGCAGCTAAAGCACATTGTTTTCGGGGTGGCTGCCTCGGCAGATTTGTGGGAAAGAAGGAAAAGGTATGTTAAAATATGGTGGAGGCCTAAAGAGACTAGGGTGGTTGTTTGGATGGACAAGCGGGTAAGTACTAGAAGAAATGAGGAGCTTCCTGAGATCAAAATTTCTTCGGACACGTCAAATTTTAAGTACTCCAACAGGCAGGGCCAAAGGTCAGCGTTGAGGATCTCGCGGGTGGTTTCCTGAGACATTGAAGCTTGGTTTGGAGGATGTGAGGTGGTTTGTGATGGGGGATGATGACACTGTCTTTGTTGTTGATAATGTGGTAAGGATACTTTCTAAATATGATCATAGGCAATTTTACTATTTAGGGAGCTCCTCAGAGAGTCACCTTCAAAATATATTTTTCTCCTATACTATGGCATATGGAGGAGGTGGTTTCGCTATAAGCTACCCATTGGCAAAGGAGTTGGCAACAATGCAAGACAGGTGCATTCAGCGATATCCAGGATTGTATGGTAGTGACGATAGGATTCAGGCTTGCATGGCTGAGCTTGGTGTGCCACTCTCCAAGGAAGCTGGGTTTCATCAGGTATTGAATCCAAAGGGATCTCATCAATAGCCTTACTTAAAAGTGTAACACAATTGCAAGCATTACAAATGTGGTCTTGGTCAATTGTCTTTCTGAGAAAATTTTGTCTGAGATGAAAATAACTTATGTGGATGTCTTAAGTAAGAGAAACTTAAGATTTTGTACGCGTTTATGAATGAAACTTGGAACTGGCATCTTAATTGCAGTTGTTTTTAACATCATATTAGGCTCCGGACTTAGATGCAGATAGTAATGATTATAGTTATGTTGTTTGTTGCAGTTTGATGTCTACGGAGACCTTTTAGGTCTTTTGGCAGCCCATCCTGTGACTCCGCTGGCTTCACTTCATCATCTGGATGTGGTGGAGCCAATATTCCCCAGCATGTCACGACCCAAAGCTGTACAACACCTGTTCAGGTCTGTCAAGCTGGACTCAGCTAGCATAATGCAGCAATCTATCTGCTATGACAGCAAAAGGCTCTGGTCCATATCCATCTCATGGGGTTTTGTTGTTCAAATATGGAGAGGAGTGATTTCTCCGAGAGAGCTTGAGATGCCAGCAAGAACCTTCCTCAATTGGTATAGAAAAGCCGATTATACTGCATATGCATTCAATACAAGGCCCATAACCAAGCATCCATGCCTGAAGCCCTTTGTCTTCTACATGAGCACTATTAAGTATGATCAAGCTAGGAAGCAAACTATTGGAATATACTACCCTCAGAAATCCCGCCACCCTTATTGCCGGTGGAAAATGGCATCACCAGAAACGATAACCTCTATTGTCGTGTTGAAGAGGCCTGATGAGTTTCGATGGCAAAAGGTATAACTTGACAGCATTTGAGTTTCATGTTGACAAAGAATTGTAGCCAATGGTCCTTTGAATTATTTTTAATGAACCTTTTCCTTTCAAGTTTTGAAAATACTAAAAAAATTGACTGATGGAGATCAATAGCTAACTCTATTCCAATGTGCATAACATCAAATAGGGATTTTATGGGCTATATTTGATCTTTTGCTAATTGTACCTCCTTCGCAGTCACCAAGGAGGGATTGTTGCAGAGTCATGCCATCAAACAAAAACTCATCTCTGTACTTATGGGTGGGCAATTGTAGACAAGGTGAGGTTAGTGAGCTGCAGCCATAAGCAACAATGGAGTTTCCCTGGTTTGATCTTAACAAAGGGTTGAGCCCGAGCATAAAGGGCATAAAATCAGACCAGCACCAAGTTTTCCAAGGGAACTACTGCTGAGAAGACTAATTTTCTATCCCAAAAGCCACAGAAGCGGAATTTCAATGTTGACCAGGAGCTCAATGCAACTTGCCATTTTGTTGTTCTATTTCATCCGTGTAAATTTGGTACAAGCTGATAAAAAACTATAGTTTTCGCCAAAAAATTTAAGTTGCACAGTTGTTTCTGTCTCCCTACAATGCTAGTCTAGGAGAACTATCTAGTTATACAATCATGTGAAACAAACAAGCTTGACCTCTTTCTTTTCTGCAACCAAATTATTGAAGGAATTGTCTTTTACCTCAACGATTTGTTCTTTCCAATCACAAATGATTCATCAGTCGGCCTCGATCCCCAGTTGTGCTTCAGTTTCCATATTTGCTGTGAAGTTCAGGTACGCTTCAGTTTCATTACTTGCTTTGATGTTCTGTGGAACCAATTCAATTGGGGATGTAACAGATGCTAATACAGCAAGTTCAACATGCTTTATTGCCGCAATTTTGCCATCCTTCCTCACCACATTAACTGCTTCCAAAGCAATAGAAACATGATGTTGCGAAGTTTCTTCAGAAGTAAAGCATACAGAGTTTATTGTGTGTAAGATGGCAGCAACGACATTTTTCATTTACAGGAGCTTGCCATTGGTTGCCTACAGTATATGGAACATAATTTCATCTATATATATGAACAATGCATATGAATAAATAGGTATTTCCCTTCTTCAGGCACATGAATTAATCAATTAGCTTCGTCGGGAGAAGTTGCTGTTCTTAACACAAAGTAAGAAATAAGAAGGCAAAAAACAAACAATACCACTCTTTTTGAGGATTGACTGAATTTGAAAGATAAACAGGACACATACGATTCCTTCTTGTAAGCGCATTTGCCATTAACAATTATCGACTAACCTAAATTCAGCTTTGGTTGGTAGCTGGTTCAATACAGAAAGAAAGCTGGAATACTGGAAGTCTGGAACGACAGAAAGAAAACCTGCAATTGCTACATATTCCAGCACCTCTTTCGGTCTTAACTAATTGTGTGAACCTAATTTTATGTCATTTTCATATTCTTTGGGAAAGGGCATTCCTTTTTCTCTGTTTCTTGTCAAACAAAGGAGCACCATGGATAGACTGTACATTAGACTATCTCGGGCACAAGCAAAATCGAAGAAAAAGAAGCACTTAAATTGATTGAAATCTGAAAACCCAAATGAATAGGAAACGGAAGAGATGGATCAGCAGCGAACAGACGAAAAAGAAAAACAAAATCAGCCGCAAGAACAGCAAAATCAACTTCAAGAACACGTCTCACATTCCCAATATGGCAGCCAGAGGAGACCATAGATTGATTATAGCTCGGACTATATAAAATCGATGAAAAAAAAAGAACTTAATTGATCAAATACTGAAAACCCAGACGTAGAAGAAAGAGAAGAGACTGATCAGCAGCAAGCAGATGAAAAAAAAAAAAAAAAGAATCAACCCCCAAAATAAAGAAAATTGACTTGGAGATCAAGATTCTCGAGTACGGCCAAAGCAATAATCCAATTCCGATATCAAGGACCAAAAACCCTAAACACTTAACAGAAAGATAAGAAAAGAAAAACAAAGAAGCACCCAAAAGATCAAACCCCCACAACCCCCCCCCCCCCCAAAAAAAAAGATTGAAGAGGAAACGAAGCTAGAAAACAACGGTACCTGGACGAGAGAACCACCAGAGAATGAAGAAGCAGAGCAAGAGGATGATAGGAATAGCATGGAGACACTTCTCTGCCCGTGATCTGGGCCGTCGACGGTCCGCAGTGCTTCTCCCGGAAGGGCTGGGTCGGCGGAGGTAGAACGGAAGACGGCCACCGGGTTCATCTTCTAGCCCGGGCATGTTGATCACATGGTGATGGCCTTCGTGCTCTCGAGATGAGCTCATCAGCCTCTGCTGCATTTTGGTTCGGAGAGAGAATCTTGACGGGTTGTTCTGTTAATTTGCGCGGGCTGTGGGTCTGGGGCACTCTGGCTTTCGGGTTGGTTCGTTATCTAACGACTGGGGACTTTCGGGCGGGAGAATTACTTGCACGTGCCCTTCACGTGACTGGGTGTTTCTGAAATGTAATTTCATCTTCTCAAATAGTCAAACTTTTCTGAAGTTCAGTTTCGTACACATATTCTAGTATACAGATGATATACATATAAAATATATTTTTTGTAACAAATTTGATTATTTCTACAATAACGTTTATTATTTTTGTAACAAAAAAATAACGTATCAATTTTTTATATCATATTTTATCAATTTTGACACAAAAATAAATAAGACCGTTACAATATATATATACTAAGTATGACTACCAATGTATACATTGGTAGTCAAACTTTTTCCATGTAATATATTCAAGAATGAAAAAATAATTTTTAAAAAGTCTAACAGTCTTGAAAAGTGTTAATGTTTCTATCAAACATTTTATTGTACGGATAGGCACACAAAAATTACAATCAATTAATCTGCTTATAATTGATGATAATTTTTTAAGAATGAAATGGGTAACTTGTAAACTCAAATGATAAAACCCAAATCCCTAATTGTAATAATTGAGTTGATTGGAGATAGTGGTTTTTAGCTTAGAAACGGCTAGTGTTCTAACTTTAGTCCCTCTTTCGTCTTCATTTCGTACCTGTTGGGCTGCCAATTACAAGAGATCAAAAGAAAAACAAAAACGAATTTCGTATTCTTTGATTGGAAAAACAGAGGCTGCTGAGTTCTTGTGTATCTATGGAAAAGAAAAAAGAAATTCCCCATCTTTTATTTGATGTTCTTAGAAATATTCGATAATAACTATAATAAAGAATTTGGAGAATTGTTTAAGGGAAAGACGAAGTTCAGAACTAAAAATCTGCAGGGATAAACAATACACAAATAGACCATCAAATGGGCCTCTGAAAAAAAATTTCCTCCATTCTGGAAAGAGTAGCCTTATGAAAAATACAATGAAAAAAGAAAAAAAATATATATACAAATGAACAAGAAAGCCAAAACAATAAGAGAGCAGAGTACACTGAACCACATGAAGCAAAGCAAAATAGTGTCGCTTTCACTGAAAGAAGTGGTAATAAACGTGAAACACTCCTAGGGCTAGCCAAAATAGAAATGGTATCTTTCCAACTAAAAAGAATTACTTTAGTAGGACATAAGCACTGATATATAGTACAAAGATTTTTCACGATTTTTTATAAATTAATTTTTTTAAAAAAATTATTAAGGAATTTTTTGTAATTTTACTTATATTTTTTAAAATTAATCTTAGGCGGATTTAAGGTTATTTTAAAAGTTAAAAACTTTTGTAAAGCTTTGTTTTGAAATTTTTTGTAATGTTTATCTTTGTCAAGTTCTAGCCAATGCATGCCGTACACATTAAGACCGTCATCTAATATTATGCCGAAGGATTCGAAACACTCGAAAAACATGAAGGCCGTTGCTTTTTGCACAGGATGTCAAATCGACGCCCTATATTATATTTTGTGTCTTTTGGGTTCAGAAAATAGCAACGATCTGGTTAAGCAGCTTGCCTTGTGCCCAATAGTTTATTATATAAATTATGGAATTATATTTGAAAAATTAACTATATGTTTATGCTCTTGATATAAAATAGATGGAAAAAAAAATAATGGTTGTGCAATTACCCAAAAAAAAAAAATGTTCAGTAAAAAAATAAGGAAGAAATTAAAGAGTGTGACAAAGGAATTAAGGAGGAAAGAATGCTCGGCAATCAAAAAAATTATATAATTCTATCAAAAAAAAAAAAAATCTCATTGCTCCTCCATTCATTAAAGGAGCACTTTTGGCGGATTAATGAAAATTGGTATATCACGTAATCTTGGTTAAGATTATAATCGATATTACAAATGTTCTTAACTTAAAAGATGGATCATCGAAGTAAATATGCTAAATCATGTCCTGAAATGCCTTAAATAATTAATAAATTTGTCTTGTAGTGACAAAATGATGGCTTCTTTTTTTTTTTTAAAGAAAAAATAGTTTGGCGGTCTCATTTATTTTCAAAGTGATAATAAAATTATATGAATTATTAAAATATTAAATTTATAAAATAAATAAATAAATTATTAAATATTATGAAATAAAATTATATTATTATTTATTATTATTTATGTAAAATTACAGTCATTCTTTTGTAAAATATTCAAAATTCAAATAAATGACTAGTTGACCAATCACGGTTTAACTCGCTATTCCAGCGGAAACATGTGACAGATGCAAAGATGCAATGATTGACATCAGGCAGTTCACATGTATGAAAAAACAAAAAATTATGACAAAAAGAACGATTTTGTCAATAAAATTGGTCACTTTATGTCAAAAAAAAAAAAAAAAGTCACTTTTAAATTTTTGTCCATTTTATTTTTTTAAATTCTATTATTTACGTCATTCTATAATTTTCTGTTGCCCATCTTGGTTAGTCTTCCATTCTCTATGTCACATGGCCGTCAAACATAGTATACATCAACAAAATAATAAACAGCTAAAGGCCATGTGAATTTTTTTACACAAAATTTCACAAAAAATTGCTGTTTTCCTTATTTTTATGGGTAATTAAAGTTACAAATTAAATAGAAATTAGGAATAACTTTAGGTTAATATACAAAATTTTCCGCAACTTTAAACCTTTAACAAATATAACATCATTTTTCAAACAGAATTTTAATGATGTTGATTTTTTTTTTTAACGAATCTAACTAGTCATTAAAGGATATTGACAGAATACTCAATCTCCACAAGTGACATGTCAACATGGAAAAAAATGATCATGCGGTATGCTATATAACATTTAACTCAGAATAGCAAATATAGATAAAATTTAGTCTATCTAATTTTGTTCTCACAATCTTCTTTATTAAAACAGTCTTGTATATATGAAAATTGGTCTCTGTTCTAAAAGAGTTATTTTGTCATTCTATCTAACTAGTAGGGTTTATTTAACACTGATGTTACCATTGACAAATTAACGTGCAAATTTCTACTGTTAACTCTTTGTTAATAGTTGGGCTAATTCTGCACTTGGGACACATTTCACAACGACTCCAAAACACTTTAGCTCCGCAGCACAAACCTAAGCTTTGTAGGGCATTTTAATCAAGGGCATTTTAACCGACGTTACTAAATACTTTCTCTTTTTTCTAGTTTAATCGATGTTACTAAATACTAAACTTTCCCAAGTGGGCCCTTTAACCAAGTTCACTATTCTTAGCAAGCACATTGGTTCTATCCCCCACCCCAACCCCCTTTTTCTTATTGGTTCAATCCTGTTGTATCTTTTACCTTTACACAAGTATTGTTGGAAAGTTTTTTCATAGTGTAACTTGATCTTCTTTCCAAGTTTCTTAGGTTTTTCTGTAACTGGAGAACTTTGTGGCATATGTTCACCCACTTGACGATAACAAAAGAGTAAGAGAAAATAGAGAGAATTTCAGCTTTTCTCTCTTTTTTATCTGGTGATTTTTCATAAATTCTTAAATTAAAAATATTAAAATATTTTATAATTATCAAAATTTTATTACAACTAGGATTCTCATTCTATAAATTAGTTAATATCAATTTAATTATAATCAAAAAAAGATTCTATTGATTTATACATTATTACTTTGACTCTAATTAAATCTTAATAATTGTACAATTTTATTTATAACAAAATAAAATTAAAAAAAGAATAAAAAAATATTGTGATTTTCCTTTTTAAAAAAGAAAACAGATTAAGAAAATCTCTCAAATTTACTTTTTTTTTTCTTAAAAAGAAAAAAAGTACTACTGCAAAATTTGCTTAAAGGAGAAAACAAATCTTCCAATTTTTTTTCCTTAAAAAAGAAAAAAATTCGTTTTATTTTTTTAATAATAGTTATTTTTTTAAAAAATTAATATTTAATATTAGAATTTCTTTTTTGTTTTTATTTTCAATAAAGTAAAATTTATTAACAAATATTATAAAACCAATGTATTGCGTGGGTCTATCACTATCATATATATAACAATACATGAGTTCCAATAAATAACAGTAAGTAATAACACAATCATATATAATAACATTTGACAGTTTATTAATTTTTAAAATTTAATTATTTAATTATTTATATTATTTTATTATTATTTTTAAATTATCTAAAGTAAAATTATTAAACTTTTTAATATATTAATATATACAAAATTATTTTCTGACATACATCATAAAAAACTATCACCAATCATGAGAGTACAATACTTGAGTTGCAGAGAATTTTAACTGAGCAAGACGAGCAAGGGCAGCTAACAAACTTAGGACTCAAAATGCTGTTCGAAGTGTCTCTAAAGTCCTTTTCCTATTCATCAGCTTATTTTTTTTATCTTTAATCCACCCACCGCAGCTCTCTCTCTCTCTTTCTCCAGCCTTTTTTAGAATGAGGTCACTTTTTATTTCTCTTTCCTCGTTCTTTTTCTATTTTTACAGAATACAGCCCTCTCTGGTTTGCCTTATTTTTCATTAATTTCTGTGCCAATTTAATTATTTGTTCAAAATACATGTGTCAGTCTAAATTAAAGAAAGAAAATACATATGTTATGTACCCCAAAAAAAGAGGAAAATACATGTCAGCCGGTCAGTCCTAAAAGTCGGTCATGAGTATGACCAACGAGATCAGACTTCTACGTAAGTTGTAAAGAAAGAAATAAAAATTAGAAGATAGTTAATTTAGTTCGGAGGGACAGGAAGCAAGTAAACCAGATTAATAATAACATTTTATTTAAAAAAATTTATTAAACATAATGTGGACTATTAGATTTCAAATAATTATTTATTTTTATTAGCATAGATTAATACATAATGTCCTAATAAGGCAAATGAAGATTGCAAAACAAATGTTATGTAGTAGATAATTTCACAAATTCTAGTGGCAAAATGCAATAAAATTCAATTTTAAAGTGACCATTAAGTATGTCCATAATCAGACACTGAATTTTGCCCAGGCATATATTTGTTGGTACGACACGTTTGCATGGTGTGCCCTTTCTGACATTGGTACGAGAAAACTTTAGAAGATTAAATGAGAAAAAGTGTTCTTACGTAATTATGTAATTTATGATATGTAGAAGATGTTCTTACGTAATTATGTAATTTATGATATGTAGAAGATGTTCTGTTTATCTAAGGATTATTTATTTATTTTTTAATTCAATATATTTTTTAAGATTAAATGATCCAAATATTTATGTGTTAATCTTTGGCTTATTATGGTGTATTTACGTAACTTTTTTCACAAAAAAAATATTAAAAAGAAGGGGGAAAAAGAAATGTGGTTGGCTGCATTGTTCCATTCATCTCATGGGAAAAAAACAGAAAAACAATACAACATGAAGCATGCAATTTTAACTGATACCTTGCCATCAAATTATGCCTCTGTTATATAATTAACGTCTGGTTCTTTAAGTTCCTCCTCTGACTCAAGTCTGAAAGCTCTTTTCTTGCTATGACAAACATCATCAGATGAAAAGAAAAACAAAGAAATTTTAGGCTGACGCTAAGTAATTCCCATAATGGAAAACCTCTGCTCATGCCATAAGGCCCGTCATAATAATTCCCTGCGGAAAGATGAAAAAAATCACTTAATCTCAGGACTTCTTCAAATAAAAGCAGAGGCAGGATTATCATTCTCCAGGCAACTTGAAATCACCATTGTTATAACCTCTCCCTCAAAAACACACTTCCAAACTCCCAAAAGCTTTCATGGGTTGCTGCCAGTCCAAACCCGCCTCTCCAAACCAGAGGCAAGCTTCCATTTCTTCCAATCAAATGCCATCTTCAACCCGGGCTCAGGGGCCAACTGCTTCATCACGGATGCAGGTGGGGTCCATGCTGGGGTCCGCGTCTTCAAGCGGGATTCAAGGGCCTGCTTCTGCATCCCAGATGCAAGAGATGTTCAGTTTAGGGGAGTTGGCACAAGTCACTAACAACTTTGGACCTGGGAGTCTTGTAGACCAAGGAGGATTTGGGACTGTGTTTCAAGGCTATTCTGCTCGCCTTCAAAAGGTTTAATATTCTTTCTTTTTCTGTTTTTCTCTTTCTGTTTGGTTATTTAAATATTAAGAAATCCATAATGCTGAAGTAGCGTTGCTTGCCTCTCTTCTCTTCCGTCACTCTATCAGTCTGTGTCGACCTTTTTTTTTTTTTTTTGGGTCCTACATGTATCCATTTTTCTCATGGTTCTTGCAAGGTTCTCAGAACCGAACCGGTCATTGAATTGAAAAATTGAGAGATTCAAGGTTCAACCGGTTCGACTGGTAAAACCGCGGTTAAACCGGTAAAACCGGTATTTAATATTAAATATATAAAAATTAAATTTTTATATAACTTATATAATTATATAAAATGTTATATTATATAAGAATGATAATAAATATTTAAAATAAAGTGTATTTTAAGAATTATATTAATATTTACATATATTAAAGATATTACAATTAGTATATTTAACAAAATATAATTTATAAAAATTAATTCAAAAAATAATAATTATAAATAGTGATTAAATATTAATTTTTAAATTTAAAGATTAAATTGAAAATTTTAATCAATTGAGGACTAAATTAGAATTTTTAGTTAAAATTAGAGTTTTAATTATAATTTAGATAAAGTTTTGGGTTAAATTATAATTTAAAATTTTTTGGTTTAAATTGAACCGGTTCAACCGGTCTCAGTTTTTCCGGTTTTCCCGGTTTTTGACCGGTTTTTCCGGTTTTTGACCGGTTTTTTCCGGTTCGGTCCAATTTTCATTTTTAACCTTGAACCGGACCGGACCTAGGACCGGTTCCCGATTTTTTCGGTTGAACCGGCCGGTCCGGTCCGGTTCTTAAAACCATGGGTTCTTGGGGGCAACTTGGTTAATTTATCAAATCAGAAGTTTTTTTTGGTCATTTAAATTCTAATAGTAATTATAATTTTTTCATAATTTTTGAATTTTTTTTGCTATTATAAAGTTAAACAGATTATTAATAACAAAATTTGTCCACTTGAGTGATAAAAAAATTCTATTAATTAAAGTATGTTTATTCAATGAGCTGAGAAAAATTAAGTTCAACTTATCATTTAAATGCACTAATAACAATCCTCTTCTAGCTTGTTTAATTGACCGGATCATAATCTTATGTCTATTAGATCCGAAAAGAAGAAAAGGTGAATTAGCCATGGCAAGTGGTGAGGCCCATTAAAACAATGACGACTTTGTTTTTCGTTAAATTTAGAGAAGGAAAAACACAAAAGCAAAGCTTTTTGACTAAACCAAGTTGTTAATTAGGCTGTACGACATGCCCTTAATTTGCCCAATTCCCATGTTAACAGCCAGTTAGGGCAACTAAATGCACCCCCTGCTTTCTCTTAAAAACAAACTTATTTATCTCTTATATATATATATATATGTATAGAGAATTGCAATCAAAAGAGTCAAGGACGCAGCAGGAGACGAAGGCACTAGACAGTTCAATGTGGAGGTCAATTTGTTTGGTGGGATAGATCATCCTAACCTGGTGAAGATTCTGGGAAGTGTGGTAGAAGAAAATCAGAGGTTTCTGATATATGAGTTTGTTGCTGGTGGTTCGTTGATGAGTCACCTACATAATGTCAACTTTCCAGTACTCCCTTGGAGAACCAGAGTGAAAATTGCAGCTCAAGTGGCTGGAGCTATGGAATTTATGCACCGCCATATGCATGTGATACATAAAGATTTGAAATCTCCAAATATTCTCTTGGACGAGGAATTCAATGCTAAAATTGGTGATTTTGGCTTGGCAATAGCGGGACCAACTGAGAACCAAACTCGTCTTCCTGGTTCATATATCGGCTCCGGCACAAGGGGATACATGGATCCAGCGTATCTGCTTTATGGTTATCTGTCTTATTTTACTGACGTGTACAGCTTTGGAGTGGTGCTTCTTGAGATTATCTCTGGGAAGAAGCCGGTTGGTGGTGACCTGATTTCATGGGTAATTTATATATGCTTAGTTTAGTTTATATGTATATGCTTAGTTTAGTTTTTTCACTTGAGTAGAAGAGACTCAATGTTGCTTTCTTGTTTCTGCAGCTAAGTGAAATTAAAAGCCATTTGAGTTGGCCATCAGAAACATCAGAACCATTCGTAGTTGATGATTTCCCCCAACATCAAGTCGAGCTGGTGGTAGATCCTCGGCTGGGAGATAACTACTCCCCTGAAGCTGTTTGCAAGATTTTTTCTCTTGCCACAAGGTGCATGCACAGGGAAACTAGAGAAAGGCCCCTCATATCTGCTGTGTTTCAGGATTTAAACCACCTACACTTGGGGGAAACTTGAGAGTAGAAACTGAAAATTGGCAGTCTAAAAAAATGGATTGCGTGGATTATCTGGATGATGTGGATTTTCTTTTTTACTGCCATTCTAATAAGATGAAAAACTTACTGCAACTTCTATCTGTAGGGGAGAAAATAGTGGCTGTTGATCAGTTCCTTTGAAAATTGTTGAAATTGTGGCTGCAACTTGAATTGAATGGAATTGAGATACTGAGAGCTTTGCTGCATGCGGACTACTGATGGTTGTGAGTGAACGAATTTTATTCCTTAGTAACAATGCACAATCAACGTAAACACTCGAGGGTTATAATCAATATATCCTGCTTGGAATTTTAATGAAAATTCTCTCTTCTTGAGCAGGCATAAGCTTGTAAATTCTAATCATAAAAAACTCATGTGCCCAGATTCTCTATTTGGCTATTCGAAAACTACAGAGAAAATGAAGAACGCGTTTCAATCAGAACAAAAAAAAAAAAAAACCGATTTAATGTTCCTAGCATTATTCAATAATAACTAAACGAAAGAATTTAGATAAATAATCCACACCAGATAGAGAGCAAGACTTATGAAAAAAAAAGAAAATAAATAAGCTAATGTTTGGCAGTCTACCTTTAACTGTATCAATGGCAATCAACAGCGTATTTGATGGAGAGCAAGGAAAAAGAACAAGACTTAAACGGTGCCGTGTATCGCGGATACGTAGGCCATAAAAACTATGAAAAGAAAATTGGCGTCGCTTTGACTAAAAAAAAAATAACGCAACACTTACTGGCAAATTGCTGGCAGCTATATTATATATACATTGATTGCAGATTAATTGCCCAGAAATAAGGAAGGAAAGATATCCACTACAAATGTTTACTTACGATTCCTACAAAGTGAATAATTTAAAGATGCTTCATTAATAAGGCAGACGCTGCATTAAAATGTAGCACCAACGGTCAGTGCCAAATTTTGACCTACTTCAGCCCGTATCACGGCCTCATACACCTAATGTTCAAAATCAATAAAAACTCAGTTCCTCCTGAAAAAGCAGCACCCAGGCGTCGGATGATCCCACTTCTGAGATACCAAGTAGTCCAAAACTTCGATCACTTCATGTATGGTAGGCCGATATTCAGGCTGTTTAGTCGTACACTTTCCACCAATGTCACAAGCTAGATCCAAACCTTCACGGGGGTAGTCCCCCTTAAGCAAAGGGTCGGCCGGGATTGGACATTTCTTCCACTTCCCGGGCTTTGGCATTTCCTGCACATCTCAAATAGAATCAGTAAGCTACATGAACTTTGCTACGTTCTACATCTAAATCTACTTCAGTTATGAAAGAAAGCTACTGCCCCCTACATTATCAGATATGGACACATAACAGTCTTCCCAAACAAAAGTCAGTCAATAACCTAAAATATCTTTCAGATATTAAGGCAGAGGGTGAAAAGCACTTCCCATGAAAAGTGAGGGCTTCGCTCTACTTACTATGGAATTTCAACACGCAACCAACCACTGAACAACGGATAAAACAGAAATAGGAAGAAAAGGAAGCAGCAACACAGCACAAAGTGTTAGACACAAAGGAAAACTATCAGCTATGTACTAAGAGAATAAACACCAGCCAATAACGCAAATCAACACAAGTATCTTACCCACATAGTTACCGCCCTCTCATGTTCCTTTCTTGCTGGATCATACAAAGCCCTGCATGTGATGAGTTGCAAAAGCAAAGCTCCTAAGCAATAGATATCTGATTCAGTTGTCATACGATTCATCGTTGCAACCTCAGGTGGAATACAGCTGTACGGGACCCAAGTTCCCTCCGAAATAGCAGCACTGCGTCCAAATGTGGCTAATCCGAAATTACACAGCTTGGGATCCTGTTCCTTGCAGAGCAGAATGCTGGACGGATTCAAATCGCGAAACATAATTGGGGGATCCAGCTTTTGGTGCAAGTATTCTAAACATTTGGCCACACCAGCAGCTATTTTCATTCTTGTGGTCCAATCCATGGGTTTTTGACCAGGTGCGAGATCTGTAAAAGGAAGAAGGCGAATCAATAGAAGACACTATGGCAATTGTTGTGGAAAAAGAGTCAAAATTACGTACTGAACAAGTGATGATCGAGTAGTCCTGATGGCTCGATGTCATAAACCAATAGCCTCTCTTCTCCCACTATACAATAACCAAGCAACTCGACGATATTGGGATGATCTGTTATGCTTAACATCACTATTTCAGTTGCAAATTTCTTGATCCCTTCAAGCCCTTCTGGCTTGAGTTGTTTGACAGTGACAAACTGCTTCAAAATCAAATGCTAAGTTCAACTCTCAATAAACATTACCGACAAGAAGATTACAAATGTGACGACAAGATGTAAAATATAGGCAGAGAATAGCGTTGAAAGGTCACTCCGCATTGCGGCCATTAAACTGTATCTGTGTTTTGTTTCCTTTAAGAAAAAACTATATTTATATGGAGCATATTCCAATAACAGTTACATAATAATTAAAATAATGTAAGCAAACCTTGTTAAGACTCTTGAAGAACCCTTTGTAAATTTTGCCAAAACTTCCTTCTCCCAAACAGCGATCTGCCCTGAAATTGTCAGTTGCTTCCACAAGTTCTTCGAGAGGAAATTTAATGCCGGTCTTTATCTTGTCTGCAGGAATCAGATCCTTTAAACCTGACATCTCTATGTCCAAAGCTAATAAATAATCTATACCTAGCATCTCCTGATGCGTTGGGGGATCCCACTTCTGAGAAACCAAGAAGCCTAGAACTTCGATCACTGCATGTATGGTAGGTCGCTGTGTAGGCCATATAGTTGTACATTTTGCACCGATGTCGTAAGCTAGATCCAATCCTTCTCTGGGATAGTCACCCATAAGCAAAGGGTCTGCCGGGATGGGACATCTCTTCCGCTCCCCAGGCTTTGGCATTTCCTGCAGAAGATCTCACATAGAATCCATAAGCTTCACGAATTTTGCTACTCTCTATATATAAATCTACTTCAGTTATGAAAGCAAGCTACTGCCCTGTACATTATCAGATACAGACACATAAAAGTCATCCCAAACACAAGCCTAGACAACAATTTCAAATATCATTTAGATATTATGGCAGAGGGTGTGAAAAACACTTCCCATAAGCAATAAGAGCTTTGCTATCATTACAAGCAACTACTGAACAACGAATAAAACAGAATGAGGACGAAAAGGAAGCTGACAAGTGTCATGAAAGCAAAGAAACTATCAGCCATGGTATAAGTATCAGCAGAATAATTCAGTAGATGCAGTAACGTGTAACGGGAACATATGTTTTAAGGAACTTTGGCCAGAATCAGCATGAGTAACTTACCCACACAGTTAGTGCCCACCCCTGTTCCTTTCTTGCCGGCTCATGCAAAGCCCTGCATGTGATGAGTTGCAAAAGCAAAGCTCCTAAGCAATAGATATCTGATTGAGTTGTGATGCAATTCATCGTTGCAACCTCTGGTGGAATACAGCTGTATGGGACCCGAGTTCCCTCCAAAATATAAGTACTGCGTCCAAATGTGGCTAATCCGAAATTACACAGCTTTGGATGCAGTTCCTTGCCAAGCAGAACGCTGGATGGATTCAAGTCACGAAACAAAATTGGGGGATACAGTTCTTTGTGCAAATACTTTAAACATTTGGCCACACTGGCAGCAATTTTCATTCTTGTGGTCCAATCCAAGGGTTTTTGACCAGATGCGAGATCTGTAAAAAGAAAAATGCAAATCAATAGAAGTGACACTATGGCAATTGTTGTGAAAAAGAGTCAAAATTACATACTGAACAAGTGATGATCGAGTAGTCCTGATGGCTCAATGTCATAAACCAATAGCCTCTCTTCTCCCGCTATACAATAACCAAGCAACTCAACAATATCGGGATGATCTGTTACGCTTAACATCACTATTTCGGTTGCAAATTTCTTAATCCCTTCAAGCCCTTCTAGCTTAAGTTGTTTGACGGTGACAACCTGCGTCAAAATCAAATGTTAAATTCAAGTCTCAATAAACATTACTGAAAAGAAGATTACAAATGTGACGACAGGATATAAAATATAGGCACAGTATAGCATTAAAAAAGCACTCTGCATTGCGGCCATTAAACTGTATCTGTGTCTTGTTTTCTTTAAGAAAAAACTATATTTATATAGACCATATTCCGATAACAGTTACATAATGATTAAAATCATGTAAGCAAACCTTGTTAAGACTCTTCAAGAATCCTTTGTAAATTTTCCCAAAACTTCCTTCACCCAAACAGCAATCTGCTCTGAAATTGTCAGTTGCTTCCACAAGTTCTTCGAGTGGAAATTTAGCGCCAGCTCTTATCTTGTCCGCAGGAATCAGATCCTTTAAACCTGAGTTCTCTATGTCCAAAGCTAATAAATCATGCATAGCAGCCATCTCCTCATGCATTGGGGGATCCCACTTCTGAGAAACCAAGAAGTCTAGAACTTCGATCACTTCATGTATGCTAGGCCGATGTTTAGGCCGTTTAGTTGTGCATTTTGCACCGATGTCATAAGCTAGATCCAATCCTTCACGGGGATAGTCACCCATAAGCAAAGGGTCTGCCGGGATGGGGCATTTCTTCCGCACCCCGGGCTTTGGCTTTCCCTGCAGAAGATCTCACATAGAATCCATAAGCTTCACGAATTTTGCTACTTTCTATATATAAATCTACTTCAGTTACAAAAGCAAGCTACTGCCCTTTACACTATTAGATGCAGAGACATAAAAGTCATCCCAAACACAAGCCTAGACAACAATTTCAAATATCCTTTAGATATTATGGCAGAGGGCTTGAAAGACACTTCGCATAAGCAATGAGAGATTTGCTAGTCTTGCTAGTGCACTTCAACGTGCCTTTAACTGCTGAGTAATGAGTAGAACAGAAAAAGGGAAAAAAAAGGAAGAAAAGGAAGCTGAAAAGTGTCACACATGCAAAGAAAACTATCAGCTACATATGGGTTTCAACAGAAGAATACAGTAGATACAGTCACAAATAGTGGGAAAATATATTTAAGAAACTTTGGCCGCATCAGCAGACAATGAGAATCGACAAGAGTGACTTACCCACACAGGTAGCGACCTCTCATATGACACTCTTGCTGGATCATACAATGTCCTGCGTGTGATGAGTTGCAAAAGCAAAGCTCCTAAGGAATAAATATCTGATTCAATTGTCATGCAACCCAACATTGCAACCTCTGGTGGAACACAGCTGTAAGGGATCCAAGGTCCACCCGAAAAACCAGCACTGAGTCCAAATGTAGCTAATCCGAAATTACACAGCTTGGGATCCTGTTCCGTGCCTAGCAGAATGCTGGACGGATTCAAGTCTCGAAACATAATTGGGGGATCCAGTTCTTTGTGCAAGTACTGTAAACATTTGGCCATAGCAGCAGCTATTTTCATTCTTGTGGTCCAATACAAGGGTTTTTGACCAGGAGCAAGATCTACAGAAAGAAAAAGGTGGATCAAAAGAAGAAACTTTTGCAATTGTTGTGGAAAAGAGTCAAAATTACGTACTGAACAAATGATGATCAAGTAGTCCTAAAGGCTCGATGTCATAAACCAATAGCCTCTCTTCTCCCGCTATACAATAACCAAGCAACTCCACGATATTGGGATGATCTATTATGCTTAACATCACTATTTCGGTTGCAAATTTCTTAATCTCTGCAAGCCTTTGTTCTTCTAGCTTAAGTTGTTTGACAGTGACAACCTGTCTCAAAATCAAAGGTTAGATTTGAGTCTCAATAAATATTATCAAGAAACAGATGACAAATGTGACGACAGGATATAAAACATAGGCAGAGAATCGCATCAAAAGGGTACTCCGCATTGTGGCCATGAAACTGAATATCTTTAAGAAAAAATTATATTCATATAGAGCATATTCCAATAACAGTTACATAAAAATAAAATAAATGTAAGCAAACCTTGTTATGACTCTTCAAGAAACCTTTGTAAATTTTCCCAAAAGTTCCTTCACCCAAACAGCAATCTGCCCTGAAATTGTCAGTTGCTTCCACAAGTTCTTCGAGAGAAAATTTAATGCCAGCCCTTATCTTTCCCGCTGGAATCACATCCATTAAACCCGAATTCTCTATGTCCAATGCTAATAATTCATCCATAGCCACCTCCTCCTCCTCCTGTATATTCCTATCTGGGACTGGCTCTGGTATGGCTGATTCCACAGAGCAAAAAGAAAACACCACAAGAAAAGTAAATGTAAGCAACACATTATTGAAATCAAAGAACTAAAAACGCACGTAGGGATCAAAAATGTAAATGAAACTAACGCCATTAACGACCTCACCACACACAGAAGAGTATAATCAAAATGAAAGTTACCACCTTTAGGAAACAAAGCAACCAGACAACAAGGAAACAAAAAAAGGAAAAACAGAAAAAAAAATTCCTTTCAAGGGAATTGAAGCCATTCTAATTTTAATATGAAAATCAAACCTTAGATTAGAAAATCAACTCCAAAAAAAAAAATGTAAAAGAAGAACAAAAAGCAAAGCAGAAACATAAGAGAAACGAAAGCGACAATTAAACAAAACAACAAATTTAAACCAAAAACTAACAGCAGTTCTTTTTTTTTTTTTAAAAAAAGGAAAAAAAAAAGGCAACTTGGAAATTCAAATGGGAAAATTACCATTAACATTAATGGGTGGCATTTGTTCTTGATCGGCGGATTCGACGGCAAACGCTGCTGCTGCTGCTGATGCGGTTGCTGCTGCTTCATTGCTTGGTTTTCCAGTTGACTGAAGAACAGCCACATCGTCGGATTCCATTTGAAACCCAAAGCACAAAAAGAATAAAACAAACAAAAGAATTTTGAGTTGGCAATAAAACAAAATATATCTTGAGGGCTGCTGGGGGCTGGGGACACGGTTTCTTTTTTGACCTGCAAAGCGACAGCTGGGCGGAGAAGAAGAACAGAAAATACTCTTCGGGGGAGTCTCACTAAGCGTTTAATTTTTTTCCTTTTTTGGTCAACTCTAAGCGTTTAATTGAGTTGGTAATTTTGCTACTTTTGGAGTGTTGTGCATTTTTGGCATTTTTGCTGCTATAAGTGCTAATTGAGTTAGTATTTTTGCCATTTTAGCCGTTTCTGGTATGTTTTACAGTATTTTTAAATTACTTTGTTTTTTTTTTTTTTAAGTAAGATTACATATGCACATTTACTGAGATATATAATTAATTTAGTTATATTTAATAATATATTTTTTTATATTTTTTTAAATTTAAATAATTTAAATTATTATATATTTATTGTATTTTCACGTTATTTGTCCAAAAAAATTTTCTTTTTATTTTATTGGTTTAAGGGTCCCAATAAATTTAAGGTGGGTAGGATATCTTTTTTCTTTATATTTTTTTTCATTTTTGTTTTGACGAACTTTTTAGCCTGTTGATTTCGTGAGTCCAAGGTATATTAATATGTGGGACCGACAAAAATAAGGATCCCAATGAATTGAGGTTGGCAGGATATATGTATATATTTTTAATTAATGAAATAATAACAATTAGTTGGACATTAATAATAAAATATTAAAATATACCACGTGGTCCCCGTCTTTAATCCTGGATTCGCCCCCACCTAAATCATAGGCCCGCGGCTAAAATCATGTATGGAGGGTTCAAACGACGCCGCTGCACCCCAATGCTATCAATCAAGGTCCGGTAGAGTAGCAATGAAGTCACTTGCAAGGGACCAGACCGAGAGCAAAGGCATGTTTATTCAGAAGGAAACCATGTTTCTCATGCACCAGATAATTGTGCTTAGGATTACAAGTTTTGTGCTTTTTTTTTTTATTTAAGAAAAAAATTAGCAACTTTATTTAGATATTTTCAAAATAGATATGTATCGTTAGATAAGTAAATTTAAAAAAAATAAAAAATAAATAAACTGCTAAAATCGTTAGATAAGACTGTAAATTTCATTGAATCATAAATTATATAAAAGATAATACACTCTTTTCTTTTCAGAATTTAAATCTAAAATCTGTAGAATAAAAATCTGAGTTTAATCACTAAAGTGTACCTGAGAAATAATATTACTTTTTGTCTTAAATTCAAAATTGTTTGGGGAGGGAGTTCAAGAGTCTTACACCCTACGTCGGGCTATTTTTTTTTTTAGGTGAATAATGGAGAGCCGAAGCCCAGCCTAAAAGGCGAACGCACGGGGCAAAGCAACCCCAGTCATATTGCTTGCTCAGTGTCGCTCTCACTCTTCAATCCAGTATGTAATGGGCTCCCACAATGGCCCAGGAAGTATGGGCTATGGAATCATACTTCTGGGAAGCAAGGTGGTTCAGAGCTCTAACCATTCAGATACAGCAGGCCGTCGATTAGGTTGATCCGGGACAAAGCGTCAATGACCCATTCTGAAAGACAGGTTTTGGAAATTCAAAATCTTCCCAAGACAATTTGGTTTGAATTCATCTTTTGGATTAGTGCCAAAAAGAGAAAATGCTGAAGATTCAACAATAACTGAAGTAATTGGAGATAGTGATCTCTAATTAGGAAATTTAGAATTCAAATCTCAATTTTTCATTTTTTTCAATTTCCCAACCGTTGGGCCAGCTCCAAAAGACCCATACAAAAAAAAAAAAAAAAACACTACATTAAAAATTATTTACAGGAGCTTGCCATTGGTTGCCTACAGTATATGGAACATAATTTCATCTATATATATGAACAATGCATATGAATAAATAGGTATTTCCCTTCTTCAGGCACATGAATTAATCAATTAGCTTCGTCGGGAGAAGTTGCTGTTCTTAACACAAAGTAAGAAATAAGAAGGCAAAAAACACACAATACCACTCTTTTTGAGGATTGACTGGATTTGAAAGATAAACAGGACACATACGATTCCTTCTTGTAAGCGCATTTGCCATTAACAATTATCGACTAACCTAAATTCAGCTTTGGTTGGTAGCTGGTTCAATACAGAAAGAAAGCTGGAATACTGGAAGTCTGGAACTGCAGAAAGAAAACCTGCAATTGCTACATATTCCAGCACCTCTTTCGGTCTTAACTAATTGTGTGAACCTAATTTTATGTCATTTTCATATTCTTTGGGGAAGGGCATTCTTTTCTCCGAAAAGAAGAAAAGGTGGATTAGCCACAGCAAGTGGTGAGATCCATCAAAACAATGACGACTTTGTTTTTTCGTTAAATTTAGAGAAGGAAAAACACAAAAGCATAGCTTTTTGACTAAACCAAGTTGTTAATTAGGCTGTAAAACATGCCCTTAATTTGCGCAATTCCCATGTTGACAGCCAGTCAGAGCAACTAAATCTACCCCTGCTTTCTCTTAAAAACAAACTTATTTGTCTTATATATATACATATATATATATATATATATATAGAGAGAGAGAGAGAGAATTGCAATCAAAAGAGTCAAGGACGCAGCGGGAGACGAAGGCACTAGACAGTTCAATGTGGAGGTCAATTTGTTCGGTGGGATAGATCATCCTAACCTGGTGAAGATTCTGGGAAGTGTGGTGGAAGAAAATCAGAGGTTTCTGATATATGAGTTTCTTGCTGGTGGTTCATTGATGAGTCACCTACATGATGTCAACTATCCAGTACTCCCTTGGAGAACCAGAGTGAAAATTGCAGTTCAAGTGGCTAGAGCTATGGAATTTATGCACCGCCAAATGCACGTGATACATAGAGATTTGAAGTCTCCAAATATTCTCTTGGACGAGGAATTCAATGCTAAAATTGGTGATTTTGGCTTGGCAATAACAGGACCAGCTGAGAACCAAATTCGTCTTCCTGGTTCATATATCGGCTCTGGCACAAGGGGATACATGGATCCAGCGTACATTCTTTATGGTCATCTGTCCTATTTTACTGACGTGTACAGCTTTGGAGTGGTGCTTCTTGAGATTATCTCTGGCAAGAAGCCGGCTGGTGGTCACCTGTTTGCATGGGTAATTTACTCATCTTTATATGTATATGCTTAGTTTAGTTTATATGTATACGCTCAGTTTAGGTTTTTCACTTGAGTAGAAGGGACTCAATGTTGCTTTCTTGTTTCTGCAGCTAAGTGAAATTAAAAGCCATTTGAGCTGGCCAGAAACATCAGAACCATTCGTAGTTGAGAATTTCCCCCAAAATCGAGTTCAGCTGGTGGTAGATCCTCGGCTGGGAGATGACTACTCCTCTGAAGCTGTTTGCAAGATTTTTTCTCTTGCCACAAGGTGCATGCACAGGGAAACTAAAGAAAGGCCCCTCATATCTGCTGTGTTCCGGAATTTAAACCGCCTACACTTGGGGGAAACTTGAGGGTAGAAACTGAAAATATCCAGTCTAAAAAAATGGATTGCGTGGATTATCTGGATGATGTGGATTTTCTTTTTTACTGCCATTCTAAGAAGATGAAAAACTTACTGCAACTTCTATCTGTAGGGGAGAAAATAGTGGCTGTTGATCAGTTCCTATCGATTTTCATGGATTGAAAATTGTTGAAAATTGTGGCTGCAACTTGAATTGATTGGAATTGAGATACTGAGAGCTTTGCTGCATGCCGACTGCTGATGATTGTGAGTGAACGAATTTTATTCCTTAGTAACAATGCACAATCAACGTAAACACTCGAGGGTTATAATCAATATATCCTGCTTGGAATTTTAATGAAAATTCTCTTCTTGAGCAGGCATAAGCTTGTAAATTCTAATCATAAAAAACTCAAGTGCCCAGATTCTCTATTTGGCTATTCGAAAACTACAGAGAAAATGGAGAACGCGTTTCAATTAGAACCAAAAAAATAAAAACCGATTTAATGTTCCTAGCATTATTCAATAATAACTAACCGAAAGAATTTGGATAAATAATCCAGACCAGATAGAGAGCAAGACTTATGAAAAAAAAGAAAATAAATAAGCTAATGTTTGGCAGTCTACCTGTAACTGTATCAATGGCAATCAACAGCGTATTTGATGGAGAGCAATGAAAAAGAACAAGACTTAAACGGTGCCGTGTATCGCGGATACGTAGGCCATAAAAACTATGAAAAGAAAATTGGCGTCGCTTTGACTAAAAAAAAAATAACGCAACACTTACTGGCAAATTGCTGGCAGCTATATTATATATACATTGATTGCAGATTAATTGCCCAGAAATAAGGAAAAAAAGATATCCACTACTAAAGTTTACTTAAGATTCCTACAAAGTGAATAATTTAAAGATGCTTCATTAATAAGGAAGACGCTGCATTAAAATGTAACACCAACGGTCAGTGCCAAATTTTGACCTACTTCAGCCCGTATCACGGCCTCATACACCTAATGTTCAAAATCAACAAAAACTCAGTTCCTCCTGAAAAAGCAGCACCCGGGCGTCGGATGATCCCACTTCTGAGATACCAAGTAGTCCAAAACTTCGATCACTTCATGTATGGTAGGCCGATATTCAGGCTGTTTAGTCGTACACTTTGCACCAATGTCACGAGCTATATCCAAACCTTCACGGGGGTAGTCCCCCTTAAGCAAAGGGTCGGCCGGGATTGGACATTTCTTCCACTTCCCGGCCTTTGGCATTTCCTGCACATCTCACATAGAATCAGCAAGCTACATGAACTTTGCTACGTTCTACATCTAAATCTACTTCAGTTATGAAAGCAAGCTACTGCCCTCTACATTACCAGCTATGGACGCATAACAGTCTTCCCAAACAAAAATATCTTTCAGATATTAAGGCAGAGGGTGAAAAGCACTTCCCATGAAAATTCAGGGCTTTGCTCTACTTACTATGGAATTTCAACACGCAACCAACCACTGAACAACGGATAAAACAGAAATAGGAAGAAAAGGAAGCAGCAACACAGTACACAAGTGTTAGACACAAAGGAAAACTATCAGCTATGTAATTAGAGAATAAACACCAGCCAATAATGAAAATCAACACAAGTATCTTACCCACATAGTTAGCGCCTTCTCAGGTTCCTTTCTTGCCGGATCATACAAAGCCCTGCATGTGATGAGTTGCAAAAGCAAAGCTCCTAAGCAATAGATATCTGATTCAGTTGTCATACGATTCATTGTTGCAACCTCAGGTGGAACACAGCTGTATGGGACCCAAGTTCCCTCTGAAATAGCAGCACTGCATCCAAATGTGGCTAATCCAAAATTACACAGCTTGGGATCCTGTTCCTTGCTGAGCAGAATGCTGGACGGATTCAAGTCGCAAAACATAATTGGGGGATCCAGTTTTTGGTGCAAGTATTCTAAACATTTGGCCACACCAGCAGCTATTGTCATTCTTGTGATCCAATCCATGGGTTTTTGACTAGGTGCGAGATCTGTAAAAGGTAGAAGGCGAATCAATAGAAGACACTATGGCAATTGTTGTGGAAAAAGAGTCAAAATTACGTACTGAACAAGTGATGACCGAGTAGTCCTGATGGCTCGATGTCATAAACCAATAGCCTCTCTTCTCCCGCTATACAATAACCAAGCAACTCAACAATATTGGGATGATCTGTTACGCTTAACATCACTATTTCGGTCGCAAATTTCTTAATCCCTACAAGCCCTTCTAGCTTGAGTTGTTTGACAGTGACAAACTGTTTCAAAATCAAATGCTAAGTTCAAGTCTCGATAACCATTAACGAGAAGAAGATTACAAATGTGACGATAAAACATAAAATATGGGCAGAGAATAGTGTTGAAAGGTCACTCCGCATTGCGGCCATTAAACTGTATCTGTGTTTTGTTTTCTTTAAGAAAAAACTATATTTATAGACCATTTCCAATAAAAGTTACATAACGATTAAAATAATGTAAGCAAACCTTGTTAAGACTCTTCAAGAACCCTTCGTAAATTTTGCCAAAACTTCCTTCTCCCAAACAGTGATCTGCCCTGAAATTGTCAGTTGCCTCCACAAGTTCTTCGAGAGGAAATTTAATGCCAGTCTTTATCTTATCTGCAGGAATCAGATCCTTTAAACCTGACATCTCTATGTCCAAAGCTAATAAATCATCTATACCTAGCATCTCCTGATGCATTGGGGGATCCCACATCTGAGAAACCAAGAAGTCTAGAACTTCGATCACTTCATGTATGGTAGGCCGCTCTATAGGCCATATAGTTGTACATTTTGCACCTATGTCGTAAGCTAGATCCAATCCTTGTCTGGGATAGTCACCCATAAGCAAAGGGTCTGCTGGGATGGGACATCTCTTCTGCTCCCCAGGCTTTGGCGTTTCCTGCAGAAGATCTCACATAGAATCCATAAGTTTCACGAATTTTGCTGCTCTCTATATATAAATCTACTTCAGTTATGAAAGCAAGCTACTGCCCTGTACATTATCAGATACAAACACATAAAAGTCATCCCAAACACAAGCCTAGACAACAATTTCAACTATCTTTTAGATATTATGGCAGAGGGTCTGAAAAACACTTCCCATAAGCAATTAGAGCTTTACTATTATTACAAGCAACTACTGAACAACAAATAAAACAGAACGAGGACGAAAAGGAAGCTGACAAGTGTCATGCAAGCAAAGAAAACTATCAGCCATGGTATAAGTATCAGCGGAATAATTCAGTAGACACAGTAACGTGTAGAAGGAATGTACATTTTAAGGAACTTTGGCCGCATCAGCAGAAAATGAGAATCAGCATGAGTAACTTACCCACACAGTTAGCGCCCACACTTGTTCCTTTCTTGTCGGATCATACAAAGCCCTGCATGTGATGAGTTGCAAAAGCAAAGCTCCTAAGCAATAGATATCTGATTCAGTTGTGATACAATTCATCGTTGCAACCTCTGGTGGAATACAGCTGTATGGGACCTGAGTTCCCTCCAAAATATAAGTACTCCGTCCAAATGTGGCTAATCCGAAATTACACAGCTTGGGATGCTGTTCCTTGCCAAGCAGAACGCTGGACGGATTCAAGTCACGAAACAAAATTGGGGGATACAGTTCTTTGTGCAAATACTTTAAACATTTGGCCACACTAGCAGCAATTTTCATTCTTGTGGTCCAATCCAAGGGTTTTTGACCAGGTGCTAGATCTGTAAAAAGAAAAATGCAAATCAATAGAAGTGACACTATGGCAATTGTTGTGAAAAAGAGTCAAAATTACGTACTGGAAAAGTGATGATCGAGTAGTCCTGATGGCTCGATGTCATAAACCAATAGCCTCTCTTCTCCCGCTATACAATAACCAAGCAACTCAACAATATTGGGATGATCTGTTACGCTTAACATCACTATTTCGGTTGCAAATTTCTTAATCCCTTCAAGCCCTTCTAGCTTAAGTTGTTTGACGGTGACAACCTGCGTCAAAATCAAATGTTAAATTCAAGTCTCAATAAACATTACTGAAAAGAAGATTACAAATGTGACGACATGATATAAAATATAGGCACAGTTTAGCATTAAAAAAGCACTATGCATTGTGGCCATTAAACTGTATCTGTGTCTTGTTTTCTTTAAGAAAAAACTATATTTATATAGACCATGTTCCAATAACAGTTACATAATGATTAAAATAATGTAAGCAAACCTTGTTAAGACTCTTCAAGAACCCTTTGTAAATTTTCCCAAAACTTCCTTCACCCAAATAGCAATCTGCTCTGAAATTGTCAGTTGCTTCCACAAGTTCTTCGAGTGGAAACTTAGTGCCAGCCCTTATCTTGTCCACAGGAATCAGATCCTTTAAACCTGAGTTCTCTATGTCCAAAGCTAATAAACCATCCATAGCAGCCATCTCCTCATGCATTGGGGGATCCCACTTCTGAGAAACCAAGATGTCTAGAACTTCGATCACTTCATGTATGGTAGGCCGATTTTTAGGCCATTTAGTTGTACATTTTGCCCCGATGTCATAAGCTAGATCCAATCCTTCACGGGGATAGTCACCCATAAGTAAAGAGTCTGCCGGGATGGGGCATTTCTTCCGCACCCCAGGCTTTGGCTTTTCCTGCAGAAGATCTCACGTAGAATCCATAAGCTTCACAAAGTTTGCTACTTTCTATATATAAATCTACTTCAGTTACGAAAGCAAGCTACGGCCCTTTGCATTATTAGATGTGGAGACATAAAAGTCATCCCAAACACAAGCCTAGACAGCAATTTCAAATATCTTTTAGATATTATGGCAGAGGGCTTGAGAGACACTTAGCATTAGCAATGAGAGACACTTAGCATTAGCAATGAGAGATTTGCTAGTCTTGCTAGTGCACTTCAGCATGCCTTTAACTGCTGAGCAATGAGTAGAACAGGAAAAGGGAAAAAAAGAAGAAGAAAATGAAGCTGAAAAGAGTCACACATGCAAAGAAAACTATCAGCTACATATGGGTTTCAACAGAAGAATACAGTAGAAACAGTCACGTATAGTGGGAAAATATATTTAAGAAACTTTGGCCGCATCAGCAGACAATGAGAATCGACAAGAGTAACTTACCCACACAGGTAGCGACCTCTCATATGACACTCTTGCTGGATCATACAATGTCCTGCGTGTGATGAGTTGCAAAAGCAAAGCTCCTAAGGAATAAATATCTGATTCAATTGTCATACAACCCAACATTGCAACCTCTGGTGGAACACAGCTGTATGGGATCCAAGGTCCACCCGAAAAACCAGCTCTCAGTCCAAATGTAGCTAATCCGAAATTACACAGCTTGGGATCCTGTTCCGCGCCTAGCAGAATGCTGGACGGATTCAAGTCTCGAAACATAATTGGGGGATCCAGTTCTTTGTGCAAGTACTGTAAACATTTGGCCATAGCAGCAGCTATTTTCATTCTTGTGGTCCAATCCAACGGTTTTTGACCAGTTGCAAGATCTATAAAAAGAAAAAGGAGGATCAATAGAAGACACTTTAGCAGGTGTTGTGGAAAAGAGTCAAAATTACTTACTGAACAAATGATGATCGAGTAGTCCTAAAGGCTCGATGTCATAAACCAATAGCCTCTCTTCTCCCGCTATACAATAACCAAGCAACTCAACAATACTGGGATGATCTATTATGCTTAACATCACAATTTCGGTTGCAAATTTCTTAATCTCTGCAAGCCTTTGTTCTTCTAGCTTAAGTTGTTTGACAGTGACAACCTGTCTCAAAATCAAAGGTTAGATTTGAGTCTCAAAAGGGTACTCCACATGGTGGCCATGAAACCAAATATCTTTAAGAAAAAATTATATTCATATAGAGCATATTCCAATAACAGTTACATAAAAAAAAAAATAAATTTAAGCAAACCTTGTTAAGATTCTTCAAGAACCCTCTGTAAATTTTCCCAAAAGTTCCTTCACCCAAACAGCGATCTGCCCTGAAATTGTCAGTGGCTTCCACAAGTTCTTCAAGACGAAATTTAATGCCAGCCCTTATCTTGTCCGCTGGAATCACATCCTTCAAACCTGAATTCTCTATGTCCAATGCTAATAATTCATCCATGGCCACCTCCTCCTCCTCCTGTACATTCCTATCCGGGGCTGGCTCTGGTATGGCTGATTCCGCAGAGCAAAATGAAAACACCACAAGAAAAGTAAATGTAAGTAACACATCATTGAAATCAAAGACCTAAAAACGCACGTAGATATAAAAATGTAAATGAAACTAACGCCATTAACAACCTCACCACACACAGAAGAGTATAATCAAAATGAAACTTACCACCTTTGAGAAACAAAGCAACCAGAGAACAATAAATAAAAAAAAAAAAAGGAAAAAACCCAAAAAAAAAATCCTTTAAAAGAAATTGAAGGCATTCTAATTTCAATATCAAGCAAACCTTAGATTAAAAATCAACTCCAAAAAATAATCATAAAAGAAGAACAAAAAGAAAAGCAAAAACATAAGAGAAACGAAAGCGACAATTAAACAAAACAACAAATTTAAACCAAAAACTAACAGCAGTTCTTTTTTTTTTTTTAAAAAGGAACAAAAAGGCAACTTGGAAATTCAAATGGGAAAATTATTTCGAATGGGAAAATTACCATTAACATTAATGGGTGGCTTTTGTTCTTGAT
This sequence comes from Carallia pectinifolia, assembly GCA_037832335.1. Taxonomy (NCBI): domain Eukaryota; kingdom Viridiplantae; phylum Streptophyta; class Magnoliopsida; order Malpighiales; family Rhizophoraceae; genus Carallia; species Carallia pectinifolia. The sequence continues at coordinate 15,610,586 of CM075454.1, forward strand.
CGGCGGATTCGACGGCAAACGCTGCTGCTGCTGCTGATGCTGCTGATGCTGTAGCCGCTTCATTGCTTGGTTTTCCAGTTGAGTGAAGAACAGCCACATCGTCGGACTCCATTTGAATCCCAAAGCACAAAAAGAATAAAATAAACAAAAGAATTCTGAGTGGGCAATAAAACAAAATATATCTTAAGGGCTGCTGGGGGCTGGGGACACGGTTTCTTTTTGACCTGTAAAGCGACAGCTGGGAGAAAGAAGAAGAAGAACACAAAATACTCTTTGGTGGAGTCTCCCTAAGCATTTAATTTTTTTCCTTTTTTGGTCAACTCTAAGCGTTTAATCGAGTTGGTAATTTTGCTACTTTTGGAGTGTTGTGCATTTTTGGCATTTTTGCTGCTATAAGTGCTAATTGAGTTGGTATTTTTGTCATTTTGGGCGTTTTATGTATTTTTTATAGTATTTTTAAATTATTTTATTTTTTAAATAAGATTACATATGCACATTTATCAAGGTATATATTTAATTTAATTATATTTAATAATATATTTATATTTTTTTAAAATTTAATAATTTAAATTATTATATATTTATTATATTTTTACGTTATTTATCTAAAAATTTTTCCTTTTATTTTATGATTTAGTGAGTCTAATGTGTATTGATACGTGGAACCCACAAAATTAAGGATCCCAATAAATTTAAGGTTGGTAGGATGTTTTTTTTCTTTTTATTTTTTTTTTTATTTTTGTGTTGACGAACTTTTTAGCCTGTTGGTTTCGTGAGTTCAAGGTACATTAATATGTGGGACCGACAAAAATAAGGATCCCGGAAGGTAGGATATATGTATATATAGGGATAAAGATTTTTTTAGTCTTAAATTTTTACGTTTTTTTATATTTGAGTTTTAAATTTTTTTGACATTTTATTTGAATTTTAAATTTTTTGATTTTCTACCAAATTAGTCCCTCCGTTTAATAAAAGTGATTAATCTATTAAAAAATAATTTTAACTTTACAAAAAATTATTTAAAAAAGATTAAATATATGAATTGAATGTCTTTTTTATAAAAAATATACATGTTACCTATTTAATTCGTATATTTATTGATTAAAAAAATATTTAATATGTATATTTTATTGATGAAAAAAATATTTAACTCATATATTTAAGTTTTTTTAAATTATTTTTATTAAATTAAACTCACTTATTAATAGATTGACTACTTTTCGTAATTTAAAGGACTGATATAGTAAAAAATTAAAAAATTTAGAACTCAAATGAAATGTTAAAAAAGTTTAGACATCAAATGTAAAAAAATTTAAAGGTTTAGAACTTTAAAAATATTTATCCCTGTATATATATATATATATATATATATATATATATATATAAATTAACGAAATAATAACAAATCATTTGACATTAATAATAAAATATTAAAATATACCACGTGGTCCCCGTCTTTAATCCTGGATTCGCCCCCACCTAAATCATAGGCTCGCGGCTAAAATCATGAATACAGAGAGTGTACGGAGGGTTCGAACGACGCCGCTGCACCCAATATTATTATGATTGTTTAAAAATTGATTAACTCGACTTAATCTAATTAATTCAACCGGCACAAATTTACATCCGCTAAAATTGTAAAAGTGTAGATTAGTTGCAGATTTAAAAATTTAAATTTTATTAAAAGCGGATTGAATACGGATTAAACGTTCAATCCGTCCAATCTAACTTGATCCGCCCACACACACATATATATATATATATATAATAGTTATAAATATGTGTGTGTGGGCCCTTGGGTGTGTGTGGGTGTGTGTGTGGAGTTTGTTTTTATGTGTGGGTGGTAACAAATGTATATTAAAATAATTATAAATTATATATATATTTGGTCAAATTGTTGCTATAACTTATGACTATTTATTCAGATTATTGTAATTAATGACATGAGTATATTATTTTATTAAATATTTATAAATTTGATGATTGATAATGACTATAAATTGTAATTTTTTATTACATGCAACCCGTCAAAATTAATTTAATTCAATCTGTCAATAACGTATTAAATTAGGTTGGATGAATTTGATTGTACGACAGATTAGGTGTAACTGGAGAATCATTCAACCTACTGACAGTAGATTGGATGTGAATATACTCTTCAATCCACCCAACCCGACGGTGAATACCCCTAAATATTATCAATCAAGGTCCATTAGGGTAGCAATGAACTGTCAAGAGTCACTTGCAAGGGACCGGAAAGAGAGTAAAGGCATGTTTATTGAGACGAAAACCATGTTGCTCACGCATTAGTTAATCGTGCTTAGGTTTACAAGTTTTGTGCTTTTTTTTTATTTAAGAAATAAATTGGTAACATTATTTAAGTATTTTCAAAATATATATGTACTATTAAATGATTAAATTTTTAAAAAATAAATAAATTATTAGAACTGTTAGATAAAATTATAAATTTTATTGAGTTATGAATTATATAAAAAAAATAACTCACCTTTTTTTTTTCTTAAGACTTAAATATAAAACTTGTAGAATAGAAGTCCAAATTTTAATTATTAAAATATTTTTCAAGACAATGTTGCTCTTTTTTTTAATTCAAAATTGTTTGGGAGAGGGAGTTCAAGAGTCTTACACTCTACGTCGGGCTTTCTTTTTTTTTTTTTTGGGTGAATAATGGAGAGCCGAAGCCAGCCTAAATGGTGAACGCACGGGGCAAAGCAACCCCAGTCATACTGCTTGCCCAGTTTTGCTCTCACTCTTCAATCCAGTGTGCAATGGGCTCCTACATTGGCCTAGGCAGTATGGGCTCTGGAATCATACTTCTGGGAAGCAAGGTGGCGCAGAGCTCTAATCATTCAGATACAGCAGGCCGCCGATTACGTTGATCCGGGACAAAGAGTCAATGACCAGTTCTGGAGGGCAGGTTTTGGAGATTCAAAATCTTCCCAAGACAATTTGGTTTGAGTTCATCTTCGGAATTAGTGCAAACAAAAAAAAAAATTATTGAGAACTCAGTAATAATTGAAATGATTGAAAATAATAATATCTAATTGGAAGATTTGAGATTCGAATCTCAATTCTTTATTTCTCTCAATTTCTCAACCGTTGAGTCAGCTTCAAAAGACCCAAAAAAAAAAAAAACACTACATAAAAAAAAAAAAATGTGGAGAGAAATTTTGGAATTTAAGAAAACGAGTTCAAGAGTATTACATTTTCAGATTATAGGTGCCATAAAATGATAGAGATGGAGAGAAAAAAATAGAGTGAGAGAGAGAGAGACAAAGAGAGCTAAAGAGAAGGAAAAAAAGTTTGAATTTTTAAAATTTTAGATTTGTTTTACTTATTACTTATCGAGTGCACTAGAATCAGTTTAAAAACCCCTAAATCTTAAGGGTTCCATTAATTTTAAAATAGTCACATTCAAAACAGTTTTCGGTCACCTTTAATTAGGCGAATCCCCTTTTTTTTTAGTCATCAAAGAAAAAATTGTAAAGAAGTTAGTCATTATTTCTATTTGTTAAAGTATCGAGTTATTTGCTAAATATTAAGATTTTGATTCAATTGTTTTAATAGAAAAACTTATTATCTGAGTACTGACTAATTTAACTTCCCTTATTAGAAAAATTTGCCACTCAAACAATGATAGTTCCGCCCAAAATTCCTTTGCACTCAATCAAAGTAATTATCGAATTGGAACTTCGGAGCCAGTCTTCAATTAACACTTGGTATTTTGAGTTATGGGAGTGCATCAAAAAGATTTTTACGTATACCGACCAATTACTAGGCTCTTATATTGTCTGGTTAATTAACCGAATTCTGAATAGTGAAAGACAAAGTTGAATGAGATGTAAAGTAACTAGTGATGTCCGGTTGAAGGAAAAATTAATTAACGTTTTTTTTTTTCTTGCACGAAGAGAATTAATTTAGTTTTCAGAGGCAATTTTTATCTTTTTTTTTTTTTGCACAAGGAAAATTAATTAATTACAATTGTCATCAACCTTATATGATATAAATGCAAAAAAGAAAAAAGAAAAAAGAAACCCAAATATTGAGGGTGTTTATTTATTTATTTATTTATTTGCCTAAATCCAAACAACATTTCATAACATAACATGTTATAAACACGCAGATCACACATACATGTCAAATTCAGCCTATCTAATTTTTTTCCCACATTCTTCAATAAAAGAGTCTGATATGTATGTATGAGATTTGGTCCTCGTTTGGAGAGTTATTTTGCCAAATCATCCAAATAATAAGGTTTATTTAATATTGATGTTACTATTGACAAGTTAACAGTTCAAAATTTTTTTCTCAAAAAAAAAAAAAAAAGGTGCAAGATTCTACTGTTAACTATTTGATAATAGTTGGTCAAAGTCTGCATCTACGACACATTTCACAAAAAGACACCAAAATATTTTAGCTTCCGACACAAACTTGAGTTTTGTAGGGCATTTTAATCCATGTTACTAAGTACTGAATTTTCCCAAATGCGACCTCTAACCAAATTAATCTATCTTTGCACAAATTTGGTTAGAAAGTTTTTCCACGCCTTAATTTGATCTTCTTCCCAACTTTCATTTGTTTTTTTTTTTTTTGGTCAGAACTTTCCTTTGTTTATAATTGACAAGTAACAGAAGAGTAAGAGTAAACTAAATGCTATATTTTGCCATATATATACAAAATTATTTTAAACTTTTACTATAATATTATGACGATCATCATCGGAAATTATCGCCAATTAATTTCCCTACGATATGAGATTTTGATACCTGACATAATGTAACAATATGAGGAATTATCCACATTTCCATCCTCTCTTAAAAATTTTGTTATCAAAAGAATTTTTTTTTTCAATAAAGAATAAATATTTTATGTCTAGAAATTACACACACACGCAATTGCCATGCAATGTGATTGGTTTAATGCATCTTAAAGGGCTCCAAAATGCAACCAGACTTAAAGAGAAAAAGTGATGAAGAAAATAAGTTATTCGTATAAGTGGAGAAAGAAAGAAAGTATAGAAAAAAAAAAGTATAATAGTAATTTATAAGAAAAAAATGATAAAGAAAATATGTCATTTGGATAAATAGAGAAAGTGTAAAGAATAAAAGTGTGGAGAAAAAGTGATGAGAAATTGATAGAGTAATTATAATAGTAACGATTAAAAAAGTAATTCTTTTCCTACCCAAAGAAAACAAAACAAACAGACCATTCATTCTCCTCCTAAGGGACTGTCCAAGTTTCCCCCCCCCCAAAAAAAGAAAGATAAAATGGATTATTGTATGAATTTTAACTCATAATAAACCACATTCAATTATTCTTCGATATGAACATTGCATTTTTTTTAACAGCTAAAAAATCTATTACAGATATATCAATCATTGGATTTATGAGTTGATGAGGAAGTAATCCCCGTTTGTTGTGGCTCGTTTGACTGTCCTTAAGGGACAAATCTATTACCAAAGTACTGTTGAGTCTAACGCGCTTTTCTCGCGCCCGCCTATAGTATTAACGAATTGTGAAACTGTGGCCGAACTTCAATATAAATCTCCATTTCTTCGGAGGTAGGCGACACCACGGGTACACAAATTCAGGTCATTACGAAAGAAGACATGTTACTAAGGGATAAACCCACCACTAAAGCGCTATTGAGCCCAATAAACTTTCCTCGCACCCAACTACGGTATTAACGAATTGTAAACATGCAACCACATTTTAGTATAAATCTCCATTTATTCGGAGGCAGATCACAACTCAAGTACTGAGATTTAGGTTGTTATAAAAAAAGACATGTTAAGTTACCATCAGACTGTTGCTTTAAATAGTTGCATCATTTAGTTGTTCAATATTAACAACAAACGAGGCATGTTTAAATTTGAGCACATATACAATGTGTTCTTCGTAAGCGTCTTTATTATTTGTTTAAATACATATGTCAGTGGGACAATATTATTGCAGGCCATGAGTATGACCAATACATAAGATAAGTCGTGTGCCTAAGCTCTAAAGTAAAAAATAAAAGTTAAAAGAAAGTTGATTTAGCTCAAAGGGGAAGAAAATGAGTAACACCATGATTAATATTAGGACTTCATTAGGAAAATTTTATTAAAAGAATGTAAATTATTAGATTTTAAATAATTTTCTAGATTTAATATATAATGTCTTAATAAGACAAATGAAGATAGCCAAACATGTGTAGTTTATTAAAAAAAAAAAAGTCTCAAAACATTTTAAGGGCATAACGCAAAAAAAAAATATTAATTTTCAAACGACCATTATGCATTCGGACATTAAATCTTTCCCGGGCATTTTTTTTTTTTGCTAGTGTGATACTTTGCATGAATGTTTTTTTTTTATTATATTGGTGTAAGTCATTAGTAATTTCTCCTTATTCGTTCCATTTGATAAAACAGAGATCAACATATATTATTCCACTTAGCTTATGGGAACAAGAACAAAAAGAAAAAAGAATACAACATGAGGCATTGGATTTTATGTTGGGAAATGTAAGTAAAATTAATAGAAAATAGATGCAAATAAAATAACAAATTTTATGAAATGATATCTGAGGTGTGCAAGGTACTGTCCTTAAGGATAGTTTCTGCCTCTGTTCTCAAATCGAGACAGTACAGCAGGTCGCAGCAGCTACCCTCTCATAATACAACAAACATTCCCATTAATGTGCACTTCAAATAGTGAGGTAATAGAAATAACTCTAATCTTGATTAACCCAGCAAAATGCAGCGAAGAAGAATGTATAGAAAGAAGAGTATCTAAAAGGTTATACTTTTTGGAGAAGAGGAAGTTACTTATATATTAGTTCAGCCTTTAAAGTTCATAAAAGTGAATAATGGACAGAATAATGGTGGTTAAATGACTGTAACTGCTGCAAAAATATTGGACTCAAGGGTGGACTGGTCAAGGCCTGTCTACTGTGTAAGGTCGTATGAGCCCACTACGTAAGGTTGTATGGGCCAGCTCCTATCGGACCCGAGACTGAGTTGCGCAAGCTTTCTTATGAGTCTTTTGTTTTATGAAAGTGTAAGACACATATTTATTTATAAACAAGTGGTATATAAAATTTCTTTTCCATGTAGGATTCAAGTCTCCTTATATACTATTTTATTAAGTACTACTTGACTTCTTTTTCCCATGTTGGATTCAAACCTTTAAAAATATCCTTTATTTTTTTAACATCTTAATTACCATCCTATCAAGAAAGGAAGGCCTCTATTATACAATTAGCAATTTCTTTCGGTAAGTTCCTTATCGAACTCTACTGAAGACTCTTGGCTTGATAGTTGTTATGATAATTAAGAAATAGAAAATATAAATGTACACAAGAAAAAGTATATAGAGAATATATATATAGTAATAGACTGATTGATTTATACAACCAAACAATTAACAGTTACAACAAAAATGAATGCATTTTTCCTTGGTTTTTTTTTTCTCGAAACCAACAAATTAATCGATTGTTATAATCGATTGGTCGATTGTGATGCATATATTTTTTCTTGGGACTCATTTTGGAATTTTAAAATGGGTTCACAAATAGTGACGAAGAAAAGGAATGAAGAAGTTGATTAGCTTTGGAGAATGGTATACGATTTAATATGTTCTGTTGACACAAAGAATGACATGGACAAATTTTACAACAATTAAATTGAGCAAATCCTGTGATCTCTTTTTTACCCTAATACAGTTTCTTATAATTATATTTTTTTCATACAAAATGAGAAAAAAAATTCCTACAAAAAAAAAAAAAAAATCAATAAGAAGTCACACTAGCTTTTGACACGATCTTGACCTTTCAAAACCTTGAAAAAGTGTCTGGTGGCTCTGATGAAATATGAACTGGTTGTAAGTTTACACATGGGGTGTTGCTCTTCCCATTTTTACAGTAAAATCCGCAATCAAGTTGAGTTTTTGAATCAATTTATACTACAATGACCATGCTCTTTGTTCAACTCTTCTTATAATGGCAACTACACACCACTTTAACAGCCCTGTGATAAACAAATGTTCGAATGGCTTTTGTGTCCATCTGGGCTCTGAAAAACCATATACAAACACAGCACATGAATAAAAAGTTCTCATATAAGTTGTCTTTTTACAAAAATTGGAGCACGACCCAATAGGTTTCTTACTTAAAAAAAAAAACTTAAATGGCTGACAAATTATACTTTATGTTTAAGGAAAATGCATATTTAAAAAAGTAGCACAATTTTTACTCCTATGAGTATTTAAGGAAGTGTTTGTCCTCAAATATCAGTCATTTCACTGATGGTGCAATGTTGACGGAAAAACATACTATTTTCCAATTAAACTTCACTCCTAACCATAAAAGAAGAACTTTCTCCCGCATGTCTGCTTTTCCTAACTTTGTCAACTGACTCACTGTTGTATGTTATTAATAAAGGAAATTGTGTGGTGAAAAATATAGTTAGGATATGACTCAATTAATTTGACTGTACAAATAATCTATGGCTGAAAAGTATTTACTGATAAAGAATTCTAGTTATTCCTTTATTTAGTACATCACGAACAACGCCAAGTAATAGCTTTCATTGTAATTGGAATGTAAAATTTTGAGTAACAGTTATTGGTTATGGTCATCAGCTTGGTCAACAGCGATAAGGTTGGTCAACAGCCACTATGGCCATTGATTGGTGGTGACTCGATGGTGCTTGCCACAGCGGCCTACTGCCTTAGGATCCCATTGAACCGCAAATAATGATGCTAATATGTTATGAGTTTCTTTCAGCGTTTTCTCCCAACCCAACTTCCCAACCAACCAACCACCACCCCAAAACAAACTATGGACTAGTAATAAATTCAATTACCAATATTTGTAAATGAGAGACTTACAAGTGACTGTAATGAGTAATTTCAAACATTTTTAAAGTGCCCCCTTTTCAGAATTCAATTATAGTAATTTAATGCTATTTTTAAAGCTTAATTGTTGATAAGTGATATAAGCTATAATTAGAATTGCATGCTATAAATAACAGGTTATTATGATTATTTTCAAGTGCAGACTTATCACAAGATAATCATTAAGTATACTAGTGACCACCAAACTTAAGCTTGAGTTGACATTTTGAGTAACTTTACTCATAAAAAATACTTCCTCTTCTAATTCAACCAGAACAGGTAAAAAAAAAAACTTATTACAACCTGAAAAGGAGCACTGCTTATATAACGTTACAACTTAATGACACAAAGATAAGAACTCTGATAACTTAATATGATAATGCTGAGGGCAGTAAATTTTCAAATATATAATAAATTTAATTTCGTATGTAAAAACTGATTGGTTTTTTATGTCTGACAATTGTATAATATTAATATTTGCTAATGCTTTATTGTGTGCTAAATCTTGGATGTAGATTGCTGAATTTTTTGATCACCAATTTGGTATTAAATAGCATTGCTTAATGAATTAAGGGCACAATGTTTGGAATTGCATAAATGGGTTGTTTAAAGTCCAAGGCTGCAACTTCAGTTGCTAATGATGGGCAAGACTTCACTGTACAGGAGCTCGTGGAGGTTACTAAAAACTTCCAAGCTGAAAACCTTGTCAAAGAAGGAGGTTCTGTCACAATTTTTAAGGGTTTTTCCACTCGCGTTGGAAATGTTATGATTTTAAAACTATTTTTTTTCCTTAATATTATGTTTATATTATTTGTAACATTAATTTATATCTTTATGTATAGGACATTACCATCAAACGGATTAACATTGAGAAAGGATTAACAATAATTAAACAATTTGATGATGAATTTGAATTTTTCAATTGGGCTGATCATTATAATACGCTTAAAATTCTCAGTCATGTGGTGTAAAACAATGAAAATTTTCTATTATATGAGTTCATAGAGAAAGGATTGCTAAACCGTTACTTGCACACTAAAGAAACACAAGTGTTTAATTGGCCATTTGACGCAGCATTTAGCGATAACAAGCATTTAGTGACAACAAAACTAATCTACAATTAAGCTTTAGGAAAAGAAACTTCTCAACGACAAAATAAATGAAAGACTTATGTCTTGTTGCAACTGAAGTAATTTTTTTGTGGAATAATTCAACTCTTAGGTTTACATGGGTATTTATAACTGAAGTCTATAACTAGGAAAGCAAATACATTAATGACAAAATAAAAATAAAAAAGAAAGTAGAATAATTCTACTATATTCCAGAACATCAAAAGAATATGTTAAAGAGATGCTTAGAATATTCTAGATAAGTTTGGAAGATAAATCTTTTCAATTCTTTTAGAATATGCCTTTGACTTTGGACCTTTTCTGATGGTCCATTTGGTCTAAGAAGTCTTGAACTATGTTAGTCCCCTCTACTTGAGAAAAACTCGACCTCGAATTTAAGTTATGTTCTGGGTAGAGAGACTCATCAGTAAAGTAAAACGGATAAATATTTGTAACATTAAAAGTCATTGAAATTCTCCATTCCTCTAATAAACCAATCATATAGGCATTATTGTTGATCTTTTCAGGACTTGATAAAAATCATACTTTTTAGACTGCAGCTTGGTATAGGAACCAATTGGAAACCGCTTCTTTCAAAAGAACACAATCATTATATCGCTTTCTTGAAATAACTAGCTCCTTAGATGTTTGTTTGCAGTTTTCTTGTAATTGTCATTTGCAATCTCTAATTTCTTTTTCATCTTAGCTTGGACTAACTGCACCTATTTTGCAATATTTTTTGCTGCAATGCTAAGCCTAGAATACAAGAAAGGTTGACCAAATCCAAAGCATGTTGCAGACATTTACTATAAACAATAGAAAAAGGGAACTTTCCTACAGTATTGTGAATTGAATTATTGTAGCCGAACTCTACTTGAACTCAGGCCAAGTTCTATTACTTTGACTTGTCTCCACAAATGCTTCAAATAACGTTGCTCAGGGTCCTGTTCAGTGACTCTTTCTAACCATTTATTTAGGGATAAGCTGTACTGCTGAATTTCAGGGATGAATCAAATAACTTTTACAAGGTAATTTAGAAATGAGTAAGAAATTTGGTACCACGGTCAAATGTAATGGACTTGGGTGGTCAAATGTAATGGACTTGGGTACTTCATATAGGCGCACAATCTCCTTAAAGAACAACTGAACTATACTAAAAATATCAAATGCCTTCTTAGAAAGTATGAAATGGCCCATCTTGAAAAACTTGATGACAACAACAAACACACAATTCATACAACTTTGGGTATAAGGTAAGCCCAAAATAAAATATATGGATAGGTCTTTCTAAATATTTTTTAAAACAGATAAAGGCATATAAAGCCTAGTGTTTTGTGACTAGCCCTTGGCTTTCTGGCATATATAGCACCATTGGACAAATTTGCCAATGTCCCTCTTCAATTGTGGCCAATAATACTGTTTCTCAACAGCAGCAATTGTCTTGTCCCGTCCAAGATGACCTGCAATACCGCCTTTATACAAATCACAAATAACCTTCTCTCTCAATGAAGATCGGGGAACACAGAGCTAATTCCCATGCATTAGATAGTCGTCATGAATATGAAAATCATCTCCATGTTGCTTTTGAATTCACGTCTCCCAAATAGTTTGGAAGTCTTCATCATACTCATATAATTCATGAAAAGTTCCAAAACTCATTATCTCATTGTTTAATATGATCAATAGAGATGCTCTCTGACTTAAAGCATCAGCAACTTTATTCTGTTGGCCCGCTTTATGAAACAACTTGAAAGGAAGTTTCTGCAGAAAAACGGACCACCTAGCATGCATGTCACTACTGATTCTCTTCTGGCTATAGAGATACTTCAAGGCCTCCTAATCTACGTACAAGGTGAACTCATGTCCTAGTAGGTAATGTTCTCAATACTTCAAAACTCTCACAACAGCATAAAACTCCTTGTCATAGGTAGACCATTTCTATCTGGCTTCACTAAACTTTTCACTGAAATAAGCAACTAACCTTTATTCTTAAGAAAAAAAAAAACAGCACCGACTCCAACCCCACTGGCATCACATTCAATTTCAAATAGCTTGTCAAAGTTAGGCAGAGCTAGCACTGGAGCAGCAAACAACTTCTCTTTGATAAGAGCAAACTGCCATTCTTCTTTATTACCATACTGGAATTTACTGTTTTTAAAGCACTCGATAATGAGTGTCATGATAGTACTGAAGTTGAGGATGAACATTCGGTAAAATATTTCCAGGCCATGAAAACTCCACACATTGCTTACAGTTTTGAGAGTAAGCCAATTTCGAACTACTTGCACCTTTTCCTCGTCAACCTGAATGCCATCAAAATTGACTATGTACTTCAGGAAGAGTAGTTTGTCAGTTATGAAATTGCACTTCTTCAAGTTCACATATGGTTTATTCTCCTCCAGTACCGCTAATACCTCCCTCAAGTGTAAAATATGTTTTTCCATCGATCGACTATAAATAAGAATATCATCAAAGTACATAATAAAAAATTTTCCAATGAAAAGTTTCAGTACTGATTCATTAACCTGATTCATCAACCTGATTGATAAGAAGTAAAGTTTGAACCACTATCTCTCACTTGAGAGCAAAGTTCGATAACCAAGATATACCTCCTAGTAATTTATCAATTTTATCAAGTTTTTATTGTAATTTGATAAAACAACCCTGAGGAAAGCCATGGTCTAAACACATTTTGAAGTGTTCGATTGCTCTTTGTTGCTTTGAGCTCTTGTTGGTGAATTTATAGAGATGGATTTTGAAGAAATTTGGGTCCCATGCCTCTCTTGGAAGTTTTTTTTTTTTTTTTTAAGAAAGCAGGGTTGAAAGCAAACTTTTTAAACCTAACAAACGACTACTCACTGAAATTCTTCTGGGTCACATGTATGTTTAGTACCATCAAACCTTTAGGCAAAGATTCAAATCTATGACCTCATAATATGAAGGAAGTCTTCATGATTTTTTTTAAAGATTTTCTATTGTTGCTGTGAATAGGGATTTATTTATTCTTTTAATGCACATATGAGAAGAATTTAAAAATATAAATAAATAAAGACTAAACAAAGCAAAGAAATGGCAGCCCCTCTCTCCATAGAGCCACACCAATTCGGGGTTTGAAATTTAAGAGGAAGGGATTAGTCGGCTTTTGGAGTTTTTAATTTCACATTAAATGGCAATTAGGCTTGTGTTTTAATAAGCCCCTTATATCTAATTGTCGAAAATTGACAGGCATTTTGTTTTTTTGAACAACAATTGAAGACATGACTCTTATTTAGAATTTTATTTTATTCCATGTTATTTGTTAACACATCAACGTATAGCGTCATGCACTCTAGGTTATTCTATTAGAAGAAATACAGAGTGCACTGGTGATTCTTGCTGAGATCTTGAAGTATGCTCCTCTTTAAATTTGATGTAGAGGCCCAATCTATTACATGCAGTGTAATCGGTATGATTTTATCTAATGGGATTGTAAAAGAACCACCCTTGTTTTCTCATTTAATGCACCAAAAAAGTAAGGAATTTAAGGGTGCACTCAATTTGTGACAAAATTTGTTAGTAACCAAATTGTTGTTTCTTAAGTCGTGTTCAATTTGTAAAAAAAAATATTGAAAATTTGGAATATATTTGTATATTAAATTCAAAACTTGATCCAGTCATGATTAACACTGTTGAAGCTTGCATCTTCAACTTTACTCTTATGATTAGATGCATTTTAATGTGCCATCAACAACTGATCAATGAATAAAAACAGAAAGAGGACAAAAAGGAAGTTGCAGCCCATTAGAGAAGTGTCACACATGCAAAGAAAAACTATCGGCTATGGTCGAAGTTTCAGCGAAATTTGTCTGAAGTAGTAACGTATAGCGTGATAAGCATGTGAGGCAAGCACAACTTTTTGGTCACACCAGCCGGCAATGAGAATGAGTTTATACCTACACAAGTAGGCTGTAAGTAGCATCTTCTAATGTGACTATTCTAACTAATTTTGATTTTCAATTATTAATTTTCATTAGTTTGATAGTAGAACAGGTAACTATCACAGTATATAATATATAGTTTTTCGTTCTTATAAATTTTGTCTTGAGAATTTGAACTTAAGATCTCAATAAAATTTTAAATTTAATTACTCAGTATCTCATAAAAAATAGAACAGTATATCTTACTAATTTTGATATAATTCTAATTCAATTAAAACTTTTGGTTTTTTTAATTCAATCAAAACTAGACTTTGTAATAGTCATTGATTTGCATAAGAATTCTTTAGCAAGTCCGAAAATTAATTGGATATCGACGTTCTCCATGAACAGCTGGTCAGCTTGCCTAGTCATGTACCTTGGCAACGAAAAAGGAAGTCCGCGTTTACTATCCTACAGAAGTGGCAGCAAAAACAGCAAGCCCAGCCCATCTAAATGGTAGTGAAGCATATCATGGTAATGCCCCCTTACTTCCACTTAAACAATAAAACTGCCTATGATCTCGTTGTTGCTCAGGACAAGGAACAGCTGTTATGCTTTACTTCCGTCTCAGAGCATCCCATGTGTCTCTGGGAAAAAAAAAAAAAACCACACACACAAAGAAACAAGAACCCTCGGCTGAAATAAATGCAGCAAGATCAAGAGGAAGGTAACTCGTTTATTTCCAATAAGAGAGGCTTAACTGTTCAATGAAGAAACAGTTCCTACACAGAGAAAGAGGCATGTTAGAAGAAAACCAGCTCACATGTACACCAAAAAACAAGAAAAGGGCAGAATTTTCCTGTACGAGAAGATTTTTGTAGTCTACTGCCTGTTATCTACAATGATACAAAAATTGATACCAGGCAGTTCTTCTATGTGCAAAAATGTATTCGACCTCTTTAATCCTAACTCGCTTCCCCGAATACTAATCTCTCACAGACCCATCACTTGCAATCAGAGCTTTCATGTTGTCACTTTTTGCTCCAGAATGCGATGGGCTCCCGCAGGGGCCTTCAACCGCATGGGTTGGGAGATCGTACTTTTGAGAAGCCAGGTAGTTCAGAGCCATAACCACATCAGATATAGCAGGCCGCATATTAGGCTGCTCCTGAACACACATTGCAGCAATGGCAAGGGCTTGATACAATCCTCTCGAGGGATACTGGCCTTGAAGCAAAGGATCAACCATGCGTGAGAAGTTCTTACGGTCTTTGAACA
Source organism: Carallia pectinifolia (assembly GCA_037832335.1). NCBI lineage: Eukaryota > Viridiplantae > Streptophyta > Magnoliopsida > Malpighiales > Rhizophoraceae > Carallia > Carallia pectinifolia. The sequence goes on from CM075454.1 coordinate 15,625,761, forward strand.
TGGGACGTGCCTGCACAAGATATCCCATAGAGTCCATAAGTTTCACAACCTTCACTGCTTCCAGAACATTTACTTAAGTTACAGAAGTAAACTAAAGTTCGATCGATTTCCTACACAAGCAAGAGTTCTTCAGTTTGTTAAGAGACCGATATCAACCAACAATCTGGTAATAAATAATTTGACACCCTCACATAACTCTCAAATATCAAAGCAGGAGGATCACAAACTATTCCCTTTTGCCTTAGCGCGATATCCTCGACAGGTTACTTGCCACATAAAAATGAAAGACGAAACTATGGCACACCATTGAAGCAAAACACTTGCAAAACAAAATTATGAGCCAAAAAAGGATTTGGCAGAGGAATAAGCAAGTAGTTCGGATGGAGAAGATAATCTGGAAAAATTCCTCCTAAAGTGATAGACAAGTTCAGTGCAAACTAACTATTTCAAGAATGGTTTTTATCCCCTGTCCGGGGGAGGGGGTGTCAACTGGATGAAAAATTATTAGCCAGTTTCCATACACATAGCATCACCGAGTGGGCAAGGATTCTTCGACAGCCATTTCTGCTAGCTCAACCCAAACAAACTAATCCTTTAAGACAGCCCCTTGGAATAACCGGTAGCATCCAGCATCAGACATTTAGAATCAATAGAGAATGCACTATTCCACAATACATACTATTAATCAGATGCTGGTGTCATTGGTTAACAGAACATAAGAAGGAAATTAGATCTTAGGAATAATGTTAAAAAAAAAAAAAAGAAAAAGAAATGAGCAAGAAAATGACTCACCCATGCAACTAGATAAACCTCCTTATGATCTTTTGTTTGAACAATAGCTTTCCGGCCCGTGATGAGCTCAAGAAATGCAACCCCAAAACTGTAAATATCTGATTTAAATGTGAGCTGACCCGTCATTGCATAATCCGGCGCACAATATCCATATGTTCCCATGACCCTTGTAGAAACATGAGTCTTATCCCCACTAGGCCCCACTTTGGCCAATCCAAAATCAGATAGCTTTGGATGGTAGCCCTCACCGAGCAAAATGTTTGAGCATTTCAAGTCACGATATATAACAGAGGGATTCATTTTATCATGCAAGTATTCTAAACCTTTTGCTGCTCCAGCAGCTATTTTCATCCTTGTGCTCCAATCAAGGGGTTTTCGGCTAGGTGGAAGATCTACAAAAAGAAAAGAAAAAACGTAAACTAAACGAAAGTAGTTACTAATAAAGTAAAAAGGTCAGTAATCTGAACAACAATGAGATTGAGGCTCCACTTACATACCATGCAAATGATTTTCAAGAGATCCTAATGGCATGTACTCATATACCAATAGTCTCTGATCTCCTTCTACACAGTATCCAATCAATTTGACAAGATTGGGATGATCTGCTTGGCTTAACATCACTATTTCAACTACAAATTCTCTAATCCCTTGGACTCCATTTCGATCAAGTTGTTTAATAGCAACAACCTACATCAAAACGTGCGAGTCAATCCAAGTCTAAATTTTCATCAAAAGGAGAGTATGTATGTGTAACTTTAAGCTCTTAAAAAGAAACCCCGAATGGCACAAATGCAGAAAATAACATCCAAAAAGGCAATTCACATAATCACAAATATATCATATTAAACCAAAAATAGTATTACAAAAAACTAATATTGGCATAAAGCCAATCCTAATAACATTCATAAACCAAATAGAACAATACAACCGAACCTGGTTAAGTCTCCTTAAGTGTCCCTTGTAAACTTTACCAAAACCTCCTTCACCCAAAAAACAATCTGAACTAAAATTGTCAGTTGCTTCTGCAAGTTCCTCTAAAGCAAATGATATGCCACCATTTATCTCATCAGTCTTGGGAATCTGATCCCTCAAATTTGAATTCCTTACATCCAAAGATAATCGATCATCCTTAGCCAAATCCTCTTTCTGTAAATTCCCATTTGACTTGACTTTGGGCGATCCTACAAAACAGACAAAAGGACCAGAAAAGGAATTTACAAATCAGTGGAGAGAGAAGCAACAAAAAGACACACATAAGAAGGCAAATGGACAACACAAGCCAACGTACATCATATCGATAAGATTTACTCAAATAGGGTACTGAGGTACTGTGGAAGAGCCACAGCCATAATATTTGAAAGCAAACGAATAACACAAATGACAAAACCTCGTACACCTAAAGGGTTCTGGCTTACAGGGTTAAACTTTTCTTCACATGCAAAGAAACAAATGAACAATACTATCATATGCTAATGGAAAAACTGAAAATCGAAAAAACCCCTCTTAGAGAATACCATATACTGATGAAGGTCAACAAACAAAACAAATCAAAAGAAAAAAGAAAATCGAATAGGAAAGATGAAGAGAAAAAAAAAACCCAATTAAACGGAAAGATTAAACTTTGAGCTCGAAATTAACAAACCCTTTTCAAAATTCAGAATATCTTTTGGATTCAATTGAAAATCCAATTCCATAAAAAATTTGGCCACAATGAGTATTCCCAAGAAGAGGTTCATAAAAAACTTAAATTGAAAAAAAAATTCCCTTAAATCAAACCCCCCATAAACCCACAAAAGAAAACATAAAAAAGGAACAAAAAGGAAAGAAATTTGTCTGTCAAAGTCCAATTTTGAAGAAAAAGCTGGCATCTTTTGAAAATCAAAATCTTGGAATACAATATGGGCACTTACCTGAAGTGGGTTGCTTTTGATCTTTGTGTTTAATGTCATTATTGACTTCAGACTCTGTTCTCTTCTTTGATTGTCCAGTGCAGGGAAAACAACCCATAACCTTTTCAAAACCCCAAAATTAAAAGAAAAAATAAAAAGAAGAGGAACAAAAGATAACAAGAAAAGCACTTTGCTCTCTTCTCTAGCTCTCTGTTTTCTGTTTTCTTCTTCTTTTTGAAGAGAATCCCAAGCTACAAATAAACCCAGAAAACAGAGCAACAGAGAACTTTAGAGAGAGAAAGAGAGAGAAGGAGTAGAGAGAGAGAGGACACGAGCCAGTTTTTCTTGTACATTTAGGATGTTTTTATATTTAAGTTTATATTTTTGTGGGATTTGTTTCAGTGGCATAGAGCACCAAAAGCTGGATATAAGGCATCCAATGAAAACACACCACGTGACAGCAGGAAGCACGTATTTGTTTTGGACCATTGTAATTAGTATCTGCAGCAAACGAGAATGCGACGCGTGGCATAAACGAGGCTACTTTTGTCAATTTGAATTTACGAAGCTGCCGGTGCGGTGCTGAGTTGGCACTCGATTAGTGCTTCTCAGGGATTTGGTGTAGCAAATCTTTGTCCTCTTTCTAGAAGGAAATTTTTTTTCTTTTTTAGTTTTTTCACAAATTCACAAAATAAAAATTACTAAAAAATTAATAATTTAATGTTTGACGTACTTACCACACAGATGCATTAATCACCGTCAGATTCTCGAACAAAGCAGAGCAAAAGTCAAATGCTAATTTATTTGAATTTTTGCTTTCCTCAAAAATACAAAAAAAAAAAATTGTTGTTTACCAACTTATTAAAATAATTCTTATCCACGTAAAAAATTATAAATTTAATTTAGTCAACGATAAATAAATTTATACCTTGCTTTCTTGAAATTTTTAATTAAATTTTTTAAATATAAAATTATAATATTATCTGATAAAAATATATGACACTACTCTCATATTATCATTTGAAAAAAAATGACACCAGAAAAGATGCCTACGAGGAAAGAGATAGGAACCCACTGACGCAGACGCGGTATTCTCATTTAAAAGCCGTTTGAACGGTCGTGATCGCAGGCGTTCAAATTTAGCTAGCTAGACAGCTAAAACCATAACTGATCGGACGGCTTTCGCCTACTTTGCAGGGCTTCCGATGTACCTGATCACTGCTGTCGCCCATTCTTTTTTTTTTTTTTTACTTTTTAATTATTAATTTTTAACCATTTTTGCACGCGTTATTTGACCGTGTCAAATGAATCTGATACGGGAATTTGAAAGTTTCAACTAATAACTATTTATTGTTACTGTAATATATATATCTGGTGAACTCTGAGCTGTACAAAGAGCATGCATGCCAATTGAAGCAAATTTTCGCTTCTATAGCTTGGACCGTGGGGGGGGGGGGCAACTACTTTTTTTTTTTTTTATATCTTTTATCAAAAAAAAAGTAGGTATGATTTGCATATGCTTCATTGAATGTACGGATAGAGTCGAGAGTTACTTATTGTTATCATCATTTAATCTTTTATATAAGAGAGCTACTCACCGTCCGAATATTATTGAGTTCAAGCAAAATTCTTTTAAACTAACTATAGTATTAATAAATTTGAAACTTGCATCACACGTATACAGTTTAATTGATAATTAAAGAATAAACATTGACTTTATCGTGCGGATTGGAACTCAAATCCGAATTAAATGTAGGGAAAATATATTAAATTATTATTAAACTACCACTTTAAATGATGTGAGAATAACTACTCATATTTTTTTTTGTGATAAAAAAATATATTAATAATCATAGATTATTCAATGATGATTACAATATAATATAGATATTTCTTTCAAAATTGTGAAATTAATGAAGGACTTATAAATTTTGGATCTAATCGATCAACAATGAGCTCAACTGCATAGTAATATAGTAAAATTAAGTCGTGTCAGCATTTACGTACTGCGTTACTCCCTCAATGTTTTCACCAAAATTTTTTGGATTAACAAACCTGTGAGGTTATGATAGAAAAGAATTACGAAAGATACTTCTTTTGACAATCATAGCCTTTCTTCTTTTGTTAATGAATAAAATTGCCCACAAATCCTTCGGCAAACACCCAAAGCCTGCTTTGCACGTGTAGAGTATGGATGTCAAAGGAATTGTGCATCTGGATGAGTATACGTATTTTTAATAGGATATGTAAAAAATATATAATTAATTTAATAATATTTAATTATTTAATTATTTTTATTTTTTAAATTTAATATACTTTTCAATAGCTAACAGTAAAAAAAATACATGCTCACTACGTTTATACCTATGTGTTCCCACTAATCATTTTCAATCGGTTAAATTTGAGCAAATTAAGCATCACAAATGATGTAAGGTAAGTAGATGTACTGACAAAGAAGGCTACAAGAAGAGACAATCAGTGAATATGGGAACTTCTAATAATTGGCTAAGTTAGCTTAAAAATCAATAACGGGAGACTCACCTTTCCATTTCAAAGACACTTGTTAGCTTAGATTAGACTTGGCGGTGAATAAATTACTATCATAATTTCTGCAACCACAAAAAATAAAAAAATAAAAAAAAGCATGATTGATCTAGAATCTTCATCCCTCAAACATTGGGCCACATTACCAACTGAATTTATGCATGATCTACTTCAAACATACACTTGTCAAAAACATTAATGCATTGTTTCATAAAATAAGCAGGAGGGCTTGTGTATCCCAGTTTGAAGAACTTTTTAATAGCAGAGTACATAGTTAAGGCTTTTAACACACATAAAGTACTGGTAGTTGGCTGTCCAAGCAGACAGGCTTAACAAAGTGAATATCGATACACTGATTTTGTTTTCTTAATTGCAGCACAATTGGTGCTGCACGTGTACCAATTAGGATTATCTTGGATCCCTAGTCCTGATTAGTAGAAAGAATATCAGAAATAGTTGAAAGGTACTAATGATTATGAGTGCTAATCATGTGGTGTTAATGACATTTGGAGCAAATTACGTGAATAAGCCAAAAGCTTTACATAAAAAAAACCTCATGGCCCTTGGCTTCATTGATATGTGGTCACAAATACCTCATATTAATGCGGATATTGGAAATGAGTCAATAATAGAGAACAGTTTTGGCAAGACCAAAAGAGTGATTTTGGAAAGGTAAATACTTAATTAAATTTTTAAGGTAAGATTAACGTACTACGTGCTTTTTAAATAATTAAAATTACAAAAAAGTATATATAAATAAAATATTAAATATTATTAAATGAACTGTTAAACTATTTTATTGCTACTAGAATTCTTTTAGTAAAGCCCTGCTATATGCATGCTTGTCCAGGCAGCCATCTCGAATGTGTGTATAGCAGTGTTATCATGATTAACCTTATTCCATGATAATCTTGATGCACAAACCCCTTTTCATTGGGATGTATATATATATATTAAAAAACTATATATATCTTACCTTTTTTCTCAAATCCACAAATGTACTGAAGCTCGCGGACATACCAATCTCGCGGTTGAGGGCAACCTTACCCTAAAATTATCCTGAAATTATCCCGATGTGGCCCTGGCTTTGTTAGGCAAAATACCGATGAAATTTGAATTGACCAATTTAGTGGCGATTACACTCTCCCGGGGCACGGGTAACAGTGGTTGGTTAGTATTTGACATTGGAATTAGGCAGGCAATTAAAAGAAGCAGTCTGTATCTATTAATTGCCCGTCAGAAAGGGTTGTGGACCTTCGACTCATGAAAATTTGTGGCTACAAAGCCTGAAAACACCGCAACAGTTTAATGAAGTCTTCGGATGTTGATGGGACAATAACCAAACTACTCTTACTGTTCCAAAAAAAAAAAAACTAGTGTCGCTCATCTTTTTTTTTTTTTGAGTAAATTGAACAGAGAGCTCTTTTTTTTTCAAGTAATTGAAAAAAAAATTAACGCCTCACAGTCTTATTGAAAAAATTGGGTTGATAACACCGCTAGCTAAGTCACTATCATCTCTTCATTCATTGTCATTTTTGCCGTTTCTATCTGCCCTTTCTTGATAGCTTGTTACTTTGGTTTCAGCCTCTTTAGGTCCGCTTGTTCGTCGTAAGTTTGTAATTCTCCCATGGGCTCCGTACTGTTAGGCCTATCTCGCAAGAAATGTGATGATAATTGAGTATTCAACATCTCTTGCTTTTTGGATCTACCCACCTAACCCTAAGATGCCAATCAGGACTTGACCCGACCCAATAACAGTTATTATTATTTTTTTCTTTTTAATGTTTTTTTTGAGCAATTCTTTTGAATGGTTGATCATTCATAATTTTTCTAATTATTACAGTTTAATATATAATTAATTTTTGGATCTCAACCAACATTTTAAATTTTTTAATGAAATGATTTCTTAAAACGTTATCACATTTTATTAGCAAGAAATTTTGTATTTGAATCGTGTTAGTTTCATATTTAATTGTAAACTTTTAAAAATATAATATACTTATCTTTTGTTCACAACCCAACAAATTTTCATGTGACATTTTGAAGTTTAATACATAATTCAATCTTATGTATCATCTAACAATTAAATTTTTGGGGTAAAATAGTTTTTTAAACACTAGTAATGATAAAGACAACATCGTGTCAAATGAGTCTAACAAGCAGATTTTTTGTTGTTCGCGAGACCCAAATTTTAGACAATTTTATTAGCTTTGTTTCTTTTTTCCAATTTATTTTGGTCCAAGAAGATACTAAAAATCTGTTGATTATTTAAAAAATCAGCAGTGCTATAGCTTTCCCAAATCCACGTGTTTTAAGCCCCGTCATGAGATAAATATGCCACTTTTGGAGGAAAAAAAGAATTATTGAGGTGCAATATAACACCAAGGAGCATTTGCATAACTAAACTAGTTAGCATATGTACACAATATATCCTTAAATAAGTATCAACATTGTTTACGCGATGTGCCTTGAATACTTGTATATTTTAGACTTCTCTCTACCCTCTCTAACTTTTCTTTACCCTCTACCCTCTGCATCTCCCTCACACTGCCCTCAAGCAAGCATCATCGCTAGCCAAACACGCCTTCCCCTTCCTTTCCATTTTTGCCCTTCTTTTCCTCCCGTTGGTGCCAACAACTCTCTATTCTCTCCCATTTTCTACTTCTGTTTAGTTTCTATGGAGCCTTAGGTAGTTTATCAAATCTATCCTTAATAAAGACAACCATGGCCATTTCAGCACCAGATTCAGGTTTTCCTCACATCTACGGCCATTTTCAACCTTTCAGTCTTCTTCTCTGGTGTCGGCGCGGATGTGCAGCTCACCGCCGATGACAGCGCCGCCACACCGGACCACCAGGTCACAGCGAAAGATAGCATCGTCGAAGTTGCTGACGTAGCTCCCTCTGCAGGTTTGTTGCTCGCTCAGCTGTTGGGATCGACGAGGCTGTCACTTTTGTCGTCGACAGCCCCCACCACTAGGACTGCTATTGCTGGCGTGGTCAATGGCCCCATTGCCATGCTTTTCGCTGCTGTTACTGACCTTGTCATGACCGCCACCTCCCACCATAGTTTCTGATGCTAAAGAGATTGGCTTGATTGGTTTTTGTGGACTCTTTTTAGGATGAGTATTAGGCTATGTTTGGATGAGTTATTTTGGGATGCTTGCTCTTTTACATTTGTATTTAGTTGTGTGTGTTAGTAGGTTAGAAATTTGGGAAATTGTTGTTGGCTGTACTAGATTGATTTTTATCGTAGGTCCACCAGAGTGCGGTATGTGTTGCAATATACAGTTTTGCCTGAATAAGGTATATCTACTTTAGACCTTAGTTTCAGGCAGGACTAACCTCATTCTGGTTTCTTCCCTTATTAGGAGATCTCGTCAAAACAGATCGTCTGCCCCGTTAGTTAATGGTCATTCGGACTATGTCATGTGTAGGTCATTTTGGCTGTATTATACTACTACCTTGTGAAGGTTCTTTCGATAATCTCGAGTCAAAACTATGTACAAAATTGATTTATATTAATGCAATCTCTTTGGTTAAAAATAAAAACATTGTTCACATGATAAAATATTGGACTAAACTCAACATAGGCCTTGACGAAAATTTTATTAGAATGATATATATTAAAATGTTCTTAGTATTTGATGATGAATTAGTTTGCAATTGCTAGATTTATAATAATATTTTAACTAAAATGTCACATAAGCAACATTGTCAATATATCGATTGTGCAAAAAATTGAATCTGTATAATAATGGCCTTGGTGAGTGAATAGTTCTTGTACAAGTCTCTAAAGTTGGAGATGACTAGCATATTACTATAATTAATTTGTTGTGATAACAAAAAATTGTGATCTATATATCAGTCTTATCCTTCAAACAAGGTGAGTAATCTCTCAAGATAATTTGAGGTATCCACAACGACTTTCTTTAGTTGGCGTATAAACGGTGATTATACTGCACATCCATTTAAAACAGGCCTCTAAACAAGCATCTATACTTGCACTCTTAAATTGAGCTATAGAGCTTACTGTTGCAATTTACAACCCCAAAAATCTCACTCTTATAGCATCGCTAAAAAGAATCATCAATCATCCCAAGCATACAAATAATAAATAAGATCAACTCAAACACAAATTGCATAAACAAATTCAAGCCACGTAATTACAGTTTATTTACAAATAGACTAGGATTAAACCTTTAACCAGAGGTTCTTTCACAACAAGAGTAATGCATGTATGAGCATTTCCAATTTATGCATAACCTCCACAATCGAAGGACAATCTATCAACCTTCTTTTAATGCACTAAAAGTTAGGTCAAAAATTTGTGTTAAATCATTAGTAGTGATGTAAAGTGAGTAGCCCAAGAATTCTTGGATCAGAAGGATTGTCAGAAAAGGCTCAAAAAGTAAATTCTAGAAGACTAGAAAAAACTTGATTCGCAAGCTTATCTAGAATGTTCTGAGTATATTTCAAGTGTATTCCATGCATGTTCTAGAATACTGCATATTCTAGAATTATGTGACAATATTTCCATTCTTAGCCAACTAACTTAATTATAAATACGTATGTAATTTTAAGAGCTAAAACTATTCCATTGAATGATATTCTAGAGTTTTATAAAGAGATTGTCTTTGTTATCTTTTTCTCTTTGAGAAGTGTTGTCATTTAAGGCTTAATCATGTATTGTCTTTTACTACGTCAAATAGGATAATTGTCGAGTAGTAATAAATTAACCTCAAATAAGATAATTGTCAAGTAGCAATGGATTAACCTCAAATAAGATAATTGTTAAGTAGCAATAGATCAACTATCAATCGGCCTTGCAAGCTCTGTCTTTCTGCAACTTACCCAATAACTCCTCATCCAACTGTTTATATTCCGGTTCATATCTTTCTGCAAAATTTGAATCGGTCTTCTTCAAACCCGGCTTATAAACAATTTTATTAGCTTTACTTAATTCCTAGTTATTTTGGTTCAATAAAATAATGAAAATGCATTAATTTCTAAAAATAAAAAATAAATAAAAATTAACCGTATATTTCTTATATGTTTCACTAAATATGTTCACTTAACCATACTTTATAAATAATTATTGAAAATTTGCCATCATATTAAAGGCTTTAAGGAAGAAAGAACCCTTATAGACATTTATTGTGTGAGCTACTATAATTTTAACATCTGGCATCTCAATTAAGTCTGCCTGTAGTTTACAGTAACAAGAACTTGATTGTTGGATGCCATCCTAAAAAGCCATGCCTCATAAGAGCTTCAAAACGCGTATGCTCAAAGAATTATGGAACCATTTGGTTTGTTAATTTTAGGTGGACCAGTTTTATTTTGGATAACTCATTCAGTCAAATGATCCAACCCATAATCCTCTCTCTTTTTTTCCTCTTTTGTTTGAATGTTCATTTATAGCCGCTTTTGTTATTCCCTTTCTCTCCCCTCTATTTTTTCTAGTCAAAGGGAAGGCAAAGCCTATAAAGGCAAACTAAGTGGCTACCATATTGGGCTTGTGGACACTTATAACATTTTGCTGGATAATAAATATTACTCTATTAGGAGGCTAAAGCATGTATACCCTCATCCAATATAACAACATAATTTGCAAGTGAATTTGTCACACAATTCCCTTTTCTATACACATGAGATAAATAAACCTACTATTTTTTCCTCAACATCTCCTTACAACTATTAACAAGGTTTGTATAAGGGTGAGTATCAATTATGTCTTTGAGTATAGCCGGCAATTCTAACTTAGAATCGACTTCCAGCAACACCAAACGAATCCATAATTTCATGTCATGTACGACCCAGTTAAAATCTCTCATAATTTTGCTGCAAACGTTGTGCAAAATCCAATATGATGTGCAAAACCTAAAATCCACTTCCTCGAACAATCTTTAATGACTCTCTCAACACAAGCCATACCCAAACTCCCCTTTGAAGAGCCATCTGTATTAAGCTTAATCCACTCTCCAGTCAGTGGCTGCCACTCTACTAACTAGATCGTTCGAGCAGGGTGTTGAATCTTATCAATACTCTTCAACTTCCCTTGCACCAGTTCCTCATACAACTATCAAACAACGTTTTTTGGAAAACAATTCCATATCTTCTCATTAAAAACTCTGTCATTCCTCCAATTCCACACCTTCTAGCTAACAACACTCACCAATTTTTATAGCTAAACAAACATGATTGCAAAAGGCTAAATTCTAGTCAGCCTTGCCAAACTAATAGGAAAAAAACCACACGCATAGTTGACAGAACTAAATCACACCAAAGACGTGCGACATGCCAACAATCACGAAGAAGATGAAGCAAACTCTCCTTCTAAAATCCACACAAGGGATAGAGGCTTTGCTGCAAAAAACCCTGCCTATGCCATTCCAAAGTAGTTATGAGCTTGCCCTGACACACTTGCCATAAGAAGCACTGAATCCGCTCCGGTGCGCTAAGCTTCCACAAACCATAAAATTTGGAATTCCAACCAATTCCTACATTCACAGGCAACGAACCATTATAAGTTATCTTTGCGAAAAAAAATCTCATCCTGGGTGGCTTTCCAATGAACAGTGTCAATATTTCCTTCTCTGCAGCGAACCAAACTTGTTACTAAGAGAGCTCATATATCGACAATAGATGTTCCAAGCTAGGCCAATTCCAACCCACACCCAGTAGCCACTAATACACAACTGGCCTTTTAAGCTCTTCCAATGACAACTCCCTCAACACTACTGTACTGAGTGGCACCTCACCCAGCCACACATTTTTCCAAAACAAAATCCTCTAACCTTTACCCAACCTCCAAATACTCCCTTATTCCACCACTTCTTTAGACTGCACCATACCTCACCGCACATCTGAGGAAGCCTAACGAGAAGGGAAAATATCATCCTCAGTCTAGCAATACTTCCCACAAAGGATGCGTGCCCATGAAGCATCTAGCTCCTTAATAAAGCGCCAATTCAATTTAGACAAAAGCACTTTGTTAACTAACGCAGTCGGTCGAACCTTGAGGCCATTTAATTGTTTTAGCAAACACATTGTCTTCCAATTAACTAAATGGACCTGTTTCTCATTTTTTGTGTCACCCCATAGAAAATTCCTGTTGAGCTTATCAAAAGTATCACAAAATTACGTCGGAAGCATATCTGTTTGCATTGTATACACAGGGATGGTAGATGTTACAGCTTTGACAAGCGTTATTCGCACCGCAAAAGACAATTGCTGCGCTTTCCAACAAACTAACTTCCCTTGAACCTTCTCCAAAACACCTCTAAACATTAAGGGAGACAAACAACCTTAAATAGTGGACACCCCAAGATATCTTCCCAAATCCTCAGTTAATGCAATTTTGGCTTGATTACTTAGAATCCGAGCATCATGTCTGTTAACATTTGGTGACACTATCAATTTGGACTTTTAAAAACTCACTTGCTGCCCTGATGCCATACAAAATACATCCAAAACTAGCTTAACTGCCACCACCTGACTCGTAGACACCTTTTCAAACAAAAGGACATCATCAGCACAAAATAAATGTGTAATCTCTCTCCCCCCTTCTAATTGCTTATTACTTTGGTTTCAACATCTTTGAGTCCGGCTGTTTGTTGTAACTGAGTATTTTCCAATCTCTTGCTTTTTGGATCTAGATGCCTGATCCTAGAAAGCCAATCCAGACTTGGCCTAAATCGATAACAGTTATTATTTTTTTGAACTTCAAAGCAAGCGTTGGATAGACCACCGTCAGTTCGATACCAAAACACCAAATATATGTTCATGTGGATCTGGTTTCAAATTAATTTTATTTTGAAGCTAAATATTTTCGATTAATGTCAACGCCAATATTAACAATTCTTTAAAAGTCCAATTGACGTCCACCAATATTGAGTCACCATTGTATGAAAGAAATTGGAAGGCTGAGCGTTGTTCAAATTTGACAACCTCGGCCAACTATCGAAGAAGAAGAGAACCAATGAAAGAAAGTTATCTGCGATTGTGTTAAAAAAAATTAAAAAAAAATGGAAAAAGACCCATTAAAGAGAGTTGCCCATTCAAAAATGGAGTTGGAGTGTTCTTTGATGAACAACCACAAGGATTTCGTACTCTCGTGGAGTAATTGTGATGAAACACTATTAAAAGAAAAAAAAATCAAATCATTTAATCAAAAATGTGAAACATAGAAATAAAGGTGATTAATATAAGAAATGAGAAAAATGCTAGTAAAAAAAATAAATAAATAACTGATTTGACGCAAGAAAAACTTCAAAAAAATATCAATAAGAAAATTGTTGCGCCTGTACGAGTAAAGCCAATGGGAAAAACTGTAAGAATTTTTTTTTTCACCACTAAAGATATTTTCGGAGTCGTTAAGACGATTCTCACCTCTTCAATTCTCACGAGTCATAAAAAATACTGAAGTTTGAAATTTAAAGTGTGAGTCTGGAGTAATTAATTACGGTTGGAAAATAAGTTGAATTTTTGGAAATATAACTTTATACTTTTTTAAATTTTAAAAAATTTATTATAAATACATCAGTCATTGATAATCAATATTATTCTAATATTATTCTAGTATCATTCTAATCATTGCATTCACATAACATTTTTATTATAAGCATTTTTTGTAATACATGTCCCAAGTTATGAATGAAGCAAATACAACTTAAAAATGAAGTAATTTTTAAGTAATTAATAAAAAAAAATTAATAATTTCTTACTCAGAGATATCAATTAAAATACCTCTTAAAATTTGAGGATTTCAATATTCAAATCGCACCAAAAAATCAATAAATGAATACAAAGTCAACATTATTGTACAAACTTTGTCCAACATTGTTTTGCGTGGTAAAATAATAGACCACCAAAGTCAAAAGAGATGCTCGTAAGCAACGAGCACTAATATCTGTTTTCTGAAAAAAAAAAAAGAGCACTAACATCTAAGTTCAGCCCAACGTCAACTGCCAGTCAATTATCGACATTTTGAACTATTTCAGGCTCTTTGTTATCCTTGTGCTCAATCAATCCCTCTTATCAAAACTATGCTGCCCAACAGAACCTATCATTGGATGGATCTGGATGGAGTCCCGCATTCGGTCGAGAAATGGACGCAAGCATCCGCATGTATGCGATCTGGTGTCCCACTCCTGAGAAGCCAAATTGTCCAGAAGTTTGACCAATTCAGATATGTTAGGTCGATCTTCAAGGTCCCGACTAATACACTTCATGGCAATGTCAAACGCTTGGTGCCATCCACTCCGGGGATATAGACCTTTAAGCAAAGGGTCAGCCTTAAGTGGAAACTTCTCCTTGTGTATTAACTCTCGTCTTGCCTGCAGGAGATGCGACACAGAATCCATAAGCTCCATCATCAATATTGCTGCTCTTGATGTATACAAATACAGGCACTTCAATTATCCAAGCAAGCCACTGCCTCCCAAGTTATTATATATAAACAACTTGATATAAATTCTAGAACTTAAAGAACAGCATGATGTGTATTCTGGCATTTTTCTTGTTCTGTCTAACCAAAAAAGTTATTAGGGTATGAATTGCATCATAGAATACTTTCTTGAGCACGGACAGGTCAACGACAACCATATGCCTTTGGAGTAACATTATAAAAACGGAGAATAAAGAAAAGAGCTTGATTTGGTATACATACATTCGTAGTCAGATAATACACATATAAAGTATGTTTTTTATAATAAACTTGATTATTTTTATAATTGTATTTATTATTTTTACAACAAAAAATAACGTGTTAATTTTTTGTGTCATATTTTATCAATTTTGTCATAAAAATAAATAAACTCGTCACAATAAGTATACCAAATATGTGGATACTAAACTTTTTTTTAAAGAAAATATCTTACCCAGACAAGCAGAACCCTCTCCTCTTCATCTCTTGCCACTTCACATAACTTCTTGCCTGTCATGAGCTGCAAAAGCAACTCACCTAAACAAAAGACATCTGATTCATATGTCGCAACACCCATTGCATACTCTGGTCCGCCAAACCCGACCTCGAGCGCGAGATTAGCAGGACCATCAAAAGTTATACGCCCAACTCCAATTGTGGCTATGCCAAAATTAACTAGGATGGGATTGTGATCCTTGCCAAGCAGAATATTGGTGCATTTTAATCCTCCAAATACAATTTTTTGATGGCGCAAGTACTCTAAACATCTGGCCACATCAACAGCTATTTTCATTCTTGTGGTCCAATCCAAGGGTTGTTGATCAGGTGCAAGATCTGTACGAAGAAAAATGACGATCATAAGAAGACACCATAGCAATTGTAAGGAAAAAGTGTACAATTTGCGTACCAAGCAAGTGATGATCAAGAAATGCTAATGGCATGACATCGTAAACCAATAGCCTCTCTTCTCCGACTATACAATATCCAAGAAACTTGACGATATTGGGATGATCCATTGCGCTTAAGATCAAAATTTCAGTTGCGAATTTCTTAATCACTTCAAGCACATCTAGCGCGAGCCGTTTGACAGTGACATCCTATGTCAAAGTCAAAGATTAAATTCAAGTCTCAAATAAGTACCATCAAAAGAGCAGATTAGGCATTTCACATTGCGACCATTAAACTGAATATCTGTGTTTTCTTTTTTCTTTTCTTTTCTTTTCTTTTCTGGTTTTCTTTTTTTTCTGTATAAAGAAACAATTAATATTCATATAAAAAAGGATGTTCCAAAAACTGTTTAGAATAAGATAAAGGTAATATAAGCAGAACCTTCTTAAGTCTCTTCAAGGAACCTTTGTAAAATTTTCCAAATTTTCCTTCACCCAAACAGCGATCTGCACTAAAATTGTCCGTTGCTTCCACAAGTTCTTCAAAAGTAAACTTTATGCCAGCCCTTATCTTGTCTTGTGGAATCAAATCCTTTAAGCCTGAATTCTCCAAGTCCAAAGATAATAAATCATCCTCGTCCGCCGCCTCGCCCTCCTCCTCCTCCTCCTCTATACTCCAATCCACGACTGGCTCTGGTTGCAACAGTTCTAAAGCTCAGATAACACGAGCAAAGAACAAAGTGTAAAACATCAAAGACTATGTTGGTCATATTGATATTTTCAGAAAACATGAAAAGTTCGAACCAAAATCTAAGGCAGAACTCTTATGCTAAAATGGAAAATTTTACCAAAAATAAGGGGTGCCTTTGTTCCTCACTCCTCTCGGGTTTGACGGCCAGCACTGCTTGCTTACTTGATTGCCCATCGAAGTGAAGATAGCCCATATCCATAGACTCCATTAAAACCCAACACACAGAGGAAAAAGCACTAGTAGGGTTCTTTTAGTGACGACTGTTTTAGGGTTTTGGGGGAATATTTTACTTTCATTTTTTTTTTAATTTTGTTCTTTGTTTTTTGTTTTTGTTTTGTTTTTTGTTTTTTTGTTTTTTTTTTTAAATCAGGATTTATGCGGATTCTTGATGAAGGCTATCTTCATTTTTTTTTTTTTTTTTACATGAAAAGAAGTAGTTTCATTAAACAGAGCAATCCGAATCTAACAAACTAGAAAGTTCACTAGGAGGGTTGGTAGATGTCAATTTGATACTAACTGAAATCCTAACAAAACCGCTGTTGCCTCGGCTTGTAGGGCTGATCTGGTCTTCTTTGTCATGATACGGCCATCCACCAGCTGTCCCCTATAACTTCTGCAGACTACCGCAATCCCAGCCCTGCTGCTGTTCACGTCGAAGTTTGCATCACAGTTCACTTTGCAAAGGCCTCTGGCTGGTGGTACCCATCGAGCATCCTGGGCCCCTGTCCGAGCCGTTTGCCTTTCTCTTTGCAAATAATGGAGCTCTGATACAGAGGATCGGATACGTTCCAAAAATATGCCGCGGGTCTGATTGCTGCTGCTCGGAAATAAATTCATTTTTTTTCCATAACATAGATAACAAAATTTTTTTTTTTCCTACAAAAAATTCAAATTCGTTTTGCACGTCCTACGGTGGATCCCAATGCCACTCCACCGTGATGTAGATCTTCGTTACCAGTCGACCAAACCTCTGATTGATGTTATCGGAGGTGACAACTTATTGTCATTTTAATATTTCGCATACTTTTCTTGAAGTACTTCAGTTGAGTGGTAATTTAGGTAGTTTAAAAGTATAAAACCGACTTTAAATTTTAAACTTATTAACACCGTAATTAGATCTGGAGAAAATTCGTTTCAAATTTAATAGTGTACTGATGGTAAGTCCTCGTTATGGTGGAGGTTGAATAAGGATATTAATAGTCAAAAGGTCAATATCAATTTCAAGATCTGATAATTGTTATATTTTTAAAATAAATTTTTTGTGGTCAAACCAAAAAGGAAAGTCTGATTGATATAACACAATTAAAATATAAAGTTATGGGTAGTTATTTTTTGTTTTATTTTTTATAATTATTAATCAAAAATTAATATATTAATATTTTTTAATAATAAATTTGTAATATATTTAATTTTTCACTTTTTGAAATCAACAAATACATGTTATATATGAGTGACTGTAAAAAAAAAAGTAAAAATAATGACTGCTAATAAAATCCTTAGAACATTATTGGAATGTAAGTACTTTATTTTTGTTTCATTTAGTATATGTATATCAAACAAAAATAAATCAATAAATAAGCACTTGTAAATAATAAAAAATATTAAATAATAATGAAATTATAACAAAATAATATAAATTATTAAATAATTAAAATTTATAAAAAGAAAAAAATGAATAAGCAGTTAGATTTTATTGGGTATCAAACTTTTGACCAATTCAGATAAACTAGGTCGATCTTCAGGCTCCCAACTGGTGCACTTTCTAGCAATGGCAAACACTTCGCGCCATCCACCATGGGGATGTTGACCTTTAAGCAAAGGGTCGGCCATGAGTGGAAACTTCTTCCGGTGTTCGAAATCTGGACGTGCCTGCAGGAGATATCACACCGGAATCCATAAACTCTATGAATTTTGTTACTTTCTTATACACAACCACAAATATCCACGCAGGCCAGTGCCCTCCACGTTATCATACACCTTTGGACCAATATTAAAACAAGGTGACTTGGAAAGAAAATATATCTTACCCAGATGATTAGAACTCTCTCTTCTTCCTCTCTTGCCTCATCATCAAATTTCCTGCCTGTAATGAGCTGCAAAAGGAACTCTCCAAAGCAAAAGACATCTGATTCAAATGTCAGAAAACCTGATCCATACTCTGGTGCACCAAACCCGGTCTCGCCACGAACAGGACCCTTTAAATATATCTATATCTGTATATATACCTAACGCCAATTGTGGCTAATCCAAGATTGAACAGCTTTGGATCATGATCCTCACCAAGCAGAATATTGGGGCATCTGAAGTCTCAAGACATAATGTTTTGTTAGTGCAAATACTCTAAACATCTGGCCATATCAACGGCTATTTTCATTCTTGTGCCCCAATCCAAAGGTGGTTGATCAGGTGCAAATCTGTACAAAGAAACAGGCTCATCTCAATATCAGACAGTATACCCATTGTCAAGGACAAAGGTTCAAATTTACATACCAAGCAAGTGATGATCGAGTAATCCTAGTGACGCGATGTCGTAAACCAACAGCCTGTCTTCTTCGGCTATACAATATCCAAGCAACTTGACGATATTGGGATGATCTGTCATGTTTAACATCACTATTCCGGTAGAAAATTAATCCCTTCAAGCTCTTCTTCTTCTCCCAGCTTAAGTTGTCTGACAGTGACATCCTACGTCAAAATCCAAATATTAAATTCAAATCTCAATGAATATTATCGAATAGCAGATTACAAACATGATGACAAAATATAGAGCTTATAGCAAGGCACTTCACTTCGCGGCCATTAAGCTGAATATCTTAGTTTTCTTTTCTTTTATTTTTTCAAAACAAGAAACTAATATTCATGATCTTCCTCGAAATTGTCTGTTGCTTCCGCAAGTTCTTCAAGAGTAAATTTTATGCCAGCCCTTATCTTGTCCGAAGGAATCACACACTTTAGGCCTGAATTCTCTATGTCCAAAGCTAATAAATCATCCTTAGCTGCCCCCTCTCCTCCTCCTGTAAAAACCAATCCGGGTCTGGCCCTTCAGGAAAAAATTCTACAGCTCAGAAAATAGAACACCAGTATAGAAAATCTAAGCCATTCTAGTGTGAACCGAACCTTAGCACTTTCCTTCCGATCAATGGATTGGAAAATCAACTCCAAAAATTGGGAAAATAAAAACAAAATAAAGCAGAAACATGACAAAAGGAAACCAAAATTAAACTAAACAATTACAAACACAAAATATATTCACATATATATACCAGAAAATAAAACAATGTCGTAAGACTCCGTTAAAACCCAAAGCAGAAAGGAAAAACAAATAGAGGCTGTAAGAGAGTGAAGGGAATAGAGAATTCTTAATTAGATCACAATTCTAAAAACATAGACGGACGGTAAAAAAACAAATCGAAAAGAGTTACAGTATAATCAATCAGTTAAATTATACAAACAAATTGTTATTATTTGCAACAAAAAATCAATAAAATTAATTTATTTTTATTAATTTTTTATTATAAATAATAATTATTTCGTTATACAATTTAATTGATTAATTATATTATAACTCTTTCTAATTCTTAATCTTTTTTTTTTTTGTCCGCGTAATTGTACTCTTTTTCTTATAATTGGTGTTTGCATACATTTATAGTCTTCTTTTAGTATTTGGTATTTACATTTCAAAAAAACAAATCGAAAAGAGTTACAATTTAATCTTTTTTTTTTTGTCCGCGTAATTGTACTCTTCTTCTTATAATTGGTATTTACATACATTTCAAAATTTACTATTTTATTCAAATCTTAGATTTTTTTTTGGTCAACAAATCTTTAGAATTTTTTAATTTATACTATGTTTAAATTGTTCAGAAAGTTGTGAAAAAGAAAATTATGAGAAAATAAAATTGTTTAAATTAATGAAAAAGTTGTGAGAAAGAAAATGATAATAAAGAAAATAAATAATAATTTGTGAAAGAAAAAATAAAAATTTATTATTTAAATTAATAAAAAAGTTATGAAAAAAATTATAAAAAATTAATATAATAATAATAATTTTTTTATTAAAATTTTTATTTTTTATTTTTTTCGTCAAATTATGTCAAACCGCCACACCATTAGTGATAGTAGAATTATTTCGCCGCAGCTCCGCACTAATAACCAATGAAGTAAGAATCGGACCGGACCGGTCGATTCAACCGAAAAAATCGGGAACCAGTCCTAGGTCCGGTCCGATTCAAGTCTAGAAATGAAATTCGGACCGGACCGAAAAAAATCGATCAAAAATCGAAAAAAATCGGTCAAAAATCGGGAAAATCAGTAAAAAAATCGGACCGGTTGAACCAATTCAATTTAAACCAAAAAATTTTAAATTATAATTTGACTCAAAAATTTACCTAAATTATAATTAAGACTCTAATTTTAACTAAAAATTTTAATTTAGTTCTCAATTGATTAAAATTTTCAATTTAATCTTTAAAATTTAAAAATTAATATTTAATCACTATTTATAAACATTATTTTTTTAATTAATTTTTATAAATTATATTTTATTAAATATACTAATTATAATATCCTTAATGTATGTAAATATTAATATAATTCTTAAAATACACTTTATTTTAAATATTTATTATCATTCTTATATAATATAACATTTTATATAATTATATAAACTATATAAAAATTTAATTTTTATATATTTAATATTAAATATCGGTTTAACCGCTATTTTACTGGTCGAACCGGTTGAACTTTAAATCTCTTAATTTTTCAGTTTAATAACTGGTTCGGTTCTAACAACCTTATTAATATCACGCCGTTAACTGCAATGGACGACTGATGACAGGACGTGCCAAAAAGGCCACGTGTGGAACAGGATGAATTTTTTTGCCACAATAGTAGAATTTTTTTTAATGTTATATTTATTTTTCTTTTTATTAGAAAAAACGAAAATATTTATACATTTTCTTAAAAAAGTCATGTCATTAACAGTAATAATTGTGAAATGCTGACTTATCATCTATTTTTTAACATGGCAGTTGTTTTGGTATCACCTAATTAAATTTAACACCAATTTAAAAGAATTAAATAAAAATAATGTTCGTTTTAATGATGAGTATTAATAAATCTAAAAAAACAAGTTATGAAAATGGATCAACAAAAATAAAGTTTTTTGCTTTTTTTCAAAAATTATTAGAAAAAACGTATTTGTTATAAAAATAAAAACAAAAAAAAATTATCAAAAAGTTTTTCTTTTAGGAGGAAAAAACTCCTACCAAATGATCGCCGGTTTAGTGGTCCGGTCCGGTCTTAAAAACCTTGGTCAAGACTAAAGCTAGAAGAGTTGATTTATTAGAGACCGGAGAAGAAGGTAAGAGTGAGAGTAAGCTGAAATGGCGTTGATAATGAGATCAGTATCCATGAAAGCTCTGAAACCGAACCGGCCATCGCCGACTCTTTTCGGTCTTGCCCGGGCCCACTTGCTCCGAACCCCAGTGGAAACCATCCGGGCATTCTCCGCCTTGATGTCGCCGCCGTCGAAGGCCGTCGTCTACGATCAGGAAGGCCCCCCTGACTCCGTCACCAGGTCGTCCGACATCCACACACAAAAGACTACCTGCATAATTTCATACACACGATTTCGAGCGAGTTAACGTTGTTTGTTGCCTGTGATTGTCTGTGCAGGTTGGTGGAGATCCCGCCAGTGGAAGTGAAAGACAATGATGTTTGTGTTAAAATGCTGGCTGCTCCTATTAATCCCTCGGATATTAATCGAATTGAAGGTTTTTAATTAGTTTTTCTACATACCCTTTTCTTGTCTTTGCTTGCTTATTACTGTTTTGCAGAAAAGTTTGGAACTTGACACTGACTGTGAGTGGATTCTATGTGTGGAGTGAAATTTTGATTTATGGGAAAGTTAGTTTGTTTTTGAATTATTTGTTGTAAGTGATGCGTGAGGAATCCATTGTTCGATGTTTGGTGGGGTTGTAGGAGTATACCCTGTGAGGCCTTCAATACCTGCAGTTGGAGGATATGAAGGTGTGGGAGAGGTTCATTCTGTGGGTTCTGCAGTCAAGGGTCTCTCGCCTGGCGATTGGGTCCTTCCGTCTCCGCCTTCTTTTGGTACTTTACCCTTTCTGCTAAGTGTTCATATTCATAGTTTCTTACTTATAGTGTGAATTGCAGACTTGCCTTTGACTCTGATAGCTATTGACTTCCTACTGGAGTCTTGGATATGAGCTTGTAGACGATTTTTCATCTTAGAGAAGAAAAAGTTTATGAATTCACCTTGCATTTTTAAGTACATGTTTTGAGCTTCCCGACCTTTGTGGGTGTTGATAAATCAATTTTGGTTAGGCACATGGCAGACTTATATCGTAAAAGAACAGAGTGTTTGGCACAACATCAGTAAAGATTCTCCTGTGGAATATGCTGCGACAGTTACTGTTAATCCTTTGACTGCATTAAGAATGCTCGAAGACTTCATGACTCTGAATTCAGGTACTGCTCTGCCAATAGTTTTGAAATTCACTTGTTTGTTATCCTTACCCTCCCTATCAGTTGGATTAATTCCTCTGATAACAATGGGAATAAGCAGGAGATTCTATTGTGCAAAATGGGGCCACAAGTATTGTTGGACAGTGCCTCATCCAGCTTGCAAAATTTCGTGGCATCCATAGCATTAACATAATAAGGGACAGGTATTTATATAATATTAGCCAGCGTGCATTGTGCACATGTTTCTGTTTGTCTTCCATTAACTTACCTCAAATCTCTTGAAGTTCAATATCAACCATTTTTACATAGAGTTTCTACTTGTATATTTTTTGAAGAGTTTATCAAAATCAAAGGAATGATACTATAAATGTGTAGCTTTTAAATGGACCAAGATTCCACTTATCTAAATGTCTAGCCAGATTGTGATAAAATTGGAGCTAAGAAATTAAAAGATTTGGAGCCAAATTTTCAAGAGGCCATTTACATAAATTTCTGTATCCTCAGGACTGATTCCGACAAAGCAAAGGAAATGCTTAAAGGACTTGGAGCTGATGAAGTGTTTACTGAGAGCCAATTGGAAATAAAGAATGTGAAAGGTCTCCTGGTATCATCATTTGTGAACTTATTGTGGTTAATAATTGATAGTATCTAAAGCAGGGAAGTGTTAATTGTTTGTAACATGTGTGATGTTGAACTCTATTCTTATCTCTCCTTTTTTTTTAGAATTTATTTATCTCCTGGATTTTGGTTTTTTCACACAGAAGTTTACCATCTTTAACTCATTTTTTTGCTAGACCAATTTACCTGAACCTGCTTTGGGATTCAACTGTGTTGGTGGCAATTCTGCTTTTCTTGTGCTCAAATTCTTAAGGTGTGCATGCAGCGATGGATTATTAAAGTAATCCAATCATTCTCTTTTACTTTAAATCTAATGTCTTGCGGAATGATAATTGAATTTTGTTTTCAGGCATGGAGGAACGATGGTAACATATGGTGGGATGTCTAAGAAACCTATAACCGTATCAACATCATCATTCATTTTTAAGGTAGCCACTTCCATCCTATTGTTGCAGGGTAACATTTTTGTGGTTACTTGTGATGAAAAAACTTTATAAAAATCATCCATTTTAAGATTCTTGATATTCCTTTAAAATACATAAGAGATAGAAGTGCTTGCTGAGAAACAAGTGAAAATTGAGAAAATAGACAGTGTGTGCTCATCCTGTGATTGGTAAGGGCATCTGCATAGATTTGAATATAAAGATATTTATATACTCTCCCATTGGATGTCCTTTTTTAAGTAGCAGTATTTCATTGACTTTGATTTATAATGCCCAAGCCGTGTCGAGCGGTGAATTTTTTCCTCTCTGGAATTAGTATTTTCTTATTGTCTTATGATTTCCCTTTGTTACCAATTTTTATGTATCCATCCATTATTTCCTGTGTCCACTTACCTCACAATTCGCTCTTTGCAGGATCTATCCTTGAGGGGGTTTTGGTTGCAGAAATGGATGAGTACGGAGAAAGCAAAAGAGTGCAGAGATATGATAGATTATCTTCTGTGCCTGGCCCGAGAAGGGAATTTAAAATACAAGTATGTATCCCTTATTAGCAAAATTTACCTTGAGGCTGTTTTGTTTCAACCAGTAGATACATTTCCTTTTGGCTTCTAGCCTCAAGTGGCAATACACTGAAGGGAAGTGATCCTCCATGCAGGATGGACCTGATTCCTTTCGACAATTTTCACGCTGCGTTGGATAAGGCACTAGGGAAGCTAGGCAGCCAACCTAAACAAGTCCTAATATTCTGAATTTACGGATTCTGGGATGGTGAGTCGACCTTTTGGTGTATGACCGGTAAACAATTTTTTTTTTTTTGGGTAATATGGGATCACTACGGAAACATATTGTGTATTGGACTTGTTGAGAGCACTAATTAGTGATCAAAGATTCAATATCATTATCCCTAATATCAGTAATTAAGATCGATACTGCTGTTGTATTGGACTTGTTGTAAAGGGATCTGTCACTAAATAATATATGATTGCCCCTCGCGGCGGTGCGGCCTCCCGGAGTGGGGAGGAGATGACATGGGGCAATTTGGTTTGTTGATTTGAGTGGACTGAGCTTTATTGTTTTCGGGTAGTCCATATGGGCAAATGATCCAAATGATTGAGCCGTTTGATTGATTTTTTTTTTTTTAATTTAAGGCCAAATCAAAAGTCATCGATGTTCGTTGATCATTAAGACCACATCAAAGAAAATCATTTTTATTAAGAGTACAAGTGGTGTCACTTATCTGCATGGTACCAATCTGTTCATTTCCTTTGTTTTCTTGATTTTCTTGACCATGTATTTTAGGCATTCCACAGAGAGGAGTAAAATTTGAATCGGTCTTCTTCAAACCCGGCTTATAAACAATTTTATTAGCTTTACTTAATTCCTAGTTATTTTGGTTCAATAAAATAATGAAAATGCATTAATTTCTAAAAATAAAAAATAAATAAAAATTAACTGTATATTTCTTATATGTTTCACTAAATATGTTCACTTAACCATACTTTATAAATAATTATTGAAAATTTGCCATCATATTAAAGGCTTTAAGGAAGAAAGAACCCTTATAGACATTTATTGTGTGAGCTACTATAATTTTAACATCTGACATCTCAATTAAGTCTGCCTGTAGTTTACAGTAACAAGAACTTGATTGTTGGATGCCATCCTAAAAAGCCATGCCTCATAAGAGCTTCAAAACGCGCATGCTCAAAGAATTATGGAACCATTTAGTTTGTTAATTTTAGGTGGACCAGTTTTATTTTGGATAACTCATCCAGGCAAATGATCCAACCCATAATCCTAATTATAGTCAACAAGCTTTTTTTGGTCTAATCAATTTTCTTTTTTGATATCGCGTCAAGGAATCTAATTTGACAAATTGATAGCACGTTAAAATTGTAACCAAAAAGTCAAGCGAAATATTGATCGTTCTAAAATTATAAAAAGGGATCAATTCTAAGATATACTATGGAACTCCACTTGGGAAGTTGTTAACGGAACTCCACTTCGATTTCGGATTGAATGATCGAGTTGGTGCCTGCACGTGGATAATTACCTTTTGAGAATTGATTGATTGATCGATCGCAAGTGTCGTCCAATATTATCCGCACGCATTGACTTGCAGTGCCCCGTGGAAAATGGAGGCTATGGTTGTTGGTTTATTGGTCAAATCTTCCATCGTTCACGCTTCCAGTAAATTAACTGCCGCCAAACGCAATTTACAAGGATATGCGACTGAGAAGAACGTATTGGTCCAAGCAATCAACAATTTTTGTTTTCTTGAAGCAAAAGAAATCAATCAATAAATAAATCAAGGAAAAAATTACACTAGTAAATTTTTTTTTTTTTTTGGTTTTTTTGTCAAAATACAACGAATTTTTAATTTTTTATAATATTTTTATAATTAAAAAAATACTAATATGTAATGTTTTGTTTTTTTATTGTAAAAAGTGTTATTATAATTGTAAAAAAATCGAAAATTCATTGTATTTATTGTATTTTAATAAAAAATTAGACAAAAAAAAC
Organism: Carallia pectinifolia; assembly: GCA_037832335.1. Lineage (NCBI taxonomy): Eukaryota > Viridiplantae > Streptophyta > Magnoliopsida > Malpighiales > Rhizophoraceae > Carallia > Carallia pectinifolia. The sequence goes on from CM075454.1 coordinate 15,652,129, forward strand.
TATGAAAATGTAGTGGAGGTCATTAATCAAATTGGGGTTCCAGAAACGCATGACAGCAGTCTTGGATTTAACGCGATTGAAATCTGAGCATGTATGACTTGCTTCCATGGCTTGGACCGCATTCTGGAGTTGAATTTTCAAAAAGTCTGTTCGTGGACATTTCCTATTGCTGATTTAGAGGAGTTCGGGTCTCAAAATTACAGGCATGGTCTATCTTCAAAATTCATTCAAAAACATGCAAGACATACGTGGAACAAAAGGTGACTCTTCTTAGAAAAGGAAATAAAGAAATTTCAAACCAACCTGTAAGACGATCAAAAATTGCACGAGGGTCTGTATGTTAAACACGTTTTTATTTTTTATTTCTTTTAACTTCACTATGCAGCTTAGTCTTAAGTAGCCAACGGCGGAGTTAGAGATTTTAGTTAGTGGGGACAAGGTTATACGTAATTTAAAAATTATTTTTAAAATAATATAAAATTAAAATAATTGAAAAAAATTATTAACATTAATTTTTATAATTTGTTATGGTACAACAATGAAAATTTAAAATAAATGACAAAATTACATATATATTAGTCATCTTTGATATAAGAAATTTTTTATTTTGTGAAATTGAGATATATTCAAAATTGTAACTAATGAAGAAATACTCTTATTGTTGCATTAAACTTATTCTCATCAAAATGTACATATCAATTGAAAAAACACATTCTATTTGTACACCTTAAATTTTATTGTATCATCGAATAAGAGTATCTATATCCCAAATACAACATACATTAACCATTATTATATGACATTAATTTTCAATTAAAAAATAAGAACCAATTCATTTAAATTATGTGTAATTTTTCAACAATTATTTGAAGTATTTTATGTCAATCCAATACTTTTTAATTTGAAGTGGGGGCAAAAAAAAAATTTTAAGTGGGGCAATGCTTTAGATTTGATCTTTATTATATGAAAATTTTTTTCCTAGTCAGGGCAACTACCCCCACAATGGTCAATATGGCTTCGTCATTATAAGTAATTATACAGTTTATTCAATGACATCTAACTGGTTACCTATGTTTTTTTAAAATTTCAATTATTCAACGACTCATTTCACTTTGTTGCTACTTAATATTTCACTTTCTTTTTTTAATTTTTGGGAAGATAATAAGAGAAATAATGGTTGGGGTATTAACGAACAGATGTACCATCACCACATTATGTTTTACTTAGAGAGAAAGAAAGCCAGCCAGCTAAATTTGAATAAAATCTTGAATTCTTGGTTGAGGTCAATTCTATAGTTTGGTTCCATTTGACAAAAACTACACCAAACAGATTGGTGGCGTCACTGATGTCCAATAATCTTAGTGGCTCAAGCTTTCTTAAACCAACCAATTTCATCCTACAAAGAATAGCCTTATTAGCCAAAATTTATCGTCATCGCTAACCTCATTCAAAAACCTCGGATTATGACAATTTAGCCATTGAGAAATCACAAGTCAATTTCCTTCAAAACCAAATCCAAGTTTTATTCCGCTGCAAGTGTTATCCTATTGCTTGCATTAGATATTTTGTTGTTGAGAAGACCTTAACAATAACCGAAATAGTTGTCTCTAACTTAGGGACTAGGAGTTAAATTGGAGCTAAGATGTGCCAAAAAAATTAATAGCTAACAAAATAAATATTGAAATCATATTAGCACTGACAATTAAGTGTTCACAAGCGAGATAGAGGGAAACAAGTCGTCAAGTTTTCCTTCACTAAAGAAAATCCTTACTATGAAGATAGCATATCACGATTAAGTATGAACTTTTACTGTATCACCACAATCTTTACAAATTTCTTTATAGAACGCAATACTTAAAGAGTACTCATTATCTGAATATTAATATAATGACAATTTCCTTCCTATTGAAGAGCTAGAGGGTATCTCCTCCAAATTGAAGAGACAGACGGTATCGAACCTGAAAATCACCCCTCAGTCGCAACAAATTATAATAAAAAAGTACGAGGCAATAGTTGGTCAAAAGGCTCAAAGTTGTGGTCAACAACATTTTCATTTTATGCGAATCTGATTCTTTCTTTATTTAGAATTCTATTTAAATTTCCGAAAACAGAAATGAGATATGCGCTGCCTCAGAGAAAAATACTGAAATAACAATATATTCACAACACACTCGACTTGCACCCGTAACAATTACAAGGCAAAAAAGCCCAACTCAACTCTCTATTTATCCCACCTTTTGTTATCGAACAGGAAAAAAAAAAAAGGTACAAAGAGATGAAAAATTCTATTACAAAAAAAAAAAAAAAAAGAAAGTCAAAATTTCTGGCAAATCAGCAGCTCCATTGAATGAAGCAGACAGGTCAACATTCTACTGAATCATCTGAGGAGTACCCATTAGAAGGCACCGCAGGAGTCGAGGAGTTTGAGGTAGTGAAACCTCCATTTTCTCTGTTCTTTTTACCAAGAAAGGTGGATGAAGCCGATTTGATTAGGCCCTTGAAGATCCTGATCTTGACTTGCCCTCTCTTGGGAGGCAGATTTTGTTTCTTGGTTTTGGTGGGCTTAGTGGGTGTAAATTTAACCTCCATTTCTTGAAACAAGAGATTTGGATGTGTTACAGAAACAGAGGAAAAACAGAGCAAAAGAGTCTGAGAAAACAGAGTGGAAGCAGGGGACCAACTTAACAGGGTCTCAATAGGCAGACAGACTGAATTCTTGAGAAGAATGGGGAAGGGGGTGAGAGTCTTCTGAGACTTTTGTGGGGCAGTTGAGAAGTGAATGGAAAGCAGAGAAATAAGAGTGTATTATATAGTCGAAGAAACGAAATAGTTTTCAATTTAATTCCCACTTCCTTGGCGAGCAAGATTGTCACTGTGCACTTGCCTTGACTTTAAAAAAGACAAAAAAAAAAAAAAAAAGACTAATAAGGGACGGGGTAAGGAACGGAGGGTTATGCGGAGGAGAGAGAAGCTAAGAAAGGATTGGTGGGATCTATAATAGGTCACATCAAATTTTTATGTTGTTATTTTAAATTGTTGTTGTGAATATAATGATTAAATTTAGTGTGTAGCAAATTTAAATATGAAAATTCATTTAAGTTTGTGTATATATAAGTTAAGGTTGATATGCAATAGAAATAATGTATTTGATAATGAAGGTTGATATAGAACAGACATAATTTTAATGTGTGATACACCTGAATTAATTATAAAAAAAAGAAAAAAAAAGGTGAAATTACCATGTCTGCCCCTGGTCTCTTTGCCTTGTCCTTCTATCAGAGCTCAAAAAAAACGTAAAAGTCAATTTTAAACATTAAGTTTTTGCATTTTTCAAGCTTTGTGCATAATTTTTTTAAAAAATTTAGTCTAAAACGTTAAGTCTGGCAGATTAATTCGGTCCATGCATCAATTTTTCTGTTACCACTTCGCCTGCCACGTTGTAAGTTTTGTCACTAATCAACATGTATTAATGACCTCTCATTTTTAAAATGAAGGGGAATTTTTCAGTCTAGAGGGCAAGATTGCACCTGGACAAGGTCATCCAGGGATGGTAACATCTTGAAAGAAAGAGCGCACGAGGAACAATTATTTGATCTGGGGGGGAAAGATTTAGTGGGAAAATTTTAAATGGATGCTTCAGTATCAAGTGAATTATTTGTTTCTTTGTGTTTTTTTGGTATATTCTCCTCATGAGTCATGACTTCAAGGCCCAAGCCACATATGGATATGTTATCACAAGGCGCATTACTGGGCAAAAAGGCTAATTAGAGAAAAGTTCAGCCATATTAGTAGCCCAAGTATTTACAAGGAAAGATGACTAAAACAAAGCATTGAATTTTGCAATTTTTTAAAATTTTAACATTAATTTTATCAATTTGCCCCGTCCCCCCCCCCCCCCCACCAAGTCTTTAGGTTGCTTGTTGAGGTAACATGTTAAGGTGAAATAATAGCAACTTGTTAGAATTAGGAAACACGTTAAATTTTATGCTTTTTTTGGGTCCTTATTTAAAACCATCATTATTATCTACTACTATTTTTCTCTAATTTGTTGTCTTTTGTGATAAATTTTGAATTTTCCAAAGAAAAACATTTTTGCTACTATGAGATAAGTTATATGTATGTTTATTATTTTTTCAATGACAAGTAATTTTTGTTGATCAATGGGGTTATGTTATGTTACAGGCACTATGCTCTGAAACCAAATCAGAAAGCCTTTAGCACCAGACTTATATTTCTTTTAAACTGAAAAATGGAAATGCTAGGAATGTGTCTCAATAGTTTTATTAATGAGCATTGTGCCTCCATTTAAGAACAGTACGAACAATTTAAATAATTATAGTATAACTAACATCAGGTCAGACATAAATTTAGCTCCACTAAATGACCTGATAGCACTTACAAATTTTCTTGTAGGGATTAACAATATGTTTTTCCACCAATTGGGCCTCAACACTAATTCTAAACAATTCATAATTATTTGAATGAACTTCCAAGCCATAAAATCATTTCTAAAACTAAAAAGAAAATAAAAAGAGAACGCGTTTCCAGAGCATCTAATTCTTGATAATAAAGTTAAGAATCATATAATCGTAATGACTTTAATATATAAATTAAGATGAAGCGATATGTTAATTTTACATAATAATATACAGCACAAATGTACTTTTATACCATATTTTTAAGGTAGTACTACATCATTGATGCTTTATATCAACTTTCAAAAGGTTTGTAGTGAACAGTTTTAGATGGAAGTGGGCTAATTTGTTTGTTTTAAAAAAATAATTTAGAAAATTGAATATGAGTTTCAAGTATTATCTCTTTTTTTTTTTTTTTTTTGGTCCCAAGTTTCAAGTATTGTATCTTGATTCCTCGATTTGCCTCCATTATTATACGGCCTATACATTACGAGCAAAGCCCATGAGCCCAGTTCTCTTCAAACTTTAATCAAATGCCTCCCGTTTAACCTGATATTTGGGTCGCTAATAAAAAGCCCTCAAAAAAAGGGGTTTTTTTAAATAAAAAAAAAAAAAATCTATGCATACTGTTCATTAGATTTGTGGGTTGAAATTGGAGTAATTTCTATTTATAACGCTTCATTCAATCACCTATAAAGAGACAGATCTACCACCCGAGTATCAGTAGAACCGAGTGTATCTCTACAGTAAAAAAATGGTTTTTTATTTTCCATTTTCTTTGTTTCTTTGCATCTTTTTGTTTTTGGTATTAAATGTGTTTTTTTATCATAACTGATAGTTTAACAATAATAAAAAAAAAAAAAAGATAGAGAATGGGGTGTAGGTTTGAAGTACACGAGTATGAGGCACAAGCCCCTAACCATTGCAACAACTGTTGCACATTTGGGACTTGAAATGTTGACAGTAACGAAACATCACATTTCTTATGGGTATTTGGTTTTACTAACAGGGTGCTGTTGCTATTAAAAACTAAAAAGTAAGGTAAAATGGTGTTTGGTTATTTTTATTTAGGTGTTACTGTTATTGATAAAATTTATAAACAGTTGTTGATTAAAAAAATAGGGTATCTTTATTTTTTATTTTTATCAGCAGTAATGAATTATATAATTACAAAATTATCTTTTAAACCAAATACTGTACTGCCAATTGTATAACGATGTAAGGGAGGGATGCTTCAGGAAAGTACGTCCTGTGGAAAGTGATTATTTAGGTTCTATTTGTTTTATTCTGGAAAACGTGGGGAAAGAAAAAAAAAATTATAATCACTACTATAATTATTATTTCATCATTTTTTTATTACTTTTTTTTCTTAATTTTTTTTACTTATTCAAATAACTTATTTTCTTCACTACTTTTTTCTTACAAATTATTATTTATTTTTGTTACTCTTTTTTACAACTTTCTCTACTTATCTAAATAATTTATTTTTCTCATTACTTTTTCTCTTAAAAATTACTATTTATTTTTCTTTCTTTACATTTTTTTCACTTATCAAAATAACTTATTTTTCTCGCCACTTTCTTTCACATCCTTTTTTTCCACACTTTATTTCTCAATCCGAACACACTATTAAGTTCTTATCCTGAATACTAAAGACTTTTTGTTTGTGTTGACCTTAGGAGCAAACGGGCAGACTCTAAAGTAAAATTTTTTTAAACTTATCTTTGTGAACGATGAATAATATAGTAAAAGTAAAATGATATTATTTATGAACGGGAGAGAAGCTAAATTACTAATTTTTTTAACTTTTCTTTGTGTAAAATATAATAAAGTAATATTATTTATTAAAATTTTATGTAGGTACCAATGTGTATTTTTGTCATGAAAATTATATTATTTACAATACAATGACTTCTCTCTTCTTTTTTTTTCTTTTTTATAATTTTTATTATGTGAATAGTAACTTAGGCAATAAAAATAACATTATTTTTTCAAGTACAATAATCTATATAGCAAAAATAATATTTTTTAAAAAATAATATCTATTATAAATTATAGTTGATCTTCAAGTCACACATTTAATAAATTTTTATTTCTAAATGCATAATAAATATTTTCATAATACTAATTTAGATTAATTGAAAATAAAAAGATAATTTATTTAAAAAATAAAAATATAATCTCTAAAATGATCATTTTATTACTTAATATGCAACAGTTAGTGTTAATTTAACCAAACACTATTATTTTATTTTATATATTAATAACAATAATTAATAATAATAATCACAATCAATAATAATAACAGTAATTATCAATAATGAAACTACACGCCTTCCTAATTGTTACTTTTGCAATGTGAACGCCCAACTTACATGGATTCAAATCGTTATCGGTCTTTCTATAGACTTTATCCAAAATTTCAAGAATCCAAATGAGATGCTCGGCCTTTTTGTTATTGTTTTGATTTTCTTCACCATCTTACTGCTTTTTCTCGACGTGGTCCACTCAATAATCATATCATCATTTGTAGACTTGTAGGTTTCAGTGATCATTTTTGATGATGGATTGGGACCCTTCTAAATTCCAATTTTAACGTGTGAGGACCAAGGCTTTTGAACGCGTTAATGTACAAACTCCAAAGAGCATGCCAACAAAATCAATCAATCAATCAATCACAGGCATTTTTCAACCACATATCATAGCGGCATTAGCCACATAACAATGTCAATGAACGCATCCGGAAGCTTAATAACGTCCAATTTCAAACTGTCATTGATTCATGCACCGCGAATTTGTGCATCCACAAATAAGAATTTCAAGGCATAAGGGCCCAACCAATCTCTATCAGATTTGTCCTCGAGAGTACCCTAAAAAAATAAAAATTTTCTCTTCTCAAATATTTAGGTTAAGAAAGTACAAAGAAACCTCTCTCTTATATTTATGTGTGTGCTGAGATTTGAAGTGTTGGAGTTTCAAATTAACCGATTATTATTATTTTTTTTTTCATGTTATATAAGTAATGAGAATGAGGGGTGTTATGGGGTAGATTTGATGACGAATGAAAAATTGCTAAATCAAATAACTATACAAATACTCTTATTTGATTTAATGATTATGAGTCTCAATGTCTCATTCTTATATATTCATGTTCTTACGTTCTAGTATTTTCTTAACATGTATTAAACAGAGGGCAGACTTATCCAGCCTCAATAATCTTATCTACCCCAAAGCCAGACCTCTCATAGTCAACATCCAATTAGATACAATCAATTACACAAAAAACTAACAGGCTTGAACAAAAGATTTTTTCTTTTTTTTTTTGGACAGCAACTAAACATTTTTGTCTTTTGAACAGCAACTAAATGACGGGGTAGATGCGGCCTTCTTTGTCATGAAAGCCGAAAGGAACACAGAGTGGATCGTTTTATCCTTTGTCAAAAATGGTATTGTTTATTTATCAAACATCAGAAAAAATATATCGGCCGAGGGTGAAAATGAGAAGTAAAATTGGACATGTAACACGGTCACGGGAGTTTAAAAGTAAGTCCAAAGAACGTCTTAGAGCGAATTCGAGATTGTATGAATTGGACATACAATTTTATATTTGAATCTCTTTAAGTTCATTTTATTTTACTTGGGAGGCAAAAGCAGCCTGCCTTCACAGGGCTTGAAAAATTAGGCCCCATAGGGAAATTTTAGATGGGATGTTTTTTTTTTTTTTTTTCTTTCTGAACACAAAAAATTGTTACATCAATTTAACTTAAAATTATACATAGATTCGATATAAAAGCTTCAAAAAACTCTGTACGAAGAAAAATATAGCACGGCCAAAACAACCTATGGTTAGAATGGTCAAATGCTAAAATCGTACACCGACGGGATTTTGTATCCAAAGGTGCTGAAATCTCTTTGAAATTCACAACCCAATAGTGCTGTTTGACCGAATTTTTTCTAAGATTTAATAGTTTATTTAGATTGTTAGAAAGTTATAAAAAAAGTAATGAGAAAATTAAATTATTTATATTAATAAGAAAATTGTTAAAAAAAGATTATAAAGAAAAATAAATAATAATTTATGAGAAAAAATATTATTTAAATTGATAAAAAAATTGTGAGAAAGAAAATGATTCTAAAAAAATTGAATAGTAATTTTATAAGTGAAAAAATTGTGAGAAAATAATATTATTTAGATTAATTAAAAAATTATAAAAAAATTATAAATAATAATAATAATATTTTTTAATTTTTTTTTAATAATTTTTTCATAAACTACACAAGTCATGAAAAGAAATGAATGCCATATTCATCGAGAAATTAAATAGCAAACATGGACCCATTGATAATGAGCTACATGACCAATCGGGACTTTTATGAATCACCCATCAAATGTCAATCGATGCAACAAAAGGGTGGTCTTTTATTTGACTCCTTTTTGGCACTGCCGAACTGGTCCTTAGCCGCCATGCCTTGAAGTTGTTGAAACTTTGTTTGTCATTAGTCAAAGAAAAAAAAAATAAAAATTAGAACTATTCAAGTATTGAAAAACTGAAGCGTGAATTTGCATGTGAATGTCATTTGATAATAATGATGGATAGGGCTCACCACTCAGACCCGACAAAAGGAGACCCCTTCCAACCCTTTATGCAACTAACAACAGGGAATTTCTTAATAGTAGAATAAGCCAGAGTAAGGGTTTTTTTTTTTTTTTTTCTTGTTTCTCTGATGTGTTTTTTTAATTATTTAATTCGTTACTGTAAAACACCTCAAAATAGAGTAATCAAATTTAAGATTTAGCTCAAATTTGGGATTTTTAATATCGTATTACTCAAAAGTTTGAAACTCATATAAAAAAATGTCTTTCAATTGCTTTTCTCGAAATTCTCCGTCCTCCGACGCATCATTTAGCCAAATCTTGGATAGCCGAGTCTTTGATCACCTTAGATTATTACACAAAAATATGACAGCGAAGAATTATCTTCCCACAAAGGAGCTTGAATCCTAAAAAAATACGGTGAATTACCATAAAACTATCACTTCTAATAATTGAATCTTCGATTTGCCTCTTTTATTATACGGCCTATACATTATGAGAAAAGCCCATGGACCCAGTCCTCCTCAACTTTAATCAATTGCCTCCCGGTCAACTTAATATTTGGGTCACTAATAAAAAAGCCCTCTAATAAAAAAAAGGCTTTTTATTTTCCATTTTCTTCATTCTTTTCCATTTTTTTTAATTGTCTTTTGGGTATCAATTTTTTTTTTTTTTATCAAAACTAGTAGTCTAATGCATAGTTGTCAAATCCGGACTGGACCGGCCGGTTCAACCGGTTGGACCGGTGACCGGTCCTAGGTCAGGTCCGGTCCGCTCTAAGTAATAAAATGGGGGGTAGGACGGACCGGGGAAAAACCGGTCGACCGGCCGGTTCGACCGGTGAACCGGTGAACCAGTTCCAGGTCGACCGATTTTCCCGGTTTGATTAAAAAAATTAAAAAAAAAAAGAAAAAGTAAAAACGAAGCCGTTTTATTATTCCCAACCTATCTAAAATTTGAAAAATCAATTTTCCTTCAAAACCTAGCCGTTCAACGCTTCAACTTCTCTTCTGTCTTCAAGTTCTTCAATTTGTTGCCGCCGCTCTGCAGTGTTGGTCCATCACCGTTGCCTATCGTCTTCTAGCCTCGACCACACTCTTTAATCTTCCTTCGCCTGAAACCCCATAAATCTCCATGTTTTAACTCTCTTTTACCTCTCTTTCTCTCTGATATAGCCCTCTCTACAGTATCCGTCGAAGCCAGCCGAGCTAGCAACGAGCTTTTGATTCTTTGTCTCCCAAGTAAGCACATACAGAGCTGTTAATTTTCTTCTTACCCTCTTCTAATTTGGTTGATTTCCTACCCTATCAATCACTTACATAAAACCACAATTTGATAATTGCTTAGTTAATATTTTATAATTAATACTCCTAAATTGAAAACTGTTGAATTGATTTATCTCATTATTTCCTCATCGTTTCCTTGTTCTTTGTTTCACTGAGAAGAACGCTAGGCATTAAAAATTCGTCCACACGTGAGATTGATTTATTCTATATGTTGTGCTTGAACATCGCTGACAAGGGCTTGATTTTATTATAATTATACGCATCAGAACAAAACAAAAGAGAATTTGGTTAGATTCACTGTAATTGCAGTCCAAGATTTTACATTGTAGATAATGGACAACGTCGCTGGAATTCAGTCTAGATAACTGCGACAAATACGGTATATGTGGCCTTTTTTTAATTTTTTTTCATAGACTAATGACTAGTTAATTGTGAAAGGAAGCCATGTTTGGTTGCTGAGAAGTGATGTTTTCATTGTATATGCCATCAATTTTATTTTCAACATGATTGTTTGATCAGGAATCCAAAATTTCAATATAAAATGTCCTTGCTTGGTTCTTCTGTTGTGAACAACAAAAATAATATTGATTCTCTCCAGCCTTTTGTTGGTCAATAGCTTGAGTATTTGCCTGAAGATTGATTTTTTTTTTTAAACACCTGATAGTCTGATACTTTCTCAAACTATACTAATTCTAATTTTCTTACTAGATAATGGAGAATTCAAATGCTCAATCTCAATCATCTGAAAAGCAATCAACGTCCACACCAAACAGTCAATCCGTCCGTCAAGCATGTGATCCTGGATGGGAGCATTGCACTAAATATAAAGGGGTGGATGGTAAAGTTGTTTATACTTGCCTTTATTGTAGTAGTAATTTCAAGGGTGGTGGAATTCATAGAATGAAACAACATCGTGCTGGAATTAGAGGTCAAGTTGCACCTTGTAAAAAAGTTCCTCATGATGTTAGAGTGCGAATCAATGACTATATTAATCAAGCATCCCAACAGAGAAAAGAAGATAAAGAGACTATTAAAAATATGTACGGTGATGATGCTTTTGATTATGAATTGGAAGAAAGAGAGGATGATGTGGTGGAAGTAAGTGCTTCTAAAGGAAAACAAATTTTGCAAAATAAGAGAAAAAAAAGGCTAATGATGGGATTGAGAGCTTTTTTGCTCCTAGGACGACTCCTGGATCTCAACCAAGTTTAAAGAGTGTTTTGGCTGGGAAAGAGGCTAAAAAGAGAGCTGATATGGCATGGGCTAGGTGGTTTTATGATGCTTGTATTCCATTTAATACTTTGCATTCACCTTATTTTCAAATTGCATTGGATGCTAGTCTCGCAATCGGACCTGGGTATAAATCTCCATCTTATAATGATGTGCGTGTTAATTTGTTAAAGGAATGCAAAAAAGAGTGTCAATTACTTGTTGATTCCTATAGAGCCAAGTGGGCTTCAAGTGGATGCACTATAATGGCTGATGGTTGGAAAGATCAAAGAGATAGAACATTGATTAATTTTTTGGTATATTGCTCGGATGGAATTTCATTTATAAAATCTGTTGATGCCTCTGATGTTGTCAAAGATGCTCAAACTTTGTGCAACTTGTTTTCAGAAATAGTAGAATGGGTTGGTCCTCCTAATGTTGTTCATGTTGTCACGGATAATGCATCCAATTATGTAGCTGCTGGAAAATTGCTTCATGAGAAATATGAGCATATTTACTGGTCTCCTCGTGCTGCTCATTGCTTAAATCTCATTTTAAAGGATATTGGTAATATGCCTAAAATAGTTGACCTTGCCTCACGTGCTGCTGCTATTACACGATTTGTGTACAATCATTCTTTCTTTTGGCCTTGTTGAGAAAGAAACATGATTGGAAAGAAATTGTGCGTCCTGGACCAACTCGATTTGCTACTACTTTTATTACATTGAAAAGCATTTATGATCACAAGCAAATTTTGCAAAACTTTGTGACTTGCAAAACTTTTACAAGTCATAAACTTGCAAAAAGCACAGAAGGAAAGGCTGTCACTTCCATTATCTTAGACAACAAATTTTGGGAAGATTGCTTGGTAATTGTGAAGATTGTTGGTCCAATCATAAGGTTGTTCCGTATTGTTGATTCTGATGAGAAACCTTCTTTGGGTTATATTTATAAGGGCATGTATAGAGTTATTGAGGGAATTAAGAAAATTTTCATGAACAAGACAAGATTCTATACACCTTTTACACAAGTGATTGAGCGGCGTTGGGATAAGCATTTTATGGAAGACCTACATGCAGCAGCATATTTCCTCAACCCAACTTTCATTATGAGGAAGATTTCTATGAGACAGTTCAAGTTATGAATGGTCTCTATGGGTTGCTTGAAATTAAAAGTATTTGTGATGATGAGATCTCAGTGATGAAGGAAATTCGAATATATCAAGAACGTCAAGGAAACTTTAATAGACAGGCCGCTCACAATTCTACCAAAACAATTCAACCTGGTAAGTTGTGAATTGTTGTATTCAATTTTTCACTACATTAGAATTTTATTGGTTGATAATTCCTTTGTTTTGAAATGTAGATGAATGGTGGAGGTTATTTGGACATGGTGCTCCTAATTTGCAAAAAATTGCAGTTCGCATCCTTAGTCAAACAGCTGCTTCTTTGGGATGTGAACGAAATTAGAGTGTATTTGAGCGTATTCACACCAAAAAAAGAAATAGATTGGAGCATTAGAGACTTAATGATCTTGTCTATGTCACTTATAACTTAAAGTTAAAGCACAGGTATATTAGTTTTTGTGTGAGAATTTTTTATTCTTTTTATAGTTATATTAGTTAATTATTTGATTTGTTTTATATTTTTATGTATATTTTTGCAGGCTTCATTCTAATAAGAGATCGTACGATCCCATTGATTATGAGTGCATTGACAAGACCGATTTTTGGATTGAGGAAGAGGACTCACCTCAAGAACTTGACTGTGAAGAGTTGGAGAGAGAGTTTTATGAGGAATGTGCAAATCCTAACTCAAATAATGGTACTCATAATTAGTGAATAATTTATAAAATTTGTTAAGTAAAGAATTTTATGACACATAGAAATAATTCTTTTTATATATTTGTATTTTAATATTTTTAAAGTTTATGATTATTTGTTTTGTCTATTTTAGATGGAGGCAACGAATGTGATGACTTTGTTGATTCAGAGATGCTTGATATGGATTCATTTGATTTTGGTCATCGCTTTGGTGCTGAAAATATTATTGGAAGTGAAATTGGACTGTGTATTCACGAGAGTGATGATGATAGATCTCTACCATAACTATCTTGTTTTTATGTTTTTTGAACTTGGGAGCATATAAACATTTCTAAGAATTTGTTTTCATTAATATATTGTACTACATTTCTTTGTTAATTTTTTTAAAATATTTTCTCTTTGTATTTTACATTATAGGATAATTTTTTACATTATAATTCTTAAAACGGGTTCTACCGGTTCAATTTCCGGTTTAACCGGTTAAATCGGTTCGACCTTGAACCACTAATCTTTCCGGTTCAATGGCCGGTCCGGTTCTGACAACATTGGCCTAATGATAAGGAAAGAGAGAGAATAAGATACAAAATTTGAAGTTCAAAATTCAGACTTATAACTTTAAAGTACAAACTCTCAATCAATACGGCAACTGCTGCACGTAAGGGCATTGAAATATTGCCAGTAACAAAACATCACATTTCTTAGTTGTTACTTGTGTAACGTGAACACCCAACTTATCTAGTCAGTTGCATCAAATCTTTATCAATCTTTTTATAGACACTGCCCAAATTTCAAGAAATCCGAATAAGATGCTCCCACTTTTTGTTATGGTTTTGATTTTCCTTCACCATCTTACTCTTTTTTCTCGACGTAGTCCACTCAATAATCAGATCATCACTTGTAGGTTTCAGTGATCATGTGTCCGATGATGGATTGGAACCCTATAAATTCCAATTTTGATGTGGGGGACCAAGGCTTTTCGACGCGTTGATGTATAAATTCTAAGGCGCTTGCCAATAAAATCAATCACTCATAGGCGTTTTTCAACCGTGTATCATAGCGGCATTAGCCACATAATAATGTCAATGAACACATCCCAAAGCATAACGTCTAATATCACTTTCATTGATTTATGCACAGCGAAATTTGTGCATCCACAAATTAAGACTTTCATCCAACCAATCTAGTAAAGATTGGTTCTCTAGAGTACCCCAAAAAAATAAAACCTTTTTTCTTTTCAAATATTCAGGTCCAGAAAATACATAGACACCTCTTGTGTACACACACACACACACATATACATATAAGAATAGTGGGTTTTGAGATTCAAAGTGAGAGAAGAACTTTCATAGTGGGGTTTCAAGATAGACGAATTTTGTTTTTTTTCTTTTTCATATTAGAAAAGTAATGAGGATGAGAGGTGTTATTGGAATATTGGATAGATTTAATGATGAATGAAAAATTGCTAAATCAAATGACTATACAAATACCCTTATTTGATTTAATGATTATGAGTCCCAATGTCTCATTCTTATATATTCATGTTCTTACAATTTAGTGTTGAATTACAGGCAGAAATTCAATTACTAGCCTGTATTAAACAAGGGCAGACTTATCCAGCCTCATTAATCTTATCTACCCCGAAGCCAGACCCCTCATAGTCCGCGTCCAATTAGATGCAATAAATTATACAAAATACTAACAGGCTTGAGCAAAGGCTTTCATTTTTCTCTTGGCCAGAAACTAATATTTTTGTCTTTTGGACAGCAACCAAATGACGGGGTAGATGCGGCCGTCTTTTTCATGAAAGCCACAAGGAACACAGAAGGGTTCATCTTATCCTTTGTCAAGAAATGGCATTGTTTTTTTATCAAATATCTGAAAAAAAAAAAAAACATATCGGCCGAGGGTGAAAATGAGAAGTGAAATTGGATATATAACACGGACACGGGAGTTTAAAAGTAGGTCCAAAGAGCAACTTTTTAGAGCAAATTCGAGATCGTATGAATTGGGCATACGATCTTGTATTTGAAATCTCTTTAAGCGCATTTTATTTAAGTTAGGGAGGCCAAAAGAAGCTTGCCTTAGGGCTTGACAAATTAGGCTCAATAGGGGATTTTAAAAGGGATGTTGTGTCCAAAGATGCTGAGATCTCTTTGAAATTCATAACCCAATATTACTGTTTGACCCAATGTTTTCACCCAGTAATGGATTTAATTGCTTATACTGCATAAAAGACGCAAAAAGAAATGACTGCCGTATTCATCGAGAAATTAAATAGCAAACATGGCCCCATTGATAATGAGCCATATGACCAATCGGGACTTTGATGAATCTCCCCTCAAATGTCAACAGATGCAACAAAAGGTTGGTCTTTTATTTGACTCCTTTTCGGCACTGCCGCACTCAGTCCTTAGCCACCATGCCTCGAAGTTGTTGAAATTTCGTTGTCATTGTAACCTAGGGAAAAAAAATTAGAACTATACAAGTATTGAAAAACTGAAGTGTGAATTTGCATGTGAATGTCATTTCATAACAATGATGGATAGGGCACACCGCTCAAAGCCAACAAAAGGGGACCCCTTCCCCCCCTTTATGCAACTAACAACAGGGAATTTCTTAATGTAAAAAAAAAATAGTAGAATATGACAGAGAAGGGTTTTCTTTTTTTTTTTTTGTTCTGATGTGTTTTTTTTTTATTATTTAATTTGCTACTGTAAAATACCTCAAAATAGAGTAATTAAATTTAAGATTTAGCTCAAATTTGGGATTTTTAATAGCGCATTGCTCAAAAGTTTGATACTGTTAAAAAAAAATGTCTTTCAATTGCTTTTCTCGAAATTCTCCGTCGTCCGACGCATCATTTAGCCAAATCCTGAATAGCCGAGTCGTTGATCACCCGAGATTATCTCATTTGGTCTCCGGACAGCCATCGGGCGGCAAATCGCAGCTAGCCGACATGTCGGTCCCACACGAAGGCAAAAATATGACAGCCAAGGATTATCTTCCCAATTTATTTTGAAGGGATTGATGAATATCAATCTAGTTTCATATCTATATATATATATATATATATATATATATATATATATATATATTATATTTTATATCTGTTCTGTCTAAAACTGCTCTCTTGACCGATTTCTTTACCTTTACAGAAAAAGAAAGGAAGAATGATAGGCCACTTTTTCTTTACTTTGATTTTCTTGTATTTTTCTAGTTTATAATTACAAGATCTCTTATTATCGTTATGCCATGAGTTATAGAATAAGAACTCGAAAAAAATTTAACTTCTCAAATAAAGTGGTTTTGCTGAAGGGACATTGCATGATCATTTTTAAAGAAGAAGAAAGAATGATTACTTGCTCAAATAAGATATCACTTATCTCAAAGAAAACATAACCAGAAAGAGTAAGATTGCTAAACAAGCAGAATCCATAGACCCAAAGGGGACACAAACTAAAATATAATGTTGAAGGCAAATATCAAATTTATTGCCCATTTATATTGAAATTCATACAATAACTGGACATGACACAACTGACGATTTCATAAGCAAAGGTGCCATTTAATACAAGTAGACTCTTCCAAATACTTCCTCTCCTCTATAAAACTGCGGAGATGACAATAATAGAAGAGCCTTTTTTTTTGTTTTTTTTTTTCTGCAGAATATATAGACAAGTAGGACTTAATTCGAAACAACCAAACACAAGAGACATCTATGGAAAAATCACAGATGGACTAATCCTAGCAAAACCAGCCAAATCAGGTTTATGCAGAATCACCTTATTCACATCAAACTAAGACTTCTAAAAACAGGACAAAGAAAGGGAAGAGTGCTCTGATCTGATGACAATACACAGTAAAATCACAGCTTTCTTTTTTCTTTTTTTTTTTTGATCCGAAAAATCACAGCTTTTTTACTTAGTATCCCAGCAGCATCTCTGAGGCTGCAAATAAAACACGAAGCCTGATCGCTTCCAGAGACAAGACGGTGATTAGAAGATCCAAGGTTTATCCATCAGTGTTGTAGCCACTGGCTGGTGGGGTTGTAGAAGCAGAACATCCACTATCATCTGCTCCATCACCTCTCAGAACCCTTCTAGCCTTAAGGGCTACAGATTTAACGGTCTCAGCAAAGCTCTCAAAAATATGAGCTTTGATCATCCCTCTTTTTGGTGGAAGATTTGTGTTCCTTCTCTGGTGGGTGTGGGACGCGCGAGAATTGGATGCCATCGACATTGCCTGATGATCTGAAAGATGGAGCCAAAAAAGAAGAAGGGGCAGAGAAGAGACAGAACTAGCAAACAGAGTGATTCAGAAAAAAAGAATGAATATTTATGTAGAAAAATTAGTTGCTTTGACTACAACAAAAGAAGAATACTACAAACAAGCCAAATTCAACTGCAATATTTTAGCTAATTGAAGAGGAAATTAATCTGGGTTTGATGAACTGAAACTTAAAGAACTAAAGTTTATGCCTTTATGCTGGATTCTCTGTAAAAAAAAAAAAAAAAAGCAGAGAACAAGCAGAGTCTATTTTTTGTTGTAAATTTCCATAGTGAGAGGTTGATGAAATGAAACTTAAAGAGAAGTCTGCATCTGACAAGAAAAGGAAGAATATCAGAATCCCAAATTGGGTAGGAGAAGAGATTCCCCAATTTGGGGTTTGATATAAAGCAAATGCTGAGTAGGAAAAGATGAGGTTAAGACAATAGGACTTAGTGTATATATAGAGAGATGCAGAAAGTCGTCACAAAATAGTTCTTCATTTTTCTATTTTATTACTATTATTATTATTTTTTTTTTTTTGAAAAATTCAGTGGGCTGTTTTGAAATCAATGGTGGATTTCGGTTTTGATCTTCTGGGGTGGTCCCATTTATGTAGGTAATTGCCACGAGCTCTCCTCCTTCTTTGCCTTTTAGGCAAGTTTTTTTGTTTACATATTCAGTAGCCGGGTCGGTTCCCTTCTCAGCTGCTTCCAATTTGGGCCATGGCTGCATAAAGTTTTAAGTCTTCGAATATACCGCCCACAGGAACCTGCTTGTAAAAAGTGCAAATGTGAATGAGCAAAGACACTGGCCGGCCAAGCTGGATTTGAATTTGGAATTTCCGAATTGACTAGACTTGCAGTTATATCCATTGGAACCGGCCCCATCCATTTGGCTTTTTTTTTTTTTCTTTTAAGAGAGAGTTGAATTCATACAATAGGAAAAATGTCTAGTAGAAATTGAACTCTCGACTATACTCTTAATTAATAAAATTGGTGATTACTTGAGTAAATGTTCATAATCAATCAATTTGGTATTTCGCCTCAAGATCAAACAATAAAACTATCAAGTCTGTGCAACACAAAAGCTTATATTTGACATAGTTTAACTTTGTGGGGGTTGTCAGTTGTCACTCGTTAGACCCTATGGCCAGAGCATGTAGCAAATGGCTCCTCTACGATTCAGCAGAGTAGTGCCAAGTACTATAAAATCTGCTCGATAAAAATTAGGAACACCTTGCAAAATCTCATATGCATTAGTAGAATCGTGTTATTTACTTGGAAAACGGACAAGCCCTTCAAATTTGTTTGCGCATGCACCCAACCATGGTTCGGTTTCGGTCTGGTTCGAACTGTGGACTTAATTCTTTAGTCCGGTTCCTATGGTGCAATTCTTCTCCCGATTCAATTTCGAAAAATTCGAAATCTTAACCAAGCCTCTGTTGTCCAATTCCAGCTAGGATCCAATTCTAGTTCGAAACTCAGTTCGATTTCAGCCTGGTTTCGGTTCAAATTAAAATTGTGGTCAGATCTACGGGCACAACGGCTTAGAATCGTGTTGTTGGCCTTGATATTGGTTATCTTGATTTTGGCAATGGGACAAATCATTCATGTTTGCCCAAGTTAGGCAAGTTCAACCAGCTTGTCGCCTTGTTCGCATGCCATGTCCAAGTCTTCACTTATCCAAACATCACATCGAAAATGCCTAAATTGTTTCAATTTAGATTTAATCCTTGTTAAAGTATGGCTGTAATATGAGAACAAACGTGGGAGTACTTGGAATTATTTATGTTTTGGGAGTGGCAAAATCATAGACTATCGTCCTTTTAGTGCACTTATCATGTTTAATTTATTTTGGCATGTCCCTTTTTTTCTATGGACTCATCCGACAAAGAAAGTAACCATCACTTTTTCGACGAGATAAGCATCAATTTAGTCTTCAACCTTTTAAAACTTTTTCAATGCGTTCCTAAATGCTTTAAATTATTCATTTGAGTTCTAAAACGTCACAGTCCTTTTCAATTCAAGATCAATTGGGACGGAAATAAGAATATCCCTCAAATACATAAAGAAATACATAGAAAAAAAAAAAAAGAAATGCCATGTTTTTATATAAGTAACCCAAGGATTAATTCCTAAATATTTTAGAATTTAATTGATACTTATCCTGGGGCTAATTATAGAAAAACTTGTGTTTTTTTTTCTAAATATTTCACTATATATTTGACAAACAATTCATTTTCCATTCAAATTAATTCTGAATTAAAAAAGGATACAAAGCTTTAAGATTTAAATAAAAAACTCAAAACGTTTAAGACTATATTTTAAAAATCTTAAAAAATTTAGGATTAAGTTGATGCTCATCACCCTTTTCAATCAATACTTGGCAATGCAATTGGTGTCATATTAAAATAGTGAGCAAAGATGTCCAATGACTAATTACCATCATTTTTTTTAAAAAAAAAAGGGTACCATCATTTTGGCCTTGCCATGATGCCCAATATGAAAAATGTCACGCACTAGGAAATGAGAAATAATTAAAAAACTAAACTATGGTTTCATTCAAAATGTAGGAGAATTCTCTAACAAATGAGGTATAATTAAAAATACTGCTCATCTTAAGTTATTTTTGTTATAAATGCATTTAACATCCTACACACACGCACGCACACATATATGTGGTCTTTATTTGTTTTATGCTTTCATTTAAGGGGGAAAAAAAAGTCAAAAGAGCTATTTGTTTATTATTTCAAAAGCATTTCGTTTCTAGAGAACAAGCCTTCTATAGTTAAGAAAACGTGGTTGAAAAAGAATTTCCAGGAAAAAACACTTAATACAGTTCTAATGCTACAATAGTATGCAAAGGGGCGGCAAGCAAGCTGTCAAAGTTGTATATCTTGGAATATTAAGTGCCTTAAGTAACGGCACAAAGAATACAAGAAGTCTTTTATAATAAATAAACATAGACAGAGACGGCCAATGCCCAAACCCTGAATTTCTGCAAACGAAACAGTTGTGCACGGAAGCTCTTCCATGTATTTGGACTTTGGATTCCGTTTTCACAGTAGCGCTATACTCCAACAAAAGTTTTTTGTTTTTTTAAAAAAACAACCCGAGAATTTTGTTGGCATTTATCAATGTTACTACCTAGTGGCCCGTATATGTAAATGTATGGTACAAAGAGATTTTTTTTTTTTTTGTAGTTTTACAAGAATTGTTTTAATATAACAATACAAAAATATGAACCGTCGCATAAAATTACATTTTTATTTGTTGTTGGTTATGTATCGTACTACAATTTTACTTTTGTAAAAGTTGATCCTATACGAAGATTTGTTTTTGAAAAAAAAAAAATCCAACGGAATCAAGGATGGTGTTATCTTCAAACGTGGTAATTAAATATTAGATTTTAGACCTCTTGATTACCAATCAAGAGACCAAATCTTGTTCTTTTGTTTACATGAGCAAACAGCTCCAACAATTATTTTAATCGTTCAAAATAAAAACAGGGAACTGTCGGCAATAATTGGTTATGCGGTTACCAGCAAAGAAAAGATTCCTCGGCAGAATCATAACTACTATTCTAATTAGGAAAGTTTTAGATGACGATATAATTATGTGAACACAATGGGTATATAGTAATTTAAATTATTAGATCGTAAAAAATATATTAAATTTTTTTAAAAATATAAATAAATTATTAAAAATTATTGAATTAATTACGTGTTTCACGCATATGTCACTAAATGTGTCTATATAATCTTATTTTTCTTCTAATGGCTAAACAACCAGTCCGTATACACGTCAGCATATTGTATAGATATATTTGGTTGTACGTTATTATTTAACCCATAAACTGGGGGAAACGGCCCTTTAGTGTGAAAAGCTATGCTAGATTTCAAACTCAGAATGTGCACCTTACCTCCACTGCTCCACACATCCCAGCACAATTTCAGAAACCTTAACTTAGACCAATCTTTTTTATCGGTTACTAGAGATACCAAATACCAAGTAAAGAAGATATCTAGTTGGCCACTTGCGGAAATCCTCAGGAATTGCTAGAGGATGTATCAATCACTTGTAACATTGGAATTGTGGACGGCAATGATGGTGTCGAATTGGAAGTAATTTGCACTTTTTTTTTTTCGCATAGACCTCGTGCTGTCATGGTCAATAGCTTCTTTTACAATGGTGAAACAATTGTGGGAGCACTACACAGACTGAAAAAACCACAACGAACCCGACACATGGGCCATGCGGGTGCCGTCGTCACTTGCAACAAAATAATACTTTTTCTACATTTTATTTTTTTAAATCAATAAAATGTGGATGAAAATTAGTGAAAAGTACAAAACAATGAAACACTATTTTATTCACAATCCTTTCTATTTGTTTTACATATTGTATTTTGCCCGCACATTTAGTTAAACTCGTGCATGATGTGGAATTTTATCAAAAAAAATTTTAAATTTTAAAAATATTAATATTTTTTTATTACATCATCTATGCGGGTCCTACTTCCGACTCGCATCAATTTTGTAGGTGCTGGTAATGGGACTCAAAATGATTCTGACAACAAGGTCATACCAGTAATTTGAAATTTCTACCCGGCATTTGAGAAGTTGCACACCGAACCTAATGACAAAGCTGGTGTTTGGATCTGATGCCATGGAGTTCTTTGTATGGCTAACACACTGCGATTATTATTTAATACAAAAAACAAAAGTTCCATTCGCTGCACAAGTATACTTTGATGTTGCTTTATAAATTATAAGTATATACTTTTCTTTTAAAATAATAGATTTTACTAATGACAGTAATTTTTTTTTTACAGTCACTCATGCATAATATATGTTAATTGACTATTAAAAAATTAAAAATCACATATATTATAAATTTATTATTAAAAATTGTGGATTTGTTAAATTTTTATTAATAATCATAAAAAAGAAAATAAAAAATAACTGTCCGTAATAAACCACTAAAATAACATGTGATTCATGTCAAAACAATCTTGGAAACAATTTCCATTCGATCCCATCAGCACATTTTTAGGTTTGCGATTCACATATATATTACTACTATCTTTAGCTGTTGTCTCACTGCCCTTTTTTTTTTTTTTTCCTAATTTCTGTTGCAAGTTTGAAGTTATGAAGTTACTTTAATTCGTGCACTTCTGATGAGGCCCGGCTGTCTGCCACTAGAGATTATGTTTCAATCAAAACTTCACAAAAGAAGGGATAAAGAGAATTCCATCTTTCTTAATAATATTTCCACATCTGGGCTGTGCTGGTCATAATCAAGAAGATTAACAAAACTAAAAGAAAACAATAGCGTGACTCCTAGATTTGGTAATTAGGGTTCAAATCTTAACTTAGACCAATCTCTTTTATCGGTTACTATAGATATGAAATACCAAGTGAAGAGGATATCTAGTTGGCCACTTGCAGAAATCCTCAGGAATTGCTAAAGGATGTATCAATCACTTGTAATATCGGAATTGTGGATGGCAATGATGGTGTCGAATTTGCACTTTTTTCTTTCTTTTTTTTTTTTGGTGCATAGACAACATGTTGTCATTGTCAATAATTTCTTCTTCAATGGGTTAAACAAGAAGTAAAACACTACCCAGCCTGAAGAAACCACTGCGGACCCGACACATGATCATGCGGGTACCGTCATTAGAACGTCACTAGCAATAAAATAATATATTTTTTTGCAATTTATTTTTTAAACCGACAAAATATGTATGAAGGCTCGTAAAAAGTGCAAAATTCTGAAACGACTACTTTGTTTGAAAATTTTCCTATGTGTTTTACGCATGGTATTCAGACTACCTGCACATTTAGTTAGACTCATTGCATATTACGGAATTTTATAGGAGAGAATTTGAGTTAAAAAAGTTAAAATTTTTTATCACGTCATCCACGCAGTCCTACGTGGGACTCACTTCTATTTTGTAAAATTCTACGACAAGGTCATGCTAGTAAAATTGAAATTTCTATGGTGGCACGTGAGAAGTAGGATATGAATATTTTTAATTTTTAATTTTTAAATTTTTTTATATTTGAATCTTAAATTTTTTTACTATCATTTGAATTCTAAATCTTTTGATTTCATACTACATCAGTCCTTTAAGTTACAAAAAATAGTCTTTCGATTAATAAATAAGTTTAACTTAATAAAAATCATTTTAAAAAAAGTTAAATACATGAATTAAATATTTTTTTCATCAATAAAATATGCATATTAAATATTTTTTTAATCAACAAATATATGAATTAAATAGGTAACATGCATATTTTTTTATAGAAACGATATTCATTTCATATATTTAATTTTATTTTAAATAATTTTTTATAGAGTTAAAATTATTTTTTAATAGATTGATCATTTTTAGTAAACAGATGAACTAATTTGGTAAAATATTAAAAGATTTAGAATTCAAATAAAATGTCAAAAAAATTTAAAATTTAAATATTAAAAAAATTTAAAAATTTAAAATTAAAAATATTGATATTCCCGTGAGAGAGGTTGCACACCGAATCTAACGACAGGCCTGGTGTTAGGAACTGATGCCCTGGAGTTCTTTATATAGTTTCCAAACTGCGATTATTATTTAATACTACAAAAAAAAGGTTCCATTTCTTCACAAATGTACTTTGACGTTGCTTTATAAATTATAAGTATACTTTATCTTTAAAATAACACGTGATTCATGTCAAAAGAATCTTGGAACAGTTTCCACTGCATCTCCATCAGCACATATTGAGGTTTGAAAGACATAATTGCCAGAGAAAGAATATATATTACTATTATTTTTTTTTTGTTGGTCTATAAAATATCTTATTAAGTATTTAAAAAAAATTAAATTAAATAAAATTTAAATCATTAATCTGTTAATTGAGAGATACTTATTTTAACTAGTTGAATATATGCTGAATCTGATATTATTATTATCTTCAGCTGTTGTGTACCAACCATTTTATTTTTCTCTAATTTATATTACAAGAAGTTTGAATTTATGAAGTTACTTTATTCTTTGCACTTCTGATTGGGCCCGGCTGTCTGCCACTAGAGGTTTGTGTTCAATTAAAAATTCACGAAGGAAGGGATAAAGAGAATAGCGTCTTTCTTTGATGGCATTTCCACATCTGGGTTGTGCATGTCATAATCTAGAAGAGCAACAGAACTAAAAGAAAACAATAGCTTGCATCTTAGATTTGGTAATTAGGGTTCAAATCTTAGTACCCACAAATATTAAAAAGAAAAAAAGCGAAACTATGTTTGTTGCCGATAACATGAAACCCCCGACTGGCGGCTAAAAGACCAAAATCTTTCCGGCAAAAGGCGAGATTATGTTGGTAATCCAAACACAAAGCCTTTCTTTTTGTCTAGTAAAATTGAGAGGAGAAGTTAATTATTAGATAAGTATCAAGTTTGATGAGGCCATACCCACAAAAGCCTAACTTGCTATTATCATTACTTACTCCATCGAATTGAGCAACCATGTTTTTCTGCCAATTGATGAACAGTAGAATAACCAATTGCAGCTTGTAACTTAATCAAGACATCAGAAAAGCAATCAAAAACTGAATTTGGCTATGTTACATTTATTTGCCAAGAATACAAGTAAAGTATTGCAATTCTACATAATTCCCATCTTTAATCATCAAATAAAAAGGGGACGAAAAAGGAATGAATCTTTAACCCAGAAATTGTTCAAGATTACAACAACAATAGCTGAAATTACAGAAATTCAAAATCTTTACTTAGTCAACGGTCAATACTATTCAATAACCTCCCAAAGGATGAGAGATTACAATCACTACTCAGATGGGGCATCTGAGTAATACCCACTTGGAGTTGCTGGTGTTATCGGGCCTGAGCTAGCGAGACTCCCATTTTCCCTGTGATTTTTACCAACTGATGCAATAGCAGCAGCTGACTTGATTAAATTCTTGAAAATCCTGATCTTGATTTGCCCTCTCTTTGGAGGGACAGTATTAATATGCTGTTCTCGCCTCTTGGTGGGTCCAGATGCAGCAAATTCCATTGTTTTAAAATTGGTACGAAGATTTACAAGAAGAAGAAGAAGAAGAAGAAGAAGATAAAGATTGAAAAGGGCAAGAAATGAGGATGTGTTGAGAGGACTAAAGACTTCTAAGATGATAACTAGAAGGAGTGCTTGTTGAGTCAAGCAAGGGATTCGAATGCGTTGTTTATATAGGGATATGGGGCCAAACCAATTAATTTTGTTCAGAGAATCTAGCAACAGGTGTCAGTTGCTTAGTTTGCAAGACTAGCCGTGAGCTCAAAATGGAAAGAAAAAAAAGTTAATGTTCCAGCATTTATTGTTTCGAATTTTATTCTGATTAAAATTAAAATTGTTATTTTTAAAATAAAAATTGATATTTTTAAAATATTTTTTATTTTTATATTTCAAAAATATTAATTTTTATTAAAAAA
This sequence comes from Carallia pectinifolia, assembly GCA_037832335.1. NCBI lineage: Eukaryota > Viridiplantae > Streptophyta > Magnoliopsida > Malpighiales > Rhizophoraceae > Carallia > Carallia pectinifolia. Next base: position 15,678,192 of record CM075454.1, read on the forward strand.
ATAATAGTAACAATTTATCTTAAGAAAAAATTCAGAATAAAATTACTGAAATATGTATGGACGCTCAAATAGAAATGGGAACGCCGAAGTTTAGTGCTCCAACGGGCCCAAAGAGGTCAGGACCACTAATACTCCTTTTTGGTGGTCCTCCAGATTTGAGACGTAAACTCCTTTTGGGTGGTCCTCCAGAGTTGAGACCACCAGAAGTCCGATGGTCTTGAAGTACTATTGCCCCTGGCAACAACTTAGTCGATCCGAATAACTCAATCTAACCTACATAAAATTTGACTCGAATCAATTTTCATTAACTGAAAAAGTTAATCAAAACGAATTTAGTATGACTCAATTATACTCAAAAGTCAATTACTCGTCATCCGAATTAGAACGAAAGCAAAATAACTTAAAATTCAAATGATTTGAAATATTTAAAGATGAAATTTAGTATGATACAGATACTTTAACCTGTGATACTATCTGATTATTAAATCAATACTATTAGAATTTAACATATAGTCCATGTCATGAAATCTTCCCAAAAACTTAAATTTTTTGTTGGATTAATTCTTTGATATGACGTTAGAGTTTTATGATCAAATAATCTTGCGTATAAATTTTATTGTCATTATATTTAATTGTGAATTTATATATGTATAATGGCTTTGTTCACACTTTCAATTCTACGAACTTTTGCGTGAAAGACTCATTAAAATTTAATATATAATTGACATATTAGATCCCTTCTAAAGATTTAATCTTTTAAGTTGATGATTGGTTCACACATACAAAAAGGAGAGAGAGGGAGAGAGAGAGAGAGACGAATGAACTACTTTTATAGGGATCGTGAGCCAATTTTGTTATTATTATATTCAAGTAGTATCATAAACAATCAGTTTATTCTTGCCATAAATTCAAAATTGAGCAACTCAACTCTTCGAATAATTATTAATGTGATTTGATATCTAATGTCATTTAATTAACAAGTCGACCACTTATCACAATCAGCATAGGACGGGAGTTTTGGAAGAGTAGTTGAGTTTTGCGTGTGGGGTCTAATCAAAGGGGACCAAAAGATTTTGACGCGGTTATGAGCCAGTAACGCGTGAAGTTGCATTGCACGGTATAATTAGCATAAGGTTAACAAAGTTCTTCACAAGTCTTCCGATAAAATTAATATATATTTTTTAGAGTATTGCAGTAAATGTTACTGTGGGTCGGTAGCATATTAAATATAGTACTAGTTTTTCAAATTTGTTTTGAACAAACTTAGTGGAGGTTCTAATTTAACACACACTAATTTTCGATTAACTCCACCAGGCGATTAAGTTGAATAGTATGTTATTCACCTTGTCCTATCATCAATGCCTTTGCAATTCTCTCCCCAAAATTTTTTCTGGCGGACCTAATTAATAAAAAATATTACTTTTCAGTTCCCACAACATATTTTCTGCGTGTGTCGAGAGAATCTCAGATAGCTGAATTTTTTTGATTGTGAGTCAAGAAAATAAAGATTTACCAATTTTTTTTTCATTAAAAGACTCGTTGAATTATGAACTAAATAATAAGATTAACTGATATTATTTTTATAAATCTTATATTGTCATTTTTAAAATTAGAATCTAAACTTTTAAAATAAAAGTTAAATTTTAATTACTAAAAAATATCTCCATAAAGACAAGATGTATTAGTCTTGTTAGAAAAAATTATCTTTTTATCAATAAAATAAATTTTAAAGGTCTACTTTCAATTTTATTAAATGTCTCGACAAAATTTTGGATTTATAATTTTTAATGTAACTGAACATTTAAATGATACATTCTAGACCACAGGGCATACAGTATCCTTTAGGTGCCGCGTGGGCTCAGAGTCAGCGCCACCAGTTTCGCGAAGGGGTTGGCTGGGCCCCAAACAGTCCTGCTCACCGCCACGTGTCAAAACATGACTTGAGGTGTGGGGGACGACTTGTTTAGCCTACAAACAAGTTGGGGGTGTATGGCTGCGTTGCTTGCTTTGCTTCCGATACACCGGGCGGCACCATCGTCATCAAGGGGATGATTGAGTTGGGACCAGGAGATTAGTGTGGGTCACAAGAAAACAAAATGTTGTGTCCCTACAATTGATCAGCTTCTGAATTGCCTCGTCCCTTCTTCTGCGGTAGAGGCGTTGAAATGGCTGTTGACAAAATATTTCAGTCTCAAACCCACCGCCCAAGCTTTGAAAAAGGGCCCATTGGTGGTTGGAAAAAGTGCTGCGATATGCCGTAAAGGGTCCCAAAATATAACTGAAACAATATTTTTCCAATAATTTAAAAGCAAGACTCGGTGGGACCTTGAGGAAGACTAAGCCAGAGGGATGAGGATAAGAAGCGGAAATGGTTCAATTCATTGGCCTGATGCTCCTTTCAACCCTTTGTAGCAACAACAGACCCCCACGCCACCGGCCCCGTCCAGTAATTTATTTGTCTTAATAGATCAATCTCTGTGCCTCAACTCCAACAAAACAAAAAAGACTATTGTTTATTAACAAAAGTTCACTGCAGCAATTATTGTCTTAATCGACTTCAGTGCCCAATTGAAAAGTAATAAAACAAAAAAGTCCACCATCAAATTTTAATATATTTTAATGAATTAAGCAATAAGAAATGTTTTGTTTACATATTTTCATACATATATAAATATAATAATTATTTTTTATATTACATTAGTGAATTTTTTTTTAAAAAATCTTATATAATGTCAATATTTTATATTTTAAAGTAACACATATTTAAATATAAATATAAATTTAAAAAAAATTAATTTTTTAACGCTTCTGTGTACACCTCGAGCTAAAAAGCTCGGTGTGCCTATTAACGCCCTTCAACCACATTCTTTTTTAGTTTCTTTCTCTGAAGCCACAAATGTGAAAACGACATCAAACGTATACTGTTTTTGTTTTTTGAAATTCATATAATGTGAAAAGTAAAGATGATGTATTATAGTCTCGTCAAAAAATATTAAGACTCTATCTATCTTAGGAGAGCTCGATAATTATGATATTTTTTATGTCAATTGCTGTGGATTTAACTTTACCACTTGACTATAATATAGTCGTGTAATATTACTTTCAATTAATTCGGAACTTATATGTAAATCAAATAGTTGTTACTCATTTGTTTTTGAACAAAAATAGTTGTCACTCTTAATAAGACCATTTCGGTGAAAATCATATATAATGGTCTGGAAGTTTGAACCAGAAAATGTGGTCCCTTGCATTGCCAAAAAATTTCCAGCCGGCTAAAAACTGGGAAAAAAGGTCCCCCTCTCCCCCAAAAAAAACCCAACCTTGAAAATCCCAAAGTTAGGCAATTTTTTTGGGAAACAGTAGTCTAGATCCCAAAAATCTTATAAATCATGTACTTGTTTTTAAATGAAAATATTAATTCTTTCACCTTTCCACTTTTTCACATAAAAGGTCGAAAAATTTTTCTTGATTTTATTTTTATTTTTATTTTTCCCATGTGAATGAAGTGTAAATGACTCTGGGAATATGGATATAATTGGCCTGAGCATCAATCATGGAGATGCATGGCTGCCCAAAGCTTGCAATTCAGGTTCAAGTTGTACGAACTGTCCTGCAACACAATCATCACTTCACAAAGAGCGAATCCAGGTGGGAGCCGGGTCAGTTGGATTTTGATTTTTGCGGTGGAGGGGGACAAAACCAGACATCTCCATGGCCAGGAAATTATGGGTGCTTGTCCTTTGTATGTTGTTGATCTATTGGCAGGTCAAGCGACCTTGTATTAGAAAAATGGCTGGATTGAAACTTCTCCAATAAGAAACAGCTTGGGCGAATAAGAATGATTAGAGAAGTAGAAAAAGAGCATAAGTGGGTTTGATTTTTTTTTTTTTTTTGGATGGTATAGTGACATTGTTTTTTTTTTTTCTCTAAAAAATAATTAGTTACAAATGCGGCTAGCCAAGCAATTACCAAGCAAAGATACAGAATCAAAAATATCAGCCTTAAAAATAATAGCCTAGATATTCACAAAGGCACACTTTTCTCATATTTGAATAAAAAGAAATTTGGTTTTAAGTATGCCAAGTTGCCAATAAAATAACTGGACCATGTCGATTTTATATTATGTATACGTGCTTTGTCATACAAATCAGATCACCTGAACCGTGAAGTCTTTCTGGGACAAAAAAATATCGATTCATTTTATCATGAGGTACTTCTTAACGATACTTTTGGGTGCATTCTTAACAATACATTTCTTTGCTATTTGACTTCAAAATTTAAATACAAACAAAACCAGTGACCGGATAAAATCCTGCAAGCGTACAGGGTTGATCGTAATAATAAAATCCTGGTGAATACTCCAGGTGTTGAACCTAAGGGAGTAAAGAATTAATTATGATTTATATTATTTAAACCGAAAGTTTTGTATTTGAGAAAATTAATAAGAATCATAATTATTGAATTAAAAATTAAACAATTTAACTAATAGAAAATCAAAGGCAAATTAATTAAAACTAACACAAGATAGAGGGTATCAGCGTTATGAGTTTTCACCTAGAAGGGAATGAATTACATAAATTTTGTGGATTAATGATTTGAATGTCAATTCTTTTTCTTTAGCTAGTGTTCTTTGTCAAGCAACCCTAACCATATTCAATCTATTTATGATCTTCTTTCGAACTCATACAAAGTAGATTAAACTCATTAAGAACAGAGAATTTATAATGATATCATATAAACTTATCTCATGTCTGACTCAAAGTTCATATGTTTATCTATTTAGTGCACGATTGTGTCTCATCTGTCGATCTCAACACAAATCCTATGACTACTTTCATGATGGCCAGGGACAAAAGCATATTTAAGAACAAAATAGATAAATCAAATCAAGTTCTCAACAGATAATTGCAATAAAATCAAAAGAACATCTAAACATTCACAAAATCAAATAATCCAACCCTAAACTAGACTACATTCTTTACGCCCTAGTTTAGGATTCTAACTACTCATGCTAAAAACCAAAGATAAACAAATATTCAACATCATTAAGTACAAAAGAAAAAGAAGGGAAGAAAAGGAATCGAAAAACTCATTTCTGACGTCTTCGCGTTCCTCCCTTATGCTCTTCTCCTCTTCGCTCTCTATGCTTTTTCTCTGTCTTGTGTCTACAAGATATAGCCTCCAAAAGTCCTCTAATTCTGCTGTAACTTCAGTATTTATAGTCCCCTCAAATAAGCCCTAAAAAATTTAAATTCGAGTCGAAAAAGGATTAGTAAATTTTCTGGACAGTTTTGACCCTTATATTTTCGGACCGAAGTTTCGACCCCTTCTATGTAGAATCAGAAGTTCGTCAAAACAGCAAAGTTGTAGCTTTATCTCTTAGCCTCGATTCGGCTTAAGAATCATCCAATTCTGACTTGTATAGAGGAAGTTATGGCTGAAATACCAAGCAGTGCGCAAAACTGTAAAATTCTACCCGAACCGACCACATATTAGCTTTCCAACCAAACTTTTGGTTTGGTTCTTTGGTGCTCGGCTTGTTTCTACTCCTTCAAACCCGATAGGTTCCTTTTTCCAAGCGTCAAATACTTCGGTTATGTCCAATTGTCCTACAAAGCATAAAAGAAGCAACCGAATTAGAATTTACCACAATTCACAATATTTATATAGTTAAACTATCCAAATATATATAAAAAAATTATCCATAAACCTATGTAAATATTGAACCTATCAAATTCCCCCACACTTGAACTGTTGCTTGTCCTCAAGAAATTCAAAAATATCACATGATCTCCATGAAAATTCCATTCAAATCGAATTCTTGAAAGAGTGCCTCATTAACACATTATAAGATCAATCTAGAAGTATCACTCAACACTTCACTAATCAAATATAATCAATAGCGTTCTCATTCCCCACAAAAACACGTTTTACATTAATTAATCATGTGCAAGAACCCTTTATTAATCAATGATAACGCTTAGCTATCGTCATATAGAAAGTAATCACACACACTCATCCAAAATCCAATGACAAATATCATCTTCTCGTAAAAATACAAAACCACACCAGGGATCAATAAAAATTAATTATTTAAACTTTTTTTTAATGTAACAGAGGTTTTAATACTCTTCTCTAAATACTGACATACTATTTGACATGAATACCATCACTTGTGGTGTCGGTACCCGATTACTGCTTCACAAACAGATATTTAAAGTGATTTGCATACTCATAATTCAAGTTACTTTTTGACGTGAAGACCAACAATTATATTGCGGACCCCCAGTTACTCAGTAACTCAAAACAGTAGAGTAGATGACATATTAACAACTTGCAAGCCTTGTTTTTTTTTTTTTTTTCAACTCAATTCCTAAATCATATCCCCAAAATTCTTTAGAAGAAAAAAAGATAATGTTTGTTCAAGTACTTTAAATGAGTGTACATAATTAAAAATTACATGAAAATCTCTAAAAGCTAGCATCTATCTTTAAAAGATCATCACACAACTTTAAAATTAAATGAGAAACAATAAAATTTTTCAAGTTGAGAACAAGTTCACTACTAACCGTCAAATAATACTCAAGGACCAACCTTGGATGCATTAGTATTATCATCGGCGTCAAAAAAAAATTCAGCTCAAATAGAATTCAAGTGAAGCTCATGTAAAATCATGCAAGCACACAAAAATTAGCATTAAAGAGTAAAAAATTTTGGCAAAAAAATCAAAATAACACATCTCCCCCACACTTAGCCAACACTGTCCTCAATGTTGCAATAAAAACATAACTGAAAAGAAAAGAAAATAAAGAGGATGAAACTACCCGGACAGAGCGGAGGAGAAAAGCAACCCTCACGTGCGCCGCCATCATTGAACAAACAACTCCATGAACTAAGTAGCTTGTAATTTGTTGTTTTGCAATGAACATGCTTTTCCTTCCCAAGTTCCTACACACAAAAGAAAAGAAAACAAACTAAATTAAACTTATCAATCTAATTAAAATATAAAATAAACATTAGGTTGCCTCCCAACAAGCACTGTATTTAACGTCTATAGCTAGATGTTTTTCCCTGAATTAAGGAGGATGATCTCCGAGAGGATAATGCCTTAAGTTGCCTCCAAGAACCTTAATCACCCCAAACTTCTTGCTCCAAATATCGATCGCTCCTTGAGGATACACTTTGTGCACTGTAAATGATCCCAACAACTTTTTTTTCTTTCGTTTCCACGAGATTGTTCCACTGTAGGAATCATAGAGAAGCACTTTCTCTCCCTCCTTAAAGTCGCTTCCCATATAATTATGCTCTAAAGGGAGAGAAGGTTGTTTAAGCTCAAAAGGAGCCAACTTCGCAATGGAAAGTGTTGAGCTCGACTTTGCCGTTAGGAGAGGTTGCTCAAATAACATCTCAAGTGCACTTCTCAAGTCTATATCCATTCTCTTTGGGTGTTTTTTGGGTGGCTTTGATGTTTCCATCATGAAGCATGTATCATGTAGTGATGGACTCTTTAATACTTTGAACACGTTGAATACATGTTCTTTCTTTCCTACCCGGAATGTCAGCTTTCCTTGTTCTACATCGATGAGGGCCTTACCAGTAGCTAGGAATGGCCTCCCTAAGATTATTGGGATGTCTACATCTTCGTCCATATCTGGAACTAAGAAATCGGCAGGGAAATAGAACTTTCCCACTTTAACTAGCACATCTTCAATCTTGCCATATGGATACTTGATGGACCGGTCAGCCAGCTGCAAGGACACTGAGGTTGGCTCCAATTCTCCTATCTTCAGCCTCCTGAAAAGAGATAAAGACATCAAATTAATGCTTGCACTTAAGTCACACAACAACATTCAATACCTAAACTACCAATGGTGTAAGGGATAGTAAAACTCCCTGGATCTTTTAACTTTGGAGATAGTTTATTCTGAAGAATAGCACTACACTCTTCAGTTAAGGCAATTGTGGTGTGCTCCTCAAATTTCCTCTTATTCGATATGATCTCCTTCAAGAACTTTGCATAATTTGACATCTGTGCAATTGCCTTTGCAAAAGGAATGTTGATGTGGATTTCCTTCAATATGTCCAAGAACTTAAGAAAGTTCTTGTTCTCATTCCTCTTCTTCAGCCTGTTGGGAAATGGGATTGGCGGAACATACAGTTTGACTTGTGGGAGAGGCGTGGGTGGCACTGGCTCTTCAATGTTGTCCTGCTCTCCTTGTTCATCATCTGTAGCTTTCTCTTGCACAAGTTCCTCCTCTTTGCCACCATCTTCTATGGGCTTGTAATTTTGTTGAACATCGTCAGGATTTCCTACCACGTTCCTACTTCTCAATACAATGGCTAAGACACTCTCCTTTGGATTCACCTCAGTATTACTAGGGAGTTGACCTTGATTCCTAGTTGAAATTGCTTTGGCAAGTTGACCCACATGTACTTCCAAAGTATTAATCGAGGCTTAGTGAGTGGATGCAACTTGATCAATTTTTAGATTCAATTTCCTCAACTCAGCATCCTGTTGTGTCATTCTTTCATCCATCTTTGACATGTACTGTATGAACATGTCTTCTATCTGTGGCTTTTTCTCCTAAGATTGAGATGGTTGACCATAAAATTGGGTTCTCGGCTGTTAAAACCCTGGTAGTACTATTTACCTTATATTTCCCTGCTCCTTCCGCCCAAAATTTGGATGGTTGCGCCATCCCGGATTGCATGTACTAGAATATGGATCATTCTGCTGCTTGTTTCCTGCATAAGCTCCAACATAATTGACGTCTTCAAAGGAATTTCCAGAATCAATACCTATGCAAGCATTTTCATTGAGTCCAAATCGTCCACAGTACGAGCATTGTTCCTTATGCATTGAGTCTCTGCTCATAAGTAACTTCACTTGTCGTGTCAGATCATCAAATTTTGATACCACATTTATTTGTGAAGTTAGCTCATAAACTCCAGCTCTACGCCCCCTAACAGCTTTCTGTTGGGAGTTATTTGCTAGCAACTCATATATGTCATAAAGCTCGTCTGCTGATTTATTACCCACATATCCTCCAACTGCCGAATCCACTAACATCTGAGAATTAGTGATGAGACCATCATAAAAAAACTGCATCTGAAGAGGTTTGGAGAATTGGTTATGTGTGCATTGCACTAGAAGCATTTTCAATAGCTCCCACGCCTCGTGAAATGGCTCAGCATCCATTTGTGAGAAGGAACAGATTTTATTCCGAAACTCTGTAGTCTTCTGCGGGGAGAAAAACTTGAGCATAAATTTATCATATATCTGCTCCCAAGTGTTAAGTGATTCCTCTGATAGGTTGATCAGCCACGTCCTTACCTTATCCTTGAGGGTGTAAGGAAAACACTTAATCCTTAATTCATCTGCTGAGCACCTCCCTAGAGGAAAGGTCTCGATAGTATTGTAGAAATCCCTAAGGAAAGTAAGAGGGTCTTCACTCGGTAGACCATAAAACGATGGTAGCATGTTATAGAACATGGTCTTAAGCTCATAATTACGAGCTGCTGTACTCAGCTTGATGCAAGATGGTGAAGGACCAATCAAAGGCCTTTGAATGTCCTTCATACTAATTCTAGTCTGCTCCCTCACCTCCTGCCTATTATTGAGTGCTTGATCTTTTATCACCTGACCATCCCTGTCACCCACTCTTTCGGCCATCTCAGCTCGCTTTAATGCCCGGTTCTGTCAACAAAATCTTTCAATCTCGAGGTTCAAGGGAAGAAGATTAGTACTCTTAGATGCTCGCAATTGCATGCACTACCTGCAATCGTGAAAAAGAAATAAAGAAGTAAACTAAAACTTAAAATAAATAAATAAAACTAAGCTAAGCTGAATCTTAAAAAAATTAAAAAAATAAAAATAAAATAAAATAAAATAACAAAAATCATAATTAATGCTCAGTTCCCCGGCAACGGCGCCAAAAACTTGACCGGGTAAAATCCTGCAAGCGTACAGGGCCGATCGTAGTAATAAAATCTTGGTAAATACTCCAGGTGTCGAACCCAAACGAACAAAGAATTAATTATGATTTATGTTATTTAAACCGAAGGTTTTGTGTTTGAGAAAATTAATAAGAATCATAATTATTGAATTAAAAATTAAACAATTTAACTAATAGAAAATCAAAGGCAAATTAATTAAAACTAACACAAGATAGAGGGTACCAGGGTTATGGGTTTTCACCTAGAAGGGGATGAATTACATAAATTTTGTAGATTAATGATTTGAATGTTAATTCTTCCTCTTTAGTTAGTGTTCTTTGTCAAGCAACCCTAACCGTATTTAATCTATTTATGATCTTCTCTCGAACTCACACAAAGTAGATTAAACTCATTAAGAACAGAGAATTTATAATGACATCATATAAACTTATTTCATTTCTGACTCAAAATTCATATGTTTATCTATTTAGCGCACGATTGTATCTCATCTGTCGATCTCAACACAAATCCTATGACTACTTTCATGATGGTCAGGCACAAAAGCATATTTAAGAACAAAATAGATAAATCAAATCAAGTTCTCAACAGGTAATTGCAATAAAATTAAAAGAACATCTAAACATCCACAAAATCAAATAATCCAACCCTAAATTAGGCTACATTCCTTTCGCCCTAGTTTAGGATTCTAGCTACTCATGCTAAAATCCAAAGATAAACAAATGTTCAACATCATTAAGTACAAAAGAAAAAGAAGGGAAGAAAAGGAATCGAAAAACTCGTTTCTGACGTCTTCGCGTTCCTCCCTTATGCGCTTCTCCTCTTCGCTCTCTACGCTTTTTCTCTGTCTTGTGTCTACAAGATATGGCCTCCAAAATTCCTCTAATTCTACTGTAATTTCAGTATTTATAGTCCCCTCAAATAAGCCTTAAAGAGTCCAAATTCGAGTCGGAAAAGGATTAGTAAATTTTCTGGATAGTTTTGACCCTTATATTTTCGGACCCAAATTTCGACCCATTTCACGTAGAATCAGAAGTTCGTCAAAACAGCAAAGTTGTATCTTTATATCATAGCTTCGATTCGGCTTAAGAATCATCTGATTCTGAATTGTATAGAGGAAGTTTATGGCTGAAATACCAAACAGTGCGCAAAGTTGTGAAATTCTACCCGAACCGACCATATATTAACTTTCTAACCAAACTTTTGGTTCGGTTCTTTAGTACTCGGCTTGTTTATACTCCTTCAAACCCGATAGGTTCCTTTTTCCAAGCGTCAAATACTTCGGTTATGTCCAATTGTCCTACAAAATATAAAAGAAGCAACCGAAGTAGAATTTACTACAATTCACAATATTTACATAATTAAACTATCCAAGTATATATATATATATATATATATATATATATATATATGAATTATTCATAAACTTATGTAAATATTGAACTTATCAACCAAGGACAAGAATTTGAAGAAGTTATCAATTTCTTGGGAGTTTTCACTTGAATAATAATGGAATCAATGGCTATTTCTGTGATGAATATCTGAGCACAATTTTTCTTAGATTGAGAATTTGAAGAAGTTACCAATTTCTTAGGAGTTTTCAAGAGTCTGCGCCACGAGTTTCGCAAAGGCATTGGCTCGGCCCCAAACGGTCCTGCTCACCGCCATGTGTCCAAACATGACTTGAGGTGGTGTGTGGGGGATGACTTGTTTAGCCTACAAACAAGTCGTGGGGGCGTCTGGCCGCGTTGCTTGCTTTGGTTCCAAACTTCCAACACACCAGGCGGCACCATCGTCATCGAGGGGATGACTGAGTGGGCACCAGGAGACCAGTGTGGGCCCCAAAAAACCAAAAGGTTTTGTCCGTACAATTTGTGTCCGTAAAATTCAGCTTCTGAATTGCCTGTCCGGTTCTTCTGCGGTGGAGGCGTTTGAGGTGGGAATTAACAAAATATTTCAGTCTCAGTCCCACCGCCCAAGCTTTGAAAAGGGCCACTGGTGGCTGGAAAAAGTGCTGCGATATGCCGTAAAGGGCCCTAAAATGTAACTGAAACAATATATTTCCAATAATTTAAAAGCAAGACCACGTGGGACATTGAGGAAGACTAAGCCGGACATTGAGGAATAAGGATAAGGAAAAGAAATGGTTGAATTCATTGGCCAGATGCTTCTTTCAAACCATTCTAGCAACAACAGGCACGGGCCGCCAACCACTAATTTATTTGTCTTAGTAGACCAATCTCTGCGCCTCAACTCCGAAAAAGAAAAAAAAAGAAAACGAAAAAGACTATTGTTTATTAATGAAGGTTCAATGTAGCAATTATTGTCTTAATCAATTTCAGTGCCCAAATGAAAAGCAATAAAAAAAGCCCATCATCAAATTTTAGTATACTTTAACGAATTCAACAATATTCTTTTTCAGTTCCTTTCTATGAAGCCCCAAATGTGGAAAGGTCATTAAATCGTGTACTGACTTTTTTTTAATTCATAAAATGAAAAAATAGCGTAGTATATTACAATTTTTTTTAAAAAAATTGTGATCCTGTCAATTTCCAAGAAAATGTAAAGGAGTGAAATAATTGAATAGTTATGACATTGTGTACTGTTACTTTTAATTAATTTCAAACATTTACATGAATCACATAGTTGATTCTCTTACAATAAGACTGTTTTAGTAGAAATCAAATATAATTGTCTGGAAAATTGAACTAGAAAATGGGGGTCCTTCCATTCACCAAAAAATTTCTAGCCAGCTAAAAACTGGGTAAAGAGATTCCCCCCCCCCCGGGGGGGCCCCCCCAAAAAAAAACCCACCCAACTTTGAAAATTCCAAAGTTTTGCAAATTTTTTTGGCAAACAGTAGTCTAGATAGGATGAAAGATATTTCTTCCTTTTACTTTTTCTTTTTTTTAATCTGAATAAACTGTAAAAGAATCTGGGAGTATGGATACAATTGCCAGAGCATCGACCATAGAGATGCATGCCTGTCCAAAGCTTGCGGATCAGGTTCAGGTTGTACAAATTGTCCTTCAACACAATCGTCACTTCACAAAGAGCGAACACAGGTGGGAGCTGGCCAGCTGGGTCAGTTGGATTTTGAGGTGGACTGGACAAAACTAGACATCTCCATAGCCAGGAAATTATGAGTGCTTGTCCTTTGAATGTTGACCTTATGGGGAGGTCAAGCAACCTTGCATTAAAAAACATGGCAGGATTGAAAAGTCTCCCATAAGTAGCAAGTTGCGCGAATAAGACTGATTAGACAAGTAGAAAAAGAGCAAAGTGATATTGGTTTTTTTTTTCAATTAATAGCCAAGCAATTACCGAGTAAGGATACAGAATCAAAAATATCAGCCTTAAAAAATAATAGCCTACTAGTATCTAGGCTTTGCTTTGGGATCATTCTTGGCTATTAATATCAAAAATATTAGCCTTAAACATAATAGCCTGTTAGTAATGAATTTTAAATTTCTAAACAATTCGATTCTTAAAATCTTAAGTATTAAGAAAAGCACAATTTTCTCATATTTGAATAAAATTTTTTTTTCTTTTGAGCTTGCCAAGTTGCCAATAAAATAACTGGACCATATATGTCGATTTTATATTATAAAAAAGTGCTTTGTTATACAGATCAGATCACCTGAACCATAAGGTCTTTCTGGGACAAATAGATATCGATTCATTTTGCCATGAGGTATTTCTTAACAGAATCCACATAGACCCCGAAAATTGGATGCTCGAATTTCTGTCGGATCGAAATAGAAGGATATTTTTTTAAAATAACAGTTTTACTTTTTACAATAAAAGTAAAATGATGTGATGTATTTAATTTTTTTTCGTTACAAAAAATTTTATAGCCGTTTTAAAAAATACCCTCTCGTTTTATTTAGGCAATAATGCAGATACTCTAAAATTGTGATTTGTAACTTTTCCCTTCTCGAGTCTTAACAATATTTTTTTGGTGCATTTTAAAAAAAAAACATTTTTCTTTGCTATTTGACTTCAACATTTAAAAACAAACCAAACCAGGACCAAGCATTTGAAGAAGTCATCAATTTTTTACAAGTTTTCACTTGAATAATAATGGAATCAATGGGGATTTCTGTGACGAACATCTGAGCACAATTTTTCTAAAATTCTTTTATGTTTCTGGCAAGTTGCCCAAAGTGGCCAAGTGTGAAAGCGCCTTAGTTTTCAAACCATATCTGGTAGTAGGGCATACTTAGAATACCACCATAAGATTCTACTCATTCACCTAACCAGTCTTAGAAGGAGATAACCTTTAAGAAAGTACGTTTGATTGGATAATGTTTCTTTGTAATTAAGATCCCCAAACGATATCTCTTCGGGTATTTAGCGGCCACCAAACGCAATAGCTTTTGTCCTGGAAAATCATTCAATCTAGAACCTAAAAATGGAGGCCAGCACATCTTGGTGAACACCAAGTGTGAATTATTACCACATAACAGGTAGGGACAAAAAAAAAAGGACTGTAAGAGAAAATCAATAATTATGATTGAAGTGTAAGGTTTTATCCCTAATAATTATTATCACATAGGAATAGTTTAGTTAGTGATTTAGTGTACTTTTTTTCTTTATTGGTTCGAGTTTAAGTTCTCTCATAATTTTTCACTCTCAAATAAATGGGGATTAATGTAATAGCGAAATATTGGGTTTGAAACTTGTTAGTATTGAGACTGATTATCAGAAAGACTCACTTAAACCCAAAAGTACTCGGGTAGTGGGTTCTCCATGTGGAAAATATTAAGTAAGAACGTCAATAAACGACCCTAACTTTAACTCAAAAATACAATAACCAATATACTTGAGATACATATTTTTTGTTTCTCAAAAATTAAACGAAACTTGTCCGCTAATTATAGGGTTTTTTCTATATGACAGTAGGAAAGAGAATAAACTTGAAAAACCATCAAATAAAAAGGAATCAGCTACCAGTGGGAATTAGCAAATTTACTACATCAATGGTTTTAAATAAAATGCTAATTTGGATCCTACAATATCAGATTTTATTCATAAATGGGTCTTCCCAGAATTTCTCTCTAGAACAAAAAAGATCCCTTCCTTGACTTGCTTAATGTATAACCTTTTCATATATTTTGTTACTTTCATCTAATAGAATTGGTTTTTAATTACTGAAAAGTGTGAAGGCAGAAGAAAAAAAATTCAACCATGGATTCATGGTCCATGACATGATACATTTTCATCAACCAGTCCCAGGAAATTTTTTAGCTCTCGTCCTCTGGACATGATTTTTCGGTTATCAAGAGTGGCCCCCTATGCGTGGAAAACGGAAACCCCACATCTTGATAAAAAAAAAAAAAAAAAGAACCATTATTTGATTAGTGGGCATAAGAAAGCAAAATTTTTCCCTTCAAAAGTCTACAATTCACTTTAGTTGAGAATGTAATCTGAGTACATGCAGTCCAAATTACAGCCACATGAAAAGCACTTGAAACAGAAGTACAAAGGGTGTCATCAGAGAGATGTGAAAAGTAAATAGGCGGGAGATATGATTTCTTATTATAGGGTCAAAATTGTCCCCTTAAAATAGAGAAAACAAAAATAGACAATTGTATTACATCCACTTCTCCTGTCTGCCAAAATTTTCCTAACTACAGAAGGCCATGGAATATCCAAGAATGTCCCTTCAAAACTATCCAAAAAGATGGCTATGGATATCATGTCACTCTTTATTGAAGGAACAAAAATCCAATACCCCAAAAAACAAGAATTAATTTTTGGACAAACTCCATTAGGAAAAGAAACTAAAGTACGTAAAGCTAACATATAATATTGGCTGCCATTAAATCTTGAACAATACAACAACATCAGACTGACCCAACTTTTATTTAGTATCACAAACCAATAGACAGACAGACAGACAGACCAAACACAACCAACCTATTCCAAGTATATCGTCTCCTACTCTAAAACTGCAGAACGATAGTGGAAATGACACTGCTTTAATCTAAAGCATAACGAAACAAAATTGAATGAAAACAGAAGGCTGTGAATCTTTAAAATATCCACAGCTTCAGCAAGCATTGCCTTTTTCCAATATAAACAAACAAGACAGGAAAAAAAGGCTGGAAAGACACAAACATGAGTGAGAATTTGAGATTATTTGGAGACCCAATTGTTAAAAAAAAAACTGGGCATCCATCAGATCATGGTCGGGAGATATCAGGATTGGCATCAGAATTATATGCACTTGCAGGTGGGGTTGCAGAGGCAGAACTGGTCCCATCTCCACCTTGTCCCTTTCCATTTCTTTTCAAAGCTTCCCCCGCCTTGGTGGCCACGGAGGCAATAGCCTTGGAAAAGCTCTCAAAAATCTGAGCTTTGATCTTGCCTCTTTTTGGGGGCAAAGTTGCAGTCTTGTTCTTTTGGGAAGCAGAAGGATTGGTAGCCATCAATGATATCTGCAAGGAAAAAAGAGAACAGATCTATATGAAAGTGGAGCAACTGAACAGAAATAAAAGAACCAATAAATTGGAATCCATAAGAGAAGCAGAAATTAGAAGGTCAAAATAAAACAGAGACTTGTAAGATCAAGAAGAGGAGCAAAGATGGCAACTCAAGGTAGAGGGCACAGCCTAAAAACAGAGGCTGTGCTTAGAGAAGAAAGAAAAAAGAAGCAGCAGCAAGTTCCTTTGGCTTATGAGTGAGAAGGTTATCCAGAGGATTCTCCAAGTCTATGTGTGAAGGGGGAAATGTAAAGAGAGCATTATGGGCATATATGTAGGGGAATTTAATTCACATAAAGTATAAGCCAAGTTAATTCATGAAAATAAAATATTAAGTGGAATTTAGTTGAAATAAATAAAAAGAAATTGATAAAACAAATTTTTGGTGTTGTAAGATCGTGTATGTACAATACTCACACATATGAATAAATGTAGTAAGTATTGTATATATTAGCAATTGTGCAGTTCTTCAAAGATATTTTAGTGATTAAAATTGAGAACTTAGATTTATATTTTATATGTCTTAAGTTTTAATGTTACTTAGTAAGATCCGAGATTTATAGAAACAGAAAAATTAATTTAATTATGTAACTTATAACTCAATAAATTTTATAATTTTTTAAAAGATATATTTAGGAGAATTGAAGGTCTAACTTCTTAAAAATTCTGATAAACTGTTGGTTATAAATTCAAATTATGATGCGCCAAATAAAATATAAAGTGGATTCAAACTACTACTCAAAATTATGTTTTCTTTTCTCCTTTTAAAACAAAATCCAATTTTTATGAGGGCAACTCGTTGGAATTTTATGGGTTCAGTTTGGGAAAAACCGTTTGTTTCAATGCAGTGGTGTCCCTGTAATCAAAAGCCGGGATGTCAAATTTCACTTGTGAAGATAAGGCTGAGAGTACTTTTCTTGACTTAAATTTTGAGGAACACAGTGGGGACACAATTAAATCTCCAAATTCTCAAATTTCCCACGTAAGAGTACGCAAGACCCCCGAACTGGATAGGTGACAGATTGGCGGTTTGATGTGAATATGCAAGACCCTGAAACCATATGGTTGACAGATTGGCCCTTTGTTTTTCTCTCCAGCAAGTTTCGAAATCGAAACCTTCAGTAATAAAGACAACTACATATTTGGCTTTCGTTCAGTGCGGCTAATCCAGCTATACCCAGCTTCTTTTGTTCCTTTCCTTGCCGTCCTTTCAGCTTTTTGTTGTTGTTGTTGTTGTTGTTGTTTTTTTTTTTTTTTTTTTTTTTTTTTTTTTTTTTTGAGTGGACCTTTGAAGAAATGGGTAAAAAGGGGTTAGTGTAGAGGTCATCTACGTTATCAACAGAAATGTAATCTTCCAGTGATTGAAGCACAATGTCGACTATGTAGTGGTTAAATCACAATTGTCAATTGCTTAGTGCACTATGTGAGAAGCGTCCTATTTCGTACCCGAGTCTTAATATTATACCTCCAAAACAAAAGAAAAATAAAAAAATTTGTGATAGTGTGCAGAGGTGTGTTTGTGTCGATGAGCACCAAATTGTTTGATCGATTGACATGTATGGTC
Source organism: Carallia pectinifolia (assembly GCA_037832335.1). NCBI lineage: Eukaryota > Viridiplantae > Streptophyta > Magnoliopsida > Malpighiales > Rhizophoraceae > Carallia > Carallia pectinifolia. Next base: position 15,696,198 of record CM075454.1, read on the forward strand.
TATATCAATCTATGGTATACGATACTAGCTAGCAGTGGGTCAGTTTAAAATAATTTTGCTTAAAATGGCAAGTGCCGTCTCTTTTGTTATTATAGTTCTTAGAACTGACCACGCACTGAAAATATGAAGAATAAAGTAGCATAAAAGATTTTTTTTTATCAATGAGTTATAATTTAATTAGTACTTAAATCATTTTAAAAATTGAAAATCGTGAGTTTTAGTTACAATTAAAGTCAATTAACTAAAAGAAGTATTTTTTTTTTAAATGAAAAAAGTGCAATATAAATGTCCCAGTGAGATGCATGCAGTGCTTAATAGTCAGAACTAAAGTTTCCACAAAATTGGGGAGGAAAACTGAGGAAGCTTTCTTTTTTTCCCATGTGTCAAGAAGTTCCATTAATTCAATAAACGGGCCGACAAAAACATCCCGGCACTTACCCTACTTCCTTAGCTAGAAAAAAAATTAATTTTTAAAAAATTAAAGTTTAGAGTACTATTATTCTATTAAGTATATTTAGAATAATATTAAATATTATTTAAAATATAATTTTTTAAAAAATATTTATTTTACTGTTTTCAAAAAGTGAGTCCCACCACCGCGTAGGATTAGGTGCAAATTAGGAAGAAAACGTCGTCCGTGTAACACCACTAGTTCAAAACTTTAATTAATTAGTTTTTCCACAATCACCAGTTGATTGGTGTTTCCTTGGAGAATAACATGTAAGCACTGTATGGCAGCAACAAACGTCGACAATGCCTTTTGGGATAAAATTAAATTAATATAAGACAGGATCCGAAGCAACCCAATCAAAGAAGGAAGAAAAAAAAAAAAAAAAAAAAAGAGATCATGAGATGAGTTAATTGTCAATTGTGACCTATTCACTGACATCAGTTGGCAAAGAATACCAATTCAAGGCTCTTAGAAAGTTTTGAAGTTTGGCTATTACTCGCAAATCTCCAAAAAAAAAAAAAAAAAAGTTGATTGTAAACTTTATATATGATGTCACTCGCTTGCACAATTAATTAAGAAGGTTAGACAAAGTAATAAACAGTTGTGTCCTTAACAAAAACACAGGCTTTAGTGGATGTTGCGGCCCCAGTGCAAGAATTAACAGAAAATATCGTTTTTCAGTTCTTTCAGTTAGGTGAATTATTTTTGCTTGTCATTAAAGAAAGTAAAAATGTAGTATTTATTAAGAAGTCTTTTGAATTATGAGTTGTATAATAAGAATAACTCTTTTTATTTTTATAAATTTTATTTTAAATTGTAAGTTATAAAATAAGAATAATTCTCTTTATTTTTATAAATTTTATACTCTTATTCTTAAAATTAAAACTCATACTTTTAAAATAAAAATCTTAAATTTTAACTATTAAAATATCTCCTAAAGACATTATGTACTAGTCTTGCTAGAAAAAATTACCATCTTATCAATAAAATAAAATTTTGAAGGCAAAATTTTAATTTTGTGAAATGTCTTGATAAAAATTTAAATTTATAATTTTTTTTATGTGATGAACATTTAGGTGATACATTCCAGACCACAGGGCATAAGGTATTCTTTGGGTGCCAACTGGGCTCAGAGCCAGCGCCACGAGTTTCACGAAGGCGTTGGCTGGGCCCCAAAGAGTACTGCTCACCGCCAACCGTCGAAACATGACTTGAGGCGTGGGGGACGACGACTTGTTTAGTCCAGTGTAATCAAAACTGGACTGGACCGGTCGGTTCAATCGATTGGACCGATAATTGGTCTTAGGTCTGGTCTGGTTTAAGCATAAAAAGGGAGGGTTGACCGGACTGGTTAAAATCGGTCAAAAATCGGTTAAAACCGGTAAAAACTAGTCAAAAATCGAACCGGTCGAACCGGTTTAGAATTGAATCAAAAATTTATAAATTATAATTTGACTCCATTGTTTACTTAAATTATAATTTGACCTTTAACTATACTTAAAATTTTAATTTAGTCCAAAACTTAATCAAATTTTTCAATTTAATCTTTAAAACTAAAAAAATGAATATTTAATCATTATTTATAAATATTATTCTTTTAATTACATTTATAAATATATATATTATTAAATGTCGGTTCAACCACCGATTTAACCGGTTGAACCGGTTGAATTTTAACCCATTAATATTTTCAGTTCAATAATCAGTCTGGTTCTGACAACCTTAATTTAGCCTACAAACAAGTCGCGGGTGTCTGGCTGCGTTGCTTGCTTTGATTCCAATGCACCAGGCGGCACCATCGTCTTCAAGGGGATGACTGAGTGGGCGCCAGGTGTATAGTGTGGGCCCCAAAAACCAACTGTTTTGTCCGTACATTTTTTGTTCTTTACAACTCAGCTTCAGAGTTGGCCGGTCCCTTCCTCCGCAGTAGAGGCGTTTGAGGTGGGGGTTAAACAAAATATTTCACTCTCAGTCCCACCGCCCAAGCTTTGAAAAAGGGCCATAGGCGACTGGAAAAGTGCTGCGATGTGCCGTAAAGGGCCCTAAAATATAACTGAAACAATATTTTTGCAATAATTTAAAAGGAAGACTACGTGGACATTGAGGAAGACGAAGCCTGACATTGAGGAATGAGGATAAGAAAACGAAATGGTTCAATTCATTGGCTAGATGCTTCTTTCAAACCTTTGTGGCAACAACAGACCCCCACGGCACCGGCCCATAACTACTAATTTATTTGTCTTAAATAGGTCAATCTCTGTGCCTCACCCCCCAAAAAAAACAAAAAAGACTAATGTCTATCAATGAAGGTTCTATTCAGCAATTATTGTCACAATCAACTTCGGCGCCCAATTGCAGAGCAATAAAAAAAAAGCCCATCATCAAAATTTAGCATATTTTAAAGAATCCAACAAGATTCTTTTTCAGTTGCTTTCTATGAAGCCCCGAATGTGAAAAGGACATCAATGCGTACTGTTTTTATTTTTAATTGATAAAATGTGAAAATAAGGGTGGTGTAAGTATTTTGACACTGGCAACCCTAGAAGAGCAATAAATAATAAGATAATTATAATATATTTCATATTAAGCAGTAAGTCGTGAGTTTCACTCTACTATGTGACTATAGTAAGTTCATGTACTAATCTTTCAATCAATTCCAAACTTTTACCTAAATCAATAGTTGATTCTCTTTAATCAGACCATATCAGTAGAAATCAAATATAATGGTGTGGAAAATTGATCCAGAAAATGAGGTCCCTTGCCTTAACCAAAATAATTTCTAGCCAGCTAATGGGAAGAATGATCGCCCTCCCGTCCTAACCGGACCTCGAAAATCCCAAAGTAATGCAAATTTTTCTGGGAAACAGTAGTGTAGATCCCAAAGTCTTGTGAAATCATGCACTTGTTTTTAATTGAAGATATTATTTCTTTCACCTTTCCACTTTTTCAAACAAAAGGATGAAAATTTTTTCTTCCTTCTATTTTTACTTTTTTTCGTCTGAATAAAGTGTAAAAGACTCTGGGAATATGGATATAATTGGCCAGAGCATCAACCATAGAGATGCATGGCTGCCCAAAGCTTGCGGATCAGGTTCAGGTTGTGCGAATTGTCCTTCAACATAATCATCACTTCACAAAGAGCGAATACAGGTGGGCGCTGGCCAGCTGGGTCAGTTGGATTTTGAGGTGGATTGGACAAAACTACACGTCTCCATAGCCAGAAATGGGTGCTTGTCGTTTGTGTGTTGACCTACTGCGAGGTCAAGCAGCCTGGCATTAAAAAAATGGCTGGATTGAAAGTGATATTGTTTTTTTTCAATTAATAGCCAAGTTGTCTGAATAAAAAATTGAGATATTCGTTAATTTTATTCTCTTAAAAATAAAAAAAGAGCAAAGTGATATTGTTTTTTTTCAATTAATAGCCAAGCAATTACCACAAAGATACAGAATCAAAAATATCAGCCTTAAAAAATTATAGCCTAGATATTAAGAAAGGCACACTTTTCTCCTGTTTGAATAAAAAAATTTTTGGTTTTGAGTTTGCCAAGTTGCCAATAAAATAACTGAACCATGTCGATTTTATATCATACAGATTCACCTGAACCATAAGATCTTTCTGGGACAAAACGAGGTCTTTCTTAACAATACTTTTTGGTGCAATCTTAACAATACATTTCTTTGCTATTTGACTTCAAAATTTAGATACAAACCAAACCCGGACCAAGAATTTCAAGAAGTTATCAATTTATTAGGAGTTTTCACTTGAACAATAATGAAATCAATTGGGATTCCTGTGATGAACATCTGACCCCAATTTTCTAATAAAATTTGTTTTCTATTGCAGATAAGTTGCCCAAATTGGCAAAGTGTGAAAGCATCTTAGTTTTCAAACCATATCTGGTAGATAAGGCCATACTTAGAATACCACCCCAAGATTCTACTCATTCACCCAACCTGTCAACAGAAAGAGATAGCCTTTGAGAATGTACATTTGATTGGATGATGTTTCTTTGTAATTAAGATCCCTATCTCTTCGGGGTATTTAGCTTTCACCAAAGCAATATCTTTTGTCCTGGAAAATCATTCAATCTAGGACCTAAACATGTAGGCCAGCACATCTTGGTGTACACCAAAGTGTCAATTATTACCACGTGACAGGTAGGAAAAACAATGACTGTCGTAGAAAATCAATAACTATGATTAAGGTGTGATGCTTTAACTCTTCGAGAATCTTATTCACCACCACATGAGGGAATGATTTAGCTAGTGATTCAGTATATTATTTCTCTACATTAATTTGAGTTTGAATTTTTTTTATTATTATTCACTCTCAAATAAATAAAAATTTATGTAAGAGTGTAATAGAAAGATTTAAACTCGTTAATACCGAAATCGGATACGAGAAATAGTCACTCACAATTAATAATATCTGGGTAGTGATTATTCCTATGAAAAAAAATTGAATGAGGACACCAACAAATGACTCCAATCTTGACGCAAAAATGCGATGACTAACATACTTAACATTTATTTTTTTGGTTTCACAAAAATAAAAAGAACCTTGTCCACTAATCTAAAGGCTTTTTTTATATGACAATCGGAAAGGGAAAGTAAAAATAAAAAACCATTAAATACAAAACAATCGGCTACCTATGGGAATGAGCAGATTTACTACATCAATGGTGTTAAATGAAATGCTAATTTGGATCCTACAATATCAGATTTTATTCATAAATGGGTCTTCCCAGAACTTCTCTCTAGAACTTAGAAGATCCCTTCCTTGACTTGCTGATGTATAACTTGTTCTTATATTTTGCTTCTTTCATTAATAGAGTTGGTTTTTTTTTTTCTGTTCATTGAAATGTCTATTGGGTCATGAGTTATATAATTAAGGTAATTTTTTTCTTTCATAAATTTCATTCTTTTTTTGTTGGAATTTGAATCTAAGACCTTTACAATATAAATATAAGTTTTAACCATTGAGGCGTTCTTTAAAGGACGATAGAATTGGTTTTTAATAACCGAAAACTGAGAAGGCAGAAGAAAGAAAAAATTCAACCATGGATTCATAGTCCATGACATGATACATTTTCATCATCCAGCCCCATGAAATTTTTTAGTTCCGGTCCTCTGGACATGATTTTTTGGTTATTAAGAGTGGCCCCATACGTGTGGAAAACGAAAACCCCATTTATTGATAAAAAAGAACCATTAGTATCTCCAAGTGGGATGCGTATCAATACCAATTAAATACCGTTACACCCTTTGATCAATGGGCATAAGAAAGCAAAATTTTCCCTTAAAAAGTCTATAATTCACGTTTGTTGAGAATGTAATATGGGAACATGCAGTCCACATTAAAGCTATATGAAAAGCACTTGAAACAAAATTATAAAAGGCGCCGCTAAAAAGACGCAAAAAAATAGATAGATAATAGATTAAACCTTTTATTACAAGAGAGTAAAATTGTTCCTGAAATAGAAAGAAAAAAACAAACAATTATATCTTTCACCCTATTCATTTTTTGCATCTTAAAAATCTTTCTTTAACTACAAAAAGGCCACGGAATATCCGGGAATGTCCCATCAAAACTGTCCAAAAGATGGCTATGGATATCATATCACCCGTCGTTGAACGAACAAAAATCCAATACCCCAAAAAACAAGAACTAATTTTTGGACAAACTCAATCAGCAAAAGAAATAAAAGTACGTGAAGCTAACATATAATATTCGCTGCCATTAAATCTGGAACAATACAACAACTTCAGACTGACCCAACTTTTATTTAGTATTACAAAACCAAAAAGACAGACAGACAGACCAAACACAACCAACCTATTCCAAGTATATCGTGTCCTACTCTAAAACTTGCAGAACGATAGTGGAAACGACACATCTTTAATCTTAGCAGAACGAAAGAAAATTGAATAAAAACAAAAGGCTGTGAATCTTTAATAGATATCCACAGCTTCAGCAAGCATTGCCCTTTTCCAATATAAACAAACAAGACAGAAAAAAAAAAAAAAAAAAAAGGCTGGAAAGACACAGACTTGAGTGAGAATTTGAGATGATTTAGAGACCCAGTTGTTAAAAAAACTAGGAATCCATCAGATCATGGTGGAGAGATATCAGGATTGGCATCAGAATTATATGCACTTGCAGGTGGGGTTGCAGAGGCAGAAGTGGTCCCATCTCCACCTTCTCCCTTTCCATTTCTTTTCAAAGCTTCCCCTGCCTTGGAGGCCACAGAGGCAATAGCCTTGGAAAAGCTCTCAAAAATCTGAGCTTTGATCTTGCCTCTTTTTGGGGGCAAAGTTGCAGTCTTGTTCTTTTGGGAAGCAGAAGGATTGGTAGCCATCAATGATATCTGCAAGGAAAAGGAGAACAGATTTATATAAAAGTGGAAGAACTGAACAGAAACAAAAGAACCAACAAATTGGAATCCATATGAGAATCAGAAATTCGAAGAACAAAAAGAAAAAAACAGAGACTTTTAAGATCAAGAAGAAGAGCAATGATGGATGGAGATGAAAATGAAGACAAGAATATGAGTTGTGTACTCAAGGTTAGAGGGCACAGCCTAAAAACCGAGGCTGTGATTAGAGAAGAAAGAAAAAAGAAGCAGCAGCGATTTCCCTTGATTTATGAGTGAGAAGGTTATTAAGAGGATTCTCTAAGTCTATGTGGGAAGTGGGAAATGTAAAGAGAACATTATGGGGGTGTATGTAGAGGGGATTTTTAATTTAATTTAAGTCAAGTTAACTCATGAAAACAAAATTTTGAATGAGATTTCAGAAGAAATTAAATGAAAATGATAAACAAATTTTTGTATTGTAAAATTATGTGTGTACTATACTCATTTAAATATGAATAAAATTAATAAGTATTTTATACATAAACACTCAAGTAGTTTCTCAAGAATATTTTAGTAATTAAAATTTAGATATTTATTTGTTAAAAAGAGTGTAGAATTTTGAGCAGATGATAGCTAACCTACTGAAAAACAAAATAACAAAAACAAAAGCATTTAGGGATATTTGACTGTCCAACCCATTAAAATTCTCATAAAACGTTGGTTCTAAATTCTGATTATGATGTGGAAAATAGTGTCTAATGTTAGTGATAACGAATACTCAAAAAAAAAAATTTCCTTTTAAAAATGATCAAATTTTTATGAGGCATCTCGCTGAGCATCTAATTGGAAATTAACAGGGTCAGTCTGGGGAAAACCGTTTGTTTCAATGCAGCGGTGTCCCAGTAACCAAAAGCCGGGATATCAAATATAACTTGAGAAGACGAAGTGCTCCATTTTAGAGTCAGAAGATTTTACAGTTGGAAGATATATTGAATGTAATAAACAGTAAATTTTAAATAATAATATTTATATTTTATAGAACAAAAAATTTAAGTGTTAAATTTTTATTACGTAAATTATGAATATTATTACTTAAAAGCGATTGTTTATTACATTCAAAACGTACTCCGACTTTAAAGTGCTTCCTACTCTTGACTTTTTTTGTGAAGACAAATATGAACGGCAGAGAGTACTTCTCTTGACTTAAATTTTAAGAGACACCGTTGGGTCACAATTAAATCTCCAAATTCTCAAATTTCCCACGTAAGAATACGCAAGACCCCCGAACTGAATGGGTGACAAATTAGCGGATTAATGTGAATATGCAAGACCCTGAAACAGGGTGGTTGAACAGATTGGCTTTTAATGTTTTTTGTTAATTGCTTTCGACTGATACTGAGACTTAAACTCGAGATTTTTATTTGACTTTCATTCAGTGCAACTAATTCAGCTATACCCAGCTTCTTTAGTCCTATTCCTTCTCGTCGTTTCAGTTCGTTGTTCCTTTCGGGGAAATGGGTAAAAAGAGGTTAGTGTAGTCGCAGAGGTCACCTACGTTATCAACAGGAATGCAATCTTTCCGTGATTGAATCACAATGTAGATTGTATAGTGGTTAAATCACAATTGGCAAGTGCACTATGTTAGAAACATCTTGGTTTCGTACTCGAGCCTTAATATTATACCAGGATTTGTGATAGTGTGCAGAGGTATGTTTGTGTCCATGAGCACCAATTTGTTCGATCGATTGATCTGTATGGCCTATATCAATCTATTGTATATGAGACTAGCTAGCAGTGGATCAGTTCAAAAAAAAAAAAAACAAACAAACAATAAATTGAAATTAAATTTTATAGGATTTTATCATAGAAAAATTAATCAAAATATTATAATAATTTAGCTTTAAATGGCAAGGGCCATCTGTTTTGTTATTATAGTTCTTAGCACTGGCCACATACTAAGAATATGAAGAATAAAATAACACAAAAGTTTTTTTTTTAAATTAATGAATCATAACTTAATTGGCATTTCAGTCATCTTTAAAATTGAAGATTTTAAGCTAAAAATCTTATATTAAAATTACAGTCGAAGCAATAAATTAAAAGAAGTTTATTTTTTCCCACTTTTTTAAAGTGCAATAAAAATGTCCCAGTGAGATGCGTGTAGTGCTTAATAGTCAGAACTAGAGTTCCACAAAATTGCGGTGGAAAATTCCTCCAAGCTTTCTGTTATTTTTTTTTTCCCCATATGTCGAGAAGGTCAAAACTTTTATTAGTTTTTCCACAATCACCAGTTGATTAGTGTCTCCTTTGGAGAAGAACTTACAAGCACCATACGACAGAAGCAAACGCCGACAATGCTTTTGGGATAAGATTAAATTAATCTAAGTCAAGATCAGAAGCAATCTAATCAAAGAAGGAAAAAAAAGGAAAGAGAGGAGATCATGAGGCAACTAAATTGTCAATTGTGAGCTATTCAATGACGTCAGTTGCTAGAGAATGCCAATTCAAGGCTCTCGAGAGTATTTAGTTTTGAAGTTGATTATTACTCAATTAATTAAGAAGGTTAGACAAGTAATAAACAGTTGTGCCCTTGACACTAACACAAGCTTTAGTGGATGTTGCGGCCGGCCCCAGATGGTAAATGTACATCATGAAGAAGAATGGAAGAGTTTTGGAATAAGCATCTTAATTCCAAGCACAAAATTTGTGTACGATATTGCTTGGCGCATCCCATATCTCCAATTTTCTCTCCAACGAGCACCACACTATGTGTTGTTAGATTTGTTGAATTCAAATAAATAAATAAAAAATAAATTTTTAGATATCGTTAAATTGAATATGTACTTAAATTTATCCCGTTAAAATAAATTACGTAATAATTAAAAGTGTTACAGAGTCATATATAGATAAAACGGTCACCCTTGTGGCTAAAATAATTGAAGAAGAAAATTAGATATGTTCGCTTGCCCAACGGCCATTCGTCAACACATGCAAGTCATAAATGCCATGTTCATAATGAGATCTCCATGAATGCGCTGACGCATGCCCAAACGTACGTGTTGTAAAATACTGACGCCAGGAGACCAGTGGAATGTCCAAATTCTAAAATATTAACTTTTTTTATTGATTAACTAAATGTTTTTTTTTTAATTTTTGGTATATAGAATAGTTGATAACTCATCGTTTGAGAAGTAGACAAATAAGAGATAAAATTAAGTCCAAACTTTATACTTTTTAGTTAAAAATGTACATATTTAACTATTTCAACTAAAATAAATTTTTAGTATTCGATTTTTTAAAACGGGTAGTAACCTGACGTGATTAATTTTTATAGTGATAATTAAGGATTGGGCCCGTAAACCCGTTCGGGCCATCGGACCTTCAAGACCCACTGGAGGGAAGTTCGAGCGTTGGAAGTCGGAACACGATCCCTATTCCGCGCCAAGCTATGGTGGGCGACCTTGGAGAAGGGCTTTGATGTTAGTGTTAAAGAGCTCAATCAGCTTGGTACCATTTTAAGGAAGGGCGCCATTTAGCACTCGAATGTTGTCTCCGAATAAATTGTTAAATATTATTTTTAAAATGTAACTGTTTGTAATTAAAATATATCTCTATTAAATTTTTTTAAAAAAATAATTTTAGAAAAAATTACAAAATGTAAAAATTAAAATCAAATGGGTGTTACTTTTAAATTTAAAGTGTAGATTTTATATAATATACACTAAAATAAAAAAAATTCTTTTTTTCAAACAAAAAAGCTAGAAAAAACAACACGACGGTTGCATTTTGTTTCAAGCATCCAGACATAAGCATCCGTAAGCAATATCCAGTGCATAAACTTTGCCGTCTAAGAAATTATATTCAATTATACTGAAACAATACTGAATTTTATTAATTTCAAACCTCACGTACAATTAACTGAGGAATAAAAAACTAATCAACTAATGAAACTGTACCAAATAAACTAGTTTAACGAAGTAAAATATCACATCCTTAAATGGTAACAAGGTTCTACTCAATTAATGGAACTGTATTAAATAAGACTTAACTAGCTTATATTCTTCTCTCTTTTTTTTTTGTTCTGAAATCGCTCAATATTTAATTCATTAGACTGATTAATTTAAACTAATCCGGACTGACTTAACTAGCTTATATTCTTTGAAAGCCAAATTTTAATTTAATCCAGATTAACTCTAACCCAGTGATGCACGATCCTCTTTCAAACGTTCAGCTCAAACCCACAAATTCCAGCATTAAAGCGGCAACGTCACCCCGATTCCTGCTTTCGAGTCTCAAATCATTTCGCACATCACATTTGTCATTAAGATTCACTTTAAGAAAAAGTACCTTCTTGGACCTATAAATAGCCCAAATACAAGTTCCAACGCCCACGCCCACTCCTTTTTTTTTTTTTGTCTATAAAGAGCCCTATTATGTATTTGAGGAAGGAGAAGTGAGATTTGATGGGATTTGAACCCCTCACCTACTGGTTGAGAGACAACCTCCTCAACCAGTTGAATAAATACTCAACCTACGCCCACTCCTTTCTTAACACCCAATTACCCATGCACCTTACTTAGGCAAGGGCTTTACAAGCCTCAGCCAGCCCGCGGCCCAAGATCCTACACAAGCCCCCCCCCCCCCCCCCCCTTTTTTTTTTTGGATGTCAATGAGCTTTAACAAAGCAAAATTAAATCTGAAAATTAAAAACAAACAGAATACAAACAAAGATACTAAGTGATCGTGGCACCTCTTGGTAGTGCCACTCCAATTAAATTCGCATAAAAAATAGTCTCAATTCCTGATGGAGGAGTTTCCCTGATTTAAAAGAGGACGTTGGAAGTCACATTAATATTTATCATGAAATATGCACAAAAATTCGCTTCCCATAAAGCGTAGAACATAATCTTGTTTTGAATTCGATTATTGCTCGCAACTCCCAATCTTCAGTGAAAATAAATTAATTCTCAAGTGCATAAGTTGCTGATTTGTGACAAATGAATACGGTTTCACTAGCATAATTATTAATTAATTAAGGTTGGTTAGACAAACAAACTAATCAGTCGCATCCGCGATGGAAACACAAGTTTAAGTGGATATTGCGGCCGCCCTCAGGAGGTAAATGAACATAACAACGAATAATGATGTACGAGGATTCACTTTAATTAGAGTAATTAAATATATATATTTTTATTTGAGAGATTTAAGGTTTAAATTTTAATACTCCCTTTCAACTTTTCTCCTCTCCAACGATGCCTACTATCTTTTCTACATACAAAAAAGAAAAGAAAAAAAAAAAAAAAGATGTATAAAATTTCTACCAGGCGTATTCCGTTGCCCCAATTTTCTCTCCAAAGAGTACTAAATAAAATAAAAATATATATAAATGTCACTCTTATTGGCGTAAGCCTTGTTCAGTGTGGTGGCGTCGGTCCAGGTCAGATTGTGGGCAGTTCCCCGACCTAAGTGGCTAAACCTCCATTTTTTTTTTTTTGGCAGATCCAAATTAATTGGATCAAACTTCAAAGGCCTGAGGCCATAAGGGTGACAGAGTTGGTTAGTCCGCCAGGATTTGGGAAGACAGAAGTATGGCTCAGGATGTGCTTCTGTTTGACTGATCATCAAAATTTTTTATCTTTTCAGTCTTCGGTTCTGAATGTCCAAATTGTTGTAATCCATTTTTTGTGTAAATTGGAATTTTTGTTCAATATATATGTTGCTTCGTTCGCGGTATTTGCAGCCGCAATGGAAATTTTTTATAGATTACTCTACTCAACTTCTGAAGTGAACATATTAACATCCGAAATTTGTTGAACTTTAACAAACTAGAAAGTAGAACTGATACTTTCAGAACAGGAAGAATTCTTCTCCGTTGGATCTCAAATCTTTTAGGAAATTTCTAATTTGACTCACAATTTTTTTTATATAATACAACTTAATCATAATTTTATATCACATAATAAGTGGAATTCATTTAAATAAAAAAAAAAGAAAAATATATTTGTGTAATATTAGATTATAAATAAATTTTACTAAAATAAAAAAGAATAAAATTAACAAGCACTTAAATTTCATTCTATAGTACTAAGTCTTTTTTTTATTTTTTTTATTAATTGACTCTAACGAGAATTCAAATTCAAAACCTTCAGTTTTAGAACTAAAACCCTAATCTCAATTGAGCTAGTGTGTTACTTTTCCTAAGATATTGAAGCTCATTTTAGCAAGTGACTTTCGTCTTGTAACATTTATGCTCACATTCATGCAAAGTAATCTAGAAGTCTGATACCCAAACAATCCTTGTCAGAATGGAATTATTAATTGTGAAGGCTAAAGATTGCAGCGAGAAATCAGAGTAGAGGTAACTTTCTTTTTCTAATTTTGGATTATGTTCATTGGAAGATTGGTCTGTAATTTGTAACTGTCGCCCATTTCCACTATTGAAATCTTTTTGTGCAGTTCACACCCACGGGGGCATTTTTGGTGAAGACTGCACAGAAGATTAGGTATATGAATTACAATTTTACTCGTACCCATTAAGAATTATTCGTACTCGCCCCAACGGGAATAAAGTCAAGTCAATTGACCGAAAAATAGAGCGGGCATCCCCATTTCCCGCATTTTTTTAGCGGATATGAGGACGGGAATGTGTTTACCTATCCTCATTCTCATCCCCATCCTCATACCCTCCCCATACCCATCCCTTTTTTTTTTTAATTCTTCAATCTTTATTTGTTTTTATTGTTAATATTTGTTACTTTCGCTCTTCAATAACTTATATTTTAGCTACTTTAAAATTATTAATATAATTACTAAATTATTAATGAAATTACTTTCCCTTAACCCGATAATTTACTCACAATATTGATAGCCTTAGAGTCAAGGATTCAAATAATAACTAATTCTAATGACAATCACAAAATCATTAATGGATAATTCCGAAATTACAATAATTTGTTCTGAAAGACTATTTTTTTACTGAAAATCTAATTCTAAAATACTAAAATACTGTTATTTCTTTCTTTCCAAAGGTGTCAGCATATACATGTCAAAAAAATGATAATAAATTGTTTAAGAAGTTAGAAATGAAATTAAAACTCCTAACATTACAAGAAATCTAACACTATATACGGAAAAAAAAATTCAAAATTATGGGGTAAAGTTTCCATAGTTTTCATTCATTGAATTTTTCATTGTTGAATTTTTTTTATGTGATCTATACTTTTATAAAATATAATTTTAAACTTGAGCGTTATGCAGTAACTGAAATGTTGAATGTGATTTGCCTAAATTATACTTCTTTGTCAGCATTTTCAAAAATAATGTCATTATATCAGTATATAAACTTGAGTAATATAGTTTCAATACTTGCTTATTATAAACTTAAGTAAAATAATATCTTAAAAAATAATGTCATTACTTTTCTATACGTTGTGTATCAAGTTGTAAAACCTTAATTTATATTACTAATTTTTAATATAAAACTCGTGCGTCTGAACTTTAATACTTAGATCACTTATTCATTATATTTTTAAGTCAAAGGATATTTGTAATATATACAGTTAGTTTGTCATTAACTACGGGTTTCGAGTACTTTGAGCAGTGAAAATATATAATTTTTTTAATTTTCATTTGGACGAGTATGGAGCGGGAACGGGGATCCCCAATCCCCAACGGGGATGGGGACGGGGATAAAAATTTCATATCCGCCGGAAACGGGGATAGGGATGAGGGTAATAAATAGATACGGGGAACGGGGGCCATCTTCGATCCTGATCCTCCTCATTACCAACCCTAATTAGGTATTTACAAAGAGCCAGCAAGGGCTTTTGAAGCAAATTTTATATTTCTTCTTTAGATTTGGACCATAAAATTAGTTGATGCCACTCCCTTCTTGAATTGAAGGTGAGAGAAGCACATTATCATTATGATGAAGGCAACATCATTTACCATTCACAAAAGGTCTTTATTGAATAACAGATGAGACAGTCCAAAAACCATTGGCCGTGAGGCATTTTGTAAATTTGCTGTTGTAGGTTGTTCTCAGTTTACACTACAAGCATTAATATTGTTTAAATGTTTGCTGCCTAGTTTGAGTTGGATCTCTAACAAGAATATCGTGGCTTCTACTCCATCAAGATTCAACTTGCCATTGTTTATCTGTCTAGGAACCATGAAAGTTTTTATTAAAATGTTTAAATCTCACAAAAGGGTGAATCATGATGCTTGTTCTTACCCAAAGAAACACAAAAGTACTTCACCAACCCTACAACGCTCTACTATTGGTTTCTTTTTCTAGCAGAAAAACTCACCAAGAAAAAAGCCAAAGATTGTACTTGTTTTTAATGTTTCTTTCGTGTTCCTTTCTTTAGGTAAAGTAATGTTGTATGTGTACTTTTCTTTAACACACACACACACAGATATATATATATATATATATATATATATTGCAAGTATGTTGATGAATGTATTGTAAATAGAAGTACACATTTTATCTTATTTAATCATCTCTTATAAAGCAAACTCATCGTCCAAATATTATTAGGTGGATCTCTCTCATGTTATGTCTAGTTGCAATATTAATGAATTATAAATTTACTGATCTCCTTACAGAACATTTAATTGTGCCTCTACAAATCTCTTTTTATTTAAAAATGTGGACAACAGTATGGAGGCTCAAAATTGGATTAATACAAAGAAAAAAATTACTAGATCACCATCTATTCTACTAACTCAAATTGTATTGTATGTGTACTTTGGTCATCCTTATAGTGTGCTTCTTCATCTTTCTCGAAATGGTCTTACATCATATAGAATTGGCTTGCTGCTTTATATTTATATAGCTGTTTTTTTCTTTTTTTTAATGTTTGTTTAATGTGGATAATCCACCAAGTCAGGCCACTGACAATGCGATTCAAACTTTGTGGTGCCTCTTTTGATTTTTTTTTTTTCCTTTGATTATATTTTAGTTATCGATACATCCATATCATGTGACGGTAAATTAATGCTAGATCAGTTATTATAATAAGTTAATGCTTACCGTCGTCCTCCAATTCAACTCTAATGAATTGGTGTGCCTATTTTTTTAATTAATTCATTGGCATCTTTAATCTTCTCGAAATTTTTATGCTCTGTGCTAGCCAATGCAGACAAAGTTACTTGCCCATTTGTCGTTGTATAAAATTATAAATTGTAGCGATCATGTGTGGACATTATTGAAAGTGTGACCCATATTTTATTTGTTATTATAACGACCGGAAATCTAACACTTTTTGTACTACATTGTATGTTTTATATAATGAAGTGATTTGATACCATTTAAAGTAGTTGTTTGCCGATAATTTAGTCTACTTATCTGCTTACGATTAAAGTTTAAGTTTCAGTAACAGCGTCTGAAAGTTTTAACTCACAAATTTATTTAGTTTAACCATGGACTGTAAGCCGTTGCTGGTTTCAAACTCTGCAATTACCGTGATTTGCTTGAGGAGATCTATTCAGACTAAATATTATTCGGGTGGTGAGTTCCTTTTTATAAATTGAGTTTATGGAAGTATATAAATAAGATATATTTTAACTTCGTCTTGTAAATCTACTAACTGATATAATTATGATAATTTTTTTTTACCAAAAAGAGTGATTTGATCACTGCCTCAGTTAAACCTGTAATAACAACGTATTGACTGCGTAACTTTTGGCAATGCTTTCCTTATATTTGTTGCTGTCCAGAGCTAATCGGTTTCGCAGAGAATTTTCCTTTTTGTTCGGCAGCTTGGGCTTTGGGTTGAGTACTTACATGCTAAATACTGGCTGTAAAAGACCAAGAAAAATGACCTTTGATAATTTTCTTGGTGCTAACATGTTTATTAATGTATTGGAGGAGTAGCTTTAACTTTGTATACAATTGAGTTAACTGTATGTGAGATTCACATGTTTTATTGATTCTATCTGTACATCCTTAAAATTAAATCACGATTACATAGATATAAATTAAGAAGACAAGATAAATATTCAGCCCGTATAATAATATCTAATAATTTATTTATTTTTTATTTTTTTAAATTTAATCATCCAATCACTTATATTATTTTGATTTCTTACCTAATCTACGTCCCTAAAAATTTGTCTTAAAATCATATCATCCGGTAAAGGTAACGCTACAATCCAGACATTGGGGCTGTACAAACGGCCTCACCTCTCGGCCTTCACATGGGTTTGATATTTTGATTGTTAAAGAAAGAAGTATTAACTGCTGGGACACTATTTTGAGATTTTTTTTTAATTATGTATTTGAGTATTAGTAATTTTGTTTTTATTTGTTACGTTTCAGTATACCTTGTAATAGAAAAAAATAAGTTAAGTTTGATCCTACTTTATCGTCAATCATATCAAATCAGATTAGACGAGTGCAATTTGCTTGATTTATTCTGTTAAAAATACAATTACACGAATATACACGGAAGTAATGAGTACAATTGGACACAATTACCACAATAATGGAATTTTTATTATTTTTTTCCTCCATTAACTCACTTTTTATATTATTAGAATGACATTTCCTTCCTATCCTCTTCAAGGAAAATGGGTTTGGCAGGTTACATTATTTCCGATATCCCAGGCCGCAATTGGACGATGTTCAGTTTGAAAACAAAACCAAATACGTTGACATTAATATTTAGGAAAATACCTTTTTTTTTTTACATGATAAAAAAACATTTGTTACACAACTTTTCTTAGCTAGATACATCGTACACAATTAACAAAGTAATATTACTGACTAATCTTTCTGTCAATCAATTAGTTTTTTTAATATTAATAATGTTTAGTGGGCTAAAAAAGGTTTTGCCCATAGCTTTTCTGTATTTAATGATGTCTTGGAACGAAGGCAAGGACCCAATTCCTTGACCAAAACATAAGCCAGGTGTCCTTTCCATGATAATTAATAGACCGATCGATGCTGACTGCACCTGGGCATATCTTCAAACAGGGCATATCTTTCTTCAACAGGGCAATCACTACATGAGTGGGAAAATATTGCCCACTGATAATGGCATTTAAGTAATTTAGTTAATTGGCACATGAAGGATCATGAGACAGCATTTTCATCAATTTAGTACGAATCAATGATTGCTGCAGTTGAGGGGTCAGCATGTAATTAAAGTATTCAGAATAGAAAATTTAATTTTTTTTAGAAATAAAAATATAAGATAGGTCCAATACTCAATTAAAAAAAAAAAAAAACAAGGAAAGAAACAGAGAGACAGAAAACTTTGGCTAAACGACAAGATTGATATTTCTATCTTTTGAATCCTTCCATGGATGGATACGAAGCGTCCACGTCTCCCTATGTATTAAACCTCGTACACTCCTCGGCGCTTGCGGACAATATGTCCACCGAAAATAAAAATGAATGCCCCTAATTGTACTTTGCTTATTGATGCATATAATAATTATTATTATATTAATGGTAATCGGGAAACATAATTTATTTCAAATGAGCCAACGTTAGTGCTCAGTCTGGTACAGTAATCGAAGATCATATTTGTATAAATTACATCAAAAATATATATTGTTTACTACATCAAGGAAACGCTATAGTTACCAAATCTGAGAATCCAAGAGATTCTAAATTCAAACTAAAAAAAAAAAAAAAAAAACTCTAAAGAGATACTAATTTATGAGAAAACAGAGAATTATTTTCTCTTATACAACTCATGATCATAGAGACTCCTTGATGGATGGATGAACAAACAAGTTATGTTATCATACTATTTTTATAATTTCTCCTTCAACTATGTTCAAACAGCATATTCACTATTTGAGTTTTGTCGAGTTCATGTAAACATTCTTTTTTTGTTCGATCTTAGTTTTAATGAATTGGGAATCTAATAAAGCACACTGAACAACAAACTCAATTTATCTGGGAATGGACAACAATAAAAGAACTCGAACCTAATAAATATAAAAACAAGTATATTGAATCATTGTTAAAGAGTATTATATTAATTGATTTATATTCTTTTTTTTTAAGGAAACTTGTTTATATTGTTAAAATGAAATTGAAAAAGATAGGTGGCTCAATGTTGGTAACCAAATAGCATCCAAATGGTACTTAGTTTATATACTATAACTCATAGTTTGTATAATCGTAATAATAAAAAATATATATATAAATATTATTATTTTTTTATAATTTATATTTTTTAATTATAATTATATAAAATATAAATCTCATTTTACAAAACTAAATGTCGTTTAAACGTTGTTTGGCCGCCAGCATTTGGCTGATGGATCCCAAATGAAATACACTGAGCATGTGCAGGAGCCCTTTTAGCCTACGTCGAGGTACAAAAAAAGGCAAGTTTCAAGTACACAGCACAGTACACAGCATTCCTCAGGGAGGGGAAAAAAAAAAGTACAGTGCACAATTATATTTACATATTTGTCCAGCTTGTCCTCCACATGGAACATTTTTGCGGGTTTCTTTCTTTAATTAAGGGACCACATAAAAGCAGAAGAAAATTTAATAAATTATCCCCTGTGATTTGTGTTTGTTTTTTTTTTTTTTTGCTTTCTTATGTGCGAAACTGATGTGTTGCCAGGGGTGATTATTCGCCGGTTTATTAACTTAGATTTGTAAGATCCAATCTTCAATTATCAAAGAAAGATGAAAGACTACAGAAATTCGTCCTTAGCTGGATTATGAGATGGAGAGTTTTATATGACAATCCTGGTTTGGAGCTTCTGACCTACCCTAAAGCCTCAATTGGGTGATCGTTTGGCTACCTAGTAGATTATGTACAAATATTTTAAACCCTAAAAAAAATACAGAAATATGTAGAGTTATGTTTGCATATTAATTGTGTATTATATATTTTTTAGATTACAAAAGGAGTCGAAAGACAAGAAAATAATAATAAAATGATTAGAATTCTAACACACAACTAAGAGGGGATAAGGATTTTTTTAGTCCTAAACCTTTAAGTTTTTTTACGTTTGAGTCCTAAACCTTTTTGACATTTCATTTGAGTCCTAAACTTTTTGATTTTCTACCAAATTAGTCCCTCTGTTTAATAAAAGTGATCAATCTATTAAAAAATAATTTTAACTTTACAAAAAATTATTTAAAAAAGATTAAATATATGAATTGAATGTCTTTTTTATAAAAAATATACATGTTGCCTATTTAATTCGTATATTTGTTGATTAAAAAAATATTTAATATGCATATTTTGTTGATGAAAAAAATATTTAACTCATGTATTTAAGCTTTTTTAAATGATTTTTATTAAATTAAACTCACTTATTAATAGATTAACTACTTTTCGTAATTTAAAGGACTGATATAGTAAAAAATAAAAAGATTTAGGACTCAAATGAAATGTTAAAAAGGTTTAGGACTCAAACGTAAAAAAATCTAAAGGTTTAGGACTTTAAAAATATTTATCCTCAACTAAGAGATCGTAATAAAGTGTGCTAACTAATCATACTAAAATTAGGAAACATTGCATAATTTATTTTAAAACGTGCAAAGTGGGGATATAGGATGGGTCCTCCAGCCCATAATCGAATCAATATTAAAGACAAGAAATAAACTTCTGCCTATTCTTTTCTCTTCTTTTCACTTTGGTGAATTCTCTTTTGATTTAAAATGCATTGTTGTATACTTGTATTGTTACTTTCTTGTTTGTTTCCATGAATTAAATTTGCAACCCAGCCACATTGCTTGCTTGTAAAATAATAATCCATGTATATTTAAAGATCTGTCTGAAGTTCATAATGTCTCTCTAAGTCCTCTATCTATGCCTTCTCTCTAAAAAGTCCCATCCACCAAAAGATTAAAAGCCAGCGATGGTGGTTGCTAGCTACCACCACCGGCCACCATTTATTCGCTCTTACTCTTCTATTTCTCTTCCATTTTTTTTATCCACCGCTTTTCTAGTTTCTTTTCTCTCTCACTCCTTTCCCCTCCTTTTTTCTTCGCCTTCTTTGCAGTCCTTTTCTTCTCTCGTTATGATGTTTTGGGGCTTTCATTTGTCACAAGCCCAAAAGAGGGTTGTTGTTTGTTTGTACAGATTTTTTCATTAGTTCAGAGTCCAATCTGCTGTCGTGGAAGCCAGTGTCGCCACGGTTGTTCACTCCATTGTCGTCCTTGTTCACATTCCCGCCGCTGGCCGCACCGACTTCGTCATCGCCTCCCTCCCTCCTCGTCGCCACCGTCACTGGATATGGCCAGAATGGCTTCTGTGAGTCGCAATTCCCACCACCGCCGCTGTGGCCGCCTCCTTCACCTACCGCAGTTGCTGCTGGTTTGATGGGATTGGACAGTACTGTGTTTTGTGGGTTGGGTGATCTACTGTATGTATGGGTTAGGATGTATTTGGCTGGTGCAGTTTGTGTTGGAAATTAAAGTGTATTTTAAAAGGCTTAATTCCCATTAAATAGGAATTAACCGTTATATGTCCGTTATTAGTCATTATGACATTAGTCGTTTATGACCGTTGGGATTTATTCTTACTGTTAATACACTTTATGTGTTAGTCATTATGGCATTAGCCGTTTATGACCGTTGGAATTTATTTCTGCTGTTAATACACTTTATGTGCTATTAACACTAGACTAGTATAAATATGACTCATATTGTCTTTCTTGAGAGGCAGTTTTCCACCAACAATCTGAGGCATGCTGCTGGGTTAATCAAAAGATATGTTGTTTCTGTTGCCTCACTTGTGAAGTGCACACTAGTGAGAAGATCTGTCATATTCTGGGAGGATAGCCGCCAGAGCCCGATGCACTGCGATTACTTGTCTGCGGAGGCACGAATCTATCCTTAAGGACAGTGCTTTTGCACGCTTTAGATATGTTATCATTTCCTCTCAATTTATATTTATTCCAACATGATATAATTTATTTTTTGTTCTATGTTGTATGTATAATTCATTGATTATAACTCTATAATTCTAATTCTTAATTTATTTAAATATCTAATGGATAATTTTTCTTACAATCTTAAGGATAGATTGTTTTGTATGAATTGTGATAGACGATTTTTTGTTGTCGTTGGACACCATTCTTGTGTTGTTCCTTATCACATTTTGCTTGTCTTATAATTGGTGATTGACGAAGTATTATAGTGTACACATCACAAATTCAAATAACGCCAAAAAGAGAAACAGTCGCACCCTAAAAAAAAAAAAAAGTAGTGGGAGCATGATGAAAGGTGGCGACGCTTTGGGTTCTTCAAGGCTTGGCTTTAACAGTTCTGACTATGAAGCGTTTATAAGTAAGAAAATACAATCAATTTTATTTAGTCTAATTTATTGTTCGAAAAACTTACTTTTGATACCAATTCGAGGCCCCAGGTAACGTGTACATCTACTATTTTGCTCTAATGGGTCATTTTTTGTTCATGGGAACTAGGAACTTATATTCTTGAGTACAAATACTACATATCATGAGGTATGTTCATTTATTTATTGGAGTCTTATACATAGAAATATTATTTGGATGACTTTCAATCTCATTGGCTTATGCATAAGAAGGATTTGAAATAATCTCTTCCAACAACTAATTGAGCATATTGTCCTAATTATTATTACTAGTGTGAGATGAGTTCAAAAATGCTAGAATAATTTTTGGTAGCTTCAAAAATTTGGGAAAAAATACAGACTCATATAATTGGAGACTTGGAGTTGAAGTACGATTTTTCGAGAATTACATTGTTACTCCTCTACCATGGTAAGGTAATTTTTGAGGTATTAGTGTTTTTCCTAATACTTAAATTGGTATTTGATGTGAACTGAAAAATTTTTCTTTCATGCGGGGGCTTTGTCTAATAACCAAAAAAAAAATTTCAATGGTGATAGTGGCTATCACTATTTCATAAAATTTTTCACTTTGAATTATTTAAAAGATGTTATGAACTATAATATATTTCATAATGAATACTCGTTGTACTGAAAGAGCATAACGATGAAAATTGAATTTTTATTCAGATAAGACAAAATTTATCAAATATATTTGAGTTTACTTTTAGAGGTAAAGTAGTGGTTTGAAACCTGATAAATAAATGAATATTACTCAATCCATCCTGGATTTCGAGTTTATAGCTTTTGAGATGACTAATGCGGAGGCGAATTGACTAAGAATGAATATTTCATTCTGTGTGAAACCGACATTATGAGTGTCGATAATCTGTGTAAGCCAAGCCTGTATTACTCATACAAAAGCAAGATGAATAATTAAAGAGTAGACATATTTGTCTAGCTCATGAAATAGCTGAATAAGCTATATGTAATAAAGTGATCACTTGAGTTTGTGGTCAGAGATGAAATTGACTGATCCTCTGACTAAGTTAATAAGCGAAAAGCTTGTATATATATATAAAAAAAAAATTACATCGAGGGGAATGGGACATGCCTATGGAGATATGGTCAAGAGTGATGATAACCCAACTTATGTGATAGAAGATCCCTTGAAGTAGGTTTATATGGGTAATAACAAGTCACTGATTGACCCAGTGTAAGTACTATCAAATTACAAAGTCCCTTCCTATAGTGTGGATAGTGCGAAAATTCTGATTATTGAGGTTGAGTTATATACTCTTAATGAATTCTATAGCCCTTATGGGTGGTGTGTTACCGGAATGCACACTTGATAGAATCAACTATATGAGAGTGGAGTGGGGCCGCTCCTATGAGATCTTAGGCATGATCTCTAGAGCTCTCATGAAAATAAACCAAGCATGTGCATGGCCTAACAGCGCCCAACTGCGTTAAACAACATTATCTTAGAGAATATAATATGGTGGCAAGTTCCCTGTTATTCATAAAGAAGTCATGGTTCATAGAAATTTTTTATTTCACCATACTTCTGAATATTACAACTTGTTCTCCTAATTTTTGGTTCATAACTCAAAAGGCACCAAAAATAATGTGTTATATTCTCATTGATTAACCTAGCAGAATTAGCCTTTTAAAATAGTGGGGGATTGTTGGAAATTGAAGTGTATTTTAAAAGGTTTAATTTCTATTAAATAGAAATTAACCGTTATATGTCCGTTATTAGTCATTATGACATTAGCCGTTTATGACCGTTGGGATTGATTCCTGCTGTTAATACACTTTATGTGCTGTTAACACTCGACTAGTATAAATATGACTCATCTTTTCTTTCTTGAGAGACAGTTTTCCACCAACAATCTAAGGCATGCTGCTGAGTTAATCAAAAGATATGTTATTTCTGTTGCCTCAATTGTGAAGTGCACACTAGTGAGAAGATCTGTCGTATCCTGGGAGGATAGCCGCCAGAGCCCAATGCACTGCGATTACTTGTTTGTGAGGCGCGAATCTATCCTTAAGGATAGTGCTTTTGCACGCTTCAGATATGTTATCATTTTCTCTCAATTTATATTTATTCCAACATGATATAATTTATTTTTTGTTTTATGTTGTTTGTATAATTTATTGATTATAACTTTATAATTCTAATTATTAATTTATTTAAATATCTTATGAATGATTTTTCTTACAGTTTGAGGCAGTGTTGTTTTCTGTTTGTGTTTCATTTGTTTTTGTCTTGTAGTCTAGATTTAGGAGAAATCGGTGTCATGCATATTTGGACGATTTTCGTCATAAGTTTACCGAAATATAGTATTTGCTGTCGTGTGCAGTTTTATTCAGCTAGTTTGATTTGTACCCTTATCAAAGGGATTTGTTGACTCCAACTCCTATTAGAAAATGGTCAGTTTGATTAGGTAAATTGTAAGTCATTGTGCCATCTACTCCTGTTCTATGTAGGTTTTTTCAACACCTTTATGTCAGACTTATAAAATTTGTATAAATTAATACAACGATTTCCTTTACTCAAAAGATAAAAAAAAAAAAAAAAAAAAAGATCTATCTATAAATACCATACGCACGACTTAGCAAACGTCCCCTACCCCTAAAATATATGGTTTCTTTCTCCATCTCAATTGATATATGCGTGAACGAGGATCTTTTGGGTTTTGCAGTCATTGTGGCATGCATACACTCATAACTTTATTTACGTGAAAATATTTAGTAAGATTTTTTAGATTAGATTAAAGAGAAATTAAAATGTTATAAATTATTGAATAACTGAATTTATAAATAAAAAAATAAATTTTTTTATCAGATGTGGTTTAATAGAGTACGTGATTGTTATAGTGGTACCTCAAATACGATTGCATAGTGTAACTGTTACTTTATTTACTAATTAAATCAATACACAAATATATTTTTTCTATAGAAAAAATTAAAAAAAAAAACCTTTATTTCTTGGGTCACATGAAAGCAACAGGAACCGTTGGATCATGCAGATGATACATTGATCATACAACTGGCAAATTTGGATTGCCCAAAATTACCGGTGAATGGGGGATACCTTTTGGTACGGGTCAACCGGCTGCATCCGGTTGGAAAGTCACGATCATGGTGGTGGGGGCCGATGGTTGGAAATTGCCCAAATTGGAAAATCGGTTTACCGACAGATTTTTTAAGGTACGAAGATTACCTTAATTGGAAAGTACTATATACTAACATTGCCACTACAGAGAAAAGTCACCGATATTCCTTTACCACGCATCCCTCTCTTTTCTCTGTTTGTTTTTAATTTTCATTCTCTTTATCAAAAAAAAAAAAATCCCCTTTTATTATACCGACACGTAAAAAAAAGATTATGTAATCTCATAAAATCATTTGGACAAACAAATTTATACCACATACAAAATATTTTATACTACAAAACTTTTACATATAATAAAAAATTTACATAATATGTACTATATTATTATAAATTTTTTTATGTTGTATAATCTGTTATCTATATAACAATTTTTTGTGTTTAAATAATTTTATAAAATTTGAGTACAAGAATAAAATTAAACGAAAAGGTACACATTCGGAAGAAATTGCCTGACTTTTGTGTTCGAAAACTTATCAAAATATAACAAATTTTCAATTTGTGCAACCAAATTGATTTTTTTGTATAACAAAAAAATGAAATGGTAAGATGTAGTTCTTTTATCGTCTTATATATTATCAATATAGTTATACAAAATTAATAGTTTATTTCATCATAGACATTTTCTTTGATAAATTTTCTCTGAACATGTCCCGGTCTCTAAAATAAAATGGACGCTGTCACAATACTGAAGAATTTTGTCTGAAAGTAACAACGCTTTTATTTTTTACAACTTAAAAATACTTTTATATATTTCTATTTTTCGTTGTAAAAAATATAACAGTAATTACAAAAATTTAAGGCGTTGTTGCACTGAGGCAAAATTTTTGAACAAATTTTTTTTTTATTGTTGTTACATTTTCCGAGTAAAATTGGTTACATGGTCCTTCGTTGCCACGTGTGTCGTTCCCTTTTTGTCAATATTTCGTGATCCTAATACTGGGACCCTGTTTGGTTCGTTTTACCATAATTTTTGTCATGAAGAGACACCCAACTTGGATATGCTGTGCAATTAGTCAATGGTTGATTTTCGGATATAGGAATATTTGCAAATATTTGGTTTTTTTTCCCTTGATATAATAACCAACTGGTTCTTGGTTAAAAAAAAAAAAGGCAACCAACTGGTTTTATTCATACGAATAACAAGCATGAAAGTAAGTGGGGTTAAATTCTAATCTAGCAGAAATTTTAAACTGCTAGCCCATTAGAAATATTACCTTGAGAAGCTGCGATCATTTGAGAAGAAATAACCAAATTAAAAAAGTTCGTCTCACTTGAATTTCCATCTGGAAAATTTTAAAAATTTTATGCTTGGATTATCTTGGTCATCCAGCAAACTAGTTAATTATTTTCAAAAAATCTTTATATCTAACTCTCGCTCATTATCAAGAGTTAATTTGGTTAATAAGCATGTCAAATAAAATCTTGCAATCTCAATTCTACTTAAAAATTCAAATTAGTGGGTGTGAAGCCCAAGCCATGTCAATGAATCAATCCACCCAAAAGTTTAAGTTATTAGAAGAGACAAGATCAAAATATTTATATATATATTAAGAGAGACCCAAGACATAAATCATATATTAAATTCTTACAGTGCCAAAAAAATAAAAATAAAAAAAATCTTTTGTCATCCGAGCCTCCATATTGTTGGGAGTACTTCCCACTGAAATTTTCAACACACCCAATGCAAGAAAATGTACCCTTTACTTTGCTTAAGAAAATTCTTAGTATTTATTGAACTCAAGCTAATCTGAGGATACCTTATTCATAAAATTTGAAAAAAAAAAAAAATGACCATCCGATCACAAAAACTTTGCAGTCTAAAATGGTGCAACTAAATTCAATTGATTGAGAGATGCAAAAAAACTCCACTGCCTAAACACTAATTAGTAGTTCCCCATTTTATATGAGATTGATAAAAACATGCTAAAATTGTGGAGCTAATGCTCGACAATAAGTTCAACGGTAGACAATTTAGAAGGAAAAGAAAAATAAAACCGGTATTTTGTTAACGCTTGGAAGAAAATATAAAAGGTTTGGAAGAGATAAGGTTCAAACTTCTCACCTCCTCATTGACACAAGGAAAAAAAAAAGTATTTTGACGTGAAAGAATATATCTTGAAATATAATAACCCAAAAAAAATCAAATTCTTATCGTACTCCTCTTTTTTGGGGGGGGGGGGGGGCGGCGCGGCGGGTTTGTACATTATCACGTTTCAAAGGTTTTATTATTTTATAGACACAACAATGGAAAATCACGAAGACAAGCTTGTACTAAGGGAGAAGTTTGAGGGCATTATCTATCTTTACAAAGGAGAAACGAACCATTTGGCGTGTACTTGTTATGGTAGCCAACTAATCTAGTTCAAACTTTTTTGTGCACAAGTTTGAATTCTTCTAGATGTAATATTTCCTATAAGAATATTAAAAGAGACCAACAAATAAAAACAACCAAATAATCAAACAAAATAGCTTCCTCGTCCATATAGATTCTGTATTTGGTTACATAAAGTCCCTGTTAGTCAAGAATTGCGACTAAAGTTTTCTTGAGATGAACAACTATAGTAAATAAATTAAAAAGAAAAAGATGACGTGGTAACAATTGGTCCTAGGAAGCCAATGCCTTTGTTCTTAACTACCTTGTTGCCAATTTAGCTCGTGTACAACGAGGATATATGGCTAAAAATATAAGAAAATCCTGCCTCAAGCCGTGAGAGAGAACAATTTTTTATTTCCTCTTTTATTTGTCGGCAAACGCCCAATGTGTTCTTCTTCTTTTCATTAAAACTTTTGTTTTAAAAAAAAGTTGATGAGTTTTTTTTTTTTTGTATTTATTTAATGATTTGAAGTTTGTAGATTGATTTTCTTTTTTATTTGTTGTCTTTGTAGCTTTTGTAATTCAATTTGTCTTGTCTAACACACAAACTATTGAAATTCCGTGAAGTTTAAAACCTCTCTAAGGAGATTCGAACCATTGTCCTTGCCCTTTTAAATAATCGTCATTCAAGTATATTACAATTTTTTTATGTTGAAAACATTGGAATACTTTATGTTGAAAACATTGAAAACATTGGAATAGTTTATGCATTCCTTCTATACAAAGCAATATTTGATATTATATATACATATTTTTTTTCAGTAGACGAATGTGGCATCATTGCATGATGCATTGACCATTCGCCCCCATCAAACGAAGTAAAGAATGCGTAATTGGACCAAAATTTAAGAATGTACAACACTTTCCTTGTCTTCTTATCCTTAGCAACTGCCCTAATAGTTTCTCTTCTTATTTTGACTTTTGATTATTTTCCTTGAAACAAGCACATAAAGTTTTATAGTTTATCAAATCACTCCCCAATGTTTCATTTTTCAAGTTGGACAAATTTAAGCTATTTAGAGTAAATCCAATTTGAGTTTGATATTTTCTGTTAGCAAAGATGGTTTATTTAACTTCATTTCTAAAACATTTTCTATCAGCAAATGAGACGGCTTTTTTAATTTCATTTTTTAGCCCTCTAAAAGGAATCGAACGCATCACATAAAAACTTCATTTCTAAAAAATTTTTTGTAAGTAAAGACGGTTTCTTAATTTCATTTTTGAACCTTTTTTAGGGAATCGAATGCATCACACAAGAACTATCAAATAATTGTGTATTCCAAGTTCAATGAAGAAACCAAGAGCTATTTTGACCCCATAAGAAAACAAAATGAAAAACGTTGCACGGACATAAAAAAGTGTATTTGCTATAGTTAAAGGGGTGGCAATTTTTGGTGTTTGTATTTTAATTTTTGGCAGTTTTCTCTTTGTATTGTTGCCACTCTGTTTATGAGTTACTCGAATTCCGGCCAGTCAACAACGTTAATGGTCGCGTATGCTTGCGTCAGCCACCGGCCGATTCATGTAAAGTGTTTAACTTTGTAGTGTGCACATCTATCTCAACAAACAATTAATTGTCATATTATAATGTTTTTGACTCACCAAATAATGCTTTACATAATTCAATCTATTATCAATTAGTCAAAAAAATTCCTGTTGAATCACGGTCTAAACAAAGGTTATCCCATCTAATCGGTCATCTCCAAATGATTGCTTGCGGATTTGAGTAAAATCCTCCTACTTTCAGAACGTTTTACCCGGTTTTTACTTAGAATCAGAATTCTGCACTCAAGAAGACAACCAAGAATTCTGGACTCGAGGACCATGTAGAATATTCAAGTTGGAATCAAAATTCTGGACTGAAGGACCATGTAGAACATCCAGGTCAGAAGTTGCGTTAAAAAAATTAAGAAAAAAATATAGATGGCAGCACAATTGTGGGTACACGGTAAATATGTAGTAATCTGAATTTTAAGATTGTGCAAAAAATACATTGAATTTAAAAAAAAAGTAAAATTAATAAATTATTAAATATTATTAAATTAATTGAGTACTTTCTACATATCTTATTAAATATGTACAAGTACTCTTTGTACCAAAATTAATTGAGCTCTTGCACATGCATTATAAAAAGAAAAAAAAGTTAGTATCTTAGTGATTAGTGTGCCAAATTTTGTCCCGATTAAAATCAGAACTGTTATTTTTTAAACGAAAACTAATATTTTTAAAACACTTGTTACTTTTATATTTCAAAAATATCAGTATTCGTTTAAAAAATAACATGCACAATTTATTTAAAAAAAATCAATATATTTTATTATAGATACGTAACTGTGCTTTTATAAAAAAAAAAATATGAATATGCTTAACAAAAACCAATTGTCATTCCAACAGAGAGTCCACTTTCATTTTTACCCATGTTAAATAGAAAAATAATTTTAAAAGGAAAAGAAGAAAAAAAATCAAATGGGGGCACTGGCTGCGTTGCCAGAAACGGTCCACGAATTATGAGAGATTGAGAGGTCTCAAAAGGGAAATGTCCCCCAAAAGAAAAAGAGAAGTACAATCTAGGATCAGCAAAATAGGGTATATGTATGAATCGACCCAAACCGTTGGATTTTGAAGACAAAAGAATTTATCTTCGATAATCTGGGGTGGGGCCGTCGAAAAAGATAATCTCCAAAAAAGGATAATCTGGGATGGGGCCGTCTAAAATTTTGACAATAACAAGAGTCCAATAAAATGGCGCCAGTCCAAAACCTTGAATTGATCAAAAAAAATTTTCCTTATCACCGAAAGGATTTGTGTCCAAGGTTTTATTGGCATATAATCGTGTTTTTATTTTTTGTAACCATCGTAATATTTTTTATAATAAAAAATAAATTTTATTATTTTTTATTATAAAATTTATTATAGTAATTACAAAAAATTAAGATATAATTATATTTAAATAAAATTTTTAATACAAATTTTTCTCTAATATTGTAACGGTGCTCTAATTTGATTGGCATCTCACAGCCAGCCGCCCTATTTTTGAAAGGTCATTTTGGACCCAATTCTGTTCACGACCGTCTGATCTCACGCCCTATAAGTGCCGGGTTTTGTTTTTTTTTTTTTTGGATGACTAAAAGAAAAAACAAATACAATGTAACTAAATAAATGAAAACACAATCATCTAACCATCTTTAGGAATGGTTACGTCAACCACGTCACGGGCGAAGATCTCTCTCGTATAAGTGCCGGTTTTGCAACACATGAATTATGATGAAAAATTCAAATCCTAAGAAGTTAGAAAGCTTAAGTTGGCAATATATCTGCTTTTTATGATCTCATTTGCATAATATAATTAACATTTTGTCTGACATAAATTTTTTGATTGCAACATTCTTTACTCTTTGTTTTTAAACTTATAACATTGCTTATTTGGGGTGGGTTAGAGTTCTTGTCTTCTAATTTCTTTTCTTTTTTTTTTTTTTTGAATAACTGTCTTCTAATTTCTTAGTTGACATTCACATGCATTTAATATATATTTTTCTAAGAGATTATTAATTAAGAAGTCTCAGACTTGCACGATAAAAATCAAATTGTCTAATCAGTGAGTTGAACATTTATTACAAATTTCATGCGCCATAAATGGATGCCAAATATGTGTCATAAAAATCTAGTACATTGCAAAATCGATTTAAGATCACAATCCAAGCTAGTAGCCACATATATCGAGAGATGTTGGAAGACATTGGGACATGCTTTGACATGGAAATTTGGTTGTCATTTTCTTCCACAACTTTACACATTTGGGTGTATTGCAATTTAAAGAATTTCCTTGCACATTGCTTGAAAGAAAATGGAACAAATAATCAATGGAGAAAATGTAGCTCTGTTCCTAAAGGTACCCTAAAATTTAATTTCAATATAATGACAATGGGAGATTTTTCCTTTTTCTTTTTAACCCGGTGTAAGACAAGTACCAACATCTCAATCCAATGACCAATTATCAAAGAAGACATAATTCTTTTTTTTTGGTTCAAAAGTTATCGAGCCGTAAACTACATAAAATTCATATTCAGATATAAATAACTTACTTAGTAGTGACAATTTTTGTTTTTGGGAAGAAGGTACTTGTCCAATTGTTTCTTTCATTCCCAATAACAGCATAGACCATGAGAATGGAATATCTATGGAAAATTACCCCTTTGCTAGAGAGGCCCCTCCGGAGGGGAGGCAAATGAAACAACATAGGATCCATGATTTGAGTGCAGGAAAGAGGGGAAAAAAAAAAAAGAAAAAAAAAAGATAGAAAAGCCATATGAAACTACATAAAAACATCTATTTAATAATCTACATAATACAGCCTATTATCATATTATGTCACCATGGTCCACTTCAACTTGAGCGGAACTTGGTACACCCCATTTTTCTCGGTAGTTGATAACAACTATAAAACACCCTCCTTTTTGTCTTTAATTTTAACTAGCTTTTTTTTAACAAATTATTATTTTAGTCTTTTAACAACAATTATTATTTTAGTTTTCTCTCCTCCTCTCGCTCTCTCGTATGTTTGCACAATAAAATATTTGATCATGTGCTATTATTTTTCTATCAGCATCTTTTCCACCCAAAAAAAAAAACCAATTCCACTACAAGAAATGGATAACAATGGAAAAAAATATATCATATTATATATCATATGATTAGCATAATGACATGACTTTTTGTAACACATGAAATAATAATTTAATTAATAATTTAATGTATTTCTCATATATTAATGAGGTTGAATCCTTTTATTATTGTCTGTTCCTTAGTAAATGAAGATTTATATTACAACGTTGTATTGAGTTCTATACTTTTAACAATGCAGCCTAGTGTGATGAGGTTTTACTTAGATTTAACAATACTTATACACGAGTCTTTTCTTTAAAAAATTAAATAAAAATATTAATAAATAATTCTTATCTTAATATGTAAGTGTAATAATTAATATATTAATTATACACTTTTTTTTAATATTAAAAAAATAATGGAATGACTTTCTTTTACGTAGTTTAATTCAATACATGTGTACTTCCTGCCTCTTCAAATTTGATACAAATTTGTACCCAAAAGCAAACATTGCCAAGACTCGGTAGCTGAATCAGACGGCAGTGTTCAGACTTTGAAAAACATACCGTACAACCAGCGACCGGGCAAGCCGGTCAAGTTTTCGTCTCACGAAAGACAGCGCAGATAGAGAAAAAAAAAAGGTTTATAAATTCCACTTGCCTCCCTGTTTTGCTCTCAAATGTCCGTTCTCTCTCTCCAGCTCCTAAAACATCTATTCGGTGGCCGGCGATGATATAGACGCCGTCGTTTCACTGCTCGCCGATCACTTCACTTAATGCATAGCTCCGGAGCTTAAACCTCTCTCTCTCTCTCTCTCTCTCTCTCTCTCTCGATCGACGACCTTAGGCCTTTTCTCCGGCGGCCGGGAAATTTTCCGGCGGTTTTCGGGAGAGAAGTTGCTTCTTCTTCTTTTTCTTTAATTTCTTCGTTTTTTTGTCCGAATTTTCTTTTCATTTGTTTCGGTTTCTTTAAGTTTACTCTCTCTCTCTCTCTAAACTTTCTCTTCTTTGCTTTCCGATTTCGTTTTCTTGCTCTCTGATAATCTTCGAACCCTAAAAACTTGAGCTAAAATAATCTTGAATTAGTAAATCTTGAGAAAAAAAAAAGAAATTAATCGAAAATTAATTTTTAAATATTATGTTGGATCTTAATCTGAATGCGGAATCGGCCGAGTCGAGTCAGAACTCGGACACGGTGGCGTTGATGAACAAGTACCGTCAGTTTCCCTATCCGGAAGGATCTGGAACGTCCAATTCATCAATCGTCAATGCGGACGCGGCGTCCAGCAACGAAGACTCCTGCTC
This sequence comes from Carallia pectinifolia, assembly GCA_037832335.1. NCBI lineage: Eukaryota > Viridiplantae > Streptophyta > Magnoliopsida > Malpighiales > Rhizophoraceae > Carallia > Carallia pectinifolia. The sequence goes on from CM075454.1 coordinate 15,729,765, forward strand.
CACGCGCGCCTACGCCGGCGGCGGCGATGGCAGTAGCAGTAATATCCACACTAGCCCGTACACCTTCAGTTTCGGTATATTGAAAGTGGGTGGGAATGAGAAGGAAAACGACGTCGTTGCGACGAAGGAGTTTTTTCCTGCGTGTAGTGAGAAGGGAACTGGGGTTGGTGGGGATTATGAGAATTGCTCGGAGTCTTTGGGGAGGAATTGGATGGATTTTTCGTTTGAGAGAAAGAAAGCGACTGGTGGTGTTGGTGTTGTTGGAGTTGGAGGAGAAGTGCGGGTGACGCAGCAAGGGTCACAGCAGGTGAAGAAAACCAGGAGGGGACCCAGGTCCAGGAGCTCCCAGTACAGGGGGGTCACCTTCTATAGGAGGACTGGACGATGGGAATCTCATATTTGGTACTTCTAACTTTATTTTGTTGGAATTTTTTGGGTTTTTTTTTTTTTTTTTTTGTTGCTTAATTGAGCGAAATTTCCGTTGTTTATGCTTAGTTGAGGTGAAAAAATGTTGTTTAACTTGGATGTCACTGGTTGTATGGACTATGGATTGATTGAATTTTTATGCTGTGTTTGGTTGCCTTGTTGGTTTTGTGTTTCATCAAATAATCTGTTTGTTTGATTGAATTTTCAGATTAATATAGTTAAATAATCTTTTTTTTTTTTTTATTGCAGGGATTGCGGGAAACAGGTCTATTTGGGTACGGATGAGGCGTGATCTATTTAAATGACTATGTTTTTCATTGGAAATAATGTTATTGGCGTTATATTTCTTTCTGTTTTATATTCTTCTATTTTTGGTACAATTTAGCTGACTTTGATGTTGAATATATGTAGGTGGTTTTGACACTGCTCATTCTGCAGCGAGGTAAATATTGTAGTTGTGAAAAAAAATTGTTGGCTCTGGTTTTTGTCCTTGTTCTTCGGTTGTGCTTTTTCTAGGGTCTTTCCTATTCGGTCTTGAATTTTACCTAATTTAGATTTTGTTATTTCGAATACAGAGCCTATGACAGAGCTGCTATAAAATTCCGGGGTGTCGATGCTGACATCAATTTCAACCTCGGCGATTATGAGGACGATCTGAAACAGGTATTGGTTTGCAAATGCTATCTGCTTAAGTAAACTTAGTTTGTTGCAAGTGGCAGTTATAATCATGTTCTTGTCTTATTTTAACCAAGTGGCAGATGAAGAATCTGACCAAGGAAGAATTTGTGCACATACTCCGCCGTCAGAGCTCTGGTTTCTCAAGAGGGAGCTCAAAATATCGAGGGGTGACATTGCATAAATGTGGACGGTGGGAGGCAAGAATGGGACAATTTCTTGGCAAAAAGTGAGGAACCATTTTAAGGATTTCAGATTTCATTTACATCGTTCTTGACAGTAGTTATACTTGTTTTAAGCATTTATGGGTGTGTGTTGACAATTCGTTTCAAAACAAGAAAAAGAATTCTAAAGAATAAATGCGCGGCAATGGCGTTTTTATATCGTAGAGATTGCGATGCTTGCTGCAGGTATATTTATCTTGGGCTGTTCGACAGCGAAGTAGAAGCTGCAAGGTCCTAATGATCATGAATTACACTCTTGATACTCAATTATTTACCCTGCCCCAATATCGTTCCATCCAACACTTGTCTCCCTTTTGATTTTATGGAAATCAGGGCTTATGACAAGGCTGCTATCAAATTCAATGGAAGGGAGGCAGTGACCAACTTTGAGCCAAGTTCTTATGAAGGAGAGAAAATAGCTGAGGCCGGTAAGGAAGGTATTATTTAATTAGCATGCTGCTATTGCTTAATAATTAGTATACTTAGCATAATTTGAACCTTGGATAGGGGTTTCTGATGCAGTTAATGATCACAATCTTGATCTCAACTTGGGAATATCTCGTCTTGACCATGGTTCCAAGGAAAATGAGCAGTGTCCGCAGTTCCACTCAAGCCCTTATGGTGTACTCAACAAGAATTCAAGGGTAGAATTCAAACTAATAGTTTCTAATTCTCAGTGTTTTTTCAGTACATTGTGGTTTCATAGCAAGTGCATCAATTTTGGGAACTTGTTCTTAACCCCTTAAAAAAAAATGACTATTTTGAACATTCTTTTGTTTTTAATTACAGGCAGACAAAACACTGATACCATGTTTAGAATTTTCTTGCTGAAAGATGAATCTTGTTGGAATTATCTGTTGACCATTACATCAAACATTGGAAGGGATTATTTTTTTTTTCTTTTAATTATTTTCTGTAAAGAAGCACGTTGGATATATTATCTTTCATCGCTGACGAAGGCATATATGTTCCCTGTTATTTTGATTCTGCAGATGGAGAACTCAGTGGCTGCAATAGTGGGTGATCCACCCTTCAAGGGGCTACTGAGCACATCTTACCACCCTATGTGCTGGAATGGCATATACCCACGTTCCTCTCCTAATGAGGTAATCACATTGTTATGCTGTCAACCTCATTTATTCCCAGATAGTGATAAAAGTTTGTTGACTCGCCATTTTGACCTGATATTGGTTGCTCAATACAATCATGAATATATCACTTTGATTCCTTTAGTGAATGGAACCTCGTAGATGCTAACTAAGCATGAGATTGAGTTGGCATTAATTCCAGCTACCGATTAGTTTTTCTTCTTCCACTGAACGTTCCTTCAGCTGCTTCCTTTTTCTGGGGTAAAAAAAAAAAAAAACCCTAGCCTTGGAAAGGAAAACTGTCTTTATTGCGTGTCTTATTCTTTCAAATGAAAAGAAAATCATAAATGTCAGATATTGTAGCAAATGGATTTTTTCTGAGGGAGAATTACACTTTTCTTTAAATTATCATGTAATCATGTTTAACTAGAGACGTTTTTTGTAGCAGGAAAGAGCAACGGAGAAGAAAATTGAAATGGGTTCTTCACTGGGACTTCCCAACTGGGCATGGCCGCAAATGCACAGCCAGGTCACTGCTACCCCAATAACATTGTTCTCTACTGCAGCATCATCAGGATTCTCGTTTACGGCTACCCCTCCCTCCGCTGCCATCCTTCCATCAAAACCCGTCAACCAAGCAGCTCAAAATCTCTGCTTCGCTTTTGCTCCCTCAGTCAGAAACGCTTCTCAATACTTTTGCCCAGTTAAACCACTACAGCCTCCGCCATAGGCTTTCCTCCTCTTTCTCAGGAGGAATGTAGGAGAAATGCAGCCACGGCCTTCAATTCTCCAATCCAAGAATTGTTTTGAGGATAAGTGCAAATACTCGTTTCTCACTCGTGGATAGACTATCATGACGATACTCCGGTGGATAGATACTAATCCCATTTGCAAGTGTTTATCAAGATTTACAACATTAGTCGAAGATGATTTGATATTTTTTTCTTCAATCTCAGGAACTACAATTTTCTATAGTGCGTTGGCAGAAGTAGTTCCAAATTATGGTTCGTTTGGAGCAGATCCCCAGTATAATACATACGAAGCAATTTGTACAAGTATTTGGTTTCTATAATGCTATTGTTGTTTCTAATGCATTTAGCACTCCAGTATTCTTCTCACGGAGAAATTGAACGATGAAAATTCCTTTCAAAACAGTATAGGAAACTTAGAAAAAAAAATCCCAACCACAGTTTAATTTACAGGATGCCGTGTGATTTTTGGACCTTGGTTAAACTGTAGGGGTCCCACACAACTCAGACTATGAAACGATGATTGATAGGACAATACCTCGTAACACGATAAACATATGCTACAGTCCACTCCACTCCTGCCGGCAATAAAAGTATGAATATGTAGAAAGTATTAGCAAAAAATGGGATGAGTAGACTTACATTACCAATTTTGTAGACTTGCTCAATCTAAAAATTTAGAGGGCTGCGCGCCCGACATGGAGCATTTGTGCGATTCTTAACAGTATGTTCCATATTTTAGGGGGCAATGAGCATAATAGAGAGTTAATAAAGAGGGATGCGTCTGTTTTGTGTGTAGGAGTGCTTATCTACCTAATCAAGCTATTTATTAATTTAAACCATCAAGTATACATATCACTAAAGCAGGTCACCTAACTTTGAAAAAAAAAATTATTAGAGGTGGCAATCTAATAATGTTCTGACGAGTCTCCCCCAACATTAATTCAGGTTCGAGTCTTCATATCCGTACTTCTCACCACAGTAGGGATACTCAGTGTGAGCGTTACGTGTGAATTCAAGATTCGTTAATATCGTAGTTAAGTTTGAGTAGGTCTGTTTTAATTTTAGTAATACTTTGATAATGAGTTTTCATTACAAGGGAAGTTGAATAAAAACATTAATAGCTAAAAAATCGATTTTGGCCCATGCGATAACCACCACCTTCACAAAATGATTTTTTGTTGTTCAAAAACGAAACTTAAAAAAAAAAAAAAAAAAAACTCCAATGTGGGTCATTGGTCCAGTTTTGTTGTTAAAATGTTGTGCCTATGTGGTATTCGAAGTAACAAACATGAGACCTACAAAAAAAGGTTTCGCTAACTCACATTAGTCCCTTTTTTTTTTTTGATAAATTTGGTAAAAAAAATTGACCAAACCACTAGATTGTAACCTTAATTGACAAAATTTTACAAAATTGTGACCAACCCTGACTTATCTCGCACCAAAATGCATGGGACATTTTTCAGTGATATTATACTATATAAAAATGATGTTCTCTTTACAAGTGGGAGGAACAAAATGAGAACAGAAAAAGCTGTTTCCCATTATTTCTGAATGACTTATCATCTTTTTATATTTAAACACACATTGCAAAAAGAATAGAATAAGAATTTTAGTGCCTCTTAGCCCTCTTCCATTCCTGACGGACTAAGTTCTAGATTCAAAACAATTGTCACTGTGAGCCTTTTTTTGCATTTTTTATTTCGAAAAAAGCTAGATGATGTAGAGATGTACTGAAGATAATTCCCACTACACTTTGGATGTATATATATATATATATATATATATATAATTGAGGAGAAGAATTAATATTACTATCCCTGTTGAGCAGCTGAAAATATAAACTTGTGGTATGATTTTGATGGCTAAAAAGTTTCTTCTTTCATGGTTACACGGTTACATTTGTAATTTCAGTTTTTTTTATATTTTCTGTTAGTTCACGGAAATAAATTCCGTGTTTTTTTCTCCAAAAAATATTTTATTTTCAGTATTTTTCAAAGTTTAGGATGCAGAAAATGAAGTTTGCAAACCATTTTCATTCGTGAATTAAATATTTTTATTTTGCCTATATTAATTAACGGATATGGAAACCTCAAAAATAATAATAATAATAATAACGGCTGTGGAGCCTGCGGGTGATGTAGCATGGTCACCAATTTGCAATGTGAGGAAATTTTTATTTGTATTTATTTTATTTTCCCCTTGGTAGGTGACCAATTAATTAAAAGTAGAGAAAAAAGGTCTGGAAGTTGATTGGCAAGGGAGCAGCCACGTAACTTGCAGCGATAAAGGATTTTTCTTTCTTTTTTTCACATAAACATCATCATCTGTGACGAAGAAGATGGCATGCCTCACATGGAGAGACTTTGGTGGTTGGTCACTTTGTTTTTATGTATTTAATTTAAACTTATATTCCTTTCGTTGATCAAAACAAGTGTGGCCCTTAAGTTTTAGATTTATGCTTTATTCGGATTATTAACAAGTTATAAGAAAAAAATGATAAGAAATGATATAAATAATAATTTGTGAAAAAAAAATAAAAATTTGTTATTTAAATTGGTAAAAAATATAAAAAGTAATATAATAATAATAATATTTTTTAATTAAAATTTTTAATTTTTTTTTACGAAATTCTCTCGTATCAAACACACCATTAATAATTTTTCTGATTACTTGTGACGGAATCTCACTTGAAATTAATAAAGACGATGATTAAAATCTCGGCGGCTTTTATTTTGGGAAAAAAAAAAAAAAACGGAAGGCATGAGTCTCATGTTGTTGTTCATGGACCAAAAAAGATTGCATATTTGTGACATGTCAAATCAGTCACAGACCCCACCGCCCCCCACCACCCACTCCTTAGTTGTAAGAACTGGCCAACCGGCATTCGCCGGTTTTCTGGCCGGCGGAAACTAGTAACTTTCCTTTTTTGGTTGTGGTCATATCATAACCTGTAACTCGTCACATGTGATAGGGAAAAGGTTTCCTAAACACGTAATCATATGTATAAAATTAATACGTAAAAATTTAAATTATTAGATTATAAAAAATATATTAAATTTAAATAAATTATTAAATTAATTATATATTTTTTAAATATTATAGATTATATGACTGTCTATTGATTCGATAATTCTAAACGTCCAATTTGGTTTTTATTGTTTCGATCGCTCGTTGACAATCTCGTGACTAGTCCCATTGGTCGGCAACCCAATAACTACTAAAATTTGAGGGAAATCAACCATCCAAGAACTCTCGCATGCCAATGCAAGCACGATGCTTACTAAGTTCATGGGTTTGAATAATGGTAGCAACGACGACAAATAACACTCCAAACTTTTACATCAAGAATTTAGATATTTATTTTAGATATTTTAATTTAGATATTATGATACAAGGGAAAATCTAGGAAAAGAAACAATTACATCAACTGATGTTGAATACAAAATCAACAACGGTAGAGAAATTAATTTTTACAAGTCTTCTTAATAAGAGGCTGATTGATGACGTCAATAATTTTTTTTTTTTTTCACTCTTAACTTACGGATGTGTTAAGCAACATATTTACGAACTTTTTATTGTTTTTGAATAAATAATAGAAGAACAAGAAGTGAGTTACTGAGGACATAGAGGTAATATAAAATAATAAAGTTTCTATGACATGACTTTGGTTCGTAACATAACACGAATGATGGAAATATATTTACATAACCTAACACGAATGATGGGAAATATATTTATACAACCTATCTCAAATCATTTTAGATAGTAAATTAGTGATAAATTGACGTATTTCTTTTATTAGTGATTCGAGTTCGAATTCTCGCATCTACTACTTTACCTAATAAATGGTCATGTGTCTACTGAAGTGAAAAAAGATTGCGATGCAGCATTAGATTCGAGACTCAGTAATCCTCTTAGTCTTCAATAACAAAAACACACTCGACCTTACTGGTGTTCAGATAGTAGATCTGCCCTCTTATAAATAATTGAATGAGACGTTATAAACGTAAACTACTCTAATTTCGATCCATAGATCTAATGACCGATATACTAATAATAAATTTTTTTCGGTAAAAAAAAAAAACCTATCTCAATTAGATTTAGTATTGGGATTTAATTGAATTGAGTTCAAAAAAAAAAAAGCCGATTGTAATTGTAAACGACTTTTCGAAATTTTAAAAAGTAGTTCATAGTGTTGATACACAGTTTCAAACGATTAGGTAGGCTAGAGGTATGTATAGGAGCACAAATTAAAACATGTCGTGCAGACGAAAATTGTTGGTCGAAATTAAAATCTTACATTGTTTAACTTGATTTATAACTACTCTAATCCATATAATTCTTCAATGCAGAAGAAAATGTGAACCAAAACTGACTTCGTTCCTTGTGGTAGGTCATCTTACTACTATCTTTTCTATAGATATACGAGTTCTTGAGACAATCACAATTCTATCGAGTCAAATTTTATTAGTGTTTTGTTCTTTTTTTTTGTTTATTAAAAAATTTATTAAATCATAAGTTATACAATATATATAATTTTCTCTATTTTCTTTAACCTCATTTTCTCCTTCTAGGGTTCTAATTCCTATGATAAAATCTTAATGAGAGAGGAAAGTGAGCTAAAGAAAAGTGAGAGAGAAGATTATCGGAAGAGTATAATATTTTTCATCCTCTCTTGTATTTGAAAATAATTGATGGAAGGAAGAAAAACTAAAAATTTCTTATTTGGAAAAAGCTAAAAAGTGAGAGAGAAGAAAATAATATGTATCAAAATTCTAATTTTACCTTCTGAAGAAAAAATATTACATATAAAAAATATTTGATTTGTAAATAATATACAAAATACTTATATAAAAATGATTTAATAAGTTTATAATATATGTACAATTTTTTTACTAGAAAATTTAATAAAATTTTAAAGCATGTAGAGATTTTTTTTTTGTTTTAGGTAAATTTATAATAATTAATATATAATGAAGGTAACATAATCTTTTAATAAAAAGGTAGGAGAATCAATAATTTTTCTTTTGCTTTCTTTCTTATTTTAAGAAGAATGGTCTTAGTGGGTCAGAAAAAAAAAATCACTTTTTCTCTTCTCTACTTTTCTCTTTCTAAAAATGCTTTCCAAACATAATTGCTTACCCTTTTTCCTCTATTTTTGTCTCTCTTCCCTCCTTTTTTTTCCTCTCCCCAACGCAATGTTACCAACCGGTGGTTTGTTCTTTAGATATCTCAACTGTGCTTGAAAAACAAAGACTAAAATTTGTTGAGGTAAGTGGGGGACTGTCCAGTGAAAAAGAACCCAATTTTTTAGGACTGCTTGATATCAGACAGTATCTTCTCAAACATAAGAGCTCTTGCCCTCGTCTCCATTCCATGATAGCAACGCCACTTTCCTTACAGTGACTCAATCACTGAGTGGGCTCAATTGGAGCACCTTTGAGATACATCAAAAATCGGACAACGTGGTGGACCCAAGCCCAGTTGGATTTTTATGACTCACACCTTCTTTATTCCTCTAAGGGTCCCACTTAAAATTTTGTTAGTGTAGTTGGCTTTGGAGCTACATGGAAGGTGGGGGTTGTGATTGGTGTTTTTGTGTTGGTGGGGGCTTTCAATAGATTGTATAGATAGATTCTCAGATTTGGCAATCTTAAAATAACACTTCATATGTGGTACTGACTGAGACACAACCCCAATTGGTAAGGAAGTTATGAATGTGTTTGGACATGTTTGTCTGCAACTTTGTCTTTGCCTTCTTTCTGGTTATGTGTAATATACAATGAGTAAGGTCCACCCCCCCTAAAAAGCCCCAACAAATCCAATTTCTCTCTTTAGCTGCGATGGGTAAGAGACTTGCTGGCAGTGTTGTATTTTAATGAGACCAAAAGCCATACGTCAATAGTGTAATAATAGTATCTCTATGTGAAAGTGAATCACAAGGCCACCTGTCATCCTTGTTATTGGTCTCAAAACAAGAAAAAAGAAGTCATCCTTTGTTGTTGGTTCCAAGCAGATATCTTTGTGGATTTTTTTTCCTCATCAATTGCGCATGAAGGAAACATGATCAAAGCAAAAAAAACCGCACATGAAAGAAAGGGTGTGACTCTTTTCTTTCTCCTGCTGAATGTTTTTCTTTTTCGTAAAATCTTAAGTTAATTAAGTTGTCTGGTTCAAATGCCTAGTTGTGTTCGAAAAAATGGTATTAAAAGCCTGCTGGGTTTAAGGGTTTCATGTATGACTTAGGATGGTATTGAAATGTGTATGATAAAGATAAGATCGAACCCAAAACCAATGAGTAAAGACTCAATGCATTAAAAAAAACTCTTAAAAAGACATTCGATGTTCCACTTAAAACAGATAGACCACATCAGCCAAAATAGGCATATCTCCCTTAGGTACACTCTCTTTTGGTGAATGGACATTCACCAAATTATCTATAAATACTCTAAAAAATACTTTTTTTTAAGGTAATAACCTCATATCTTTTAAATATTTTTATCCCTCATCCATTTCTACCATATTAACTTAAGTATCGAAATTCTAATATTATCTCGGCATTCCGTAGCCTTACTTTGTCTTGCAGGTCACAAAAACTAGCCCACTAACTTCTCCTCCACTTAATGGTCAAACTCACTTCCTATCATCCGGGATCAGCCCTGATCAGTGTCTTTTTATGGATTTGGATATGGGGGTGTAAATTAGCATACAACAAATAGGAGATGTAGAAGAAGAATTATCATTTTCAAGGAAACTTGGAGATGGGATATGTAATCGCTTGATCCATATTCGTACAAGAATTTCAGATAGCCTTCAACATCCAAAAAAAGCGGAACGAGAGGTAAGAAATCACACATTGGCTTGTAAATACCGACAACACATTCTATCTACCCAAAAGATGGGGGGAGTAGGGATCCACCCATATTAGCTTTGTGGAATTGGCTTACTGATCAATTCAACGTGAATGACATGTTAGGCTTTTATATAAGCTTCATGTACAATAAACTTAATAACTTATAATGTGAAAAAAAAAACGAAAAACAGAAAAATTTTGTCACACCCTGATCCGAACACTCCCCGTCCCCATAGCAGCGCCCTCTATATATAATTTTAGATGCGTGACTTGACCGGGATAAGCAAGCTCCACCTCAAAAGTTACATCCAGCAGAAACCTGTCAAAGAAAACGTCCCTATATGCTGCCCTTTTCATATTCATCAAATCCAAACTTTAGAAACCCACAGGCCAGAAAACTATTTTTTAAAAAATTCATCTATTTATTTGGTAAAATTAAGACGTCTTTATTTGAATTCTATGAGACTTTCACAATTTTAACTGTTTAAGAGACTTAACATGGTGTTAATATCAACTATTTTTTGTGACTATAGTGAAGTGGATAATACTTTAGACTTTTTTTTTTTTTGAAAAGACACCCAATGATCAGCATTGTGATCTCTATCTTTGAGATTTTAATTTCTGAAATGAAAAGAAGTGGACTTATAAGAATGAAAAAGTTATTATATTATATAGCTCATAACTTGATAAGCATTTTAATAAAATAAAAAAAAAAGACATTTCTAGTCAGCCTATTGGATTTGGGCCTTGGCAATAGACTGCAATAGTGGCAGGCTGGCAGCAGTTATGTTCTTGCTTGCTTTTTTCCGTTCAACATTTTTTTTTCTTGTTCTTGTTTGCTATCCAATCCCAATTAACTTTGGGATTGAGGCTTCGTTGTTGTTGTCCTTCAAAAAGATATGAGATCAGATGGCAAAGCTAACAAGTATACATTTGACAGCAAGATAAATTGCTTAGTGTACAATCCGGTATTAAGGTTTGTATGTTAAAGATCAGATGGAATGGGCTTCAACTATTTTTCAACGATGGTATCCCCAAGAAATTGGGCTTCAACGCCCGAAATCTACTCAACAGAGCGTCCAAGAAGAAACCCAGAGCAAGCCCGGATGGTATTATTTACATGCCGCGACTACTTACTGGTCGAGGAAAATTAGCTGCTATTTTCTTCTGAGGAATGCTTCATTATCATAAATGAAAAAAATTTTAATGCAAAAGAAGCAAGAGGCTTGAGCCATGAAGTTTATTTAACCTTTTCTGCCTGTTATTCTCTTTATAGGTTAACTACCCAAGCATGCATAGGTGGACACGCCATTGGCACAAAGTTAAAACAATATCTAATAATTTATTTATTTTTTATTTTTTTAAATTCAATGTACTTTTTACAATTTAATAATGCAAATCACTGCGTACTTACTGTTCCTACTCATGTTTGTCTATTTTTCTTACTGTGTTCCTACTCATGTTTGTCTATTTTTCTGTTCTCTTTAAAAGAGGCAGAAACAAGGTGTTTGCACCATTCTCTCACACATTAGACGACGGCCTCTTTCCACTAGAAACTACACCACACCATTTGTCGTAAGACAAGACACTCAAAAAATATTAATTTCTCACGTTCCAACAGAAAATAAGTTCATCCTACAATAATTGTCTTATCACTTCGAAGGTTTTTAATTTTAACTTAGGTTCGGCGGGCAAAAGGATCACTTTGGCCTGACTTAGATTAAGATTTGCACAAAATAACAAAAATATAATAAAAAAACACATACGCAAAGAAGTAATTTTCCTTCAACAAAGTCCTCCACGGGATAAATTGTCCATAATTGCGGATTTAATAGTATGCATGTATGCTTGTATAACTACAACGTGCTTCACAAAATTTAGATTTTTAGAAAGGAAAATTTTAATTTTTCTCATACTTCTCCCAACTGAAATAGCAAGCAAGGGCACAAATATTATGATAAAAATATACCTATTAGTAGACAGGTAGTCTTCGCCACTTTCTCTCCAAAATATAGCAAGCGAACTGAAGAATGGTGCAAAAGTTAGAGTTGCCTGGCAGTCTTGAAGCTATTGACAGGGATAGAAGGGGAAAATTGTATAACAAAAACCAAGCCTGTAATAATTGTATAGCAGCTATTGGAAAATAACTAATCATATTACACTCACTGTAGCCGCAGACTCTATTCCCATCTAGGATATGTTCGCAATAACTGCGGAAGCAGAATACAACTCAGAAGAGGAGGGAAAATAATTCAAAATTCATCTATTCTGCTCTGATTAGCGAAAAATTTTTACTCATTCTGCTAATAAAAAGAAGCAAAACACTCGGACTATCAGGAAGATTAACAGGCTGCAAAACACTTGACCATCAGGAAGATTAACAGGCCACATCCATAATTTACCACGTCCCATGATGCTGTCTTCATATCACACAAAGATTACAGCTTTACTTCACCTGTAGCCATAAGACATAGGGTCAATCCACACGTGCAAGGCATATATTCTCCTAGACATTATAATGCTTATGCGTGTGTATGTGCACATGCACACACTTTAAATCTCTTAGTATTAAAACAGGTTTACTGTAACTATCCAGAAGGCTACAGAATGCACTCTGTAAAGTTTAATTGCGTGCAGTGATATATGCAAGTTTGATTGTGCAGATTGCTCCAAGTTGTAAAGCTTGAAATTTCAAAGGCTGTTTCAAAATTGAATGTACAAATTTAAAATAACCGAAAGAGTTGAAGAAAAGGAAGAGAAGAGGAAGACAATCACAAAGCATAAGAAATGAAACCTTAACCATTACCTGCTGCCTTCGGGACTCCAATTTTCACGAGTTTGTTCCAACATCAGGTTGCCCAACGAGATCAGTTATCAGTCAGTCCAATCCTTCAGTATATGGCCATATAATTGCAATGATCCTCCCCCCTTTAGCCCTTGCTAGTCAAAGAACATAAATTTTCCCGACAAACTTCACATCTCAAACATTCTGTTATACAAGTCGCCAGAACTAGGCATCCGAAACTTTGAATCTTCATAGCCAGTGGCATAGAACTTGTTATAACCCAGCCTCTCATTCCTAAATAGATCTGCCATTGCTACACTATTTCCACCCTGGACCTCATTCCAGCTATCCCAGTGCCCATTTGAAGTAAGCCCATTCCTAGACAGCTGTGCAAATGGGGACATATTACTTACTTGTGATTGATCAACATGCCTCAAAGGAATTGCATAAGGATCGCCGAGAGAGGAATAACTATCTCCAATGTCTGTGTATCTTAGGTTCTGGTGTGAGGAGAGAGATCTTTGCATAAATAGTTGAATTCTGGCCTCATTCTCAAAAGCACTTAAATGATGTGGAAAATTTGATCTCATGTCCAAGCCCGGGCTGTTGAGCCCGCCTTGATGTCTTCCTTTACCAACAGCCAAAATTGCAGGATCCATAAATTCAATGTCTGCAGTGCCGCTGACATTTCCTGGTGGAGGTGCCTGATATGAATTTCTTACCAAGGATGAAGAGTCGAGTAAATGACTCCCTGCAAAATAGAAATATGAAAATAAATATAAACCAGACTAGGAACCATGTTCAATTATCTGAAATACAAATTTGATATCTAACCAGATATTGGATCAAAAGTCTGGTCCATTCTCTCATGGGAAGAAAAGCCTGGTGGCGGTGCTCTATTGGATACAGAGAATCCTGGTGGAGCAGACACTTGAGTTCTGGAAGCTGATGACAATACAAGGAAAAATCCGCTTGGTTACCAGAAACAGACACCCACTTGTTGCAACAAAGAAAAATTCTCACAATTCCTAGCAAATCATCAATTTCTTGGAATGCGATGTGATTTCATGCAGAGAGACACCCAGAGATTGTCAACTAGAATATAATAGCCACACATGCATATGGAGTTAAGGGCAATTAACAAAGCAGAGAAGTAATAAATTTTCTCAATCATCAAGTTCCAAGGAAATAAATAGGGGCATAATTCCAAAACCTTAGAACACATCCCCCTCTCCAAGAAGATTCAAAGAAAGAAAAATTAGCAGTCTCACGCAGTCTTCACATATTTAAAGAAAGAAACCCTCTAACCACATATGGAAGCGCAAAAAATTATAGCAAAGGATGCAAGAACACTCACCGGGAGACTTGTTAAAAGTAAAAACTGGAGCACTACTGGTCAAACTTTCATGTTCCTCAAAATTTCTTGAAAGGAAACCATTATCCACCCCAAGCTTGTCCATATATAAATTTCGGCTTGCGACCAATTCCTGCCTGAAAGAGTGGTTCCTTGGCAAATGCCCCAAGGCACTAAATGATGAATCAAAGTCAAATGTTTGATTTCTGGCCTCCTCCTGTCTTGCAAATGAGAACCTTGATTGACTGTTATTTTGCGCTTTCCAGGAATTTGACATTCGAAGAGTACTAGGCTGCTTATCTTTTTCACCCAACAACTTTGCCAAATTCTGAGGCGAAGTTAAGGAATCATCCCACAAGTCAAGTTCCAAAGATAAGACGTCCGAAATTATGCTGCTTTCACCGGCATCCAAAGGAGAGATGCTGCCAACATCACTCTGTAATCTTCCAATGTCCCTCCCTTCTCTTTTGCTTGGCAAAAAAGATCTCTCTAGTGTCCCCTCTGATCTAGCAGAACAGCTGAACATCTCATCGTATCCATTAGGTATTACAGAATTGTTAGATGCATGTAGAAGAGAACGCTCGCCACTTCTGTTATCTAGGTACAGAGGGTCAGCATTTACGCTAACACCACTAAATGCATCATTGTGTTGTAAAGAATGTGACGTAGAATGACTTGAAAAAGGTAATGAATTAACTAAATTTGGCAGACAATTAGTACGAGTCACAACTTCAGGGTCCTTCAGTCTCTGATTATCAAACGATATTATATCCTCCACTTCGGAAACAGATTTAGAAAATGACTGATTTTGAGGATTTGTTTGTCGATCAAACTGCTCATTTGGAACACAAGCCCCATTTACCGAGGCAGCAGTATTTTCAGTTGCTTGTGATGAGAATTGTTCTTTACATTGATCAGAAAAGGGTTGTTGTATGCCTCGATCCCTAGGTGACTTCTCCAAACAAAAATCAGACGGTGAACTGTTAGTTCTAACCAAACCAGAGGTCTCACTTCTGACATTAGTGTCAATCCTAACAAATGACATATCAGAACATAATTTCTCAATCTTCCCATCAGTTGCAGCAGTCCCTTCTTTTTCAGGACTACTAGATTGTGCGGTAGACAAAACCAAGTTTTTAACACTAGGACTCACTGTCGTGCCCCAGTCATTCTTAGAGGAAGGGTTACTCAAAGTCAACTTGGTAGTAGCAGCAAAACTCTTATCCAGTTTTTCTGGTACAGTGGCTCGACAATCTGCACTGAAATCCTGTTTTGCGGATTTCAGTGAATCCAGTTTACTTTTTCCATTCGTAGTTTCACATTCTTCATCCCAAGTCAACTTTGTCCCCACATCACTTTGTAATATAGAAGTCTGACTTGTGTTTGCAACCGCCGTTGAAAATGCTAATATACCACTAACTGCATCTGTTTTAGTCTTGGAGGACCCATTTACACATGTTGAACTTCCCACTAATAACCGATTTGAAGCACGCATACCCCTGGCATTTTACTTATTTTAGGACTAATAGCCAAATTCAAAAATGAGATTATGCACAAGTAAACAGCATACCATGAGGCTGCAGCAGGAAGTGCAATAGATCTGCCAGAGCTTCCATTTGGAGGTGAACCTTTGCTCGAACTGATTGTGCTCTAGAAATAGATAAAACCAAATGCAAACATATTTCAGACTTGCATAGACATCTATATGTCAACTTTGCCTTCAATGTGACAATGCATGCATATTATTTCACCATTCAAATTTCATTTTTCTTAAAGCATAACCAAAAAAAAGTTCCATTATTACTTGTCCCAACAAAAGAAAAAACTCACATTTGAAGTATTCTTGATAATGGGTTTTGCCGCAGAAAGAGAACTATTGTTGACACAATCATCTACAGGGGGAGGCAATGTATTCCCTGACTTTCTCAGCATATTACTTGTTGCAGCAGTAATTTGTTGAACTCGACTCCTTTAACACGATAAATAATCTTCCAATTAAGAAACCAAAAAACATCCAAGAAACAAAATGCTAAAGAAACACTTTATAGGCATCCCAAACAGTAAAAAGACGAGAATGTAAAACTTGATAAATAAACAAACGCCCAAGCACAATTACCATGGAGATTTAAGTTCCATTGTAGCAGTTCAATGATTGCACAAAGTAATAAAAACAAATGTTTTTATTTCAAACCAAAGTAATAAAAAAAAAAGCTCACTGATTTCAAGGTTTAACTTCAATCAACTTTCTACATTCTTATGCTCCTACATTCTCCTTTCTCACGAAAGGACAGATCACCAGATAGAATGATAAGATAAAAGAGAGTAAGAATAGCAAAGTAGAAAATGAAGAAAATGCAGCTTCATTCTACTACTTTCTACTTTTTCAAGCAAGAGTGTTGGACAATAACAATAACAAGAATTATCGAGTAGGAGTGCAGACAAAGAAAAGGGGCATAAGGAAACCTGAAAACTATCACTATAAACAAGGCCACCTCAGTTTTGGGACGGAAATAAGGTATCAACAGTTCTGAATATACCTTGTATATGCTGAAATTATCTCATCTTTAGTAAAACTATCTTCTTGAAAACCAATCTCGTGCAAGTATAGACAATCAGGGTTGGTGCAAGGCTGAATTCAACAGAAGTTTGTTAACGTTTGTTTAAGTTCTTCAAGCATTAAAAAATAAATGCTAAAAGGACTGAATTAGTAAGCATACCACATTCCTCAACCATGCATGACAATACTTTGTAGTTCCAAAGCATGCCCTGAAATTGCACAAATCCTCAGCATTGCAAAAGAAACATCTCCAAAAGAAAACGGTATTCGGACACAAAAACACACATACTTTAAAGATCTACCATCCAAGACAAACCCATGTACAGACTGAATACAACGAATGGCTTCTTCCTCCCTTGAATAAGTTATATACCTACAAGCACCCCAAAGAAAACAGAATGTTGAAAACATCAACATTATGTCAACAACTGTAAACAACAAGGGTAAACAGAGAAGTAACAAAAACAGCGCATTTATTGTCCACAGAAGGCCCACAAAACAATCCAGCTCCAAACTAGTTAATGAAGACAAATGGACCCATTAAGCCTTACAGAATTCAACTCTTCTTGTTGTTGATGAAAAACTGTTAAATCAAATAATTAGTTAAGTAGACTTGAAAGAAAAAGTACTTACACACTACAAGTATTGTTTGGAAATTGTTGAATGACACCAGCAGCTGTTCTTGACATAGAAACTTTTAGGACCTTTCCATATTGACCAAAGAAGTCTCTGCGCTGCAGCAACTGCTCAAAAAATAGATAAATCACTTTAAATCTAGTGATTTAGGGATGGAAAGAAATGACTAGAGAATGAAGAATAGACATATTACATCTTCATCTGCAAGATTAAGAGGCAGCCCCACTATGTACACAAGGTTCCGCTGAATCACTCGTACACTGCTGAGCTGCTTCCTTCCTTCAGGCGGTTTTGTCTTTGCCTTCTGGGACTTCTTCCTCTCCATACTGATTTCAGCTACCAATCTGAAAAGGAAGGTTAATACAATAAGAAAAATAAAAGGAAATGAGTAACAGTAGTTGGTGGCACAATCAGTACTTGTTACACAATCACAACCTCTCACAGTTTGAGGCCATCCCTACTATCTTCGCCTTATCATACGGCATGCGGCATGCCGGACACCGGCCCTCAGAATTGTCCTTCTCAGCCATTTCCATCATGTGATGCCAACACCAAACACATATCTGTAATGGAACATATACATGGAATCAGTAGAGCAAAATTATCCCAGTTTTCCAAAAAATGACAGGAATAACCAGCAATCACAGCCTAATGGCAAGGTTATAATTCTGTTTAAAGCACATGACATCCTTTTTCCAGAATATAAGAAGAAAGAAAGGTGTATAATAACATGCCCAATTATGATCCAAAGTTAAGAGCCTAATTTGCCAATAAAGCACAAGGTTAATGACAGAAGTCATCTTCTCTTCTTACTGGTTCTCATATATAGGCCAAAATGGGAAGGAAAATTCAAGTGGGCAAATAGGAAAGTTACCTTGAGATAGATAGAGATGATGACAGCACTATAGACGAAACATTTTTATGAGGAATGATTTTTCAAACAAGGAATATGAACATAAAAGGAAAACCAACCAATTCAAAACAGATCCAAAACAGCAAAAAAGAAGAATAAAATTTAATAAATGCTATATTCTCCTAAGCCAAAGAGTCAGCCCCCAAACCTCATAGCCACATTTGCAAGGCTTCAGCTGCTGATCAGTCAAGTCCATCTCCTCAGCACAGAGTGGGCAGGTCTTTTCTCCTTCGTCACTCATGGTTGCCCTGAAGTCAAAATTACAGAGACAATCTTCAGAAAACCAAAGCTACATATGCCTCTTTCAAGGGGGAAAAAAACTTAAGAGAGTCAACCAAACACGCCTAGTCCAAAGTCAACTGACTCTTACAAAAATCCAGTATGACTAAATTTAAGTCTATCTACCATTCACCTTAGTAGCTAAAACAGTGACAATTTTTATCAAATTCACTTCACCATTTTTAAGCGAATTTAGAACAGTAATATTCAATAAAAATATAATCTTTCCGTCACATCCAACATCTACATTACATCAAATTACAATCAACAGCACCAACGACACCCAAAAAAAAAACCTAGAAAAATCCCAATCTAAGCTCAAGTCAAAGCTCAGAAATCAGACGCTAAAAACACCATTCACTCACAGAATCATCAATTAAGCATCCAAAGTCCCCCTAAATACCTCGATTAAACATCATCGCAGCTACATCCAACAAAAAAATAATAAAACAACAAAAAATCGTAGCAACAAAAACCCCTACAAACAGCAAAAAACAAAAAACAAAAAACAAAAAAAAAAAAGCAAGAAAAAGAAAACCTAATCGAAATCAGCTACATGTAACAGCAGGAATCGTTATAAGGCAAAATCATCAGATAAATGAAAAAAATGAAAACATCTTCAATTTATTTTGCGCAAATAGAAATACCGAAGCCGAAAAT
The DNA here is from genome assembly GCA_037832335.1 of Carallia pectinifolia. Lineage (NCBI taxonomy): Eukaryota > Viridiplantae > Streptophyta > Magnoliopsida > Malpighiales > Rhizophoraceae > Carallia > Carallia pectinifolia. The sequence goes on from CM075454.1 coordinate 15,748,967, forward strand.
CGGAGATCCCGAAAATAAGCACAAGATCGAGGGGCAAGATTGGAAGATTAGCGATTCTGAGGCCAGAAACTTACAGCTTAGGGATCGAGAAAGCGCGAGAGAGAGAGAGAGAGAGAAACGGAGAATCTGTGACGATGAGATTGAGAGAGAAGCGAGGCGCAGCGCAGGAGACAAACAGAGAGAGAAGAAAAAGAGAGGCGAAGAATGCTGCCACAAGAGACGCCCTTTAAAAGGGCAAAATCGAGAGAGAATAATGTGAAAAGAAAAAATTAAAGGAGCTTATTTGGTTTATTAAAAAGGGTAGTACTAAATTACTTTTATTTAAATAGAGTCAAAATATTTATAAAATTTTGATATTTAATAATTTATTTATTTTTAATTATTTTTAAATTTAATTATTTAATAAGATAAATCACTTTATAATTATTTTAAATTTATTTAAAAAAATTTATCAAATTTTTTTTGTTACAAAATGAGTTAATATCTAAAAAGTCATGACTTTTGAATAAATTAATAAATATAATATCACATTAAAAAATTTATAATTTAGATTTTGTAAAAATTTTTCTTAACAAATTTATTATTCTATCTAGTTTAATAAGAGAGATTTGTTAAAAATAATGATTATAACAATAATATAAATTAGATGCTGATATGTAATATAAAGATATAACAACTAAAATACATATCAAATGTAAAAAATAATCTCTAAACTTGACGATGTGGTAAATTTGTTAAAAAAAATTCTTATAAAGTCTAAATTGTAAAATTTTAAAAGTAATATTATATTTATTAATCTATTAAAAAATTAATTATTTTTTAAATATTAACCCATTAAAAGAAATAAAATTAATACAGTATCCCACAGATCTCTACAAAAAAAATGTGCTACTTTAGTGTAAAAGGGTAAATGATTATACTAAATTACAGGACTATGTCCAGCAAAATTACCAAAGCATTGTCATAATTGTATAGAAATATAGCATATTTAGTCTCACTGGGTCATTTGAGCTCCAAGGTAAGGATCTACATTTTTGCGTGTAGTTTGTTTGGATGGCTTTTTGGGCTTTCCCCTATTTTTTTTTCCTTTTCTCTGCTTCTCTAATTTTTTTTTTTTCTCCCAACTGCGTCGCTGCCATTTAAATATTGTTATCTTACCCTTTTTGCCCTTCTATTTTTCCTTATTTACCCTAATCTTCCCCTTTTTGCCCTTAGTTTCCTGTTTTGTTTTTTTAGGGAATTCCGTCCGGCTCGGCCGTCCTTCAACTGTGACTGTCCCATTAACATTATTAAGTGACGCGTTTCGGAAGATTTGTATATCCGACGGTCGGTATTAATTGATTTTTCCGATTTTAATTTCAGAACTGGGTGTGGGTCCAATCGTAGTGAGTGGGGCCAGAAGAAAGTTTGATTTTAGTTCGTAGAGCCACGTGTTTAGTATTTTGCATTCAATGGCTGATGTTAGTTGGCGCGGGGACCTTATTCTCCGTCCATACATAGATAGATCCGTTTCACATATTAATGAATTTTCGGACAAAAATTTCCCAAACAATAATGAAACATATAAATTTTTTGGGATTCTCTCCGTAATTGTGAGTCATATTTTAGGGCCAATTACACACTTTTGTTATTCTATTATTTAATATAATCCTTTCTAAGGAAATATATGTAATTAATGATGGATTTTTCAATTAATTATGAGGTACCGCTAGCAAATTATTTTTTAAATTTTAAATAATTGGGATGAGACAAGCGTTTTACTTTTAAATTTTTATGATTTACCGTTGACACTATTAAACAATTATAAAACTGTTGACCAGAAAAAAATAATTATAAAACTAAAAACTACTGTTCTTCGCATTCTCTTTTTTTTTTTTTTCCAAAAACCCAAAAAAAAAAAAGGAGCTATTGTGCCTGTGAGCAAACCATGCGAGTGTTGACAAAAAGTATCACCATTTTTCTATCAAAGAAATACATTTAGAAGCAATTACTAAAACTGGAGATGTATTTTTCTTGTTTATTAAAAAGTCAATTGGGTAGCTCTCTCCCTTTTCAATATTGAAATCAAGATTTATAATATAGAAGTATAAATCCTTAATTATTAAAGTGGCTCTTGGACAACGCTAGAAATTTTTTTTCAAAAAAGATGTATTTGCATCGCAATGTTAAGACCATTTACAGTTTATCAAAAATTTATTATAAAATTTAAGTATTACATATCTGTAAGAAACTTTAACACTAATTAGCATAATTTCGAAATAAGAGATAAATTTTTAACTACTAAACTCATTATTATGTACCACACTACCACTAGAAATGTATAGTACGTGAGCAAGAAAACGCAAAATAAAATAGGACCGCTCGAGATTTTTCAAGTTTGCAGCTATACGATCCAATCATGCACTGTTTGTTTTACACTTTAGTAAGTGTTTAGCAAATCAGATAATTACAATGCAAACAAATTAGGTATCATCCACGACTGTCACTATTTTCCTAATCTTCTACCCATTGCTAAGATTGGTAATAACATTACATTTATTCCGATCAGAGGTGTGGCAATTGCTTTTAGCAAATCGACATTTGCACGTGGTCAGTGCCTAGTGGGTAATAGTTGTCCATCACAAAGAAACTGTGCTGGCATATGTTGAATTTTGATAAATTTTTTAGGGCAAGATTATGTATATAATAGAAGGTAGGCACACAGTAGTATAAATAATTAGATTATAAAATATACTGTCCAAAAAAAAGTTAGATTATAAAATATATATTTAATTAAAAAAATAAATTTTTTAATATACTGCATACTGTTCATGTGTTCTTTTATGTATTTACATAATTGAATTTTTTCTCGCAGAAGAAAAAGAGAAGGTTCACGGAAAATCTATATTAAGAGTTGACTTCCTTGGTGAAACTTTTTTTGTGTAAACGGATATTTATCTCCTCCTCCGTATGTTTAAAATCTTTAAGCAATCCATAATTCTTTAATCCATAAAGTTTGCCCTTTTCTTCATAATTTACTTTCTATGTCCAAATGCTTTTTAACCTTTTCACAAAATCGAGCATACTAAAAAAAATTGCAACCAAGAGCATCTCTTTTCCATTCTTCTAAGGGTGTTTGGTTTTACTGTTGCTAATTGTTATTAATATTATTGACTGTTAATTACTCTTATTAATTGTTGGTTATTGTTGTTAATAAATAAAATAAAATTTTAGCATTTAGTTAAATTAATATTAGTTATTACTAATTAAACAATAAAATAATTAATTTAAATATTTATATTTTTGTTTTATTGTAATATATAATCTTTTTATCTTCACTTAATTTAAACTAATCTTATAAAAAAGTATTGCATATATTTGTGAAAAGCTACTACAATTTATATAATAAAAAATATTATTTTTAGTGTTCTAAAAAATAATATTTCTTAATATATTCAACATATAAAATTATTTTTTACTTTTTTTTGTCAAAAATAAAGAATAGTAATTTTTTATTAAAAAAAAAAACCTTGCTTTTTTTTTTGCGGGCCTTCCGTCTCAGTGCCATGTTACCTAACGTTTTTGGTCCCATGCTCCGCTTTGAGAGTGGCACTTTTGGAGTTTGCACCAGGGTAATCAGTAAGGGTAGTAAAGTAATTATAAAATTTATCAGCTTCTGATTTTTTTGAAAAGTAGTTTTCCCTTATTTTTTAAATCTTTTATCAACAATCAACAACTGATTTTTTATTTAACCAAACATTAATTTTTTTATTTTTTTTAAAAATAACAGCAACAATAACTCCTAAATGTAAAATCAAATATCCCCTTAAATTGCTGGCTTAAGAGTTTATCAGCCAATCTTACATTATGACAATTTAAGGTATATTTTGTCTTGTAGTTTTGACCTAATTAATTGTGATACTTGGTTAAAACTTAATAAACACTCTATTAAAACATTTTAGAATATTATGTTGAAATTTTTTCGTTCTGTATTCGAATCTTAGTAACTTAATCTCATAAGGTCTTCTTTGTAAAAAAAACACTAAATTTAGATTTTAGACTTTTTTTTTTAATTTTAGATTTACTGTTTCATACTCTATTACAATTCAGATCAAACCAAAAAGATACACAAACAATATTAACAATATTAATGCAATGTTTTCTTTCAATAAAAAAAAAATAAACATTTTTTTTTTCCAGCGGCCGCAGATATGTATCTTCCACCGACACAAAGAGGCACCATTAGTCGATAGAAAAGAATGGGCAATTAAAACCTCAACGAATAGAAGAATGTCACCTAATTGAAAGTACGTTGATAAGATCGAAAGCCGAAACATAGGCCCCGGTGGTAAAAGGTTAGGCAAGTCATGCTAGACTTTGATTTTTTTTTTTTTATGGTCATAACAGATAAGAATATAAGGGCAGTGTCTTATAATTTCATTAGAAAGTATTATATCTGATCTCAGAATAATTTTTGAATTGCCTGAATGTTAAAGTATAACTCAGTATTATAAAGAAAAAAAGTATATTTAACTCCATCAAATATTCTAATAACATGTGAACTCAAAATTTTTAACTTAAATAATATTCAACACTTACCATTAAATCACAATTATCAGTGGTAAACTTTGAATCTTCTCAAAGCTATTCGGAGACTGCTTTCTCTTTTGCAAACAAATAGAGATGGGCATGAGTTATCAAAAGTAAATATCAAGAAATTATTACTTTACTACCATTTAAATGGTTTAATTAGTTAAAAAGTTGAGCTTTTTCTATTTACGTGATTTTGCTACCGGAGGAAATGAGCTTGATAGATTATTTCAGAAGTAACAACTGAATAACTTTTTGGAAATAAAATACATATTTTAAATAATAAAAAATTTAATGACAAAATTTTGTTACTAAATATATAAATATTATTATTTAAAATTTAATATTTTTTATTTTCTATATATTTTGTCGAGTTATTGTTAACCGGACAGCCAAACTTTATCCTTGTTCTATTTACTTTGTGGTAGTACTTCATAGATGATGCTGGAGGCAGCAAACTATTGCAAGACCCGCAGAGGTATATCTCTTTGATCATGTTGGTGATCTTTTACTAATTGAAATTACATTTCATAAACCAGATCAAGGCCCATGTACCAAAAAAATAAATTCTTGATGAAACATTAACTTCGTCTGTGTAGTTGTGCAAGAGAAATTACACGAGCCAATTGAAGAGTTACTTTTTACCGTTAGAATTTTAAAAATGAATATAAAATCTGTTACTATGAAATTACATGATGATAAATTTGAAATTAATTAAAAAATTTATGATATCTTTTAGAAAAATAAAACTTTGTGATGGATTTAAAAAAATTAAAAAGTTCAATTTTTTTTTTAGATTAAATCTTATAAATTAGTAGGAAAAACTCTCATTCAGACGATAACGTATTTCAGCTGTTTATTTATTTTGTCTGAAACTCTGGTATCCAGAAGTCTAGTGGACTCTAACTAATTCAGTTCGAGCCGGGTGGACCTATTAAAGGGGGAAAAACTTTTCTAACGCCTAATTTTTTCATACATAAGACTCGAATTAGAGATCTTATTTAAGAGAAAATAAGCTCATCGTCACTTAAACCAGTAGGCGTTGTACGTATTTCAGCTGTTTATCAAAATTGATTCACTGCACCTTGGAGGGCCGGCGCTAGGCCCTAGCCACAACAAAAGAAAAAGAAATGAGCCCATTGGGCTTATGGCACTTGCAGAGGACAGGCATCGAAGGACTTCTCCGAATTATTTGTCCGCACAAATCAAAAGCAAAATCTTCGATCCATTGGCAAGACAACGTCGGGGTGGCTTGTGCCGGGTGGTTGCTAGTTAGCGCTCTTTTCAAGCCATTTGCTTGGGTCTCTATGTAAACCCAAAAAAACAAATACCAAAAGTAAAATCTTGAAAAAATGGTGTCGTTTAGACCCAAAAAAAAAAAAAAAGAAAGAAGGGGTGTCGTTTAGGTGTGTTTGGTTTGTTAAGAAAATGGACGAAAGAATTTAATTAGAAAGAAAATACTCATCCTTATTACTTCATTTTCTTTTTTATCATTTTTCATATATTTTTTATACATTCAAGCAATTTTTTTTTATGATAACTTTTTCTCTCACAACTTTTTTTCTCATTTTCTTTTTTTTTCATATATTTCTTATTTATTTAAAGATTTTTTTTCACAATTTTTTCTCTCACAAATTTTTTTCTTGTTATGTTCTTTCTCTTATGTCTATCATCTATCTAAATAATTTTTTTCTTACAACTTTCCTTTTTATCAATTTCTTATAATCCAAACACACTATTTAAATATCTAATGAAAATAAGCACAACAGATAACTTAGTGTTAGTGAAATAATTAAAGTTAATTAAGGGACACACTTTAATAGTTATAACTAAAAAATTCTATAATAAAGACTTTGGGTTCTTAAAAAGAAAAAAAATTATTATATAATTTATAATATAATAAATTTCATGATAAAAAAAAAGCGAGCGGGGTTATTAAAAGAAAATACATTGGTACAAAAAAAAAAGAAAAGAAAAAACCGCAACAAAATTTCGTTAAAGCGACGCCGTATATTAACAGTTGAGAGTTGAGACTCTGCTTGTAAGCTCCATTCGTTCTTTTCGTTCGTGTGTATTAGACACTGTTTCTAAAATTACCAATTTTTGGTTAAAAATTTTCAATCGGAAATGGGAGTGCCAAGTGCCGGCCGACCGAGTTCAGGCAGCAACTCGGCGCCAGTCGGAGATTCCAGCCCGTCTACATCTAGTAGCGGAAACGAACTACAGCGGCGGTTTCCGATGGCTGCTCAGCCGGAGATAATGAGAGCGGCCGAGAAGGACGACCAGTACGCCTCCTTCTTCTACGATGCCTGCCGCGACGCCATTCGCCACCTCTTCGGTATCTTTTTCTTCCTCTTACCTCCTCAATTTCAATTACTTCTTTTCTTTTTTTTTCCTTTCTTTTTTCCGTCTCTCTCACCGCCGCGCTTTCCGTTGGTGTAGGCACAAGAGTCGCCGTGGCTTACCAGAGCGAGGTCAGTAGCTTTATCCATTATGTTATTTGCTCTCGAATTCTCGAATTTCGGTTAAATTCGTTGTCTGATGTTGTTTTGCAGGCGAAGCTTTTGGGGCAGATGCTTTATTATGTGTTGACGACGGGTGCTGGGCAGCAAACGCTTGGGGAAGAGTACTGTGACATTACTCAGGTACTAGGAATTAGGAATTCAATTACATCGTATGTGCATTCACTTTGAACTTCGAATGTTTGTCGGCTAATGGGAGTTATTTTTGTCCCAAAATGGTGTGTTGAAATTCTATGATTCTGAATTCTGTATGTAAAGGCTAAATAGAGGCCTGTAATTTAAGTTGGTGTAATAGGTTGTGAATGTGGGTGATCAATCGAGTTCCGGGGTGGAGACTCGGGTTGATCTTCGGGGACAAGTGGGGGCCTTGGCCAACTATGATTCCTAGCTTGTGGGCTGGGGTAGGATGTCTGGTGGGATGTACTGGACCTGGAATCTGCAAGATATGGAGGCTAACTGGTTGAGATTTGACGTTAGCACTTGGATGCTTAAGTCATTATGGTGGCCAAAGGACAATGGGTGATGTAATTAAGGACAATTAATGCGTACCTTGGACTGTAGCTCTTTATAGCCATTTATAGCCAAGTACCTGACATCATCACTCAGAGCTATTCCCAATAGGGTAGTGTTCTAAAAGGTGTTTATTCCTATTGGACTTGTTTTTTAGTCCTAGGGAGGACTGTTCTTGGATTTTCCATAGCAGTATGCCTGTGATGTTGTGATTCTTTGAGTTGAAGTTAGATGAAGATTACTTGGGCCAATTTTTGTTAGTAATTTTACTGCTTGATTGCTTCAGTTGTTTAGTGATATTGATAAGGATCTTTATGCCAGGTTGCAGGTCCATATGAGCTTGCACCTACACCAGCGAGGCGTGCTCTTTTCATTGTGTACCAGACGGCAGTTCCTTACATTGCAGAGAGAATTAGGTTCTGAATTATATTTTCTTTTGTTTCCTTTCTCTATGCTATGTTGGGTCTTTAATTTTTTGTTGTTGCTACCCATTGTTTAAATTCCTAACTGTGAAGCTCATATCCCTTGCACAGCTCAAGAGTTGCTTCACGTGGCATAGTTCTGGCTAATTCACACGCCGATGAATTCAATGGCAATGATGGTCCAGGGATTAGTCAGGATCAATCTTCTGCAATACTTGAGAATCAACCTGCCTCCCCTTCAAATTCATCAGTTTCTTCTCTAAGAAGACTGAAGCAGAAAATTCATGGACTTTGGTTGCATGCAGTTCAAAGATGGCCCACGGTACCTATATCTTGAAAATCATGCAAGCGTAATGTTTTCTGTCTTAATATCAGCCAAATTGACCCCTCTCTTGAAAGTCTTTCATTTCATCTTGCCAAATTTGTGCTTCCTGTAACAACAGCACTGATTTCATCATTTCCGCTCTTCAACATCCTTATGTAATATCTTGGACTAAACCACTGCTGAGAATTCTTTTATTCTGTTCCATACAGGTGCTTCCAGTAGCACGTGAGTTTCTGCAGTTAATTCTTCGCACTAATTTGATGTTCTTTTACTTCGAAGGTGATTCCCATTTGGTCAATGGGTTACATCTTGCAGTCAGTTTTTCTTAATTGCTTTCTTCATTGAAATTTCGTTGTATATTCGATGTTTTCTTCATTGAAATTTCATTGTATATTCGATCTTTATCTGCAGGCCTTTATTATCATATATCAAAACGGGCTGCTGGTATTCGTTATGTTTTCATTGGGAAGCCATCGAACCAAAGGCCAAGGTATAAAGTTCGTTACCATACTAGCTAACAGGTCTCCTTGTTATTGTGCCTCTTTCTGTGTATTTCTAGCACTCTTTTTCTAAAATTGATGGCTTGGCATTGGTTCTTTGTGTGGCACACTGATTCTTAAGCACTTGAATATAAATATTTGATCTCTTGAATTGGCTTTTTGTGCAGATACCAGATACTTGGTGTTTTTCTTCTAATTCAGCTTTGTATCATTGCTGCTGAGGGTCTGCGGCGCACCAATTTGTCTTCTATTGCAAGTGCAGTTCATCAGACATCTTTAGAGTCGCACCAAATTGCAGGTTACCAATTTATCAAATGTACACCAAATTTTCATTTCCAGTTCATCGTAAAATTCTTCTACTAGTAGTCTAATGGCTATGAAGGCAATGGCCGCCTTCTTTTTTTTTGTGCATAGTGTGCCTTTCCTATCAATTACCTCGGTGAATTTCTTTCTTGCAATACTCAAATACCTAACCTTTTACTGCTTTCTTGCTGCAATCTTGTGAACAATGCTTCCAGTTCCAATCTGAGTGTATTGAAAGTGGCTCATTTGAGAGTGATCCTTCTTTCCATGTTAATTTATAGCGAACCTGTTGGATAAGGGGAAAAAATATTTGCAGAAGCTACATATTTCTGAGGCTATGAGATGGCAGACACCAGTAATTTGGTTTCTGAACTTATTTTTGTATTAAAGACAGTAAATTCTCTTTTTGAGTGTAGCCCACAATAGCTTAAAATTAAACCTAGGTTTCGATGAGGATATGATCTCAAAAGTCTTTCATCATTTGGCTTCATACCTCATACATTTTTCATTTTGCTGCGTCTGTTACTTGCCGCTATGTGGCCTCTCTCACATCAGCAAATGTTCTCTATTCCTGTATTTTCAGGACGAGGGTTGCCTGTCTTAAATGCAGAAGGCAATTTAATACCAATGGAGGCCGACAGGGGAAGTTGGGTCTCAGAGACATCAACTTCAGAGGTATATATATATTATTTTAGTCTTTTTTTTTTTCCTGTGGAATTTTCCCAAGCTACTTGATTTTTGTCCTAATTCTCATTTAGGGCCTAAATATGTGCAATTAGCTGTACAAAACCTTGCGGCAAATAAATCCCATAGGATTACCACCTCTATCATGAGGCATCTGTTGGGCCCTACTATTTGTGGGGCAAGTTACATCTAATGGAGTGTTATTTGTCTTGGAGTCATTTTGATGCTCTGCTTTATTGCAGAAAAGGAATAGTTGCCCACTTGCCCTCCCAAACGGAGCCTAGGACAATTTTGCATGCTTGGGCTTTGTCCAACTAATCAAGATTTTGTTGGACTTATCTCTGCCATTTTGGGATTGGTCGACTCATCATGATCGAAATAGAAATGACAAACTTGTTGAAAACCTTAAATTTCTTTGTTTGTCTATGCTGACATTACGTCGTTCTGATTTTATTTTGTGTATAATCAGTCTCATGCAGTAAGTGGAACCAGCAAATGCACTCTGTGTCTGAGCAATCGACAATACCCAACTGCTACAGCCTGCGGCCATGTTTTCTGCTGGTGCGCTCTCCTCCTCTTCCCCTCCTTCCCCCCCCCCCCCCCCCCCCCAAAAAAAAACACCATGCCTTTCATGTTCAAATGTAGCTTTTGGAGGACCCATCTAATGCTTCTTATTATTGTCCTCTCCTCTCTGTGTAGGAACTGCATTATGGAGTGGTGCAACGAAAAGCCTGAGTGCCCTCTCTGCCGCACACCAATAACTCATTCAAGTTTAGTTTGTTTATATCATTCAGATTTCTAATATCGGGGATTGGACCTGCTGTAGAATGGGAAGGGAAACAAATTGAAAACATTTGTATCCTTTCTGTTGGTGCTGCAAAGGTTCTTGAGGCGTCTTCTAAGACAAAAAGAAGTAAGAATTATCTAAGAAACGAGGTTAGAGCATGATTCTCTCCAATGGCAACTTTAGCAGTAGTTGCTTCTATTTTTTGAGGGTTTAGTTTTAAATTTCTGCGAGGAACTGGGATGTGTCTCCCTTGGTTGAGAAAAACTTGCCTAACTGTTCCGTACAAGATCAGCAGTCGCATGTTGTAATATGTTCAGATAAGCACGGAGTCCTAGCAATAAAACTGCTGAAGATCCTTTCTACTTTGAAGGCGAGAAGATCCTCCCACAACGTTCGAGGACTGGAGTCGTATGGTGGATGATAATCAATCACCAATTTACTACTTTCGTCACTGTTTCTACGCCATTTTGAGGGTAGTTATGTTTTGAATTTGTTTACTGAAGTCAAAAAAAAAAAAAAAAAAGAAAAAGAAAAAAATAATTAGGTAAAATTATACCAGATAAACTTCGTGAGATTCACAAAACAACAATTATTTGTAAACGAAAACCATTACTAATCCTAATTATAATATAGACTCGGTTCAAATTCTTCTTCTGTAGCCTCCTTTGGTTAAGAAGTGTATATCTTAGATACATGATTTGACAATCATTTGATGGATTATGATTTGACAATCATTTGATGGATTGGGGTAGGGTCTTATTTAGGTCTATTAGTGTTTAAGTAGTCAGTCTTTTTAATGATAATGTTAATAGGTGATTCTTAATATCGACTTATAAATATAATAATGATTATATATGTAATATAATTTTTTTTATTTGTTTGGCTCAAGACAAAAATTATGATGTAGACCAAGTCACGTCTTTGGGAATTTCATATTCACTTATACAAAGTGACTTTTCTCCGCAATTCAACTGGACAAAAGAAGAAGGAGAACCTAATTATGGGTTTACCTTATTATTATGAAATAATAAGAAAAACAAACTCCTAGTGTTCACTTTGGAAAATCCAGATCGTCCAAAACGCACAGCATCATCAACCACTCAGGTATTGAGGCAACTAAGCCCTAATATATAGATGTCGTATAACCGCCGAACGGCTAACCATACGCCATAAGCGCCGTCGACCAATCTCTGAGTATTCGATTCCCGCAAACATGGCGACTCAGATCAGTAAAAAACGCAAGGCAAGTCAGTTCTTCTCTAGAAGTAAAATTTCTTGCTAATAATCTATGATTCACAGTTTACTTTTTTTTGTTTTCTCATTTGTTGTGTTGATTTTCTGGTCGGATCGAAAGCCGGAGGGTTTGATTGTGTGTAGAGATTTTTCGAGGAAATTAATGTACGATAAATTCATTGATTTTTCTTGTCGTGTACTAAGATTGCTGTCATCTGTGCGGCTGTCTGTAAAACAGTTCGTTGCTGATGGAGTTTTTTATGCGGAGTTGAATGAGGTGCTAACAAGAGAGCTGGCTGAGGATGGGTACTCCGGTGTCGAAGTTAGGGTTACCCCTATGCGTACGGAGATCATCATCAGAGCCACTCGTACGCAGAATGTTCTTGGTAATTGTCCGCTCTTATAAAATGGTTTTGCTTTAGCTTTTTGTATTTCAGCATTTTTTATTGGATAATTTTCGAAACAATTCGCGGTTGTGTCTTCAATTTTGGATGGGTTTCTGCCCGCAATGGAGAGAATCCGTTGAATGTTTTTGGGAAAAGGGATAAATAGGGAATGGAATCTTAGTGTTGTGAGGAATTAACGTATGATATGAAATCTTATATTGATGAGATTATTAGGAATCATTTCCGAGTTTTGAGGATTGGACAATTGATTTGATTATTAAGCTGTCGCGTGGTAGGTGAGAAGGGAAGAAGGATTAGGGAGCTTACTTCCCTTGTTCAGAAGCGGTTCAAGTTTCCAGAAAACAGTGTAGAGCTCTATGCTGAGAAAGTCAACAATAGGGGTCTCTGTGCCATTGCTCAGGCCGAGTCTCTGCGTTACAAGCTCCTTGGAGGCCTTGCTGTTCGAAGGTATGCTCCTTTGGCGTTACTTGTGTTCCTTAATATTCGAAGCACAAAACAAATGGTTGATTTTATTTTCTTGCTTTTTGTTTGCTGCATGTCCTCAATTGCATGTGTCTCAATCTGTGTCAATGGAGTAGTCATTGGGTCTATGACATTTCTTTCTTTGATCGGTCATCTTTACAGCGAGTTGGTTTTTGCGAGTACTGATTTCGTGTCTGAGCATGACCATAGTTGCAATGCCAACTGTGTTTGATGACTCAGGGAATGCTGTCAAGATTCCTGGGACCGTATTTTAGGATGGCAAATTACAAATTGCAATTATGCGTCTTTGTCTGAATTCGACTTCATGATAGAAATTTACTTTAAATTATTGAATATATGCGTTTGTTTTGTGTAGCTTTATAGCTGTAACAGGTAGACATTTCAAAGTTTTTGCATTCTAAAAGCATATTCACTGCTGGTTTGTCACCCTGTTCTTTTTGCTAATTAAATAATCTATGATGTCCTTGCTTAATATCATCACTATTAGTACAACAATATTGGATGTTGTTCGAGTTATGATTGTTAATGTATTTAGCCATGGTAAGTAGATCTTGGCATTATTTTCTGTTGAAATGCCTGTTTTTGCCCATTTTTAGATGTCCACATATGGAAATCTATCTTCTTAATCTATCTTCTTAATATATAGCATTGCCCTTTCCCCTTGGTTGTCTTTGGGGACATAGTGTTTCATGACAATGTTCACACAAAATAAGAAGTGGGAAGTTTCTCTGGCTTCTTGCTTTGCTACACTGGTCTGGTGTTTGTTATAGATTCTCACATCGACAGTATTTTGTTGTTGATTAAATCAGGTAACATACATGCAACCCATGTAGGATAACCACAGAAAAATTGTACTCAGTTATAATAGATATTTTCTATTTCAATTGAGCTAATCCTTAATGGTGCCAGTCCACTGATTTCTGTTCCTATTGGGCATTAGCATTTTGCCGCTGCCTTGCTAAGTGAGCTAGGGGGTTTTCACATTGATGCTCATGTAAGTTGGAGTTTCTCAGGCTTGTGCTGTCGAGCTGCCTTGAGTTTGGGATATTCTCCCACATCCTTTTTATGCAGCGTAGTTTTGTACTTGCTGGTGCAATTTTACATATGTTATTAGGTTTAGTTTCTGCTAGTCTGCTCCTTCTTGCTAAATTCTAATTGTTGGACTTTTAATACATCTTTCATAACTTTTTCTTTGATGTAGTTTGTGCTTTTGATTTGCATTTTTTAATGTTTTATATGATTGTCGGAAATGAAGAAGAAATTCATCGTTAGGTAGTTTTTTGGTGCATTGTTGTCTTTCTCCTGTTGGAAAGAGTTTATACGTATGCTTACATTTTATTCCTAATGCAATTTTGAGTTTTGAGATGGAATTTTGTTCATGTTTACAGGGCTTGCTATGGAGTCTTGAGATACATAATGGACAGTGGGGCAAAAGGATGTGAGGTATGTTGAGTTACTGTTTCTTGCATGTTCATCTTTTGCTTCATTGATTTTGTTGTTCAGTTGCTTCCTTTGTTGATTCTTAGGAACTTTGATTCTCAACTCAATTTGCACAGGTAATAGTGAGTGGAAAACTTCGTGCTCAGCGTGCCAAGTCCATGAAATTTAAGGATGGTTACATGATATCCTCCGGTCAACCCGTCAATGAGTACATTGACTCAGCTGTCAGGCATGTTCTTCTCAGACAGGTCAGTTGTCTAATGTTCCTGGATTGGTGCCATATGAAGCACAAAAAATGGATTTTTTTTTTTTCCTATTTTCGTATCTTAGCCACCTTTTTCGCTTGCTTTTGCTCTCAGGGTGTGCTTGGTATCAAAGTCAAGATCATGCTTGACTGGGATCCTAAGGGCAAGGTGGGGCCAATGACACCCTTGCCTGATTTGGTCACTATCCATCCTCCCAAGGAAGAAGAGGAATATGCTCCACAACCAGTGATGACAACCAATATTGATATTCCAGTAGCATAAAATCCAGTTGCTCCAAAATAACCATGTAATCTTCAGTAAATTACCGTTTCTTTATGCTCTTATTTTGAGGAGGGTTGCAGTTACTTATAGGACTTCAAAGCCAGTGCATACACTGCTTTTATCCGCATCTAGGATTCGTTTGAGGGAGGATTCTTCTGGTTTTGTTACCTTGTTATGTATTGTTCTGAAGAATGAATTAGCTTTGTTCCTCGGATGTTTTGTTTTGTTTTTTGCCGATTTACATAGATTTTATGATTTAAAAGCTTCATGCCTTTAAGAGATTTTAATGGAAAATGATGAAAATGGATCAATCGGTTACTTTCTGTGAAGGTCCATATTTACCTTTGGATGGCCTGTAAGGGCCTTTCATCGGCAAAACCTAGTGCACTTCTTTAATCTTATTCTCCCATTGTTTTATAAAATTGCTCTATGTTTGTTCATAACATTTCATGTTGATTTTGATTAGTGAATTGCTTGTTGAGCTTGAAAATTAACTGAGGATAAGCAACAAGGAATTGGTTACTCAAAAAAAAAAAAAAAAAAGGCAATATGGAATTGACATGAAAGAGAGAGAGAGTCAGAGGGATAAATTTTAAACAACATGGACTAAAATGTCGAAAAAGCCTCTCAAATGTCGAAGTATATGCCTAATGTTTTTGAAAACAGAAATTTTCGCAGTTAAAACGACACATTAAAAAAAAAAAGACGACACATCAAAGGAAAAAAACGACACATAAAAGCCACGCAACGTAATCTTCTCTATGACTCGGTAAACATGTGTGAAACAATTGTTTATCTTACTTGAAACAAGAAATTAATCGCATACAAAGAAAAAAAAATCTTATTTCTTTCCATTAAAATTGCATATTAAGTGTATGCAAAATCTTGAGATATGTTCAAGTCAAAAAGGAAAAATCTTAAGATATGTTTCTTTCAAATTTGTTCTATTAAATAATGGGAAAAAGAATACATATGAAGAAAATGTAATAAATCTTCAATTTTGTGCAATTATATTGGCATTTTATATATAAAAAATATGAAGTGATAAGATTTATTTATTTTTATTATTTTACATTTTATTGATGGAAATTGTATAAAATTAATAATTCGTTGTATTATAAACATTGTAAATTTTTTTTAGATATGTACCCATGCCTTTAAATAATAGATGCATTCTCATTTGCTTCTACATTTTCAGATCTAAACTTACACGTATCACTCATGCACTGCCTCTAATAAGATTCCTTTTGTATTTTTGTATCGGTAATTAATACCTTCTTATCTCATACTTTCACAAACACATCACCTACCCCTCATCCCTTGTTCTTCCCTTGCCCTATATATAGTCTTCTTCCATGACACAACATTACACAATCTTTTCTTTATGATGTATGTGTCATAAACTTCATTATGTGATGCAATGGCAGATCTTTGGTATTCGCCTTGTTGCAATTTCATTCATGGGATTGGGTGGACTCGGAAAATAGGATCAGGTAAGCTTGTCTACGTTATCTATGAACATGTTTCAAGGTTGGCTCTTGCTCCTGCCCAGTTATTGGGCAAAAGGAAGATTCAAAGGTTTTGCAGCAATTTGGAAGACACTCTTGAACTTGGTTCCAACACACACCATCGACACATGATCTTGCATCGAAACCTTGACATTTCATGTGATGTGAATGAATCCATACCAATAGCGGATCCTCAACATAGTAGATCCATTGAAAGACCACAACATACAATCTTCCTTACCTGACCATTCGATCTTAATATCTATGCATGTCTTGGTTCTTTGTTTCTTTCTTATTGCTGTTGTTGAAGTTAAGTGCCAGTGACTAAGGGAAAAAGCACATGGGAAGGGAAACGAAGGAGCCAAAAGACCCGTAAATTAATCCTTACGGTTTTAGGTAAAAAGTAGTCACAAGGATATATATATATAAGGTCAAATGACAAGGCTTAATATTCAATGTTGCTTGATTCTAGCTTCTAAAAATTGCTCTCTGTTATTGAGCTGCATTTGCAATTTGCAGCAGTATAAATAGTTCTTAACATATTTAAGGAGAGCAAACTCACTCATATGATGGTTAAAAAAGACCCACAACCTACAACCTAAAACTTAAGACTTTGTATATGCTTATTTTCTTTTCAAATATTTTTGTCAACTTACAATGTATCGAGCTACCTACACCTAGTCATACATGTTAAGCCACATACCAGCACTCAAAATTGGCACAATGATGTAAATTTATATTCAACGAAAATCAGCAAGATGAGAGCTTAAAAATGAACTACCAAGTACCACCATTACACCAGAAATTCCAGCTAATAATTTGAAATTTCTTGTTTGTAATTTATTAATAGTTGCCCTCGTCTTAATAAAATCTCCTATTTGTACCAGAAATGGAACGGCCTGCTGTCTGGTATCACTGAGTTTTAGAATTTACTTTTCGCGTGCTGTTATCGTTTTTATTTATTTATTTTTGCATGTGGTTATTGGCTGTTATCAGTTTTTAGATTCATAATTGTTGGCACCTAATTGGCAAGAACGACCAAATACATAGTTCTCAATCTTATATACAAACAACAGGGTAGATGACATTTTATATTTTATATAGAAATTTTTTTTAATAATTATTGAGCTGCTAAAAAAATTAGAGGTGTTGATTTGGCAATTGATGGCTAATTAAGCGGAATATATCTCCATAAAATTATTTTCAAGTACAAAATTTTTTATATCCTTAATAGTTTAATTGCAATAACTCGACAAGAATTTTTTATTCTGAATGAAAATTTCGTGGGACGATGTATGAATTTTTTTATTTGGGTACATAAATAGATTCAGTTTTAGACTTGAAAATAAGAAGAGTTTAATGACTCAATTATTTTTTTCAAAATCAATGCTCTAATCTTGACCATTGAAATGTTACAATTTTGTTTTGAAAAAAATTTTAAATAACTTCACGTGGTATAGTGTATAGAAATACAGATACAAATGTAAATATAAGTAACGGAACAGGGATATTTATACACTCAAAAACCCTCTAAGTTGAAAAGTTAATTGGTAGACAGTAGCATTCAATTATGTGTGTGAGAAGTTTTTTTGGACTCGACTTCCAAAGTTAAATATTAATCTCCTACGTAAACGAATAAAATGGATTATGTCAGACGTCCGCAGGCCTTCATACGTCAAGGATGTTGCCTTTTGTAAGCTGTGAAGTTCACACTCGAAAGTTAGGTGTTGGAAGATTTATACAAGTCTAACAATATTAGGATATTAAATTTTTTTGAGAGAAATTGAACAATAATGATAATTAGTAATTCTTAATCTCAATTTATAAATGCCTATCTGGGGATGGATTAAACTTAACTCAGGTGGACGTTCAATGGCTAACTCGGACCTTGTGATTCTAGTGGAAAATGGCCCATTGGCTATATGGGTTTAGTGTAGAACTTTTGGCGATTAGAAGGAGTTTGGAGATTGCACTGGCCAAGAACTTTCGAAAAGTCATTGTTGAAGCTGACTCTTTAGAAGCAATTCAGTTGATTGGCAAGTCCCAGGAGGTCTCACACCCACTCCACGCTATGCTGGGAGATATTCAATTCTTGAGTGATGAACAGTGAGAAGTAAAGTTCCAACATGTCTTGCACGAAGAAAATGCATATATAGATTATCTTGCAAAGCAGGGTGGCCTATCTTTGGATGAGAGGTTCTTCTTGACAGTCTACTTATAGGGTCATGCCCGTTACTAGACGCCCACAAAATTGGCATAATCCATCCAAAGCTGTCATCTTATTGTCTCTGTCATTCTTTTATTAGCGTATCAATAAAAAAAAAAAAAAATTTACAAATATTATAATATACACTTTTTTTAATTGTTAAAAAAATTAAAGAAAAGAAAATATCGTGTCACACGAAGAGGATTTGCTGCGAGGTGACATCATCTGACATCATCATCGCTTTGCTCGGAATCTTCTGACGGAAAATGCGTTTGCACGAGCAGATCGGGGATATTTTCGGTTTTTCATGCTTAAAATGGTCCAATGAGAATGAAATGACGTAAATGCCGTCCAAGCAGGTAGGTTTTTTCGGCGCCAGCGCGCATATGCACGGAAAAAAATATTTTACCTATAACAATTTTATTTTTTAATAAAAAAAATACATTGCATGGATATTTTAATTATTATATTTTTAGTTCAAGATCAGTTTAAGGTGTGCGTTGTGTCTCTATTCGATTAATGTATATAAGAAAAAATTTATCACTCAAATATTAATAAAATTGAATATAATTTTATTATTAATAACAATATCGACTGCCAAACCTTATACTTTAGTAGTAAAGATTAGTTTGTTCTTATATTTGAGTCTCTATCAAGTGTTTAGTGCGGCTAAACCCTCACATTTCCATTTAGATGTACAAAAAAAGAAAAATAACTTGATGTTGTAGTGGATCTCACGAATCTATCTAATATTGTCAAAGTTTGATTAAATTTAAATAATATTTGTAAAATTTTATTTATATGGTTTGTTAGCTGATAATATTTCTCATAAATTCCATAAAACTAAGTATATTGAGCTGGGCGTAAATTTGCGATGAATAATAGTTTGAACCATGTCTTAAAGATGGAATCCAGTATGTGCAATATTTGAATGCAAATTAGCACTTATACGATGTAAAATAAGTGCATTAGCTTATTTTGTCATGTAAATCCAAAAAATTGAATCATTGGATTTACAGAAATTCTCTTTGTTAATATCCCAATTAGCTGTTAAGAAAATATTAAAAAAATAAAATTAGTCAACAAAATAAGCTAATATCTATTGATATCCAAAAAAAAAAAAAAAGAAATCTCTATTAACTCTCTTTTTGATTGTTAAAAATCATGCCTATTAAAGAAAATATTGTTTATAACTAAAAAAATGAACAAGACGGCTAGTTAGCTAGTGTTCTTGGACATACTCTAATGAACGTCAAAGTAATTAAGTTAGTTTTATTTATTTAAATATTTTCGAACTTCCTAAAGACAATCTTATATAATCATCGAACTTTGTAGTCAAGAGACGTAAACATAACCACCATCTTGTGGATCATTATTTATACAGCATGGTGATAGATGACTGTGATTAGTGAATTAAGTAGACTTGGAAACACTAGATTTATTTGTCCTTAAAAAAAGAGGAACAATCAAAGAGGATAATATCGTTGCATGAAAAACTAGCACAATTGGGCACGTCTTCAATTTTCTTAATTCACAATTTAATTGAAGTCAATTAACTTAAAAAAAAAAAAACAAAGCACTCAATTATATGATAATAAACGCTTTTTTATAATATTTTTAATGACACAATAGATTCAACACAATACCATAATATTGGATAAAACTATTATAATGCTACTTTAAAATGGTGCTATGTTGCAATTAGATATGATGCTTAAGAGTTTTAGAATATTATTACATAACAATACGTAGAGAGTAATATGGTAACAATTACAAAAAAGTAAAATAATTTGTTTATATTTAACTTCAATTATTTATCAAACAAAATAAAATTTAATTGGTTTGTATTTTTTTGTTGTTATTATAATTAATCTAGTTTCTCTTGAATTTATTTCTTATAATTTATCTACTACTAGAAGTGGTACTCTAATAGTATTCTGGCATACCTTCCTCAACATTAACTCAGATTCGATTTTCTGCGCCCGCATTTTTTCCTAGCAACTAAAGTTGGGTGGCCGCTTTAAGTGGCTAACAATAAAGTGCATTATTAAATTTTAAATTTATTAATATCGTGATTGAGTTTAGGAGAGACCCATTTTAAATTTAATAATACTCTGATAATGAATTTTCATTGTAAAAAAAGTTAAATTAAAGACGACGACTGCTAAAAGGCCAAACTCAATTCTGTGTTAGGATCCAGATGTAGTGGATGTTCAGTCCAGTTTATAGGCCCAAGCCTAGGAATAAGAACTTCATTCACAATGGGGCGATATTAGATATTCTATTTTACATTTCATGTATTTAGTATTTCATTGACATATTCGAGAAGCTTCTATGTTCCTTAGAATGTGCATATAAAGGGGCATGAGGCATGTTCCTTAGAATGTGCATATAAAGGGGCAAGAGGCTGAGTGCTGAAAGGGGTGATGAATTTTGTAAAGCCTATGCTTATCTCCCTCTTCTAATGAAATTCTGTTTACCTCCCCCTTCTGACTCTTCTTCTTCTCCTTATTTCTAATTGTTAGGATCCAGATGTAGTGGATGTCCAGTCCAGTTTATAGGCCCAAGCTTAGGAATAAGAACCCCATTCACAATGGGGCAATACTAAATATTCTATTTTACATTTCATGTATTTAGTATTTCATTGACAGATTCGAGAAGCTTTTATGTTCCTTAGAATGTGCATATAAAGGGGCATGAGGCTGAGTGCTAAAAGGGGTGATGAATTTTATAAAGCTTATGCTTATCTCCTTCTTCTAATGAAATTATGTTTACCTCCCCCTTCTGACTCTTCTTCTTCTCCTTATTTCTTTTTTACTCTCTTTTGATTTTTCTCTTTTCCCTCTATTCTTCCTTTGGGACCTAACATTGGTATCAGAGTGGTCATCCTCGGTTGCTTCTTGCTCCCAACTCTCTATCTACCCTAACTATTCTTCCTTCTTCTATCTTTTTTCTCTTAATATTCTAAGTCTTGCTACCACGTCCCTGGTACCAGGTCTGTTTCTCTCTCTTCAAGCTCTCTTGATCAACTACTTCTGGTGATAATGGAGGCACTGCAAACTCTGGATGAGCTTCCAGCTCAAATAAATAGTTTTCAGTCCAAGATGGAGGCATCCTTTCGTCAATTCCGTGAAAGTTACCGTGCCGACCTCCAGGCCTCATTCAAGCAGATCTATGATTTGTTGTATCAACGTTATTATTTGGAGGTATTGGACGATGGTGCTTTGACAGAGTCTTCCGCCGCTGCTCATGGAATTGTATCTGATTCTCTTAATGAAAGTCTAATATCGAAATTGGATGAATTTGGCGTTGACAGCAGGATCGTAGAACCAAACAAAGCTTGGACGATTATGGAACCTTCGGGGACATTAGACACAACATCATTCATTCTTGCTCCTAATGATTTATTGATGGGTGAGAAGACAACAGAGAACCATTGTGAGAGTAATCAGCAAATGTTTGCCAAAGAAATTAGACTTGGGTTGTCAGAAAATGGCCTGGTAGAAACTATGGGTGGTCCTTCCAAGGTATTCGAGGTAATGCCATCAAGAGTCAAGATGAAGCAACATTATGCTGCTGTTATGACTACGCCCTTTAAGGTGTTTCGAAGCCCCTACAAGGTTGTTGGTGATGCTAAGGAGGGTCGTTAGAGGAGGAAGGCCAACATGGTGAAGGTCCACATGAGTAACAGTAGCAACTCGGGTGAGCTTGCTTAAGAAGCAGGTAAAAGAATTCCTGCAATTGGCAGCCTCAGTCAGTTCCATCGTCATGAAAAAGAATATAGAGTTCCTGAGCAACAGTAGCATACAGAGAGCAGAGGCGCAATACATCCAGTTGGGCATTCGGTCATCAGAGAAGCTCATTCTCGATGTTCCTTATGATGGCAACATCAAGGATGATGTCCTTAATTGTCCCCTCGAGTGGTTTAACAGTGTTGAACGTCAATACAGGTTCTGTTTTAATGGTATCACCTTCAAAGTCATTTCTAATGTCCTTTCTAGAACTCAATTGGTGGCTTTAGTTGTTGATTTCGTTGATTAGTGGCCGATAGATTTGTTTATCATAAATATGCCCTTGATTCAATTTTTGTGATTGGATGTGATTTGGCAAGCAACCCCTTATTTGCCTTCCAATTGCTTGATGGAATGTATTTTTGGAATCTTAATTTGGACTTGTTCCACTTGTTACATGATGCACGTGAGAGGATTGAGCAGATTGATGTTATTGGTTGTGGTTCAAAGGGCTTCGCACAAGATTAAAATTTAAGAGATCATCTTACGGAAGTCGATTTTGAAGTAGTATATAATATTGATCTGACGAAGAGCTCTCATTCAATTTCTGAAATTCAAGCTGTTGCTTTTACTACAGGAAGTAACATTTTCGTAGATAAATGGGAAATTATTTTTTGCATTGGTACTGTGTTGCTATGGGTTTCCGAAGCTCTCCAGGAAAAAAAATTATAGGAAGATTCTCTCTCACATGAAGCCAAACAGCATACCAGGACATTTCCATGGTTATATTTTGCATGTGTCTCTTGGTTTGAGTTTCAAATACGGTTTGAGTATGCATGTCGATGTGGGTTTCGAAATTGCAAATGAGCGTAGTGATATGAGCAAGGCAAGTGCAATGGATATTGAATTTATTATGGGCATCCTTGAAACTAAAAATTTGGATGGATGGTTTGCAGCAAAGAGGGGTATAGCATTGACAATATGCTAAAAATGGATTTCTTGTGTATCCTTTGGCGTGAAAAATTTCAGCTGGCTTTGTGTTGAAGATTCAAGACCTCGGCTTAAGGTGAAGCAATCAAATTCCCTACAACCATCTGGTTATCAAGTTGAGATGTCACGTAATGTAAAAGGTTCCTTGAAAGATAGTTCAAAACAGCACACCAATAGAGCATTATATGGGTCATTGGCAATATTCTTGGGGGAAAGGAGTTCGTGGTATCTTACTAAGAACCAGCTCGATGAGCAGCTTGGTTTTAGGCTTGATTTTTGTCGATTAATGGCTGCCACTATTGACCACGAGATTCCTCAAAAAGTGTTGAGTGCTACGGACTTGTTGAACGCAATGGCCACACTCTTGTTTTTACTATTGAACAAGGAAGTTGGAAAGCTACACTGCTCTAGAGTTCCATGTCACAAATCCTTGAGGACAAGGATTTGGTTAAGGGGAGGGGAATTGTTAGGATCCAGATGTAATAGATGTCCAGTCCAGTTTATAGGCCCAAGCCTAGGAATAAGAACTTCAGTTACAATGGGGCGATACTAGATATTCTATTTTACATTTCATGTATTTAGTATTTCATTGATATATTTGAGAAGCTTTTATGTTCTTTAGAATGTGCATATAAAGGGCATGAGGCTGAGTGCTAAAAGGGGTGATGAATTTTGTAAAGCTAATGCTTATCTCCCTCTTATAATCAAATTCTGTTTACCTCCCCCTTCTGACTCTTCTTATTCTCCTTATTTCTTTTTTACTCTCTTCTGATTCTTCTCTTCTCCCTTTATTCTTCCTTTGGGACCTAACATTCTGTTAAAAAAAAATAAACATTTTCAATTCCTGAAACCGAAAAAAGGCTCTTTTACATCTTATTGGTAACGCAAAAAATCTCCTAGTTGGCTAATTGACTGCCTTTCCTGACTTGGCCTCTGCCATCAATCCACCCCCTTTTTGCCCCTCATTTCCAAATTTGCCCCCATCCCACCTCGCCTCACGTTCTCACCGAACAATTTGACCTGCCACATCATCTAATTTGCCAACCTCAAATCCCAGCCTTCCGTTTTTGAAATCAATAACAACCTCAGGATCATCTCCAATCCAACGGCAGCTATCTCAAACTCCTGCTTCTTTATATTCTACATCCTCCCCCAGCCATTTCTGTCTACTGAAGCGTGTGGCCACCTGACGCTCTCACTCTACGGCTCAACCTTTCATTTTTCCCTCTGCTTCAAAGGTTCGTTCTCGCTTTCGACACGAAAGAGAAGTAGATTTTTATTTTTCTTTGAATCAACGGCGTTTGATCGGATGATGGTTTTTTTGCGTGTTTTTTGGGCCGCTGATTTTGCAGTAGAATCGCGTGAGAAAAGATGACCAAGTCCTATCCAACGGTGAGCGAGGAGTACAAGAAGGAAGTGGAAAATGCCAAGAGGAAGCTCAAAGGCTTGATCTACGAGAAGAATTGCGCTCCTATCTTGCTCCGTATCGCATACGATCCATCCCTTTTCCTCCTTTCTTTTTTCTATACACGTGTTTTTCCTTGATTGGCTAGCAGTAATTAGTGGCAGTTGAGTTAGATTTGATTGGTCGATGATGCTGATGTTGTAGATGGCACTCTGCTGGGACCTACGACGTGAAGACCAAGACTGGTGGGCCATTCGGGACCATGAAGCACCCGTCGAAGCTGGCCCACGCAGCTAACAGTGGGCTCGACATTGCTGTAAGACTTCTTGAGCCCATCAAGGCCTAGTTCCTGATCATCTCCTACGCTGACTTCTATCAGGTTTATTTCTGGCCGGCCCCCTAATTGTTTATTATTTTTGCAAGATTTTTAGTGACAAATCCGACTGACTTCTTGGTTGGTTTGATGATGTAGCTCGTCGGTGTTGTTGCCGTCGAGGCTACCGGCGGACCTGAAATTCCTTTCCATCCCGAAAGGGTGGTAAGCAATTCTTTAGTAACATTTTAAGAGTAACGATACTTACTATGAAATAAATATCTCAACTGTTACTATTATAGAAAGAGTCAATTAATTTATTTGTTAAAAAACAAAAGTTAGTCATAAACTTAACAGTTAGAGATTTTATTATATAGATTTTGAGGTAGCTATTATTATATATTTTTTTAATGGTTTTGTTGTTATTCTTAAGTTAATGTCTTCAAAAATGGAGTGAAGTTATAAAGCTCTGAAATTCTCTTAATTCTAAATGGCTCTTGCATTACGAGCCCTATGTTCATGGGATTGCTCTTCAACATTATGATCATATATGATGAGGACCTTAAAGTTTAATAGGATCAGATTCACTTGACTGTTGATTTGTTCTATTTTTCATTTATGGGTTGATTGAGTACTGGTGATTAAGCATCTTTTAATCTCAGGACAAGCCTGAGCCACCCCAAGAAGGCCGTCTTCCCGATGCTACAAAGGGTCGGTTGGAACCTTTATCTTTGAGAAATTCTGACATCTGATAGTTGTTGTTAGGCTGTTTTATGCTGGTGAGTTCCTTAAACTTTGTGTGTTGTCGTTGCAGGCTGTGACCATTTGAGAGATGTCTTCGGTGGACAAATGGGGTTAAGTGACAAAGACATTGTTGCACTATCTGGTGGTCATACTCTGGTTGGTGTTGGATATCGATTTTTTCGTGTTTCTGTTTTAATGCTGCTTAATGCTTTGCGGAGAATAGTTGTCCAATGTGCTTTTTGTGTTGGTCTTTGTTTCACTGAACCCGGAGTGCCTGTTGTGAATGATTAATGCAGGGAAGGTGCCACAAGGAGCGCTCTGGTTTTGAAGGACCCTGGACTTTTAATCCCTCAGTCTTTGATAACTCCTACTTCAAGTGAGTTAGTCTGTTCCCGTTCTTGGCCGACTCACATTCTGATGGATGGTTGTACTTGTAGAAATGTTAAGCTTGTGCCTTCATTACATAAGCATTGGGATGCTGATACTATTTGTTGACCTATTAGGGAGCTCTTAAGTGGGGATAAGGAAGGACACTTGCAATTGCCAACTGACAAGGCTCTTCTGGCTGACCCTGTTTTCCGCCCGTTGGTTGAGAAATATGCTGCCGTGTGTATTATAATTACTTTACATTTGTGTGTGTGTGTGTGTGTGTGTGTGTGTGTGTATGTGAATTGGTGCTTATTAGTAATGACTATAGTCCATGTGAAAATTGCTGGTTACTGACTGGGATCTGTACGCTATCACCTTTGCAGGACGAAGATGCCTTCTTTGCTGATTATGCTGTAGCCCACTTGAAGCTCTCTGGGCTGGGGTAAATTAATATTTTTCTTTCTACCTGTTTATTTTGTCTGATTGCAGTCGCGGTGAATCTTGTCTTTCACAACTTTGAGACTTTAGTGTAACTGGGTGGTTCTTTGCCACCACTGTGCTTGCAGATTTGCTGAAGCCTGAGCAGTTTGTAAAGGATGGTTCCGGAAACCTAGGCCCCCGAGGTTTATGCATCTAGATGTTCCAAAAAATTTGGCCCTCTTGAGGTCGGTTAATGATGGATTTTGCTTGTTTTGTTGCTTCATGATGGGAGGGATGGCAGACAAATGTGGTCAGTACTCATCATATGTTTTAAATAATACAAGTCTAATTAATTTCTCCCTCTCACTCTCTCTCTCTCTCTCTCTCTCTATCTCTCTGATAAGTCTCGTCCTTGGGTGCTAAATTTGTCTAAGCTTATATACATGGGTGAGCTTACGGATTTCATGGGCTTGAGGCTGATGATCTTTATTGTATCAACCAGTGCCAAGTCGACCATCTCCTTGGTTCTTTCTACTTTCCTTGTTCTTTGGGGAAAAGCATGGATTGCTATAAGGTGTCTTTTTGTTTAACGGAGGACGGGTGAGGTGTCCCGATTAGCCTCGTCAGGAACGTTGTGCTTGTGTTTAGGGAGGGTGTGAATTATTTAAATAGTTATGATAGAACCTGCAACAAGCTAAACATAGGTTTAGTACTGCTAGTTGTTCTAATAAACATTTGAACTCAGCACGTTTAGTTTAATGACTTCATTTTTTTACCACTAGGTCAGAGCTGTCGGCAATAGTCTTAGATTCTTTTCAATCTAATTTTGATTCTCGCTTTCTTCTTGTTTTTTTTTTTTTTTTTTGTTCTAAGTAGACGACATAACCTGCTAGGATAAAAAGACCTCTAAGAAGCCACCAACCGTGACCATGCTACCCAATGAAGATCCTGCTGGAGCTTATGAACTACTCCTGGCAACGGCCTCCTGAAATGTGCACCCCCATGAGATAAGGAGAAAGCATAATTTGCCAACCAATCAGCTACTCCGTTTCCTTTCCTGTGCACATGAGTGATGCGAATATACCACTGCCTCCTCAGTAATTCCTTCCCTGCATGATTCACTCTTTCCAATCTAATTAACCGCGACTCGTTATTTTTTGACCTGTCTGGAAGCCCCATGGATGAGAGTCCAAAGCTGCTGGGTAATGGCTTTGACTGTGTTATACCGGTTTGGGTTGGATTCCTGGAGGAGGTATCAGAAAGGTTTCTATCCAAAATCCTCTTCATGACTGTCTCAGGACCCATGTCCAATCCATTTGCTAAGGGCTTCTTTTCAAATTCTGTTGCATTTTTGGGGTCGTTTAACATCAGTATTTAACCCAAGTTCGTAAGCCTAACTTATATGAACATAAACTCAATGTCCTCATTTGGGTTACTTTGTCGAACTCGTAAGAGACTATTGACCCATTTGTTCCTCTGTCCTGACTCCTGGGGATGCATGTAAACTTTATTTGGAGTGGTCCAATTTATTCCGTGGTGTAAAAATATAATTCTTCTCAATGGAATTATAGGGTATTACCTAAACTCAAAAAAAAGAATTATAGGGTATTACTCACTTTCATAATTTTAAGACTCAAAAATTAAAAAAAAAAAAAACTTTTCTCCTTCCGTTTCCAATTTTTTGAACAAAGATATTTTTTTTTTCCTTTGATTTCTTAGCGTTAGGAAGGAATCCAACATTGGTATCCACAGTAAAGTTGACGAACTCTATTAGTCAGACCACGCAATTAGTACTATTAGAACTCGTCATTGACCAAATTGAAAGTATTGCTCAAAGAACGTCCATTAAATGGTCAATGCTATCCCAGAGAGTCTCAAACACCTTGGTCAAACTCCCGAAAATAATTCCAACCAGTGTACAGTGCAATGTCTACCGAAGCTTATCTTATCTTCCCCCAATTGACCAATAAAACTCAAGTGGACTTCAAAATTTTCAAGTACCCCACTTGCGACGCAAATTTCATTCCAAAAACATTGTGTGCTTTTCTTTGTCCATGATACGCACGGCCTTAGACTTCGGCAAAAATTATCGTGTAGAATATCAGGAAAGTCAAAGTGCTAAAACGTGTTGGAGACTGGCAAAAATTATTTCTTAGAATATTAGGAAAGTCCACAAAAACCATCCCCCACGAGCCCGTAAAATTCATTGGAAAAAAAAAAAGGAGGGTTCTAAAGAATTTCTTTTTGGAACAGGTGTCTCAACTTTAAATTTATTTTGTTTTTGTCTTGTTTTTCTGGATATGAAAAATGAAAAATAAGCTTGGTAGTTGCAACAAAGTCAGTTTTACACGCACACACCCAATTGAAAGTTCAGTTCATTGTTCAAGTTGATTTTCCTTGGACAACAAACAATTTTGTGTTGACTAGTCGACAGAATCCAGGACTGATTGCTTTGTTTATTTATTCATTTATTGATTGATTTGGATGCTACAATCAGTCCTTTTCCTTGTTTTGTTTTTTGTTTTTTCGGTTTTCTTTTAGAGCTCTAGTTTAGCGTAGTTGTGTAAAACTCTTTCCTTTGGAGACAGTTAGACAAAAGAAGTACATGTAATTGCCCAAACATTGAAAAAGAAAGGAAAGAAAATAAAAGGCTGTATATATTAATATAAAAAAGTGAAATTTTGTTTATAAAAAACACTTCAATAATTAGAATTTAAATTTTTATTATAGACGTATTGAGTTCAAATCTTTAGAAAGGAAATGTGAGATTTATAAGAGAAAAGAATTATTATCGTATAATTCACGACTCAATAATTTTTTTAATAAAAAAAAAAAGAAAAGTGAAACTCCATGAAATAAGATCCATCATGTCTTTGTAAATCACTATTATAAAAATCGGACCGCATTGGCCGGTCCGACTGGGAGTTCAGACCGGTTCAAGAGAAAATTTTTACAAAATTCGGATCAGTAAAAATCGAACTGGTCCAACCGATTCAAGTTATATAAAAAATTTATAAATTATAATTTGATTCCAAATTTTATTTAAATTATAATTTGAACTCTACATACAATTAAAACTTTCAATTTAATTTTAAATTTAATAAAATTTTTAATTTAGTCCTTAAAATTAAAACAATAATAATATTTAATAATTATATATAAGTATTATGTTTTTAATTATATATATATATATATTATTAAATATCGGTTCAAATACCGGTTTGACTGGTTTAACCGATTGAACTTTAACCCACTAATGTTTTTCGTTCGATAACCGATTCAGTTTTAACAACCTTGTTGTAAATGGAAGGGGCGGAAAAAAAAAAAAAAAAGAGCAAATGAAGATGATCCCACAGAGCACACATCAATTACCAGGTTAAACGGCTAAATTTTAGCATCCGAAATCTGTGTCCACTTAATTAAATGCTACCAATATATATCTTTCATTGGCAAACAGCTTGGAACAGCTTATAGGACACCAATCCTAATAATTTAGCTTGTCTTTATCAAAAATACTTATGTGACTTTCCCCATCAGGCCATCAAACAGATGAATCATTAATGTTTTCAGTTGGAACTTGCAAGTTGTGCAAATTAAACAATAGCTCTCTTCTACTTGTTCCTTTTATTTTTTTTTTTTCACAATAAGACTTCTTCCTAGTTCCTACAAGAACATGTACTAATTAGTAATTTATTTACTGCTACATCGTTTAATTAATTAATTAACTTCTTTTGATTGTGACGTGCATATTTAGATTTCAACGAACCCATATGCTCCAACCCAATGAGATTGGAAAATGATTTTTTCACAAATTTCATGTCGCATATACACGTACGTGACATTGATAGATGAATAGATTATGAATACATGATAAACTTGATTAATGTATATTTAGTGTTGCTAAACTTGGTAATTTATTAAAATTTTTGAAAAATTTTCAAATTCAAATGCCCTATACGTAAGCAAAAATATTAAATGCGTCGAATATAGGTGCACTGAATATACTAAGCCTTATAAAAAATAAAATATTTGATCTTTTTAAAAAATATTTTTCATACAAAGAGATATAAATATTCGTTAAAATATTATTTTTATTATTTTAAAAATTTTGAAATAATTTTTAATAAATTTTATACAATATTTATATTTTATATTCTCAAATAATGTCTATATAAAACTAAATTTCAATACTACATTACTTTTGATACAGGCACGATGATCTATACCTAAATTTCGTTACATGGGACCCGGTATATAATTCATTTACTATATAAAATAGAGAAGCTGTCAAGTTTAATTATTATATACCAATAAGAGTTGGCGTAGATAATAAGAATTTATTATTATTAAATTAAAAATTTTAATTTTAAATTTTTAAAAATACTACTACATTAAATATTTACTAAAAAATCTTCACTATCATTCAAAATCTTACTCAAATTATTTCAAATTAATCAATCTATTAAATAATACATTAAACAGTTCACACAAAAACAAATCAAGTTCAATTATTATTAAAGGAAAAAAAAAAAAAAAACCAAAGAAAGTTATTGAAGAAAGGTGGCCGTTGACAGGATTGGGAACAAACACCTACCGTCAGATCAGAGGCGGCTAAAATCTCCACCGTCGGCTTCCCGCCAAACGCGTCCCGGTGTCACCACGTCGTCTTTTGTCTTCGCTCAGCTCGCGCGTTTTCCTGTCTCCTTCCTCTCAGCTACTCCGAAGTCCACCAAAACCATTAAAGTTAATATATATATATATATATATATATATATATATATATATATATATCTTCGTCTTCATCTGTGTAAATCCACGCTCTCTCTCAAATCTCTTCAAAATTACAGCACCAAGATAACGGTTTTTGAAAATGGCTGAAATGCAGCAAGGGAAGGCCGCCGCCGTCGCCGGCGGCGGCGGTCAGTTCCCGGAGTTCCCGGCGGTGCCAACGCACGGCGGCCAGTACGCTCAGTATAACATATTCGGTAACCAGTTCGAAATCACTTCCAAATACAGACCTCCGATCATCCCTATCGGTCGCGGTGCATACGGCATCGTATGGTATAATATATCTATACTTGCAACCTGTCAGTACCGTTAAGCCGTTTTTTTTTTGTCCTGATGAATTTTTTCGCTTAATTTTTTTTTATTGGAAAGCTCGGTGTGGAATTCGGAGACGAAGGAGATGGTGGCGATTAAGAAGATAGCCAACGCCTTCGATAACAACATGGACGCAAAGCGCACGCTTCGTGAGATTAAGCTTCTTCGCCATTTGGATCACGAGAATGTCAGTTTTTTTTTTTTAATAATTTTTTTCAATATTTTATTTGCTATTATTTAGTCATCTGAATTTTGAATCTTGGTTCATGGTGATTATTTGGAATGAAATATATTAAGAAATTAAGAAATTTCATTAGAGTTAATTTACACTTTAATTGAAATTAAAATTCCTGATTTCAATTAATTAATTTTGTAAAAAACAGGTAATAGCTATCAGAGATGTGATTCCTCCACCTATAAGGAGAGAATTTGCAGATGTGTACATTGCCACAGAGCTCATGGACACTGATCTTCACCAAATTATTCGTTCGAATCAAAGTTTGTCAGAGGAGCATTGCCAGGTATTACACTTGTTTTGGATCCTGGAAAACATTACTTTTTAATATGCCCTCTTGACACGGACTGAAATGGGCCGAACTGTCATGAAATGAAACTCTGATATTATGTTAAATAAAGTCTTAGAATCCTAAATTTGTCTAACAGGTCAAGCTAATATGTGGAAAAGTCTAAAAGTGTTATAAGTCACGTCGGATCTTTTTATTTTGTTAATATGAGGTTTTATATTTTTTAACGGCTTTTGTTTGCTTTGCAGTACTTCTTGTATCAAGTTCTTCGCGGGTTGAAGTACATACACTCTGCTAATGTTATTCACAGAGATTTGAAACCCAGCAATCTTTTGCTGAATGCAAATTGTGACTTGAAGATTTGTGATTTCGGTCTGGCTCGGCCTACCTCCGAGAATGAGATCATGACAGAATATGTTGTCACCAGATGGTATCGAGCACCCGAACTGTTGCTTAATTGTTCAGATTATACTGCAGCTATAGATGTCTGGTCTGTCGGATGCATCTTTATGGAGCTTATGAATAGAAGGCCTCTGTTTCCGGGCAACGATCATGTCCATCAGATGCGCTTACTGACAGATGTAAGACAAATCTGAACTAGTACAACAAACTGTAGATGTCTCAAGGGATCTGGCTTAGTGCGTAAACTTTTTTATGAATTTTAGAGTTTAAATTACAGGAGAATGGTTGAGACGATACATGCAACCTTCTTGAATTTTTCAGTTCTAGTTTTGAAAGTCTAGTTGAGCTTCAGCCAAGCAAAGTAGTCTGCCCAGTTAACTCTTTATGCATTGAGCTTCAAATTCATGAAGCAGCAATAGGCAACGAGGAAAATGTTATTTTACTTGGTTGGCTTCGATTTTTCCAGGAAGATTTTAGCTTTCTGTATGTTTTCTCTCACTTGTTGTAGATGTCATAATGAATAGTTGTTTACATGTTAAGATTGGAGGGCTTCTTTTTGAATTTTGCTTGGGAGTATTGCACTTCTTGTAATTTGTCAGAATGCTTATTTCTACTTTGTTTTGTGCAGCTTCTTGGCACACCAACTGAATCTGATCTAGAGTTTGTCCGGAATGAAGATGCGAAAAGATACATCCGGCAACTCCAGCAACGTCCTCGTCAGACATTGGCCCAAGTTTTCCCACATATTCATCCGTTAGCTATTGATCTGGTTGATAGAATGCTAACATTTGATCCCAACAAAAGGATCACCGGTGAGTTCTAGTGAATTTATTTTCTTCTTCGACACATGAACCTGACCTAAATGACATAAAATTTTTTGAATGAAATAATATATTCTTCTATTTCATTATTGTTGAACTAGCATAAATGAGTTTATTCTGATAATTATACAATAATAATGATAACTATAAGAGCAAATCAATGCTCCATAAAGGGCAAATCATTCCTCCATTGTGTAGGGGTATTGGTTATTAAGGGCAACCTTCTAATTACTGATTAGTTCAATGAAAACTTCAGTTTGTCGGTTCTCTCTAACCAATTTTTGTGTTTGGCAGTTGAAGAAGCATTAGCGCACCCCTACCTTGAGAGATTACATGATGTAGCCGATGAACCAGTCTGCCCAGAGCCATTTCCTTTTGATTCTGAGCAACAGCCTTTGGGGGAAGAGCAGATAAAGGAAATGATTTACAGGGAAGCATTACTACTCAATCCAGAGTATGCCTAATAAAAGCAATAGCCTCAATAACAATTTTTTTGAGCTATTTATGAAATCGTAAGCCTACAAGTTTGTTCATGGAGCAGATTGCCTTGTGCAATCAGAAGAGAAAAACATGTTCAACAAAAATCCGATGATGTATGAAAATGAAGTAAGTGAGATAAACTGTTTTGTAGTCTTCTGTCCCTGTATTAATTCTGGAGCACTGGCTGTCAGCCCATAACTGCCTATTAGTTCTCCTTTGTGAATTTTGTGAGGTTCGTCACCTGTAGATCTTTGTAAGCCTTCCTATCCTCGCATGACTGATATATATATATTTTTTGATCTTAGAATGTTTCTTTCCCTTGTAAGCTGCTTGGATTTGTAAGTTTCTGAAATGAATTTCTTGTTATTACCCGTTGTATATTGAACTTAAATGACTGAGATTTCAGAATTTCTTTACCAAGGAATATTATTTTGGCATTTATGTGTCCTAAGGATCTACTATCATTTACATGATTGTCACATTCGCTCATCGTAAGATTTACCTTGAATCAAAGCTGAAACAATTCCGATTACTTCTGCCACCATATTTGCGTTGGTTAGTTGCAAAAACCACATTCTTTTTAGCCTTTTGGACGTAAATTCATAACTCAAGTGAGGACATGGTCGTAGTAGGTTTGATCTATCAATCTTTAAAAAGAAAGCTGAGCAGGAGATCTTAAAAATAGTTTTATGCTGGAACTCAGCTGAAAAGCTTAGTAGTTTTGTAGTACAACCTTGTACAGAAATCAGCACATTTCCGCCCAAAGTTTTTCCATGTTATTATGCAGCCTGCAGAGCTTGGCAGCAAGGCTGACAACTTTCAGATTTGCATTAGTTTGTCATAACAAGTGCTCAGAGTTATTGAATTCTCTGATAAACAACTTGCTCACTTGGCCTGATGTTGTGAAATATCTCTGATGAAGGAATTAAGGTTTGTGTGGGATGATCCGCCTTTTGCAATTGCTGCTTGACAAATCCCTTGAAGCTCTCTTGCCCTTTTCCTCATTTCCATTACTTCTCTGCTTTCTTCATCCATGAAACTTTGCACAAGCCTTGCAATTTCTTGCCGGGTCACCAAAGTTTCACGTGCAGCCCCTCTTGGCACTCTCCATCCTATCTTCCAGTCTTCCACAATTTGCTTGCAGTTTGGAATCTGATCCCAAGTTATGGGAGACGCAATCATTGGAACTCCAGCGAAAACAGCTTCAACAGTAGAATTCCATCCACAATGTGTCCAAAAGCCTCCAACAGAAGGATGACACAAGACCCTTAATTGGTCACACCAAGGCACCACTAGTCCCCCACCACCAGACCCGTTTTTAAACCAAGTTGCTGTTTCTCCGCGGGACACCCACAAGAACCGAACCCCACTGTTCTGCACACCAGCAGCAATTTCTTCCATTTGGGTGCCTGAGACTGAAAGAAAACTACCCATTGATGAGACGTACAGAACAGAGCCTTTTGGCTGGGAATTCAGCCATCCTATGTAGCTAGGAACGACAGGAGTATTTTCTGGGAGCTCAAAATAAGGTATGGCAGGGCCTATGCTGTGGACAGGTATACGAAATTTAGGCCTAAAAGCTTCAATGATTTGGGATTCCAGCTTGTGGACGGAAGTAAATAGAAGATATTGGGTTTTGGGTACCATTGAAACACATTCAAGGGTTCGCTTCAAGATTTGCCTCCCCATTCCCTCAAAGAATGATGGAAGATCTGCTAGACGCGTTGAAGGTACCCCAGGGATGTAGTCTACACGTTCTTCTCCTCTTTCTGGGCATATTGTGATAAAAATTTTTCAATCAGGCATTGGATTAGAATTAAATTTAATGAATGAAAGCAGTGCAGATATTGTGAGAGAAATGAACATTCGGGACAAAAGAAAACGAGGATCTCAAATATGGAAATAAATTTTTAGGGCAAATGTGATCTAATTCCACAAAAGTGCAATCGTATCTGTTAGTTACACAAAGACAAGATCACAAATGTACAACTTCGGTGATTGCACCTTTGCGGACTTGCGTATCTCTTCGCATAAAAAAACCTGTCTTGACCTAACATTGCTTAATGTTGTCTTGAGCAAATGTTCAGTTTCTAATTTGCTTCAATCTCCTCTTTTTTTTTATTTTTTTTGAAGTTGGTAGTTGAGGAAGGGAATGATGAGATCTAAGAACAGATCTAAAATTTGAACCTCAGATCTCTCAGTTGAATATTAGTACTTTCGATTATCTCAACTATAATTGAGACGTCCGCTTCAATCTATTCCAATAAATTAATTGTGACAGATGTTCAATTCTTGCATACCAGATAAGTCTGCAGGAAAATGGCGATTCTCCACGAGGAGCTCAAAATGATGGAGAAAGGAAAACATGGTTGCTGACATAGTCCAAAGGGAAGCAACCGGAATATTCCTACGATTCCCAACACCAGCCACCCAAACCAAGTAAACATCAACTATAATAACATCAACCGGCCGCTGAAGCCGATCAAGGAGCTGCTCAAAGGGAGCTTCCAGTCTGGTGGAGACTGCTTCTATGAAGCCAGGAAAGTCTTTGGCTCGAACTAGCTCAGAGGGTATCACGTTGGGGACGGTGGCATAGGAAACATTAGCCGGCTTGCTAACTGAGCCGCGGATGAAGCCATGCCATTCTTCAGTGACAACAAAGGTGATGAGAAGGTCAGGTTTTTTAGCGGACAAGAACTTCAGAGGTTCATCATAGGATTTATGTGGCCCCTACCTGGATAAGGCATCGCCACAACGTGCCAAGTGGTTGGCTTTTGTTGTTCCACTGTGATGGAATCCATGTCTGAAATTGTGAAATTGAAGTAGAAGTTGAAATTGCTTCTATGGAAATTGTATCGGAAGAAATTGTTTTTTTCTAGTCAATTATCAGAAGAAATGGTTGGATGACTTACATATTCATATACCTACCTACTGCTCTTATATACAATAACGTCATTGTTTATTAGGGGTTTGAGAATCTCAGGAGACAGGCGCCATAGCAAAATGCAAATTGTGCAGGTCTTGGAAAACAACGAATGGACTTAAAGTGTTGCTGTCAATGGGTTTGACCACATGTACGGAGGATTTCTAATATACAACAAACGATAAAATTAGGAAAAAGTTTTTGTGAACCGAGAAGTGCACCGACATAAAATATGAACTAAAATATTATTGTCCAGGTTGGTTAAAAAAATATTCGAAGGAAAGAGTCTATGTTTAAATTATATTATATGACAAGATCTATTTATATCTAAATTTTAATTTTGTAAAAAAAAAATATATTAAAATATGTTTCATGATGTTACTCGGTGCACTACACCATTAAATATAGAACAAATATATAATACTTGTTATTTTTACTTACTTTTTTAAATGTAATTTTTATATAATTTTATATAATATAAATTTATTTTATTATTTTTATTTTAAATAAATCTGATTTATTATATAATATTTGATAATAAGTAAATTATATTTATAAAAAAATTCTAATTAAAAAAGTCTTCAAACATAATAATATTCTATCAAAAAGTGAATTTCAGGTCCTTGTACGTTATGTTTGCCATTTGACATATTATATTATTCTTGATACACCTCAGACACTTTTACTTGTAGATGAAAAACTTAAAATTTATATCTATATATAAGTATATAAAATCAAAATTGAGAGAAAATTTCAATTTTTCTCTCTCTAATATGTGACAATTACTTATAAATTTATAAATTAAAAATAATATTAAAATATTTTATAATTATAAAAATTTTATGACAATTAGAATTAAGATTCATAATTAACATAAATCTAATTATAGTTAAATAAAAATTTTATTGATTTATATTGTCCTACTTTAACTATAATTAAATCCCTATAACTATAAATTTTATTATAAAATAAAATAATAATAAAAAAACTATTTCATGAATCATCTTTTTTAGAAAATAAAAAAATTTAAAAAATCTCTACAATTTACCAATGATTTTTTTCCTCAAAAGAGAAAAAAAAAACCATTGCTTCCAAATTTGTTTTCCAAAGAGGAAAAAAATTCTTTTTATTTTCTTAAAATTTTTTTTAAGAATTTCTAAAAAAATAATGCTCAAAATTTAGAATTTTTTTTTCTTTTAAATAACATAAAGTAAAAATAATTTTTTTAAAAAATATGACTAAATCTGTGTATTGTGCGGGTCTAGTAGTGCAATTATATAAAACCGAAATTAAGAGAAAATCTCAAACTCTCTTTCTAACATGAGACAATTTCTCATAAATTTATAAATTATAAATAATATTAAAATATTTTATAATAATGAAAAATTTATTATAAATAAAATTATGATTCTATATAAATTTAATTGTAATATATATATTCCTATTTTGATTATAATTAAATCTTTATAACTATAAAATTTTCTAATTCTGAAATTCTCATTTTTAAAAAAATCAATTAAAATTACTTATCTTTTCTTAAAAAGGAGAAAAGAGAACTACCCAAAAAGTTTCTCTAAAAAAAATATAAAAAATACAACTTTAAACTCTTTCTTTTTTTTCTTTCCTAAGAAAAAAATATTCTTTTTATTTTCTTAAAAAAGTTTAAAATATTCTTAAAAAATAATACTCAAAATTAATTATTTTATTTTTAAATAAAATAAAAATAAATTTATCAATAAATATAATTAAATCAACGTCTCGATGTGTGTTTTTCACCAGCTAAATATATATATTGATCCGCGTAGGCTCACTTTCCTCAGTCGGTGCAAAATCAGCGGGCAGGAAACTTTTCCGGCTGTGAATAGAGCACAAAATGACAAGTGATGTCTGTTCCTACTTGCCTCGCAGAGAAACGAATATTCATAGGTTATCTTCAAGCGATGGTCCACGTTAAACCAAAGCCGAAGACCTAAATGTTTTTCGGACATGTAATTATTAAATTGTGACGAATATACAGTGATTTGATTATAAAATTATATAAATTATATTAAATATAAAAAAATAAATTTTTAAATATTATTAAATTAATTATACATCTCCTGCTTACTTGACTTACTCATCGGCTTGACACCTAACACTTTCAATTTTTGCCACTTTTCGGTCTCCCAATATCTCGGCCCAGTAGTATTATTGCAGTCATAACTTTCGAAAAAGCAAATCAGAATAATCAAGTTGATTAGAATTTAGAATGGTTTTGCATTGGATCCACCGCTAATTGACTTATCGCATTGTGAATTTTTGGAGGGATGGTTTCTAGACGTAAAGAAAAGTATTCTTGCTAATGTTGGGTAAAAATCATACTGAGTTTGCTAAACTGATTTACTTGGGGGAAAAAAAATCATCGATGATCGACTTGTTGTCTTGTACATTTGGACCGACTTGTCGTCTGTTGTCAGAGATATCTCGGCTAACAATTGACTTGTCGGCTAGGTGTATTCCTCGTTTAGCCAACTTGTCCTCCGCACGGATATCCGTTGGCATTTTTTTGTTGTTGGGGACAATGATCTGTATGCTTCCAAGCTAGCGAGGAAACCGAGATCGACGGGTCCTTCAGAGATGGCCAGTGAAAAGGAAGACACAATTAGTGTAGGTCGGTGATTAGAGGAGCAAGTCGGTGGATTGCGTGATTATAACGCTCGGCTTTCTCAAACGATGGAACTTCTGGCGTAAAAAATGGAAAGTACATCAGAATTGGAAAAAAATGGGAAATGGCGATAACATGGAGGACTTGGAATATTTTTGTGAAGTTCAGGGTACTATTTCTATCTTTGCCATGTTAGGGACCCGTGGCCTCAACAGCATCCATGTTAAGGGTCAAGCGAGGCATCGATCAATCACAATTCTTATAGATTCAAGAAGCACCAACAGCTTCTTACATGTGGCTTTGATTTTAGAATTTGGGTATGTTTTAAGTCCTGTCATTCCTATGATGATTACAGTTGGGGATGGGAGAAGAGTTATTAGTAAAAAGCAAGTTGAAGGGTTTGAGTGGCGCATGCAATGCCAATCTTACAAGACAGATTTTCGAGCATTAACTATTGGGTCTTTAGATATGATTCTGGGTGCAGATTGGAAGGACTTACATAGTCCAATGCTGTTGGATTTCAAAAACCTTAAGATTTCGTTTGGCAAAGATGGCAAGATTGTGGAAGTGATGGGTACTCCAACTAGAAACAGAGTAGCCTTGAAGATGATTATGGGAGTTCAAATGCAGCATATGTTGTACAAGAAGGAAGCAATTGATCAAATTCATATTTGTGTAGCTCTCACCTTTGAAGCTTTATCACTTGTTCCACGGGAAATTCAGCCTATTCTTGATCAGTTTGGGGATGTTTTTTAAGAGCCCGTGGGTATGCCTCCAGCTAGATTACATGATCATTCTATTCCATTGCTACAAGATGCTTCACCAGTGAATCTAAGGCCATACCGTTACCCTCATTCACAAAAAGGTAGAAACAGAAAAATTAGTGGTTGAAATGCTGGACTCATCTATTATTCATCATAGTACTAGCCCTTTTGCTTTGCCCGTCCTATTGGTGAATAAGAAGGATGGTTCTTGGCGATTTTGTGTTGATTATTGCCAATTAAATGCCCTCACCATCAAAGATAAGTTCCCAATCCCAATAATTGATAATGTGCTTGAAGACTTGTATAGTGCTTTTATTTTTTCTAAGATTGATTTACGGGCTGGATACCACCAAATTCGTATGAAGGAAGAGGATATTCACAAAACGGCTTTTAGGACACACCATGGTCACTGTAAATTCAAAGTTGTGCCGTTCGACTTAACAAATGCACAAGCTATGTTTCAAGTGCTCATAAACTATATTTTTGACCCTTTTTTGTGGAAGTTTGTTTTGGTATTTTTTGATGACATATTGGTTTATAGTGCTTCCATGGCAGATCATCTCTTCCATTTCTCTCAGGTCCTACAAACTTCAAGGGACAACAAACTTTATGCGAAGTTTTCTAAATGTTCCTTCAGCCAATCACAAGTGGAGTACCTAAGACATATCATTTCAGCTAATAGGGTCCCTTCCAAAATCACGGCTACGGTGGATTGGCCAGTCCCAAACTCTATTAAGGAGCTGCGACGATTTCTTGGTTGATTTATTAGGTACTACCGTCGATTTATTAAAGGCTATAGAATCATAAGTCGTCCTTTAACTGAGTTGCTTAAAAAGAATAATTACCATTGGGATAAAACAGCCAATCAAACTTTTCTTCAACTGAAAGATGTCATGGTTTCGACTCCGATTTTGGCTATGTTCGATTTCACCAAGGAATTCATTTTGGAGACGAATGCTTCCAAGGTTGGTATAGGGGTAGTTCTCATGCAACAAGGAGACCGATCACCTATTTTAGCAAGAAGTTGGGAGTGAAACATCAAGGGTTGTCCATATATGAGAAGGAATTACTTGCAATTCTATTGGCAGTTTCTAAATGGCAACATTACCTTGAATCACCATTACCTTGATCATGAGAGTTTCAAATTCCTTCTCCAACAACATCTTCATTATTATGTTCAGTTGAAAGGCATAACTAACTTTAGGCTTGGATTATGGTATCCAATACCATAAGGGCATTAAGAATAAAGCAGCGGATGCTATCTTTAGGCGTGCTGAAAGCATTCTGACAGTCACTGAAGCTCCTTCACA
Source organism: Carallia pectinifolia (assembly GCA_037832335.1). Lineage (NCBI taxonomy): Eukaryota > Viridiplantae > Streptophyta > Magnoliopsida > Malpighiales > Rhizophoraceae > Carallia > Carallia pectinifolia. Next base: position 15,790,333 of record CM075454.1, read on the forward strand.
ATGCTATGGAATTACCTCTCAATTACCTGAACGACTATTGGAGGTGGTGTCCAACTATGAGGGTGATACTTTAGCCTCTGAATTAATTTTCGCACTCACCCTAGTGCCAGATTCTAAGCTACCATTTTCGTTGCAAAGTGGTATGATCAAGCATAAGGGTCGTTTGAACTGTAAGAAATTAATCTTAATCAACTTGATTTCAGAAATAGTACAAGGAGTCTATATATACATCAGTAAGGATAATGATTCTAGAATTAGAACCCTATAATCAATCAATTCCTATAATCAAGCCATAATAATTACCTACCATATATATACAATAGTATAATTACTTACTATATTTACAACACTCCCCCTCAAGTTGGAACATAGATGTTAATCATGCTCAGCTTGCTACAAATATAATCAATCCTATGACCACTTAAAGTTTTGTTGAGACATTCTGATAGTCAATTTCAATGTGTTTTGTCCTCTCGTGGAAAACTGGATTTGATGCAATGTGAAGAGCAGCTTGGTTGTTACACCATAACTTCATAGGCGTTGGACTGTCAACTCCAATCTCATTGAGCAACTGATATATCCACATAAGCTCGCATGTAGATTGTGCCATGGCTCTATATTTTGACTCAGCACTTGATCGAGATACCACGTTTTGTTTCTTACTCTTCCAAGACACCAAATTTTCTCCAACAAAAAGACAGTAACTTGTAGTAGATATTCTATCAACCTTAGAACCTGCCCAATCTGCATCTGAAAAACACTCAACATGAGTATGAACATTATTACTGTATAATATACCACGTCCAGGAGATCCCTCAAGATAACATAGGATCTGCTCTAAGGCTGTCCAGTGGGTAAGTCGTGGAGAAGACATAAACTAACTCACAACACTAACAGAATATACAATGTCAGGACGCGTCACAGTGAGATAATTCAATTTTCCAACCAACCTCCGGTACTTGTCAGGATTTAGGAACAACTTTCCATCATCTGCGGTAAGTTGTATGTTGGTAATCATGAGCGTAGTATAGGGTTTTGCTCATATCTTGCCAATTTCTTGCAAAAGATCAAGGGTATACTTTCGTTGAGACAAAAAGATATCCTTCCGGCTCTTTGCAATCTCAATTCCCAAGAAATTTTTCAACACACCTAAGTCCTTTGTTTGGAACCGTGTCTGAAGGAAAGACTTAAGTGCTGAGATACTTGTACTGTTACTTTCTGTTATAACAATGTCATCAACATAAACAACCAACAATATAAGACCAGCGTTAGATTGCTGATAAAATACTGAATGATCATAGTTACTCTTCTTCATACCAACTCTTGAACAACTTCATTAAAATTTCCAAACCAAGCACGAGGACTCTGCTTCAATCCATACAAAGACTTTCGAAGTCGACAAACTTTACCAGACACCCTCTGAGCAACAAACCCAGGTGGTTGCTCCATAGATACCTCCTCAGTTAAATCACCATGAAGAAAAACATTTTTCACATATAATTGGTATAAAGGCCAATCATTAATAGCAGCAAGAGAGATAAATAGTCTGACAGAAGCAAGTTTAGCTATCGAAGAAAAAGTCTCAAAATAATCAACTCCATATGTCTGAGCATATCCTTTTGCAACAAGTCTAGCTTTGAGATGATTTATAGAGTCATCCAGATTAGCTTTCACTACATACACCCATTACAACCAATAGCCTGTTTCCCTACTGGTAAGTGTGTAAGTTCCAAGTACTATTGTGATCTAACGCCATTGTCTCTTCCTCCATAGTAGATCACCAACCAGGATCAGACAAAGCCTCAACAACTGTCTTAGGAATAGAAATAGAGTCTACAGAAGCAATAAAGCAACGCAAGGAAGATGATAAATGACCATAAGAGGTAAAAGAAGAGATAAAATGAGTACATGTGTGTGTACCTTTTCGAAAAGCAATAGGAAGGTCAAGACTAGGATCTGTAGACAGAAGAGCTCGTAAAGGACTTTAGTTATTATTTGGAGTATGACGAGTATAAACCTGAGTAATAGGGGATTTTGTGGGCTCACTGGGGGCAATAGTAGTTGTTATAGTGTACACTAGAAGGTCATCGTCCTCCCCCTCACTGTTATAGAAAGAAGACTCAGAAAAGAATAGTGTGTTCTCAAAAAATGTGACATTAGCAGAAACTAAATACTAACCCAAATCCAGAGAGTAACATCGATATCCTTTTTGAATACCAGAATACCCTAAAAAGACACATTTGAGAGACTTGCGATCTAACTTAGATACATGAGGACGCACATCACGAACAAAACATGTAGAGCCAAAAATGTGTGGCTCAAGTGGGAACAATGAATGAAAGGGAAACAAAACAGAATAAGAGATATCACCATTAAGAACTAATGAAGGCATACGAATAATTAAGAAATAAGCTGTGGAGACAGCATTAGCCCAGAATTGTTTTGGGACATTCATATGAAACAGAAGTGCTCTAACAATTTCTAGCTAATGTCTATTTTTCTTTTCTGCAACACCATTTTGAGGTGAAGTATCTACACAAGAAGATTGGTGAAGTATTCCATTTTGTGACATATAAGAATTGAAAGGCTCAGAAAAGTATTCTTTGGCATTGTCACTCCTTAAAACACGAACAGAATTGCTAAACTGTGTTTTAATTTCAGCACAAAAGGCACAAAATATGGAAAATAACTCGGAGCGATTTTTCATTAAATATAACCAAGTAACACGAGAATAATCATCAACAAATGCCACAAAATATCGAAAACTAGGTTTAGAAACAACGGAACATGGACCCCAAACATTAGAATGGACTAACTCAAAAGGAGACGCAGCACGTTTATTGATTCTAGGAAAATAAGACACACAATAGTGTTTGACAAACTGACATGACTCACAATCTAAAATAGACAAATGCTGAAAATGAAGAAACAATTTTTTTAACGTAGATAAAGATGGGTGCCCCAAACGACAATGAATCTGAAGCGGTGTCAGAACACTTGCACAAGCAGTGTACTTTGAGACTAGTGGAGAAGTAGTTTCAAGCACATACAAGCCTCTTGACTCACGTCCTCTGCCAATAATCTTCCCCGTCGTAAGATCCTGAAAGACACAATAATAAAGGAAGAATGAAACACAACAATTTAGAGCTTGAGTGATTTTCCTAACAGAAAGCAAGTTGAACGAAAAATTGGGTAAACATAAGACAGATGTTAAAAAAAGAGAAGATGTAGGAACAGCAGTTCCAAGACCCACAACAAAAGTAGTTGAACCGTCAGCTAAAGTGACACTTGGAAGATTTGTGTGAGACTTAAAAGATGAAAGAACACTTGTATTACCTATCATATGATTTGTGACACCTGAATCAATGACTCATTTTTTAGAAGATGACATAAGACATGTAGTTGATTTACTTGACTAATCACCAGTAGTTGCACTAGGAGCAAAAGACTTTTGCAAGGTTTGGTACTCAGAAAAACAAGCAAACTCATCAGCAGGAATTAAAACAGACTTATCAGTAGAACTAAATGACGCAGTAATAATAGGACTATTATCTTGAATCACCATATTAGCGATAGGAGACTGAGATTTCCCATAAAGCTTCCAACAATTACGCATGGTATGACCAAATTCACCACAATAGTCGCAAGTTGGTCTGTTTTGGTCGTCTGGTCCGCGACTACCATTCTACCCAAAACCATGACCACCATTCCAACTAAAACCACGACTAGCACCATCTTGACCACCTCGACCACCTCTACCACCTCGACTGCCACGACCAGCTTCATTCCTAAAACCTCGACTCTCCAGGGCACTGTTAGTAGGCTGAGGAAGAGGCTGAAATCCCTCAACTCGTTTCAATCTAGCAAAAATGTCATGAAGAGAGGTGATCTCCGAACTAGAGAGGATCTGTGTTCGAGCAGCATCAAATTCAGATGGTAATCCTGCAAGAAAACTCATAATAGCCATCTGCTCACCTTGAGACTGTTCAGTTTTCACATTAGAACTAAAAGGAATGAGAATATTCAACTCCTCATACACCCGTTTGAAATTCATAAAATATTATGTAAGAGACTTTTCTCTCTTCTCTGGGCGATAAAATTCTTTACAAACATCGTATATGTGAGATAAGTTACCTTTCCCAGAATATAAAAAAGCCAAATAATCCATAAGTTCTTTAACCAACTCACAATAATTAACTAAACCAATTACCTCAACATCAATGGAATTATGAATCTGCAAAAATATTCTGGCATCTTCCCTCAACCAAATCTTTTTCCTCTCGAAATCTGATGTTGGATCATCTGTAAGATGGTCATCCTTGTCAACACTACGGGGATAAACTCGCACTGTTTTGCTCCAATCCAAATAATTTTTTCTATGAAGTCTGTATTCTGTGATCTTTGTTGTCACAAGAATAACATCAAAAATTATAGACTTCATGTTTGAGCTCTCAGCCATTCTCAAAACAATACCCACAACCAAAAAACAAACCACTCTATAAATGAGAGAGGAAGGAAAAAATAACAGAATACTGTAGTTCGACACTGTTCACGGCACCGTAGCTCGGCACTGTTCACTGCATTATTCACTGATACTGTTCACAGGTACAGTAGCGATGACACCGTTCACGGGATTTTTTTTTTCGACGGCTAGGGTTTCTCTATTGGGAAACTCACAAAGGTTTCTTTCTCATGAAACTCACACAATAATTAGAGTTTCTCTCTATAGAAATCAACAAACTCTCTTGGAAAACTCACTAGGGTTTCTCTCTCACAAAACTCACACAACAATTAGGGTTTCTCTCTGGGGAAACCAATAAAAGAATCAGAACTCTATAATCAGTCAATCCCTATAATCAAGTCATGATAATTATCTACCACATATATACAATAGTATAATTACTTACTATATTTACAACATGAACATTGGTAAGAATGGTGAGCTACAAGGTCAGCTATTAGAATGCTTTCATAGTTTTGCTATTGATGGCTATTTGGGTATAAGGGTAACGTATTATAGGTTGCAATAGGACTTCTATTGGCCGGGGTTAAAATGAGATGTCCATACTTTCATTCTCGGTTGCAATGTCTGCCAACAATACAAAAGCGAATCAATGAAGTATTCGTGCCTCTTGCAACCTCTTTCAGTGCTTTCTCAAGCTTGGAAGGATATAAGCATTGATTTCATTGAAGGCTTGCCAAAGTCCGGTGGATCATTTTACGAAGTATGGACATTTTGTGGCCTTAACACACCCATATACAGATTTGATGGTTGTTAAGTTGTTCATAGAGCATGTTTTCAAGTTGCATAGGGCACCTTCCTCAATTGTCTTGGTTAGGGGCAGAATCTTTGTGAGTTTGTTTTGGTAGGAGTTATTCAAAGTAATGGGTGTGGAGTTGCATTTGAGTACGACCTATCATCCCCAGTCCGATGGCCAAATAGAGCAATTGAACCGTTGTATGGAAACCTCCCTGCAGTGCATGACTTTTCAAAAACTCCATCAATGGAGCAAGTGGTTGTTTTTAGCCGAATGGCGGTGCAATAGCAGCTTTCACTCTTGTTTGGGTATGACTCCATTTCAAGCTTTGTATTGGTTCTTTCCCCCACAATTTCCTGAACTACCCATAAAAGATATTAAGGTGGCTTTAGTGGCATCATTGTTGCAAGAACGCCAACATATAAATCAGTTACTCTGGGACCAATTACTTTGAGCTCTGCAATACATGAACCATTACGCTAACAAAAAATATTTTGATCTTTCATTTGAAGTTGGTGACTCTGTTGACCTTAAATTGCAGCAATGTCGACAGGTTTCGGAGGCCTCGAGGAACAATTTGAAGCTATCTACTAAATATTATGAACCTTTTTCGGTGCTTGAGAAGGTAGGTCCTACGGCTTATAAGCTCAACTTCCCAAAGGCTGTTCCATACATCCCGTTTTTCATGCCTCACTTTTGAAGCGTTCTATTCATAAGTCAGACCACTTGATGCCAGAGCTTCCATTGCTTGGTGATGATGGCCAGCCAAAGGCAAAATTGGAGGCGGCCAATTCTTGGAGTCCCCGACAGTGCCGACTCACGGCGGCCAGTACGTTCAGTATAACATATTCGGTAATTAGTTCAAAATCACTTCCAAATACAGACCTCTGATCATGCTTATCAGTCGCTGAACATGCAATATCGTCTGGTATGTGTCTACGCTTGCAGCCTGTACATACCGTTAAGCGATTTTTTTTTTTCCTGATGAGTAATTTTTTTATTGTAAAGCTTCGTGTGAAATTTGGAGATGAAGGAGATGGTGGCGATTAAGAAGATAGCCAACGCCTTCGATGACTACATGCACGCAAAACGCACGCTTCGTGAGATTAAGCTTCTTCGCCTTTTGGATCACGAGATTATTAGTTCATTTTTTTTTCATTTTTTCAATATTTTATTTGCTATTATTTAGTTGTCTGATGGTTCAAGGTGATTAATTGGAATAAAATATATCAAGAAATTAAGAAATTTCATTATAGTTAATTTATATTTTAATTGAAATTAAAATTTTTGATTTCAATTAATTAATTTTGTAAAAAACAGGTAATAGTTATCAGAGATGTGATTCCTTCACCTTTAAGGGGAGAGTTTACAGATGTGTACATTGCCACTGAGCTCATGGACACTGTTAGAATTGCCACTTTAATTCAAACTTTAAACTAGTCTTTAAGCTAGTCTTTTAGCTTATAATGAAATTAAGCAAAAAATTTTACATCTTTTGTACCACTTAAAAAATGAAATTTACTTATTTACGTGTCATTACTTGTAAAATTATCTTAAGTATTGTCGATCATGCCTCTTGTAAAATTATCTCAAGTGTTAGAATTGTCACTTTACTTCAAATTTTAAACTAGTCTTTAGACTCATCTTTAGCTTGTAAAGGAATTAGGTAAAAAAACTTCTACATCTTTTGTATCACTTATAAAGTAGAGTTTACTTGTTTAAGTGTTATTACTTGTAAAACTATCTTAAATATTGTGAGCTATGCCTCTTATAATCATTTTGGCTTGTCTTTATTTTTGTAAAAACTCTTACATGATAGAACTTTTAGACCAATAAAAGTCAAGTCATTTTTATCTTCATCTCTTCAATCAGATCTTTAGACATTTTTCTCTACAACAAATGGTTTATAGCTCTTTTTCTCTCTCTTTTTATTGCATTTTCTGCTTCTGCAACTTTGCTGCATTTGCAGCTCTAATATTCATTCATCATCTTCATTTTTCTTCATCTTCTTCACTCAAAAAACCAACAGACACTAATCTCCATCAAATTATTTGTTCGAATCAAAGTTTGTCAGAGGAGCATTGCCAGGTATTACACTCGTTTTGGATCTTGGAAAACATTACTTTTTAATATGCCCTCTTGACATGGACTGAAATAGGCAAAACTGTTATAAAATTAAGTTTTGATATCATATCAAATAAAATCTTAGAACTCTAAATTTATGTAAAAGTTCAAGCTAATATATGAGAAAATATAAAAGTATTATAAGTCATGTCAAATTTTTGTATTTTGTTAATATGAGATTTTATATTTTTTAAGAGCTTTTGTTTGCTTTGCAGTACTTCTTGTATCAGGTTCTTCGCGGGTTGAAGTACATACACTCTGCTAATGTTATTCATAGAGATTTGAAACCTAGCAATCTTTTGCTGAATGCAAATTGTGACTTGAAGATTTGTGATTTCGGGCTGGCTAGGCCTACCTCCGAGAATGAGTTCATGACAGAATATGTTGTTACCAGATGGTATCGAGCACCCAAACTATTGCTGTTAGAAATAAAGAAAATGAAGAATCCCACATCGGTGGGAGGAGAAGAAAAAACATGGGTTTATAAGTTAATGGTAAGTTAATTAAGATAACTTAAGTCATTTTAACAAGATAACGAATCTATAAAATGAATTTGAGATAAATTTAGACTAACACTCTCCTACCCGTGATAACCCACGCCGCGAAAATATAACATGGTATCAGAACCCGAACCTATTTGGGCAGATGGGTATTTGAGACGGTGACCTCCTATTAAGACCCGTAATGATTGGGCAAGTGTTAACTGACTGCCAAAGATCCCAGTTACACTTGAGTGGGAGTGTTAGAAATAAAGAAAATGAAGAATCCCACATCGGTGGGAAGAGAAGAAAAAAATGGGTTTATAAGTTAAGGGTAAATTGGTTAAGGTGACTTAAGTCATTTTAACAAGATAACGAACTCATAAGATGAATTTGAGATGAATTTAGACTAACACTCTCCTACCCGTGATAGCCCACGTCGCGAAAATATAAAATGGTATCAGAGATCGAACCTATTTGGGCGGGTTTAACAACCTGAAAAAAGATCTTGGATGGGTATTTGAGATGGTAACCTCCTGTTAAGACCCATAATGATTGGGCAAGTGTTAACTGGTTACCAAAGATCCCAGTTACACTTGGGGGGAATGTTAGAAATAAAGAAAATGAAGAATCCCACGTCGGTGGGAAGAGAAGAAAAAAAATGGGTTTATAAGTTAATGGTAAGTTGGTTAAAGTAACTTAAGTCATTTTAATAAAATAACGAATCTATAAAATGAATTTGAAATAAATTTAGACTAACACTCTTCTACCCGTAATAACTCACACCACAAAAATATAACAGTCGCTTAATTGTTCAGATTATATTGCAGCTATAGATGTCTGGTCTGTGGGATGCAACTTTGTGGAGCTTATGAATAGAAAGCCTCTGTTTCCGGGCAACGATCATGCCCATCAGATGCGCTTACTGACGGATGTAAGACAAATCTGATCTAGTACAACACACTGTAGCTGTCTCGAGAGACCTGGGTTAGTGCGTAAACTTTTTTATGAATTTTGGAGTTTAAATTACAGGAGAGTGGTTGAGACGATGCGTGCAACCTTCTTGAATTTTTCAGTTCTAGTTTTGAAAGTCTATTTGAGCTTCAGCCAAGCAAAGTAGTCTGCGCAGTTAACTCTTTATGCATTGTGCTTCAAAGTCATGAACAGCAATAGGCAACTAGGAAAATGGTATTTTACTTGGTTGGCTTCGATTTTTCCAGGAAGATTTTAGCTTTCTGTATGTTTTCTCACACTCGTCGTGGATATCATATAGAATAGTTGTTTACATGTTAAGATTGGAGGGCTTCTTTTTGAATTTTGCTTGGGAGTATTGCACTTCTTGTAATTTGTCAGAATGCTTATTTCTACTTTGTTTTGTGCAGCTTCTTTGCACACCAACCGAATCTGATCTAGAGTTTGTCCGGAATGAAGCTGCGAAAAGATACATCCGGCAACTCCAGCCACGTCCTCGTCAGACATTGGCCCAAGTTTTCCCACATGTTCATCCGTTAGCTATTGATCTAATTGATACAATGCTAACATTTGATCCCAACAAAAGGATCGCCGGTGAGTTCTAGTGAATTTCTTTTCTTCTTCAACACGTGAACCTGACCTGAATGACATAAAATTGTTTGACTGAAATAAGATATTTTTCTATTTCCTCATTGTTGAAATAGCATAAATGAGTTTATTCTGATAATTATACAATAATAGGGACAACTATAAGAGCAAATCAATGCTGCATTGTGCAGGGGGTTATTGATTGTTAGGGGCAACATTCTAATTACTAATTAGTTATATGAAAACTTCTGTTCGTCAGTTCTCTCTAACCAAGTTTTGTGTGTGGCAGTTTAAGAAGCATTAGCGCATCCCTACCTTGAGAGGTTACATGATGTAGCTGATGAACCAATCTGCCCAGAGACATTTCCTTTTGATTTTGAGCAATAGCCTTTGGGGGAAGAGCAGATAAAGGAAATGATTTACAGAGAAGCGTTACTACTCAATCCAGAGCATGCCTAACAAAAGCAATAGCCTCAATATCAATTTTTTTGAGCTATTTATGAAATCATTAGCCTGGAAGTTGGGACTGTTCATGGAGAAGATTGCCTTTTGTTATCAGAAGAGAAAAACATGTTCAACAAAAATCTGATGATGTATGAAAACGAAGTCAGTGAGATGTAACTGTTTTGTAGTCTTCTGTCTCTGTATTAATTCTGGTGCACTGGCTGTGAGCCTATAACTGCCTATTAGTTCTGCACAACCTTCCTGTGTGAATTTTGTGAGGTTAGTCACCTGTAGATCTTTGTAAGCCTTCCTATCCCCGCATGACATTTTTTTTTTTTAATCTTAGAATGTTTCTTTCCCTTGTAAAACGCTTGGATTTGTAAGTTTCTGAAATGAATTTCTTGTTATTACCTGTTGTATATTGAACTTAAAGAACCGAGATTTCAGAATTTCTTTACCAAGGAATATTACTTTGGCATTAAGGTGTCGTAAGGATCTACTAGCATTAAGGTGTAGTAACAATTCCAATTACTTCTACAAATATATTTGCTTTGGTTAATTCCAAAAACCACATTCGTTTTATCCTTTTTGGACGTAAATTCATTACTCGGGTGGGGACACGGTCGTAGTAGGTTTGATTTATCAGTCTTTAAACAAAAAGCCGAGCAGGAGACCTTAAAAATAGTGATCTGCTGGAGCTCAGCTGAAGTGCTTAGTAGTTTTGTAGTACAACCTTGTACAGAATTCAACACATTTCTGCGCAAAGGTTTTCCATGTTATTATGCAGCCTGCTGAGCTTTGGCAGCAAGACTTCCAACTTTTAGATTTGCATTAGTTTGCCATAACAAGTGCTCAGCGTTATTGAATCCTCTGATAAGCAACTTGCTCACTTGGCCTGATGTTGTGAAATATCTCTGATGAAAGAATTAAGGTTTGTGTCGGATGATCCGCCTTTTGCAATTGCTGCTTGACAAATCCCTTGAAGCTCTCTTGCCCTTTTCCTCATTTCCATCACTTCTCTGCTTTCTTCATCCATGAAACTTTGCACAAGCCTTGCAATTTCTTGCCGGGTCACCAAAGTTTCGCTTGCGGCCCCTCTTGGCACTCTCCATCCTATCTTCCAGTCTTCCACAATTAGCTTGCAGTTTGGAATCTGATCCCAACTTATAGAAGACGCAATCATTGGAACTCCAGCGAAAACAGCTTCAACAGTAGAATTCCATCCACAATGTGTCCAAAAGCCTCCAACAGAAGGATGACACAAGACCCTTAATTGGTCACACCAAGGTACCACTAGTCCCCTGCCACCAGACCCGTTTTCAAACCAAGTTGCTTTTTCTCCGCGGGACACCCACAAGAACCGAACCCCACTGTTCTGCACACCAGCAGCAATTTCTTCCATTTGGGTGCTTGAGATTGAAAGATAACTACCCATTGATGAGACGTACAGAACAGAGCCTTTGGGCTGGGAATTCAGCCATTCTATGTAGCTAGGAACAAGAGTAGTATTTTCTGGGAGCTCAAAATAAGGTATGGCAGGGCCTATGCTGTAGGCAGGTATACGAAATTTGGGCCTTAAAGCTTCCATGACTTGGGATTCCAGCTCGTGGACGGAAGTAAATAGAAGATATTGGGTTTTGGGTACCATTGAGACACATTCAAGGGCTCGCTGCAAGGTTTGCCTCCCAGTTCCCTCGAAGAATGCTGGAAGATCTGCTAGACGAGTCGAAGGGACCCCAGGGATGTAGTCTACACGTTCTTCTCCTCTTTCTGGGCATATTTTGATAAAAATTTTGCAATCAGGTAATGGATTAGAATTAAATTTAATGAATGAAAGCAGTGTGGATATTGTGAAAGAAATGAAAATTTGGGACAAAAGAAAAGTGTCTCAAATATGGAAATAAATTCGAGGGCAAATATGATCTAACTTCACAAAAGTGCAATTATAAATGTTAGTTGCAGAAAGATGAGATCACAAATAAACAGCTCAAACGGCCATAATTGCACCTTTGTGGATTTGCCTAATCTCTTCGCATAAAAAACCCGTCTTTACCTAACATTTCTCAATGTTATCGTGAACAAATTTTCAGTTTCTAATTTGCTTCAATCTCTCTTTTTTTTGTTTTTCAGTTTTTTGGTGCTGGTAGTTGGAGAAGAAAATGATAAGAGATATAAAATTTAAATTTCAAATCTTTCAATTAGATATTACTGATTCGAACTACCTCAATTATAGTTGAGGCCTCTGCTTCAATCTATTCCAATAAACTAGTTGTGACAAATATTCTATTCGGAAGGGGTTTTCTTGCATACCAGATAAGTCTGCGGGAAAATGGTCATTCTCCACGAGAAGCTCAAAATGATGGAGAATAGAAAACATGGTTGCTGACATAGTAAAAAGGGCAGCAACCGGAATATTCCTACGATTCCCAACACCAGCCACCCAAACCAAGTAAACATCAGCTATAATAACATCAACCGGCTGCTGAAGCCGATCAAGGAGCTGCTCAAAGGGAGCTTCCAGTCTGGCGGAGACTGCTTCTATGAAGCCAGGAAAGTCTTTGGCTCGAACTAGCTCAGAGGGTATCACGTTGGGGATGGTGGCATAGGAAACATTAGCCGGCTTGCTGACTGAGGGTTCGATGAAGCCATGCCATTCTTCAGTGACAACGAAGGTGATAAGAAGGTCAGGTTTTTTAGCGGACAAGAACTTGCAGAGGTCCATCATAGGATTTATGTGACCCCTACCCGGATAAGGCATCGCCACAACGTGGCAGGTGGTTGGCTTTTGTTGTTCCACTGTGATGGAATCCATGTCTGAAATTGTGAAATTGAAGTAGATGTTGAAATAGCTTCTACGGAAATTGTATCAAAAGAAATGGTTGGATGATCTATATATATATATATATATATATATATATATATATATTGACCAGAAGATGATTTATATATTCATATGCCTACCTACTTCTCTTGTATATAATAATATCACTGTTTGTGGGTTTGAGAATCTTAGGAGATAGGCGCCATCGCAAAATGCAAATTGTCCACGTCTTGGAAAACTAAGAATGGACTTACTAGTGTCCCTATCCATGGGTTTGACTGCAGAGTTAAAAATTATTTTTTTTTTTTCAAATATGAACTTTCCATTAAAAATGATTGAATGTGCAACAAACATATCAGTATTTACAACCAATTATCAAAAAGTGAGTTTCAAATTTGTGGTAGATTGTGTTTGTTTATTATATATATATTATTCTATTCTTGTTACACATAAAATATTTTTTTGGATAAATTTTGAAAATCAAGATCAAGATATATTACTAATTATATTTAGAATAATAGTAAATATATTTAAATTTTATTTTTTTAACAAAAAAAAGAAAGATGAGGTATGACCAGAGGTTTGGCCCGCTTAGGCTCAATTTCCTGAGTCAGTGCAAAATCAAAGGGCAGCAAACTTTTCCGCTGTAACGTAATAGATATTATATAATACAAACACAATGATAGGATGATTTAAAAGAAAATAAAGTACAGATATAGTTTGGATACAGAGGGACTTTCTTTATAATATTTGAGGAAATAGGGAAAAGTAAATTAAATTTGCCGATGGTCCAGAAATCAATTGAAATCATATTCCTAACTATTTCTTAAGTATGGACGGGACGTTTTCTTTATAATAGATGATAAGTACTTTTTCAACAAAAATTTTAAAAAAATGATAAGTACTTTGGTGACAGAAACACTGACAAGGCAAACATTTGTTTTTTGTTTTTTTTTACCAAAATTACAAAATCTTTCAAGCATTTTTTTTTTAGTGTCAAATATTTATAATTTTTATATTTGATACGTATATTTAAATTAGTTTTAAAAAATTTTATAAATATTTTTAATTGTGTCGAACACTTATGCGTAGTGGGTCGAACGAATGTTCGTGATGAATGTGCGTCGAACGAATGTTGGTGTTGAATATATGTACGACACTCTTCACCTCAAGCAAATACCGTGTCGGTGCTTTCTAGCTTTTCCGGCTATGAGTGGAGCACAAGCGACAAATGATGTCTTATCCTACTTGCCTCATGTAGAAGCGAATTTGGATAGGTAATCTGCAAGGGATGGTCCGGAGTAAGCCAAGGCCAAAGATCTAAATCAGCTTGCAAAAAAAATTTTTGAACACACATTTTATGGGACTTTGTTGGATTTATAAAATTATTAAATTATAAATAATATAATAATTTATTTTTAAAAACTAAATTATAAAATATTATTAAATTAATTATATATTTTTTACATAATTTATTACATATACCTACATAATCTTACTTATGAGCTCTAACACCCAATGCTTCTCAATAATTCGGCCCAGCAATATCATTGCAGTCACGACTTTGGAAAAGCAAAGCAAAATAGTTAAGTTGAATTTTTAGAGAATGGTTTCTTGTCACATTCCAGTCAGTTGTCAAGTTGTCCTTGCGAATTTTTAGAGGGACGGCCTCTTGACACTTGGGTGTGATTGAATAATAAAAAATTAAATAAAAAATAAATAAATAAATAAATAATATAATAGTGATGATATTATAATTGATAAAAAATAATAATTAAAAAATTATGAAAAAAAATAAATAATAATTTATAAGATAAAAAATAAAAAATAATTATTTAAATTGATAAATAATGAATAAAAAAAATTTTCCTATTTATTTTCCTTTCTTTTTCTATTGAAAATTGCCAATCATGCTCGAAGAAAAGAATTCCTGCTAATCATGGATAAAAATCATACTAGTCTGCTTACTCATTTGCTTGGGGAAAAAAAATCTTTGGATGATCGACTTGTTGTCTTGTTCGGTCGGACCGATTTGTCGTCGGTTGTCAGATATATCTCGGCTAAAAATTGACTTGTCGGTTAGCTGGATTCCTCGTTTGGCCGACTTGTCCGCCGCATAGATATCCGTTGGCTTTTTATTTTTTCTGGGGACAAACAATTACTTACCTAATTTAACATTATAGAGATTGTCAATAATAATACTAATAATAATAATTAACATTACAGAGAAAAATTTGGTCCAACCGACAACGAAACCGACCGAGCAACCACTTGGTCATGGCAGATATTTCCGGTGATTAGAAAGGAGTAGGTGAAGGTGGGGCATTAAAGACGAAAGCGGTAGAGAAACGCGGAGAAGTAGGACAAGAGCGATACTTGGCACCGCGTGTGGCCGAGCAGCCGCAAGTTTCTGAGGATATTCCGGTTGCCGGAGAATGCCAAGTTGGATCAGGTTAAGGCTTCCACGGAGAATGTCCACTCTTGCAGTCGGAAAACGTCCTCATGATCAGGGGGGTTTCGTTTTATAATTATTAATTATTGTTATTAATTATTAATTGTTATTATTGATTATTATTGTTATAAGCATAATGATTCGTTAAATTAAGATTAGATATTGTTGATTAACTAATAAAATGATTATTTCAAATATCTTTTTTTTTTTAAGTTTATTAAACTTTTGGCTTAAAATCAACTAAAATTTATAAAAATAAAATAAAATATAATTATAATAAGAAGGAAGTTTTATCTTAAAGTATTGTTGAATTTAACTTTTTTCTTAAAAAAATTATTTGTTTTTCACAAAATTGCCTAAGAATTTAAGTGGTTGTATTTATTTTTTAGTGTTTTTTTTTTCAAACTTTAGAGAAGAGAATGTTAGTAATTTATGACCAAAAAAAATATGAAGAAAACGAAAAGAAATATGCAAGTATGTACTATACATGTATCAAACAAAAAAAAAATTGATATTAAAAAATATATTTTTTCTGTCATTTTCTGTACCAAATTTTGGGGTAATTTACATTTGTCACTCTGAAAATATGGTGTATTTATAACTGGCATCCCCTAGTTTTGAAAATTATAAAAAACATACAAAGTTTTGTTTGCGGTTACAATAAACATATTCCGTCAAGTAGCCGTTAGTAAAAGTTGTTTTTAATTGCAAAAATGTAATTATAAATGGGCTAAATGGTCTAAAATGCCCTCAAATGTACAATACCCAAAAAATAGCCGTTGCACCATTGTTTTTGCAGCCAAAAAAATAACAAAAAGAACAAAAGTGGCCGTTGGAGCTTTTTTCCATATATATCCAAAAGACAAAATTAAGATCTTCATTCGTTTTCTTCAACAACTTCTATTTTTTCCCTCTCATCTCTATTAGCAGCTTCTTAAAACCCCTTTCCTTCTTTTTCTTCATCACTTCAAACTAATCACAAGGTCAAATGTCTCATTCTACCACAAGCTCAAATATGTTTGAAGGGCCAAAGTTCAAGAATATACAATGCAGAGCATACAACAAACGAGCAACAGTGAGAGTATCAGAGTCAGAAAAGAACAAAAATAGGTTGTATTATTGCTGTGAAGAGAAAAATTGTAGTGCTTCATTCTTAGGTTGGTGTTTACCATTTAATAGATACAATGATTATAATAATGCAACTGTGATTAGGGAACAAAAAGTGGAAGCAAGTGCCATAGTTGCAGAATTGCAAACAATGAGAGGAGATTTTAGAGACATATATGTGAAGATACACACCATGGACATGACAACCCAAACAATTAAGATGCTTGTAATGCTACTTTTTTTTTCTTACTATTGTATTAAATGTCTTAGTGATTGTAGCACTTTGCATTAAGTAAAAGAGTACCTCATAAGTGTCAGTTTGAAGTTTGTGAAACTGTTGGTTGTGATTGTGGAGTGTAAGCCTCCTGGGAAGCTATAGGTTGTGCTTGTGAATTCTAGAATGCATTTCTCTTGTCAGTTTTTGCCTTCTTATTTGCCTGAGAAAAAAACATATATTAGTAACATTTGGTTATTGGTTTATTATAAAAAGTAATTGAAAATTCTATCACCTTTTTACTTCTTGTATTTGAAGTTGGTCTTCTCTTTGATTTGATATTGGAATTGCTAGGTCTAGGTTGTTCATTCCCTTCAGTTGTCACTTGTTCATTACTTTGTTTGGACACTTTCTACATAAAAGCAAATGAAAGTGATAATCTAACAACATAAATATTATCAAGAATCTTAAAAACAAAACTAATTACCTCACTGTATCCTCTTGCATTATGATCATACTTCTTACAGATACCACATTTCACTGTTGCTGCTCTTGTCCTCTCTGATTTTTTTTCTTCTTTCTCTCTTGTTCTAATTCTTTTTGGTCTTCCAGCGGATCTCTTCAATTTAGGTGCTTGGATTTTTTTGGCTCCTTCAACAGGGTCTAAATTGCCCTCATAAAGTGGATGGACAACTTCTTTATGTGCTACCATATACTTTTCAATAGTGTAGGTTTCATCACAGTAGTCCTCCAGATTTGTCCTTATGTAGCCCACACAACAAGTTACATGCTTACAAGGAATTCCTAAAATCTCTCACTCTCTACAACTACAAGTACCCCTCAACAAACAAACTGAAAACTTTTCAATGTCATCCATCACTTGAAACTCATCTTGGCTAGTTGGAACAATCTGCAAATGCCTTACTTGAGCAGAAATCTTCTCCAATCTAGACCTTACCCTCTTTGTCACTTTTCCCTCTCAACTTGCTACTTTTGCATATCTTTTATGCAATCGAGCCATAATCTTAATTCTAATATTTTCCAAGAGGGTCAACACTAGTTTGTTCATAAATTTTCCTATCCAATGATTGAAGGATTCTGTCATGTTATTAGTCACATGAAACCTCCATCTCTATCATTGATTCCCTTCTATGTCAGTCAAATACTTTACAGCTTGAGGATCTTTAGACACATCAGCAATCTCCTTCAGGGCCTTCAAGTGATTTACATAGCAGTAGGCCTTGCTAGCTTTTCAGAACAATTCTCTCAACTCCACATCAGGCCACTTAGACCTAAAATTGGCATATATATGCCTAGGATACTTTTTGTGCATTGCATCAGGCCAATTATTTACAGCATTAATGATACCCTAAATGAATTTCAAAAACACAATTATCAGCTTATATGGAGAAAATAATTTGACATTATTAACCTCAACAAACAAGAATAAAAATAAAATTTACCTTTTGCCTATCAGACATAAAAATTAGAGGCTTCTCCTTCATTACTCTTCCAATACATGTGTACAATAGGTCCATAAACCACTCCCAAGATACATTGCATTCTTTTTCAACAATAGCATAAGCAATAGGGAATATTCTCTTGTTGCCATCAACAGACACAGCACACAAAAGTGAACCAGTGAATGGTCCTTTCAAATGGCAGCCATCAAAACCTATAAAAGGTCTACAACCAGCAATGAAACCATCTATGCATACTTTTAATGTAATGAACATCCTTTGAAAAATAGGAGGAGAATTGCCATTTGGATCAGTCTTCACCTTATACCCAAACTTAACAACTGATCCTAGATTAGTTTGAAGCAACATATCAGCATACGTGGGTAATTTATAGAAGGAGTCATGGTGGGATCCATCTATCAATTCCATGGCCTTTTGCTTTCCCCTCCATACCTTGGCATAGCTAGGTTCTACCCCATATGACTCTTTAAGGGCCTTGAACATTAATTGTTTACTCATATTCATATCTGCCCTAAGAGATGGTAGTAAAATCCTAACTATCCATGTAGAAGTTGCACTCCTAACTTTTTCAACCCTTACACATGAGTAATTGGGTTGCAATCTCCTCACCAAGAAAGCCTTAATTCCAGGGATCACAGAGGCCCATATGTATAACTCACATTTACTATCTTTATATCTCATGCCAACTGCCTCTTTTTGGTTCTTTGTTGTTCTCAAATTCACCCCTTCCCATACTTGATATTCTCTCATAACCTCTATAAACTCATAAACAGACCTAAACAAGTATCTATTTTATAGTTTCACCTTTCCTCCATCTGAGTATTTGAAAGGAATCCCTTAAATCCATAACCTGGATTACACTTCTGCATCCTTATTTTCTTTTCAACTCCATATTCCTCTACTGAAAGCTCTCCATCAGAACCAGACAAATCTGATTCTGTGATCCTATCTTCATCCCTCTACATCACTTGCACTGCCACTATCTAGTCCCACACCATCCGCTCCAACTATACCATCTATAATGTCATCTTGCAGTTTAAATTCATCAACTACATCCTTAAGCCACTCTTCATCACTCTCTGTAAACTCATACTCTTCATCAGAGGGTAAAAAATCTAAATCCTTATCACTCTGCTATCCTCATCAGTTTCCTCATATTGTACAGGCCTAACTTCTTTTCTTTTTAATTTTTTCAGGTTGTGACTTTTTATACCTTGGTTTCCCATGTTTTGGTTTTCCCTTGGCAGTGGACTCTTTAGTGGCAATGTTTGTTTTTCTTTTGCCAATTGGGTCTGTTTTGTTGCAACTTTTTGGTGGACTTTTTTGCACATGGCTTGCTGACTCAGATGGGTCAGTAGTTGTTGGTGTTTGGTTTTATAATATTCTGTTTTGTTTGTGGACTCTTAATGGGTGACACTATTTTTGTACACCAATATTTTATCCTTAGACTCTTCCCTATTTGGACTTTTCCCTATGTTTGATTGTACATTTTCTATTCTAATAGGGGAATTTGGCCTAACAACAACATCATCATCACAAGCATCATCAACATCAGCATCGCATGCATCATCTACAGCATCATCATCAACATTTATCATCACTACTATCATCACAACTATCATCACAACTATCACTCAATTGTAAGGTTAAAGTAATAGTTTTGGGAACAATTTTACCATCCTCATACTGTGGTACTCTAAAAGATGGTGGCAGCTTATATGGGAGAGGTTCTGCAGTATAATCTTCTTCTAAAAATAAGAGCAGAATGTCACCTTCATTCTCCTCAATAGCTTTCATCAAGTCCCTATCACTCTAATACTGTAGCCCTTTCAGTCTTTAGTGTGAAACCTCTTGTCTCAATGTCTAACCACTATTTGCATGTGTTGAATAAATCCATAATGAATGCATAGTCCCATTCTGGATAGACAACGTAGTCCTCTTTGTCTCCATAGTGGACCACAAGTCTAACCATTGTGGTCCCTTATACCTTTCAACATGCAGACAAGCATTAGACCAAAAAAAAAAAAAGGAAAACGACAACACAACAAACCATTAACTTCCTCAAAGTCACACCCACTACTGTTATGATCACAGAAAATTAATTTAAAATCAATA